>JADLZL010002094.1:420000-1020000 GCA_015844335.1 Chrysopogon serrulatus | reverse complement strand
CAAGCCCAAGAGGAAGAGAGCTACACCATCACTAGCACTAGAAAAGGTTCCTAAGCAGCCAGCACTTTCTCTACGCATTCTCAGTGAGAGGCTTGAAGGCCTCTCTAACACTATCAAAGGCTTAGAGACATCTGACAAGCTAAGGGACAAGATCATAGAAGACATGGCTAAGCAGATAGAGATCAATCTCAAGTTAATCCGCAGTCTCAAGCGTGACAAAGACAAGCTCGAAGCCGAGGTTGAAAACCTCAAAGAAGAAATTCAGGGCCTCAACAATGAAGGGCAGCCTTAGTTGCCTAGTTATCTCTCAATAGGGCACAATTCCGCTAGGTTCGGTTAGTTAATTGAGTCAGTCGAGTCATAATTTTTTTTAGGACAAAGCCTAATGAGCTAGGGCAGTCGTTAGCTCAGTCGTCTGTTGAGTTATACCACCGCTATAAATGAATAAAGTGCCTTATCTTTTATATTAATGTTTTATTATCTACTCTACTCTATTATTTTTGGTATGTGTTTGTCTCCACATATTGCGCAAAAAAGTATACAGGGATAACAAGTGTGGGGGAGGCACAATGCAATCACGGAACGCAAAATTCGATCGAGAAAAATGGCGTAATTCGAACACAATCGAACCAAGAACGCGCCTGCGAAGCGGGCCCCGTGGAGCCCATGGTGGGGCCGGCCGACGCCTAGGTGGGGCCGGGCGGCGCCCCTGCTCGTCCTTCTTCCCTCTCGCTTCGGTCACGGTCAGGTTTGAGTTTTGCAATAAAATCGCATATATCCTGTTTTGAATTGTCATCCGAATTGTAAAACTTCATATTAAATGTTTTTAAGAAATAATAAAAAACCATTCAATCCATGACTTGAAAATAAATTATATAACACTTTTCTAGAGTCATGATTGTTGTGAAATTTATAGTATCTCATGATTGCTTAAGTTATTGTGGAAAAAGAGATAGCAAAACAATGAGTACTCAATTCCTGATAATTTGTCTTTGGAGATTTTATTTTTGAAAATTTGAAAACAATTAGCTTCACTTCTCTTTGTAATGAAACCCAATAATAATCATATCATTCTGCTGTTAATTATTATGGCCTTGGTTGAGAGGTTTATCATATTCCTAGTATCATAATATAAAATGAAATAAAAACATAACACACTCTCTTGAAGCATTATTATGGAGGCATGAGCTATTCATAAAGAAATCCGAGGAAATAAAAAGGGACAAGTGTCCGAAACCTCAAAAAAGATAGATCACGAGGAAATAAAAAGGGACAAGTGTCTGGAACCTCGATTCAATAAGAAAAGAAATATGAGCATGTGCTCATAAGTAGAATTAGTTAAAAAAGAGCTCATGGTCCCTCCCACATAATATGCCAAGGAGTGGATGATTTTCCCGATCTAGGAATATGATATTTCTAGGAATATGATATTTCTCTCCCCGGTTTTGAATATCAAATTAATATCACAACCGTTGATGCCACTACAAATAAGAAAAGATCGAAGCTATGTTTTATTTATAAAATCCACTTAATCTCCAATAGACATGATTGAAGGAAAAGAGTAACCGGTTTTAAGCTATCCTGCTCCTCAATCACTCAAGAATTCATGATAGACACTTTAAATTCCGCAATGCATGATAACTAGACTAGTTTTATATAATTTAATTCTCAAGTTATACATTAAATGTTTATTTTTTATGATAAAACCAACCTTTTTTCTGACGAGTAAAAGCCTAAGTCTTGGGGTAATTGTTGACACCTATTAACGCATAATCTTCATTAGCAAATATCCCTTTATCATACATGAATACCTATTAGAATAGGGTTACCACCGATAATTTCCATGAGTTTTGGTGAATTATGTATTTTTCAGGGAATTATCCAGAAAAGCCTAAAAAGAGGGATGCAAGTGCATATTTACCACGAAACGTATCCGCCATGGAAAATATTGCAAACGGGACGTGGGAAGCATCTAGAACACACGAAGCAACAGACCCCGAGGGGCCTGTGGTGGGGCCGGCCGGCCCCATCGCCACGCCGGGCGGCCCCCTAGGGTTAGGGTTGGCCGCCCCCTTCTGGAAGCTTCCTCCACCGCCTCCGAGGAGTCATCTCAGCCCCTTGTTAAGTCGGTTTGATCCAACGGTGCGTATCCATTCCACCGGACTATAAATAAAGGGCCAGACCCCCCTGAGAAGAGGCCAGATCAAGAGCTGAAGAGCCAGAGCATTAGATAGAGATCCACTAGATCTAGGCTAGCAATCAAGATAGAGATTAGAGAGATAGAGTAGAGGAGTAGAGATTCGGAGGAGTCCCGGCCCGCTCGGAGCTTGTTCGTAGTCAGACTGCCCGATTCGGCTCTCTCGCCCGGAGCTGCGTTCTGAGGTACTTTTGTATTTACCATTCTGATTCAAGTAAGCAACTTGTTTTTATTTGTTCTTTGGTTTGCAACTCATATTATATTGAGTACTTCGATTTGGGTAGCTCCTAGGTCGGAGGAGTGATTCGTAGCATTGACGTGGTGTCTGGGCTATGGTTGCTTGTAGATGTCCCCTGATTAGCCGGACAGTGGTAGCTCGCGAAGGTGACTTTATAGCTTTGTTGAATCCTCTGTAGTCCACTTTCTGTTGATAGGACTGATAGGCTTATAGGTGCTTGGTAGGAGATTACTCTGTTTCTTCTCTTATTCGAGTTACTTGCTCGATAAGATGATATTATACAAAGTTTACCGGTTGTCGGAACCAGAGTACATTAGCTATTTCCTCATTCTAAATAGTTTTCTAGATTGTTTGTACCCCCTTAGATTAAGTGTTATAGACTTAGTCATAAATCACCTACTGTTCCTTTGGGTTCGATATTAAAACCGGGTTGATCTTGGTGAAGTGCTGATCAGTATATATCTGTGCGCTTGCGGATAATCTGATTATAATTACTATATAGGGTGCAGTTAATTTATACCAACAGCGACATTATGTCGTATTCCATGAGCTTGTAAGTATAAGTGAAACTTCTTGTCAGTGAAATGTGTTCCTCCGTCACTTATAACCATCCATGGTGTCCCAAATCTTAACCTCTTCGAACATCTTCTTTGAGTGTTTTGAATCAGCATTCTTGCATGGCATAGCTTCTACCCACTTGGATACATAATCAACTGCCACCAAAATGTACTCATAATTCCTTAATTTTACAAATGGTCCCATGTAATCAATTCCCCGGACATCAAAGAGCTCTATCTGAAGATTATTGGTGAGTGGCATAGCATCTCTAGCATTAATGTTCCCGTGCCTCTGATACGACCCACATCTTCGGATGAAACCTTTAGTGTCTTCATACATGGTTGGCCAAAAGAAACCACTCTGCCAGATTTTTGCATGAGTGCGGAATGCTCCATAATGACCTCCATATGGTGATGAATGGCATTTCTGAATGATCTGCATGCCTTCTTCCACTGGTACACATCTTCTGAGTAGCCCATCTGAACAAACCCTAAAGAGGTATGGTGGATCCCATATGTGGAGACGACTTTCATAAATAAGCTTTTTTTTTATTTTCTCCTGGTGGTACGTAACCTGCAACCATAAAGTTGACAATATTCGCGTACCAAGGGTCTGACTTGGTCACCTTAAACAACATGTCATCTCTTAATGAGTCATTGATTGCTAGTTCCGGAGGTTCTTTAAAATGCATCCTAGACAAATGATCGGCAATAGGGTTTTCTATTCCTTTTCTATCTTTTGTTTCCAAATCAAATTCTTGAAGCAATAAGATCCATCTTATCAAGCGGGTTTAGCATCTTTCTTAGTGAGCAGATATTTAAGAGCAAAGATGATCAAGATAAACAATTATTTTAGCCCCAACTAAGTAAGACCTAAATTTATCAATAGCAAAAATGACAGCTAAAAGTTCTTTTTCGGTTGTTGCATAGTTTAATTGTGCTTCTGTCATAGTTTTGCTAGCATAAGCAATAGCATGATGCGTTTTATCTTTTGCTGCTCCTACAGCATAATCACTAGCATCACACACAATTTCAAAAGGTAAAGACCAATCAGGAGGTTGAATGATTGGTGCTGATATAAGTGCTTTCTTAAACATATTAAAAGATTCTAAGCATTCATCATTAAATTCAAAAGGCACATCCTTAGCTAACAATCTAGTCATTGGCCTGGCAATATGAGAAAAATTTCTTATAAATCTACGATAAAAACCACAATGACCAAGAAAGCTTCAGATTTCTTTTATATTAACAGGTGGAGGTAGTTGTTCAATCACTTCAATTTTAGCTTTATCTACCTCAATACCTTTTTCTGACACTAGGTGTCCTAACGCAATTCCTTCTCTAACCATAAAATGATATTTTTCCCAATTGAGGACTAAGTGCTTTTCTTCACATCTTTGCAAAACCTTATCTAGATTTTCTAGACAATCTTTAAAAGTTTTTCTATAAACTGAAAAATCATCCATAAAAACTTCCATAATTTCCTCTATCATATCAGAAAATATAGACATCATGCATCTTTGAAAAGAAGCTGGTGCATTACATAATCCAAACGACATTCTACAATAAGCATAAGTTCCATAAGGACATGTAAACGTGGTTTTGCTTTGATCATCAGGGTGGATAGGGATTTGATGATATCCTGAATAACCATCAAGGAAACAAAAGAAAGAATGATTGGCTAAGCGCTCCAACATCTCATCAATGAAAGGTAGCGGAAAATGGTCTTTCTTTGTTACTTTATTAAGTTTTCTGTAATCTATGCACATTCGCCATCTAGTGATAGTTCTTTGGGATATTAATTCATTCTTATTATTTTGGACGACTGTCATTCCTCTCTTTTTGGGTACAACTTGCACAGGGCTTACCCACTCACTATGCGGTACAGGATAAATAATTCCTGCATGCAAAAGTTTTAAAACCTCTTTCTTCACAACTTCTCTCATCGCATTTTGGAGTCTACGTTGAGGCTCTCTTGAGGGTGTGATTTCAGGATTAGTTGGTATATGATGAGTGCACAGGACAGGGCTGATCCCTTTAAGGTCTTGGAGTGAATAACCAAAAGCAGCACGATGTTTTTCTAAAATAGTTATTAATCTATAAGATTCTTCACTAGAGAGTTTATCACTTATAATCACAGGATAATTTTGATCATTATTTAGAAAAATATACTTAAGACCAGAAGGTAGTGGTTTAAGCTCAATAGGAGGTTTAGGTGGCTCTAGTAATTCATCGAGAGGTTCAGAGTCAATAGAGTCCTCCTCTTCTTCATTAATGAAGAACTGAGTATCATCTTCTAAATCAGGTTCAATAAATTTATCAATTTCAATAGCCTTAAACTCTTCTATTGGATCTACTTCGGGAAGGGGTTCTACTTTAACTTTTACTGAATGAGTTATAGGTATCGAGAAACTAAATCCTTTCCCAAATTTAATGTTTAATTTACCATTGCAACAATAGGAAGTATATAAGACATAAAAAATATAAAAATTTAGCAAAATTCATTACATCAAAATCCTAAGCTAGGAATCCCAAACATTACATCGAAATCCCAAACATAAAAAATATAAAAAATTTAGAAAAATTCAGAAATCATTAATAACAATAGGAAGTGCACATAAAAGTCCTAAGCTAGGAATAATGTGTCCTGAATTATTTTTAATAATTTAATTGTAGTAATTAATGGTATATCTTTTAAGAAATCTTTAGCAAATATATAAGACATAATGTTGACTCCTACAACTGGGTCCTATAAAGCATCAAAAGGATATGTATCTGCTTGCAATTTTATAGTGACAAAGGGGAGAATTAAGGCAAATTACTTCATGAGACTGCTTAGATTCTATCAATCACTCATCACCTAAAACAAAAATTAATTCTCTTGTTACTTCTCTAAGAAATTTTAAATCATCGGGATGTGAAAGATTTGAATTAAAATTCCTAGATTGTTGAGGTTGAATAATCTAACGATAAAATATAGCATTCCCATAATCATCAAAAAGTTCATCCTCATTTTCAAACATCCATTCAGAAATTGGAGTTATCTCCTTCTCATTAGCTAGTTCAGGTGCTAAGTCAACAACAGGTTGAGATGAATTAGACAAAAGTTTATTTTCGGCTAATAGAGATTCTTCTTTTAACCACTCTTCTTTTTCTTCGGAAAGGTCATTTAAGATATTAGTAAGAATAGTTTTAGCATGATCAGCAGTAATATGCATAAATGCTCCACCCGCACCAAATTAATGTACTCCTTATTTTTGTCATTAAGGCCTAAAAAGAAATGTTACAAAAACATAGGTTCTGGTAAAGGAAGATTAGGTCCAGAATCCATAAAGCCATCAAAACGATCTCAAGCCTTGCCTAGCGATTCATTATCTAATTATTTAAATCGTATAATTTCAAAATGAAGATTAGCGACTTTTTCTATAGGAAAAAATTTAAGACAAAAGTTTTTTCGTAATACTTCCCAATCTCCTTGACTACTCCCAACATGGCCATTATACCATTTCTCATTTCGTCCCCGTTAATAAAAACGGAAAGAGTTTCCATCGTAAAAGTATCATCAGCCATGCCCTTAATACTTAGACATGAACATGTTTGATCAAAATTGGTTAAATGAGAATAGGGTTTTTGCTAGAATTACTAGAAAAATTATGTTCCTGAACTAATTTAATTAATCCCCGGCGTAGCTCGTAGCCAAATGATATAATAGGCTTAGATGATTCTTTTGGCTAGAGGTACGAACCCCGATGGTGTCTCCGTATTGATATAAAAGTTGAGATTAGTGTTCCATATATAATATTTTTTTTTATTTATTTATTTTAAGATAAAAGGATAATAATAGATTAAGATAAACTAAAGTCAAAATCAGCAAACCGTTCCCCGGAACGGCGCCAGAAAATGCTTGTTGGTATAAATTGATCTGCACCCTATATTGTAATTATTATCGATTATCCATAAGCGCCATTTATATATACTTGATCAAGCACTTCACCAAGATCAACCCGGTTTTAATATCAAACCCAAAAGAACAGCAGTGATTTATGACTAAGTCTATAACTCTTAATCTAAAGAGGGCACAAACAATCTAGAAAATATTGAGAATGAGGAAATAGCTAATGACTTCTAGTTCTGACAACCGGTAATCTTTGTATAATATCGTTCTAACTGGGCAAGTAACCTGAATAAGAGCAGGAATCAGAGTTCTCTCCCACCAAGCACCTATAAGCCTATGAATCCTATCAAAGGAAAGTGGACTACAGAGGATTCAACGAAGCTATAAAGTCACCTTCGTGAGCTACCACTATCCGGCTAATCAGGGGACATCTACAAGCAATCATAGCCCAGACACCACGTCTACACTACAAATCACTACTTCGACCTAGGAGCTACCAAGATCAAAGTACTCAATATGAGTTGCAAACTTAAAAACGAATAAGAACAATTGCTTACTTGAATCAGAATGGTGAATACAAAAGTATCTCAGAACGCAGCTCCGGGCGAGAGAGTTGAATCCAGACGAATACAGCTACGAAGAAGCTCCGACAGGCCGGGACTCCTCTGAATCTCTACTCCTCTACTCTATCTCTATCTTGATTGCTAGCCTAGATCTATTGGATATCTATCTAATGCTCAGGCTCTTCAGCTCTTGATCTGGCCTCCCTTCAGGGGGGTCTAGCCCTTTATTTATAGCCCGGTGGGATGAATGCGCGCCGTTGGATCAAACCGACTTAATAAGGGGCTGAGATGACTCGTCGGAGGCGGTGGAGGAAGCTTCCAGAAGGGGGAGGCAAACCCTAGCAGGGGGGCGCTGCCCGGCGTAGAGGTGGGGCCGGCCGGCCCTACCAGGGCTCCGCTGCCGGTCCCATTGCTTCGGGTGTCTTCTAGATCCTTCCCACGTCCTGTTGGCAATATTTTCCGTCGCGGTTAAGTTTCGTGATAATTACGCACTTTAATCCCTCTTTTAAGCTTTTCTAGATAATTCCCTAAAAAATATACAATTCACCAAAACTCGTGGAAATTATTAGTAATAACCCTATTCTAGTAGATATTCATACATAACACAGGGATAATTGATAATAAAGATTATATATTAATAGGTGTCAACAAGTATCATGTTTGATTTTCTTTTGCCCTATATTCTTAAAGAATGTATGTGTTATTTTAAAAGCTTTATGCTTGGTCCGTAGGTTTGATCATGCATCATGTCATTCAAAATACCTCCCTTACTGAGGTCAAGTTGGGTTATACTGATTCTTTCATGCTAGCCTTTCTCTCCTTAGATTTGGCTATCTTTCCGAGAATATCTAGAAAGTACCAAATGTTTCCTCCATCTAGGTTGCAAACTCCTCTAAAACTTCAAGCTTCTATGTCACTTGCCACTACAGGTGTCATCTCTCAATTTTGCTACCATGACACATGCTACCCTTTGAACCTAGTTAATCCATCAAGTGAAACATGAGAGAATCATGCAATTGTACTCTATGGTGGTGCCCCGATCCACGACCATGGTGCCGCATCGGAACCTAGGTTTTCTTGTGTGTCTAGATCACACAAGTCTCCACTGGGCGCGAGCTAGTATCGAGGTCAAAGATGGTGATCCACTATGGCACCACAATAAATAATTTCTCTATGTTGCACTTTGTATGGAACCCTTTTGTCGAAATTGCGATAAGTGATGATCGATGATCTCGGAGTAGTGTCAAAACTTGGAGTCTCTTATGGAACACCACCATAAGGAAATACTGTTGGGTACTTAAACCCAAAGTCTCCTATGGGGTGTGACCATATGGAAAATACTACTGGGCGCTCACCGAACTGAGGTCAGAGATCATGATTTATCATAACTTTGCAACTAAGGTGTTTCTTTCCCAACATCTTACCAAACCTTGAGACAACACAGTCGCTTCGTGAGTTCGATTGTGAACTCAAACCTGAAACCACCCCCTGCTACCTTGTGAAAGAAGTAAAGCAAAAAGTGCTTAACATGTTTCCATTTCCATTACTTAACCCAATGCTTAAATCTCGAGACGAGATTTCTTTAAGGGTGATGTGATGTAACACCCCTGGTGTTACTACAACTAAAACCTGTCATGTCATCATATGCTTTGTAAAGCATTCATCACTAGAGAACTATGGCATGTGATAACTAAATGAGTTTACTATTCTAGGTTGCTTGAGTTATAGCTAAGTATGTGTTTTCACCTTTCTTCTAAAACCTAGATGCAAAAATAGGGGGTATAAAATTTCCAAGTAAAACTATTCTTGGTGTGATCAAGTGTTTGGCTAACATGCCCTCCAAATGCTAACAATGTTTTTCAATCCTTGGAGATGAATAAAGAATCAAAGTTTGAATTTAGAATCCTTGTCCTTCACTAAACCCTAGTGGTTAAGTGTAGGGTGATGGTTATCATTTTCAACTTTGAGGAGCTAACCATAATCAATTTTATAAATAAAATTTGACCAACTCTGGTTTAGTTTCAAAGTACAAAGTTTGCACTTTGAAAGTATGCCACTAGTCGGGTTTAAAACTTCACTAAGTAATTACTTAGATGTTGCCTAAAAGTGCTTAATAATGTTTAACTTGGCTTTATGATCTCAAGCAAAGTTTAATATGTTGTTAATAATACTTTTATGATTAAATGCTAGATCTGGTTATGTTAATAGTGTCATGATATGTTAACCATGTAAGTTGCCTTGGTAGCTTAAGTTAAGTGCTTTTGTTAATCATGCTTTGCTTCATGTGTTAATGACTTTGTTAATCACCTAAGCAATTTAGCAAGTAATCAAGGTTCCTAACGTTGGTTAAACCCTAAAACTCATCTTGTGGTTTGATCAAGTGCTTGAGCTCTTTATCTAATGTGGTTATGTGTGTTGATCATTTCTTAATTAACCTAAGTTTAATTAGGATTTAAAATTTGGATAATACTAAAATATATCTTGGAATGCTAAGTGCTTGGCTAATCATCTAATTAAACCCTAACAAGGTTTTGCATGTCAAATGATGTAAAAGCAAGAATCAAATTTGAAATTGGAACTCAAATCCTAACCTTAGCTGATTTTGGCCAAGTGTTGGGAGTGAATTTCACTTTTAAATTTGACGAGCTAATTACTATTAACTTTCAAAATAAAATTTTCCAAACTTTGGCACTGTTTCAAAGTTCAAGATTTGGACTTTGCAAATGTGGCTTTGGTTGGGCCAGTACCTCACTAATTAACCACCTGAGCCTTGCTTAAAGTTTGCAAATCAAAATGATTTTCAAAACCCTAACTCTGAATTAACTGAATGAGACTGAAAGGGCAGGTTTCAGTTTCATTTTAGGGGTGTTCACCGAGCTGAATCTTGCAAACCTTTGAGAATCAAGCCTTGCTCCTATAAGCAATCTTGTAGAACTCCTATACCTCTACAATTTCTTCCACTACATCATTTTGAGTTTACACATGAAATCGAGAGAAAAGAGAGGGAGAAGTTCCTGGTTTTAGTCATGGACAGTAACTCAGCAGCAGCAGCTCTGCTCGCCACGCAGCTGCTTGCTGACGGCGCCACCGCCCCCGAGCGCCTCTACGCTTCGCCCGTGCCATGCCGCAGCTTGCCCACGCCACGTCGAGCTCGCGTTGTCACTCTCCCATCGCTCGCCCTCGCCTTTAAAAGCCCCAGCACGCCGTCATGCTTGCCTTTTTCCTCCTCAGGCCGCCGCCGAGCACCTCCTTCTCCGGCGAAATGGCCGCTCATCGCTCCACCATCCACTGCAATAGCTTCCGGACTGCTCCGCCATCTCCCAGCGCATCCACCGAGCCACCTCTCGTCTCCTCTCATCGCCCGAGCCGCCGCATGATGCCATCTTTGTCCTCAGGGCTGGCAGAGCTCCGCTGTGAGCTCCCGCACACGGTCCAGCCAATCCAGCGTGTTGTATGTCATGCCATCGCTCGTCCTAGCTCCGCCTTGAGGCCCTGGTCGAGCTTAGCTTACCCGTTGCCTCTGCCGAAGCCTAGCCGCACTGGAACATCGGTGGCGTCGCGCGTGCGCGCCATCGCAACCGCCATCGCCAGTGACGACCCACCTCTACCGTACCTCCAGCCCAACCAAAGCCACCAGTGAGTTCTTCATGCCCTCCTGGTGCTCATAGCCCCACCAATTCCACCCCAATCGCCGCGGTTTTGCTGGAACACCGGCACACCGCAGCGGAATGCTGCCATGCTTGTCTTTGCCGTGGCCATGACTCTCTGCTCCGCCTCCATTCCAACCAACACCAGAAACCAGTCACGATGGACCACCCGTACATTCCCAAGTCCCTATCGTAGTCGATTGAGGCCGGTGTTGCCATTCCCGCCGTCGAGCTCAACACCGCTGCTCCGCCATGACTGCCGCCATGTCTTCCCCGAGCCCTAATCCTCCCCACCGACGGTCCAGACAGGTGTGCAAGGTGATGGCGACCACGTTGGTGCCACTGCCATCACCAGAGAGCTCGCCGGCGGCGAGCTCTACCGCGTACCCGCCGGCCGCCGCACGGTCAAGGCCAGGAGGGACGTGGGTTGACCCCTGGCCCGCCTGTCAGCGAGAGGGGGTAGGAGAAGGGAGAGTGAGAAATGGATTTTATCCATTTTCGATTTTCAGAAAAAGGTGAAAAAGGCTGATTATTGTTTAATTCATAACTAAATAATTAAGGCTCAGAAAAATATGAACTAAATTTCTATGTGATCCTCATGTTATGTAGTTTCTTGTAAAAATATATGTTCAGCATTTTAATCTCTTTTGTCATGTGCAATAATTGTCTCCTTTAATTAGGAAATACATTGTCCATGATTTTTGTAGGCTGTTTTATGCATCCAAAAATCATGAAAAATTAGGAGTAAGCTTTACATGCTAAAAGTGATCTCCACTAAAATTTGTGTCCTTTTTTGAGCAAGTTTGCTTTTATAATTAATTCTAACCTTGTTTTGATTTGAAAAATGGTTAATAAAATAACTAATTAGTTAATTAGCTTTGTAATTAATTGCTGAGTGTTTTATGGCATTGTTTAAAGACCTTGGATCAGCAAAACCCCCTAGTCCAAGGCATCATCATGTATAGTCTACATATAATGTTGCTCACATCCTTAATAAATAATTAAATTGCTTAAGTAAGTAGTGACATGCTTCACTTAAGTGTTGCTTCCCTTTTGGCATTAATTGAAGACCATGAATCACTTTACCCTTACTGAATCATGGCTTGGTTGTATCATGTTAATAGTGGTTGTTATCACATGTGTAGTGTAATCTTAATCATAGGCATCTAAGTAATAATAATTAGTTAATCCATTAGTTAACTTGAGTAAGTATACTTCCTTAGTGTTGAGTGCTTTTGGAATTGGTTGAAGACCATGCATCATTACCACCCTAAATGGTCCATGGCTTGATCAAGCTTTGCTAATGATTATCACGATCACATGTATAGTTAATTACTAATTGGTAAATAACCAAAGTTGATGTTTCTCTTACATGTGACTTGCTCTTAAAAATTTGATTGAAGTCCATTAGGTGCTTCACCCTAGCTATTCCATGGTAATGACATGTTATATCCATGCAAGTTTGTACATTACGTGTAGTTAAACTTTAATTTTATTATGAAATAAATAAACCCTAGTTGTGGACCCTTGATTACAATTTCTCCATGATGGACAAATTGTACTCAAGTTAATTATACAAATAGGTTTGTTATCTATCATGTGTGTTGCTTATATGAGTTCTTTCTACTTGTGATATCCATGATCAAGATGGTTAAGTATGTTCCTTGCTAACTTTGACTGATGCTGCTAACATATTGGTGGTTCTTGATTTGTGTGTTTAGTCTTGCCTGTGAAGACTAGTTTTAACTAAAGTAATAACTTAGTTGTTCTTGTGTAGCTTGTGAATTGTGAATCATGTTTAGTGTCTCACCAAGTGTATAATAAAAACTGGTTAATAATCTTAATCACTTTAGGGTTGTGTGACTTTGGAATTGAGTGATGACCCTAGGTCACCAACCCTAATGACCCTCGGCACTGAGTCAATTATCTGCGTCAGCGTGTACGACGTTGCTGCAACTTGTCAGGAGAGTCATGGTGACTCACACTGGCAAGACCATCACCCTTGCAATGGTGGCATGTAGATCTTAGTAAGTAAGCTGTCATCACCGTTAGTTCGAGGAGTGGTATGCAGATCTTTGTCACTCTCCTGATAGCAGTCCATTGGGGGTGTCTTGATACAGATATTTGTTAAGACCCTATTACCACCACCTCGTAAGGGGGAGTTGTTTACACCGCTTAACGTCAATGCATCTCCGTCGCATGTTCATGTTATATTTTATGCATTACATGATCATATGTTACTTCGTGTAGTGGAGGGGTCCAAGGAAGTTGCTGTTGATCTGACCCCCATCGTTGTTGACGTTGACCCGTTTGGAGGCGTCAGCTCCGACCCTGTTGGTTCTTCGCCAGGGCCTGAGTTCTTTATCAACCCAGGCAAGCCCCGGATGCATCTAAACCCTTCCTTGCATTTTATAAAGCTTTAATAACTTTTATGCTTATGTGATGATGCATTAAGTGAATAGGATATCCTATATTGTTGCATTTACCTTCCTTGATGTTGATATATCATCCATGATACCTGTTTTGTTTACAAAATGCTTAGTGATGCTTAGCCATGCTTAATTAAAGATAGGCTTTCAAAGTAAATGTTCTACTTATGATAGTGATTGATGGCTCTGATGCTATGGAAAAGAGGAATGAAATTGAGACCGACGGGACACGGTCTGTTTGTGGTGAAAGTTGATTGGGATGCCCAGTCGTGCTTGTCCCGTTGGAGTCGGTTAAGGACCGTCCGTTGTTGGCCCTTGGATCAATTTGTTAGTACTAATCACATGCTCTTGTGGTAAGCTCCGCTGGGCCGATCTATGTCGAGAACAGACAACCGTACACTGGGAGTGGAGAGATGGCGGGAGTATCATGTACCCACTCTGCGGGTAAACCGTCTTGGACGGAGTAGGGCGATGGTGTACTGCACTCTCGGGTGGCAAAGGACCTGGTCTGGGTATAGAGAATCAGAGTGTTGGGTTGATATATGGGGGTTAGAGTCCCGCACATGTCGTATGGTTAGGAATCCCCAGCTGGGTATAAAAGCAATTCGAATCGTCATTGCTTCGCGGTAAAGGAAGTTTGATCCTCGCCCCATCAATGTAGTAACAAGGGAAGTGGAATGGAATGATGGCTCATAAATGGTTACATGCTTGAGAAGTGTTTCCTATAGACTAGGATCACCTAGAAGATAGGAATGATACTTAATGATGATTAAAATGTTCAACTAAGGCTTTTATGCAAAAGAGTCCTTGATCTTGATAAGCTTTACCTTGATACCTATCAGCTAGCATTCCTGAGTCTTTACCTCTTTTTATTGTCGGGTAAGTCTTGCGGAGTACTTTTGTACTCAGGGTTTGTTCTACCCCTGTTGTAGGTGAACCGCATGAGCAAGTGTGCTATGGCCCTTGCTGCATGATGGTTGTTGAAGTGTCCGATGAGGAATAGGTTGTTTGGCCTTTGGGCAAGGCACTTTTATTGGTTGGCCTGTAATATGTTACTTAATGATACTCCACTAGGTTTATATTAACTTAAGCACTGGTTTATATAAGTTTGAGAAACAACTGATGTAAATTATAGTTATGTAAGTATTCCGCTACTCTATCGTATTTTGTATAAAACTATTATAATACTGTAATGTCTCTGCAAGAATGCGATCTTGGTGTTCATGGTTCCATCGGGGTTTCACCCGACAAGACGTTTTAAGTTATGTGGTACACAAGCACAGCCGTCGGAGGTCTTTGGGACAATGACAGGTGCTTGTGGGCCATATAATTTAGAAGGTTCTGCCACAAAACGTGCGCCGCAGGATCAAACTGACTTAACCAAGGGCCAAGATGCATCGTGAGAGGCGGTGGAGGAAGCTTCCAGAAGAGGGGCTCGAAACCCTAGAGGGGGGTGCCACCCGGCGCCATGGTGGGGCCGATCGGCCCCACTTGGTGGGCTCTGCCGGTCCCGCTGCTTTGGGTGTCTTCTTGACCCTTCCCACGTCCCGATAACGATCGTTGCTGTCGCGGATAAGTTTCGTGATAATTATGCACTCTAATCCCTCTTTTATGCTTTTCTAGAATAATCCCTGAAAATATAGAATATGCAAAACTCGTGGAAATTGTTAGTTAAAACCTAGACTAGTGTGTATTCATATATCCTTTTATGTCTAAAGTTCTAATAAAAGTTGACGTTATCCACCGTCAACAACTCCCCCAAGCATACCTTTTGCCAGTCCCTTGGCAAACAAACAAAGCCTAATTACTGATATATTTGGATCAGGAGTTGCTACAATGTCTTCATACTTTTCAAGTACACATGCTGTCAAATAGAGATTCTCCTCCAAATTAAACAGTAACTGTTCTATCCTTCAAACTTACCCATTTTACCTTTAACTATAGGGCTTTTTAGCTCTTTGCATAAGTCTTGAGCAATCGAAAGACAGAACAATCAAGTCAAGCACTATGTCTCAAATTCTTCACAGTACCAGTATTCTGGAGTTTTTATAGGTTTTCAAAATAAATCTCAGAGCTTAATTGTATGACACCCTCAAGTCTCTCAGTATATGTGGTATTTATGGTTCTCTCTTAAGGCATTAATGATGTTATGCCTCCCACAGTTAAGGATATATAGTGGAGCTTATAGGAGTGGCAATAACAAGGATAGGCATACATTGCAATACATATGTTGTAAAGTCAAATAATGGATCCACAGAGAGTCGAGGCATACAATCAAACCAAGATGTGCATGTGTATGGAATATGGTGGATAGGTGTATATATGGTATTTATGGCTAATTCTAATTCTACTTTTGCTCTTTGAAGATAACTCTCTTCCTTGAAGCTTAGACTTTTCGCAGAAAAAACATGGGCTATCTTTATTTCTATTTTAATCAAGGAGGCGGGCATCTAGTACCCATTGTTTTAATCGCTGGGACACTTGTCCATGTTTTACTCCATTTTTTACTTTTGCATAGCCACATGCATCCTTTGAATTACAATAAATGATTGGAGAGATAACAAGAAGAACTTAGAGCATTTATAATAGGGGTTATCCTATGGGGTATATTTTTGGTGTTTTACTTTTCGGTGTAGGAGAAAACATTTCTATGATGAACATGGATGAAAATAGAAATAATTGCGGTTACTCCCAGGATAGGAATAATGCATATGTAGGCTGGAGTGTGTAAGTGATCTTGGTTTTAGAAGCATGACAAGACTCTCATAAGGTATACAAAAAAGGTTGATCGAACTCAATGCAAAGCAAGCAAAGATAAATGTGAAAAGCTTTTCTATCTCTAAAGATATCATTTCTGGCTCTGGTAAGAATTCATACTTTATCATACAAGAGCTCATCATGTTGATTTTAAATTTTTAAAATGAACCTCTAGAATTTAGTAATGCTAGGAATAAGATAAATAGTAGCTCAACCTTCATGAATCATATCAATCAATTACCTAGACTTAGCGCAAGCCTATGCCTCCACAAGTTGCAGGTTCAGAGTAAATTCTCAGATTAAAATAGCAATGTTCAAAACTCAGGAGAATCTAAGTTTGACAACTAGACATTTGAAAAGGATGACAACAGAGCAACTATTCATTATTTCCGAGATAAAATTTTAATGTTCATCAAGTTTTTAATTAGCTCTACTCTAGACTGTATTATACTAAATATTTATTTGGTTTTAGATAATTTTTTATACATCTTTCTAGTATTGTTTTATGATTATTATTTATTTAATGATCTAACAAAAGACTCTATGACTTGTGGACCTTCATGTGCCCACATATTTTTGGTATTTTTTGACTATATAAAACCGACTCGATAATTGCCTAGGTATAGTTACCTGATAACTAGGGATGCTCCTCCTCTAAGCTAGATATTTCCAATACTTGGTGTAGATGATCTCCAGAGTGAGCTAACCAGCAGCGGTCCCAGTGGGTGCTATCGATAGATTCTCTTCTTGTCCTAATGTTGTTCCTACATAAGTGTACTCCAACAAGAAAAACCAAAACTCGAGGCTCAAAGCTAATTTTTACGTTGATGATTTTAGCGAGGATTTCATGTTTCTTTCTCTTTTTTGTATTTTCTCATTTTATAATACGAATGCTTTTTATTTTTATGCCACCACAGTAGATATTTCTACGAGGGTTACCGTAAGTTTATTCGCATGAGGCTTTTGTATTTGTGATGCAATAAATAAAAGCAAAGAATATTTTTGTTGTTTTTATATTTAATGTACAAAAATAAATATGCTACTAGATATGTTGAAGTAAAATTACTAATGAATGCTAACTTAATTAGATAACTACCATTCTAACCTTATGGCTAGGGTACGGAATTTAAAGTCTACCGACAGGACTTAGATAAAGAAGAATACTTACTTAGTAGGTTCATCGCCCGAGGTTATCTCAGTCAATTCCCCATCTTGTGGTGGTGTAACAGGTACTTCTTTCTCCTTCCATCTCATTTCTATCTCTTCTGAATCTCTCTTTTCTAGCTCCAGTTCTTCACTTTATTTTCCTTCTCCCACTTTTCTAGTTGTGTTAGGATCTCTTCTTTTTTTCTGCCTTGGCAATCTGGTCCATCCTTTCAGCTTCTGCTTCCCACTCACTCTAGCGTGGTGCTTGCATGAGCTATTCTTGATCCTTGTAGCAGTCTTCATACTTTACAATCTTGCTAGAAAATTTTTCCCATCCACAGTGAGGCTGGATAGCCTGACGGTGGCCTTGGCGTCTTCTCCTATTGTGTTCCTTTCTGATCTGCTCATGGTTAACAAGTGTTCTAAATTGACAGCGTACCTTTCCAGTGGGTAAGTTGAAGTGGATCTGTCTAGACCCGATGTAGATAATGGCATTGGCTGTGTAGAGAAATGGTCTTCCTAGAAGGATAGGGGATTCATCGTCTTCCTGCATATCAAGAACTAGAAAATCTGTGGGTATATATTTATCTTGAATTCTTACCATGACATCTTGACCATACCTTTAGGGAATCTTAGTGATTGATCTGCCATCTGCAACTGAATATATGTTGGGTATAAAGGTAAATTATTAAATAAATCATCATATACCCATTTTGACATTATATTGCAGCCTGATCCAGTGTCATAGATGGTGTTGGCGAAAGTGGTGTCTTTGATTGTGCATTCAATGATATGTATACCTGGATCACCTCTCTTTGTTAGAAATGGTTGAGGTAACATATGATCATTTTCTGTATTGAGAGCAGTAATTAGTTGAGCGGTTTCTTCAGGTACATGCTGGGGCTTGTTCTTCCTCCATCTTTTATTGTTCTTCTTCTTAGGTACTGCTGGCTGTAATTGTTCTTCTTGTTGATGGAATTGCTTCGAGGCAGCAGGACCTTTCAAGATACGGTTTTTGAATGCAAATCTTTCTTTCTTGTCCTTGATGGATAGGACGATCTTGGCATGTTCTGCATAGATGATAGCTTTAGTTGTACATAGGAATGGTCTACCCAAAATTATGGGTGCCTTCTTATCTACTCCTGTCTCCATGACCACGAAATCAACTGGGACATATGATTGCCCTACTCTGATGACAACCTCTTCTAGCACTCCCTTGGGGTAGCAAATGGACTGATCTGCAAGCTGTAAATGCATATTTGTGTACAACAAGGGATCGCTTAATACTTTCTCATAAAGTACCTTGGGCATGATATTGACACTTAAGCCGAAGTCGCAGATAGCCTCTGAAAAGTTATGGAATACTATAGAGATAGGAATGACAGGTCTTCTAGGGTATCCCATCTTCTTAGGTAGAGAATGGTCAATTCATTGTACATCTGCAGGCTCAATATGATACTGGGTTGCATTGTGAATATCAACAACATTAGTAGTTTTTAAATCTTCTGGCTGACCCGGAATCTTACCTTTCTCAAACAGAGGGACAACAGCAGCTAACTGAGCTAATTGTGATTCTAATATTTTATTAAAGTTGTGCTAATTCTTTATAGCAGAAGCAAAGGTATCCATTCTAGTATTAATATTTTCTAGAGCTTTATCATTGGAGGCTACCTTTCTAGACATTTAATCTAACAATTTAGATTGACTAGCAACTAAATCTCTTAAAGGTGGAAGATTGTAATTATTGTAATTATTATTACCTTGGCTATTACCTTGGTAATTAACTTCTTGAGGTTGCTAATTCCATCCTTGGTTTTGCTGAGGACAATAGTAGATGTTGTTGTTGATGAAGTTCACATCGTCTTGCAGTGTAGGGCAGTTGATAGCTGAATGCCCATAGTCTCAATATTCTTCACATGTCATATGGGAATCATCAATGTGCATGACTTCCTTCTTCTCTATGTCTAGCTTCTTCGTGATGAGGTCTAGCTTGGCAGTGACCATGTCAGTTTCCTTGAGATGATGGATACCTCCTCCTCTCTTACGAGATTTAGTACGTTCTTCATTACAGCTTGAATTTGAGGCCATCTTCTCAAAAAGTGCTTTAGCATCTGAGAGCTTAAGTGACAGAAAAGCTCCTCCTGCTGCAGCATCTATAGACTCACGGGTGCTAGAGATAAGCCTGTGGTATAATATTTGCATTAATAGCCACTCCTCTATTCCATGATGAGGACAATCTTCAATGTAATTTTGAAATCTTTCCCATGCTTTAGTGAATAATTCATCATGTTGCTGTTGAAAACTTGAAATTTCCCACGCAGAGCATTTGTCTTGCCTGTAGGAAAGAATTTTACCAGGAAAACAGTTGAGCACAGGTCCCATGTAGTGTTCTTGTCTTTGTTGATGTAGAACCATTGCTTAGCTTTCCCCAATAGTGAGAACAGAAAAGACGGAGTAAAATAGCATCTCTTAGTACTCCTCTAATCGTGAAGATATTGCAGATCTCTAAAAAGTGTTGTAAGTATGCATTTTTATCTTCATGAGCTTTTCCACAGAACTGACTAGCTTGAACCATGGTGATAAGAGCAGGCTTGAGCTCGAATCCATTCTTTCCAGTGTTGACTGCTAGTCCAGTCCAGATGTTTGCTGTTGTTGGGCAGAGAACTCACGCAGTGTCTTCTCAGCCATGTCTTCAAACACAGGAGTTAGATTTTCTCCTAATTGTTCTTCTATTTGTTCCTCTTCCAGTGTTGGAGTTGGCTCCTCCGAAGAGCTAGCTTGAGCAGCAACGAGTGTTCTTGATGGTGAGTCGAATTTGTCCCTTGCTTCTACAAACTTTTTCTTTCTAAGGAGTTTCTCTGGATCATCAGTAAAGTTTTTTAGAAGAGAAAAACCATTCATTCATCACCCCCATAAGATAAGCAAATGATAAAAAAAAAGGGTGTACCTGTTTGAGTTTGAGATTGATTGGTAGTATAATCTTATCCATTATGTATATATGTTACCAATATTTCCTAAGTTTAATGTGCCTTCCCCGGCAACGACGCCAAAAATGTTTATTGGTAT
This sequence comes from Chrysopogon serrulatus, assembly GCA_015844335.1. Taxonomy (NCBI): domain Eukaryota; kingdom Viridiplantae; phylum Streptophyta; class Magnoliopsida; order Poales; family Poaceae; genus Chrysopogon; species Chrysopogon serrulatus. The sequence goes on along the minus strand of JADLZL010002094.1, from coordinate 999,505 downwards.
TTCTAACGTCATTACTAATTAACGAGATTAGAAACACATGGTACTAAATTAACTTGTCATTAGCAACTGGCCACTTATCTCTTACCAACATTCCTAAGCATGAATCAAGTTGTCATCCCAAATTATATATGCTAAGGATAAATATAGGTATATATATGTATCATTCAATATGACTAGGCAGAAATATAGATATAAACTAAGAACGGTTCTGCAAGCGGACAGATAATTATACCATTGTAGCATTTTACCTAGAGTTCTACCAGGTTGTAGATTTATATTTAAACCACTGGGAAGGTCTGGATAAACTTCAATCTATTATATTGATAACAACTATATACAATGAATAAGTGATATTACCAATGTCATTTACTCTACTCATAATAGGCAGAGGTTACAAGATAAATATAGATAAATATGGGTGATAAGTATAATCAAGCATCATAAATATATAGATAAACACCAAAGCACTTTCTAGTTATAATCATAGTTAGCCAATGGATAAACTAAGGAATAAATGTCTAAGGTAAGTCTATGACTACATCAATGCATACTCTAATTAGTACAATTACAACTGGCAATCATTGTCAGATTAATCCTATATCATGATCACATGTAATGGGCATCATCTAGGAAGGATGTGAAACAGAGTCATCACCCAACTTCGCGACCGCGCCTGCTTGCGTACATACAGGGGTGGACTACAGAGGAATCAACGCAGCTGTCACCTGAGCGAACTACCACACGACCCGGCACATCAGGGTGCACTCACGGATAAACAGGGATATCTAGACACCACATCTACACATTGTCTACCATCTACCCAATGATCATTTGAATAAACGCTATATGAGCAATTACATGAATTCAATAAGATCAAACCAACTATACGAGACATATAATCAAAGTATACAACGACTATTGTAATTAAGAATATATAAACTATTAGAAATAATGTCTCCCTAGTCATAATGAAGAAAGAAAGACTAGAACTACACCAAACTCCGCGCTCCAGACAGACACCGGGGGCTCCAGATCCTGATGAAGAACTAGATCTCCTCTGCTTCTAATCTAACTAAACTAGAACTATGAACTAGAAGGCTCTTGATGAACTAGAAGGCTTCTTGATGCTTGAAGACTTGAGGCCTTGATGAATAATAATGGTGTGTCTCCAGAGAGGGGGTCTGCCCCTTTATTTATAGCCCGGTGGGATGAATGTGCGCCGCTGGATCAAACCGACTTAACCAAGAGCCAAGATGCATCGGGGGAGGCAGTGGAGGAAGCTTCCAGAAGAGGGGCTCAAAACCCTAGAGTGGGGCGCCACTCGGCGCCATGGTGGGGCCGGCCGGCCCCACCTGGTAGGCTCTGCCGGTCCCGCTGCTTTGGGTGTCTTCTAGATCCTTCCCACGCCCCGATAACGATCGTTGCCGTCGCGGATAAGTTTCGTGATAATTATGCACTATAATCCCTCTTTTATGCTTTTCTGGAATAATCCCTAGAAAATATAGATTATGCAAAACTCATGGAAATTATAAGTTAAAACCCTAGACTAGTGTGTATTCATATATCCTTTCAAGTCTAAAGTTCTAATAAAAGTTAACGTTATCCACCGTTAACAGCCGTATAAAGAAGATATTGAACCATAGCAATACTTACAGGCAAACTGAAGGTCGGACTCAACCGATGCTCGATTCGTCAAAGGTCTTGCCGAGGTCTACTCTACTCCTACTCCTAAAGGGGTGGCCGAAGGCCAAAGTTGTTATTGTATTGATTGATTGGATATCTTTACAATGGTCGGGTCCTTGATATATATAGCCCGAAATTCTAACATGAGTCCTAAATGAACACGAATTGAAACTACAAGGTAACTTTGGACTCCAGTTTCCCTTTTTGTGAAGTCCCGCATGTTCTCGTTGTCCGCTGGATCTTGACACGTCCTTTTTTCCTTTGTTTATCGGTTTGGATGTGCTGATGTCATCCATCTTTGCATTAGCTGATCAGCTCCGGGCCATCTTGACTTGCTCGACACCGTGGTCCATGAATAATCCAAGCTCACCAAAATATGGTGTCAACACATGCCCCCCAATTGTGGGATAAAATTGATTTTATTCAAAAATTTCCAATGGAATCTTTCCGGATGTGTCATCTTTGGCTTGATGAATCACTCTTATTCCCATCAGTCCGAAACTGTTTCCCCCTTGTCTTCGCACGCGTCTTTTCCTCCCATCATGCGGAATCAGATCACGTCGGGCCGCTTGGAACTCACGGATCTTTTTAGATTTTACACTACAAGGATTTGACCCTTATAGCACCACTTATTTTTGCAACACCACACATTTGGTTGCAATATTTGATTCTATTGCAACCAACGAAATAATTGGTAGTAATATATGGGCCTTATGGCCGCCAAAATTATGTGTTGTGTTAGATTAAGGAAATTATCTACTCTTGGCATATTATGTCGGAGGGACCATGAGCTATTTAGGCTAATTCTACTTTTGAGCACATGCTCAAGTTTCTTTTTCTTAAATCGAGGTTCCGGACACTTGTCCCTTTTTATTTCCTCGTGATCTATCTTTTTGAGGTTTCGGACACTTGTCCCTTTTTATTTCCTCGTGATCTATCTTTTTTGAGGTTTCGGACACTTGTCCCTTTTTATTTCCTCGGATTTCTTGAATAGCTCATGCCTCCTTCACAATAATACTCAAGAGAGTTTAAATAATAATTTTTTAATTTTATTTTATGATACTGAATATGATAAGTCTCTCAACCAAAACCATAATAATTATAAACAATAGAGTAATACGATTATTATTTGTGTCCACCACAAGAAGAAGTGATGCTAATTGTTTTTAAATTTTTGAAATAAAACATCCAAAGACAAATTATCGTGAATTAAGTTCTCATTATTCTACTATCTCATGTTCCACAATAATTTAAGCATTCATGATGTATCTACAATAATTCCCAACAGATACATGACTTCTAGAAAAGTGTTATACAATATATTTTCAAGTCATAGATTAAACGGTTTTTTATCATCCTTTAAAAGCGTTTAATTCAAAGATTTATAATTTGGATAATAAATCAAAGTAGAATATATGCAATTATATCGTATTCAACTCAAACCTGACCGTGACCGAGACGAGGAGGCAGGGAGGGGGGTGCAGGGGCGCTGGTCGGCCCAGGCTGGGCGCTGGTCGGCGGGCCACTGTGGCCCCGCGGGGCCCGCTGGCTGTGCGTGGTTCTGGTTCTATTGTGTTCCGAATTACATCATTTTTCTGATCGATTTCAATTCCGTGATTGCAATGTGCCTCCCCCACACTTATTTTTCTGTATACTTTTCTGCACAAATATGTGAAGACAAACACATACCAAAAATAATAGAGAGTAGAGTAGATAATAAAACATTATTATAAAAGATAAGGCACTTTATTCATTATGGTGGTGATAAAATATAACTTGACAGACGCTTTAACGACTGAGCTAACGACTGCCCTAGCTCATTAGGCTTTGTCCTAAGAAAAATTTATGACCCGACTGACTCAATTAACTAACCGAACCTAGCGGGATTGTGCCTTATTAATAGATAACTAGGCAACTAAGGCTGCCCTTCATTGTTGAGGCCCTGAATTTCTTCCTTGAGGTTTTCAACCTCGGCTTCAAGCTTGTCTTTGTCGCGCTTGAGACTGCGGATTAACTTGATATTGATCTCCATCTGCTTAGCCATATCGTCTATGATCTTATCCCTTAGACTGTCAGCCTTCTCTAAGCCTTTAACAGTGTTAGAGAGGCCTTTAATCCTCTTACTGAGAATGTGCAGAGAAAGTTGAGGCTGCTTAGGAACCTTTTCCAGTGCTAGTGATGGAGCAGCTCTCTTCTTTCTCTTGGGCGGAGGTGGAGGTGGTATGAACTCAGTGTAGCAGACCTCACTGGGGTTTGCGCGAACTCCATGGACGGCGGGACGAGCATTGGTGTACTTTGCACACACCAGCTTCCCTTTCTTGTCGGTTTGGACAGACAAGAGCCGTTCGTTGCTGCTAGATGGAAGAAGCGGAGTACCCTTGGGAATAGCAATCTGCTTCCCCTTGGCACCTCCTAGCAGTAGCTTTGCGGGTGGCGGTGGAAGAGCAGATGGTTCTTGAACGTAGTAGGCTTGCTCTTGGCGCTGGGGGATCGTAGCAACTTGCTTCGGTGGCACGGCGACGAGAGGCTTCGGCTGCGCGAGGACGAGGGCCTTCGAATCATCGCTGGGGATGTTGTTGAAGTCCGCGCCGTAGGAGACGATCGTCTTGTCCGCCATTGCTAATAGATCTAAATTGGAGAGTTTCTCCGAAAGAGAGAGGTGGCTGTTTATGGGATACAATTAAGGGGGTCTAGGTACGTATTTATATGGGTTTTCAGGAGACAGGATGAGGACAAACCTAGGCTCTACGGGGTTCTGTACGAAAGAATATCCGAACGCGATAGGATAATACGCGAATATAAGTAGGAAGGGTGTAGAAGGATAGGGGTACGAGTGTTGGGACGAGAGGGAGCAGGGGGGGGCCGCCCGGCCCCACTAGGGCGCCGGCCGGCCCCACCAGGGGTTCCCTCGGGGTGTAGAGATGAATCGGGTAAAAGTTCATTTTTAGCTAACAGGGGGTCTTCTTCTAACAACTCTTCTTTTTCTTCGGGAAGGTCATTTAAGATATTAGTAAGAATAGTTTTAGCATGCTCAGCAGTAATATGCATAAATGCTCCACCCGCAGCCAAATTAAGATATTCTTTATTTTTATCATCAAGGCCTAAAAAGAAATATTGTAAAAGCATGGGTTCTGGTAAAGCAAGATTGGGTCCAGAATTTACAAAACCATCAAAACGATCCCAAGCCTTGCCTAGCGATTCATTATCTAATTGTTTAAATCCTATAATTTCAAAACGAAGTTTAGCGACTTTTTCTATAGGGAAAATTTAAGACAAAAGTTTTTTCTCAATATTTCCCAATCTTCTTGACTACTCCCAACATGGCGATTATACCATTTCTTAGCTCGTCCCGTTAATGAAAAGGAAAAGAGTTTCCATCTTAAAGTTTCATCAGCTATGCCCTTAATACTTAGACATGAACATGCTTGCTCAAAATCTGTTAAATGGGAATAAGGGTTTTCGCTAGAATTACCAGAAAAAATATGTTTCTGAACTAATTCAATTAATTCCGAGCGTAGCTCATAGCCAGATGATGTGATAGGTTTAGATGATTCTTTTGGCTGGAGGTACAATCCCGATGGTGCTCCGTATTGATATAAAAGTTGAGATTCATGTTTCATATTAATATTTATAATATTTATGTATATTTTTATTTTATTTATTTTTAGGGTAATAATAGATTAAGATAAACTAAAGTCAAGATCAGCAAACCGTTCCCCGGCAACGGCGCTAGAAATGCTTGTTGGTATAAATTAACTGCACCCTATATTATAATTATTATCAGATTATCCGCAAGTGCACAAATATATACTGATCAGCACTTCACCAAGATCAACCCGGTTTTAATATCGAATCCAAAGGAACAGTAGTAATTTATGACTAAGTCTATAGCTCTTATTCTAAGGGGGTACAAATAATCTAGAAAACTATCAAGAACAAGGAAATAGCTATTGCACTCTAGTTCCGACAACTGGTAAGCTTTGTATAATATCATCTAATTGGGCAAGTCACTCGAATAGGAGAAGAAACAGAGTAATCTCCTACCAAGCACCTATCAGCCTATCTGTCCTATCAACGGGACGTGGACTACAGAGGATTCAACGAAGCTATAAAGTCACATTCGCGAGCTACCACTATCCGGCTAATCAGGGGACATCTACAAGCAACCATAGCCCAGACACCACGTCTATGCTACGAATCACTACTTTGACCTAGGAGCTACCCAAATCAAAGTACTCAATATAATATGAGTTGTAAACTTAAGAACGAATAAGAACAAGTTGCTTACTTGATTCAGAATGGTGAATACAGAAGTACCTCAGAACGCAGCTCCGGGCGAGGGGGCTGAATCCAGACGAATACAGCTGCGAAGAAGCTCCGACAGGCCGGGACTCCTTCGAATCTCTACTCCTCTACTCTATCTCTCTAATCTCTATCTTGATTGCTAGCCTAGATCTAGTGGATCTCTATCTAATGCTCTGGCTCTTCAGCTCTTGATCTGGCCTCCTCTCAAGGGGGGTCTGGCCCTTTATTTATAGCCTGGTAGGATGAATGCGCGCCGTTGGATCAAACCGACTTAACAAGGGGCTGAGATGACTCCTCGGAGGCGATGGAGGAAGCTTCCAAAAGGGGGGATGAAACCCTAGCCATAGGGGGCCGGCCGGCGCTGTGGTGGGGCCGGCTAGCCCCACCTGGGCTTCGCGGCCGGTCCTGCTGCTTCCAGTGTCTTCTAGATCCTTCCCATGTCTGTTGGTGATATTTTTCGTCGCGGATAAGTTTCATGGTTAATATGCACTTTAATCCCTCTTTTAAACTTTTCTAGATAATTCCCTGAAAAATATACAATTCACCAAAACTCATAGAATTTATTAGTAATAACCCTATTCTAATAGATATTCATGTATGGCATAGGGATATTTGCTAATAAAAATTATACATTAATAAGTGTCAACAGATCCTCTTACCTTTTGTGTTTATAAATATGGGGGTTTCCTCTAGTGGTGATTTAATAGCAACATAGCTTCTTTCCTTCTAGCATCCCCCTTCGAGAGAGCTCTGCACAATGTCTGATCCTCCATGGTCGAGTGCTCCTCCTTTTCTTTTGTCATGCAGTTAGAAGAAATCTTGTGATAGGGGTGAGGGGGTTCGCAATCTTGGAATCCTTGGGGAACCTATATCCAACAGGGGCAGGTAGAAGAAATCTTGTGAGATGATTCTACTTTCCTCTTGGTTGTGGATGTTGCTTCTCTGGGCTTCTCCAGAAGGTGCCTGCCTTCACCCTCTTGCCGCATCATCCTAGAGGTTACCCTGTAGTCTGGCTATGAGGCAACCTTTCCAGACTCGACTTCTAATTCTGGTTCTGAAGTCATATTTTTGGAAAAAGGCGACGACAAACTCTCCCCCGGTCTCCCCGTTCTGGCTGCATGGCGCTCAACGGCTCTGCCACTTCTTCTTGCTATGGCGATCATGGCTGCGGAACTTCATCTTGTCCTCCCTCGCAGTTTTGCTTTAGAAGGAATGTATCTCTTCTTTATGTTATTGATAGATTTCCCTTCATTCCAAAAATGTAACCGCTCTGCATCAAATTTGGAATATATATGAATTACCGATACCCTTCCTTCTATCGCCTTTTTTGGGATTTTGCCATGCCTTCTGTAAGATTGGATCCATGTATGTATATGATCTAGAATCCACTTTCCATACGTCTCCGTATCCTCTTCTTATTTGAACCAATTTTATTCTCTTCTTCGCGATTATAAAACTGTGGCCAGACCCATCGTTTTCCTCATTGGTCCTCTACTTCTTCGCAATGAATCCCTCGGAAGGTGCTTCCGCTGATCGATCTGGCGTTCAGGGCTCTATAGGGGAAGTAGACCGTCTTCGGCGAGATCTAGAGCGTTCCCGTCTTGTTATTGACGACCTACTATCCGTTCGAGACTGCCTCAATGATGAGATTTCTTCTCTTAAGGTCAATCGGGAAACTGCCAGAAACAAAGACGCAGGTTTGTTGGTTATGTTCTTCCGATGCTGTTTCTCCAACGCTTTACATCTTCTGACATCCCTTCTCTTTCTTCTCAGCTGCTTCCAAAGAACTAGAGATCCTTCAAACAACTGTCCAAAGCGCCATGAATCAGGTGAAACTGAGAGGTGTTACTCTGAAGGGGCATTTGATAAATCTCTTTAAGCGAGTCAAGGAGATAGCCTTGAATGGCATCCAACACGGGGCTGCACTAGCATTAGCTTTAGCTCAAACTCACTCCGATCATGATCTTCGTAGGCTTACTTTTTTGGTCCCAAATAAGGGTGAAGCTGCTGATCTTCCTTCAACTGAAGATTTCTCCTTTGTAGCTAATGTCGTTGCTGCCTTTTCCTCACCCACGGATATTATAGATAAATAAATTTATTTTTTCTCCTTTGAAAGATCTTTGTATGCGGATTTTACTAGAAATCTCAGATCTGTTACTGTGTGCTTTATTTTTTACACTGAAGGTGATGAACATCGCATCGGCTATTAGCTCTGGCAGAGTTGTATTTTTTGTGCTAAAAGTGATACTTCCTTGTATCAGCTACTTGTATCAGCTATTGGGTTTCATCATGACGTGCTGATCATCCTAAAGTTGATCAACCCATACGCTAGGATAACATTTCTTGAAATACTTTCCATTGATTGCTCTAGAATATTCTTCTCCTTCCAATGTTTCATAGAAATATGCATTTCCAGGAGCACTTCTTGTAATTTGGTATGGTCCTTCCCAGTTTGAAGACCATTTGCCAAATCTATTATCTTTATATCTAATTGGTAAAATTACTTTTCAAACCAATTCTCCTTCAATGAATTTCTTCTCTCATACCTTTTGATTATAGTATTTGGCAATTCTGATTTTGTGAGCTTCAATATTTTCTAAAGCTTTTAGCCGATGAAAGTTTAGATCATCAAGATTATCCATCATCAGATTCTTGTAGTCATCAGCTTTTAACTCATCCTACTGTAGCACCCTCCTGGATCCAATGTTGATCTCCCATGGTAACACAGCTTCATGCCCATAAACCAATTCATAAGGTGAGCATTTAGTCGATCCATGGCAAGCAATCCTATAAGACCAGAGAGTCTCGTTTAATATCAAGTGGCACTTTCTAGGATGTTCTCTGGTCTTCTTTTTGATTAGCTTAATAAGGATATGATTAGATGCTTCTGCTTGACCATTGGCCTGATCATAATAGGGGGAGGAATTGATCAACTTAAAACCTATTCTGCCAGCGAAGTCTTTGAATCTTCAGATGTAAACATCTTCCCTTGACCAGTCATAATAGATTGAGGAATCCCAAATCTGTAGATTATGTGCTCCTTAACAAACTCAATCATATTAGCTGACGATGCTTCCTTCAGTGGGATGGCTTCGACCCACTTGGTGAAATAATCGGTTTACTACCAATACAAACTTGTGTCCTTTACTTGACGATGGAAAAATTTGGCCAATCAGGTCTATCCTCCATCCTCTAAATGGCCATGGCTTCATGATCGGATTCATAACCGATGCTGGAGATTTCTGAATATTACTTGAATCTTTGGCACTCCCGGCATCTTTTGTAATATTTAAAACAATCTTCCAAAGATGGTCGGCTAAAAATAACATGTCCTTCAAATCATCCACTTCATCTTATGGGCAGATTGGTGTGCACCACACACGCCTTCATGAATTTCACCCATTAAGACTTTAGCTTCTTCTTGGTTTAGGCACTTGAGAAGTACTCTATCGACTGTTTTGTAATACAGCTGATCATCAAGTAGAATAAACCTTATAGCTTTATACCTTAACTTCTGGGATACACGTTTTGATGGCTCCTTTAGGTATTCGATAATCTCAGTCCTCTAATCACCATCATCGGCAAGCTCATCAGCTAGTATTTTAACAATCTGCTAATACCCATAAGCACTGTGAGCTAGTCGATTAGCTTCTTGATTCTGACTTCTAGGGATATGCTTAATGATAATAGAAGAAAAAGAATTAAGCGGCTCTCGGCAATCTTCATAGTATCTCCTCAATATATCATCTTTGCATTCATATAGGCCGAGCAATTGATTGATTACTAATTGAGAATCACCAAAAACTTCAATAATCTTGGCCTTTACCTCGTGAAGAAGTTGAAGCCCTGTTGACAGTCCTTAATGCCTATTTTATACCATCAATTATTGCATGAATTAATATGAAATGAATCATAAAGCATAGTTGTAGAGTTTGTTTCAAACGAGTTCCACGAGTTGTGTTGTTCTTGATTGTTTTGTAGGTATATCCAATTTTGCATAGAATAAAAGTATCTCAAATGATAATTTGGAGTATATCATTGTGAAGAGCTCGTCTAGATGATTGAAACAGACATATGGTTTGCCTTATTTGGAGTCCGGAGTCAAAAGATATCAATTCTACACCGAAACCAACACTAGAAGACTCTAGAAGACACGTGAAATGACCCACCGAAGGCAGGGCCCACCTGTCACAAGGTGGGGCCACCCGGCGCCACCCCGGGGCCGGCCGGCTCCCTCCGGAGCCCATTCGGGGCCCGCTTCAACGGACGGCCTCCTACCGCCTTAGGGTTTGCATCTCCACTGTTGCCCAAGTCGGTTTAATCCAACGGCGCACGTTCATCCCACTGGGCTATAAATAAAGAGGCAGACTCCCCTCCCTGAGGGCACCACATTATTATGGAGATGTAGAGGCATCCCTCGAATGGATGACCTCTCATCTCTAGAGAATTAGGGCAAGACTTTCCAATGTAGTAGATTAATTCTAGTTGAGAGTTAGGGAGAGCAGAGCTGCGCTCGGGTTCTGGAGAAGTCTTCAGAGATTTGGTATATCTTTGTATTTATTCTTGTAAGACTTATGCTTTAATATATTTTATCTTCTCTATTTACTTTTATACATTACATTTGATTGGTTAGTATAGTTATTATACTTTAGCATAGGACCTCCACCTGTATTAGGTGCTCTAGTTATTATATGTGATTATTAGAGTAGTAATTGATAGTGTAGATATGGAGTCTAAGCTATAGGTTACCTGAGATTGCACCCAATCCAACATATAGTTGTGGTAGCCCCAGGTGATGACAGCCCTGACGGCCGATGTATTCCACCATGTTAGGGTTGGTGCCCTTTCTCACCCGTTTCCATGACTAGTGTTCCGATGTCCCGAAGTGTTATTGTGTGATTGCTATATCTATCCATGAATCAGTTATTATAGAACCCCAGTAATAGAGAAGTATTTAGGAACCTTAAACTCTCCCGTTGTCCTCTCACTTTAGCTATCTACTCTTTTATCATAGAATTCTCCTGTGTGTCTGTGTCATTTACGCATAACTTCTATCATTCATCGTTTACCCCTACTCTAGTCTAGTTGGTGTACTAAGTTAATAATACATGATGGTGAACTATCAATGTCTTTATCCATTGTTTCCTAGTGGTAAAATATAAATAACGATACATGGAATACTCCCTGGTAAAATGCTACAATGGTTTTTACGTAAACGCTTGCGAATCTTTCATATTTTAATTGTGCATAAGAAATATCAACAAGCCCCTTAAGAATAGCTTCATATTCCGCCTGATTGTTGGTGGACGTTGGCTTTATTGGGAAAGCATATTCAAAACTCGCCCCCTTTGGTGAAATCAAAACAATACCAATGCCTCCACCTTGTTTACAAGTAGAACCATCGAAAAATAATGCCTAAGGGGTCAAGTCTATCAATTTGATCTCTTTTCCTTAATGATAAGTGATGAAATCAGCTATTGCCTGACCTTTAACTGCTTTAGCCGATTCATACCGCCTCCCATTCAGAATAGGCATGGATAACATGTACTTGATCACATCAAACTTAGACACCACCGCACATTCAGAGGATAGTAGATAATGTCTAAGCTTAGTGCAAAAGAAATATAAGCACAAACATAATTTCTTAATCGGAGAATATCTTGTTTCAGGATCCAATAAGCTTCTACTCAAATAGAAAACCACTCATTCTTTTCCTTCAAATTCTTGCATCAAGGCCGACCCAATCATGTGGTCACCGGCCGCTACGTAAACTTAAAAGGTTTACCTTATTGAGGAGTTATTAATACTGGTGGAGATTTCATGTACTCTTTGATTTCCTCAAAAGCCTTTTGTTGTTCGTTGCCCCATCTAAATTCTTGATCATTCTTCAACTTCAGTAGTGCTGAGAACGACAGAATTCTAGCCGATAGATTTGATATGAATCTTCTAATGAAATTAAATTTGCCGATTAAAGACTGTAGCTCAGTCTTTGTGGATGGTGGTACTACTTTGCTAATCACATTGAAACTTTTCTGACTGACCTCAATCCCTTTCTCATGCACCATAAAGCCTAGGAACTGCCCTGCTAACATTCCGAATGCGCATTTATGAGCGTTCATCCTTAGTCCATACTTCTTCACACATTCGAGAGTAGCTCTGAGATCCTTTAACTGCTCTTGGTACCCTTTAGACTTCACAACTACATCATCGACGTAAACTTCTACAATCTTATTGATCAACTCATGGAAGATGTAATTCATAGCCCTTTGATAAGTTGCACCGATATTTTTGAGTCCAAAAGTCATGACTACCCACTCATATAATCCCAAAGAACTAGGGCACCTGAAGGTAATCTTGTGGATGTCTTCTTCTGCCATAAATATCTCATTATACCTGGCATTACCTTCTATAAAACTAATCACTTTATGGCCTGCTGCTACATCGACTAGCATATCAGCAACTGTCATTGGATAGCCATCCATCAGGGTAGCTTTATTCAGATCTTTGAAGTCAATGCAGACCCTCACCTTTCTATTTTCTTATACACAAGGACTACACTGGATATCCATTCCGTATTTCGGCACTATCAGATAAATTTTGCTTCATACAATCGGGTGATCTCTGTTTTTACATCCGCCATAACGTCTGCCCTAATTCTCCTCGGGGCTTGTTTAAATAGCCAATATCCAAGTTTGATTGGTAATCAATGCTCAACCAATTTTCGATCAAGACCGGGCATTTCATAATACTCCCAAGCAAAACAGTCTTTATACTCCTTCAATAAGGCTATTAACTCTTGTTTATACTCAGGATCTAATTTGGCACTAATATATGTCGGCCTGGGCTTATCACTATCTCCTATATCCACTGTTTCTAATTTATCAGCTGACATGAAACCTTTGCCCATTTTTCCTTCATCATCATCGACTAGGGAATCTATTAATTAAAACTTTAGAGCCGACTGTTTGTGACAGCTGTTGACCATCCTCAAATACCTTGATGATGTCTCCCTTATGTATCTTCCTAGAGAAACATTCCACGCCCTCAAAATTCCACTCATCCGTTACAACGTAAGCAATGTTGACAGAGGAATCAGTTGGAACGATCTCGATAGTATCTCCAATCTACTGAATTAGACTTTGATGTATAGTGGACGGGATGCAATAGTTAGCGTGAATCCAATCTCTGCTAAGAAGTATACTATATGTGCCCTTGACATCAACTATGAAAAAGGTAGTAGGCAAGCTCTTACTACCAATTGTCAACTCAACGGTGATAGCTCCCTTGGTAATCGAGATGTTGCCACTGAAACATGTCAACCTCATGTTAGTCGGGCATAAGTCTTCCACTCCCTGCCAAGCTTTCTGAATGTTGAATAAGGCATGAGATTAACAGTAGTGCCTCCGTCAACTAACATCTTGGTTAGGGGCTTTCCACCAATGAAACCTTTAAGATACAAAGCCTTTAGGTATAAGTACTTCTCAGGTTTTTCAAAGGTAGCACTTTCTGCCTGATAGATCCACTGAGCTACAGCTACTTCTTCATCTGATTCTTCTTCATATTGATTAGTAGCTCTAAACTTAGCAGGTAACATGAAGATAGCAGATACCTCAGCCAAAGCTTTGCCCCTGCCTTTATCGACTGTTTGCTTGACTTGCCAGACTTTAGGCTTCTTCCTTTGCAATTCATCATTCATCAAACGTTGAACCCATCTTTTCTGGCTTATGGTCAATCCTCCTGGACACCATTGTCCTTCTTGCCAAACATATCCTCGGTCAGCCATATTCTGATCAGCTATCTTTTCTCCCAGCCGATCACAAACATTTTCAATTTTTGCGCGCCGATCTATTTCTCCAAAGCTCAGCCGTTCATGTACAGATTGGTGGTTGGCTCTTGCCTGTCGGTATCCCCAATACTGATTACTACACTCAGGGCAGTTATTGAGGGTAGGCAACTTTAAGCCTTCATTCCAGCAGTGTCTAAAGAAAGGACAATTCCAATGATATTCATTCTCTTCTTTGACCCTCGTTTCCTCATAGCGATGCCTTTCATATTCTTCCTCTTTAAGCCATTCTTGATACTCTAAATAATCTCTTTCCTGACGCATCTGATTCTTTTCCTTCTACCATTGCCATTTGTTCAACAAGATTCTAACAGTAGGACGTCAGTGCATCTCATCAGCTTTAGAAGTCTCAGGGCGATCGTATTGACTATTTTGCTGATCTTGTTTATTCTTGATCTCCTGATACTCTTTAGCCGAGATTTGCCTTTTTGAATCAACTGCTCCTGTCTCTTTGGCTCTTTCAGATGTAAGCACCTTAAATTTGCCTTTCTGGAGAGAAGATGTGACCATGTGTGTTGGGAAAGGATGGCCTTCTATACCCATACCACCTTTGGTCTTTTCCAGACTAATTCGTCCTTTATTGATAGCTTGCTGCATGATTTCTCTGAAAACCTTGCAATCATTGGTGTTATAAGTAGTAGAATTATGGTATTTGCAATACCTCTTTTTCTTGAGCTCTTCGGCCGATGGTATCTTATGATTCCCTGTTAATTTGATTTGTCCCTTTTCTAACAGGTAATAAAAGATTTTGTCGGCCTTCATGATGTCAAAGTTAAACCTTTTCTCTTCTTCTCCTGTGGATTTGTCCTTTGCCTAGTGCATGTACTCAGAATGTTTTCATACCCAATCCATAGCAGCTATTTCATTGCTCTCTTCTTCATCGCTCTCATCAGCTATTTGTTTCAGGACGCATGAACCAACACTGCCAACCTTTTGATTCTTATTATAACATGTGTATCTGAACTGAGCCTCAATGTCGGCTATTTTTCTAGCCAAAGCAGCTAGATTTGGGAAACCAAACCTAATCTTTTCTTTGATAGCTGGTATTAGCCCTCGAATTGTAATGCTAACCACCTCTGCTTCTGATAATGTCTATTGGTATAAATTAACTGCACCCTATGTTGTAATTATTATTAGATTATCCGCAAGCGCACAGATATATACTGATCAGCACTTCACTAAGATCAACCCAGTTTTAATATCGAACCCAAAGGAACAGTAGTGATAATGACTAAGTCTATAGTTCTTAATCTAAAGGGGGCATAAACAATCTAGAAAATATTGAGAATGAGGAAATAGCTAATGACTTCTAGTTCCAACAACCGGTAAGCTTTGTATAATACCATTCTAACTGGGCAAGTAACCTGAATAAGAGCAGAAATCAGAGTTCTCTCCTACCAAGAACCTTTGAGCCTATCGATCCTATCAACGGGAAGTGGACTACAGAGGATTCAACGAAGCTATAAAGTCACCTTCGCGAGCTACCACTATCCGGCTAATCAGGGGATATTCACAAGCAATCATAGCCTAGACCCCACGTCTACACTACGAATTACTACTTCAACCTAGGAGCTACCAAGATCAAAGTACTCAATATGAGTTGCAAACTTAAGAACAAATAAGAACAACTGCTTACTTGAATCAGAGTGTTGAATACAAAAGTACCTCAGAACGCAGCTCCGGACGAGGGCGCTGAATCCAGACGAATACAGCTACGAAGAAGCTTCGACAGGCCGGGACCCCTCCGAATCTCTACTCCTCTACTCTATCTCTCTACTCTCTATCTTGATTGCTAGCCTAGATGTATTGGATATCTAGGCTCTTTAGCTCTTGATCTGGCTCTCCTTCAGGGGGGTCTAGCCCTTTATTTATAGCCCGGTGGAATGAATACGCATCGTTGGATCAAACCGACTTAACCAAGGGCTAAAATGACTCCTCAGAGGTGGTGGAGGAAGCATCCGAAAGGGGGCTCAAAACCTAGAAAGGGGCGCCGCCCGGCGCCTGCGGTGGGGCCGGCCGGCCCCACCTGGCGAGGTGTGCGACTCTCGTTTCTTCCGGTGTCTTCTAGATCCTTCCCACATCCAAATGACGGTCATTTCCTTCGCGGTTAAGTTTTGTAATAATTATGCACTCTAATCCCTCTTTTAAGCTTTTATGGATAATTCTCTAAAAAATATACAATTCACTAAAAAACTCGTGGAAATTATTAGAATAACCCTGTTCTAGTAAATATTCATATATGATGCAGGGGATAATTGATAATAATGATTATACATTAATAAGTGTCAACAATTACCCCCACACTTAGGCTTTTACTCGTCCCGAGAAAAAAGTTGGTTTTAACATAAAGAGAATAAAACATTTAATGCATAACTTGAGAATTGAATTATATAAAACTAGTCTAGTCATCGTGCACTATGGAATTTAAAGTGTCTACCACGAATCTTTGAGTGGTTGAGGAACAGACTAGCTTGAAATAGATCACTCTTTTTCTTTAATTATGTCTGTTGGAGAGTAAGTAAATTTTGCAAATAAAACTTAGCTCGACCTTCTCCGTTTGTAGTGGCACTTTGGTACATGTGATATTGATTGAGTCGACATTTATAACCAGCGAGAGAAATGTCATATTCCTAGATCAAGTTTTTTTTAAATCCACTCTTGGCATATTATGTCGGAGGGACCATGAGCTATTGGGCTAATTCTACTATCGAGTACGTGCTTAAAATACACATTTAATCGAGGTTCGGACACTTGTCCCTTTTTATTTTCTCGTGATCTATCTTTTTTTGACACTTGTCCCTTTTTATTTTCTTGGATTTTCTTGAATAGCTCATGCCTCCTTCACAATAATACTCAAGAGTTTTTTTTAAACATTGATCTTAGGAGTATGATAAATCTCTCAACTAAAGTCATAATAATTAATTTCAATATTATAAGTAATAGAGTAATATAATTATTATTTATGACTTTATTAGGAATCATGTTTCCACCACAAGGAGAAGTGAAGCTAATTGTTTTCAAATTTTTGAAATAAAATCTCCAAGGACAAATCATCGGGGAGTTGAGTACTCATTATTCTACTATCTCGTATTCCACAATAACTTAAGCAATCATGAGGTCCCTATAAATAGTTTCCAACAGCAATCATGACTCCCAGAAAAGTGTCATACAGTTCATTTTTAAGTCATGGATTAAACGGTTTTATCATCCTTTAAAAGCATTTAATATGGGGATTTATAATTCAGATAAAAAATGAAAGTAGAATGTATGCAATTATATTGTATTGGGCTCAAACCTGACCGTGACCGAGACGTGGAGGCAGAAGGGAGAGGTACAGCGCCGACCGGCCCAGACAGTGCGCTGGGTGGCGTGCCTATGTGGCCCCTCGGGGCCCACTTCGCTGTGCATGGTCCTGGTTCGATTGTTTTTCGAATTATGTCGTTTTTCCGAGCGAATTCAGTTTCGTGGTTGTAATGTGCCTCCCCCACACTTGTTTTCTGCGCAATATGTGGAGACAAACACACACCAAAAAATAGAGAATAGAGTAGGTAAAGAAATAATAAATCGTTAATATAAAAGATAAGACACTTTATTCATGATGGTAGTAATAATAGATAACTGGATAGACGCTTTAACTACTGAGCTAATGACTGCCCTAGCTCATTAGGCTTTGACCTAAGAAAAATTTATGACCCGAAAGACTTAATTAACTAATCCAACCTAGCGAACTGTGCCTTATTACATAGATAACTAGGCAATTAATGTTGGCCTTCCTTAGCAAGATCCTTGATCTCTTTCTTAAGTTCCTCGACCTCTGCTTCAAGTTTATCTTTGTCGCGCTTGAGACTGCAGATTAGCTTGATATTGGTTTCTATCTGTTTAGCCATGTCACCCATAATCTTAGTCCTTAGATCGTCAGTTTTCTCTATGCTTTTAATGGAGTTAGAGAGGCATTCAATCCTTCCACTGAGAATGCGTAAAGAGAGTTGAAGCTGCTTAGGACCCTTTTCTAGTGTTAATGCTGGTGCAGCTCTCTGTCTCTTGGGTAGAGGTGGTACGAACTCGGTGTAACAAACTTGGCATGGGCGTGCATGAACTCCTCTGACAGCGGGACGAGCAGTGGTGTACTTTGCACACACCAGCGTCCCGTTCTTGTCGGTCTTGACTGACAAGAGTCGTTCGTTGTCCCTAGGTGGAAGAAGCGTGGTGCCCCGGGGAATAGCAACCTGCTTCCCCTTGGTACCGTCTTCTAGTAGCAGTCTTGCAGGTGGGATGGCAGAGCAGGCTGGTCTTGTACGTAGTAGGCTTGGTCGTGTCGCTAAGGTACCGTAGCAACATGCTTCGGTGGTACGACGGCGAGAGGCTTCGGCTACGCAAGGACGAGGGCCTTCGAGTCATTGCTTGGGATGTTGTTGAAGTCCGCGCCATAGGAGACGATCGCCTTGTCCGCCATTGCTGCTAGATCTAAATTGGAGAGTTTCTCTGGAGGAGAGAGGTGGCTGTTTATGGGATATAATTGAGGGAGGTCTAGGTGCATATTTATATGGGTTTTCAGGAGACAGGATGAGGACAAATCTAGGTTCTACGGGGTTCGTACGAAAGAATATCCACACACGATGGGATTATACGCGAATATACGTAGGAAGAGTGTAGAAGGACACAAGAACGAGAGACGGGATGAGAAGGGGCAGGGGGGCATCGTCCGGCCCCACTAGGGCGCCGACCGGCCCCACCAGGCAACCTTTCGGGGTGGCCTTGCTCGTGGTGCCTTTGAACTCTAAGTAATTCCTGTTGGTTGCATCGCGTGATAGTTTTTTGTATCGGATAATAACAGAGCTTAATAAGTTGGTAACTGGATAAAATCCAATTTGTCAAGTACTCCTGAATCAAATGGTTCTAGAAAAAGTTTAAGTCGGTGTCCATTTACCTTGAATAACATACCTTTGTATGATTATAAAGTTACCGCTCCATGTGGTGATGAATTCACAACAGGAAATGGTCCTTCCCATTTGCTTCACAATTTTCCAAGCCCGAATAATTTAAACCTGGAATTAAAGAAGTAATACCTTATCTTCTGGTGCAAACTCCTTCTTCTTGATCCTTTTATCATGCCATCTTTTTGTCCGTTCTTTATAGATCTTCGAATTATGATAAGCTTTTTCTCTCCATTTTTCTAATTCTGATAGTTGCATTTTTCTCTTTTCTCCAGCGACTTCCAAATCCATGTTCCATCTCTTGATAGCCTAGTGAGCCTTATGCTCTAATTCTACGGGTAACTAGCAGGTTTTACCATATACCAACTGATATGGTGACATACCTAAAGGTGTTTTGTAGGTTGTGCGGTATGCCCAAAGTGCATCAGGTAACCGATCCTTCCATACGATCTCCATTTCATTCACTGTCTTCTGAAGAATGTTTTTGTTTGTTTGATGTTTCTGCCTGACCACTTATCTGAGGATGATACGGAGTAGCAACATTGTGTCATATTCCATGAGCTTGTAAGTATAAGTGAAACTTCTTATCAGTGAAATGTGTTCCTCCGTCACTTATAACCATCCTTGGTGTCCCAAATCTTGGAAATATAACCTCTTCAAACATCTTATTTGAGTGTTTTGAATCAGCATTCTTGCGTGGCATAGCTTCTACCCACTTGGATACATAATCAACTACCACCAAAATGTATTCATAATTCCTTAATTTTATAAATGGTCCCATGTAATCAATTCCCCAGATATCAAAGAGCTCTATCTGAAGATTATTGGTGAGTGGCATTGATGAGGACACCACGAGTACATCTACACCAGCAGCACCACAGGCGCCTCCAGTTGCTCCTCCACCACAGGCTCCTACAGTTGATCATCCAGTTGGACCAATCACTCGGGTCCGTGCGAGAGAATTAAACTTCATCATGCTTGTTAAGGAACGAAGGCCCGGTGGAATAAGAAGATGGCCCAACAGGGCAGCCAGTGGGGGGCGCCTAGGGTTGGGAGCCGCAGCCCTTCCCTTTGGTCGCGCATTCCCCCCCTGCCGCCGCCTCCTCCCCGCTGCCGTGGCGCTCCTCCCGACTCCGGGGGGCTGCGCCCCTTTATTTAGTCGGAGTCCCTTTTGTTTACAACTCGAGTTTTGTTTTACATCTAGCTTTAGCTACTCTCGAACACGCGCCAACCTGCGCTGTCTCGTGTAATTCAGAACTCCACCTTCGAGTGATATTAGGATTGCTCGCGTCTTTTTCTTGTTCATTTTTCGATTGCGTGCAGGAATTGATCTTCATGATCAGGCTGATCTCGCACCGGTGAGGTTGGTAACCATTGGGAGTTGGTTCAGCGATTGCATTGGCGCTTCGGGTTCGCTCGTCGTAGTCGGATCATGAGGGTCTACTTCCACCAAATCGAAATTATCTCCACTCACCGAAAGGTCGGGCACTCTCCCTCTATCAAGTGGTATCAGGTTTCCAGGTTGATCGGTGAGTTTTATCGAGTGTTTCCCTTCCTACAGTCCACGAAAACCAAAACAAAAAAATTTTTCTTCACGTTAAGATTCTTGTCCCAGCAACCGTTTAGCCTCGCACATTCTTTCAATAATCTGTGTTGAATTTGTGTGCTTACTCGTTCAATTGTTGCTGGTCACTTGTGTTTAATCCCTTGTTTTTCTCTTTGTTCTCCTAACCCTAGTTTCGCCGCCGCCGTTCCGTTGTTCGCACACCGACCCCCTCGCGCGAATACCCGCCTTGGTCGCGACCAGCCCACCGCGCCGCCACATACCACCCCTCGATCGCCCCCTCCCTGTCCAAAAAAAAGGAAAGTGCAAAAAAAAACAACAAAAAAAGGGAAACAAAAAAAAGGAAACAGGAAGAAGGAAGGTGCTCCGGTTTGGTTCGGTGGAAAGTTTCCTTGCGCGCGCCGTGCACCCCTGGGTCGCGACACTCCAGGGCCACTCTGCACCCCCCACGCATACATTGCCCTCCCTTGTTCATCTCCCTATCTCGCCTTACTCTAGAGAGAGAGAGAGAGAGTATCTTCTTTTTACCGGAATACCCCTGTACCTTCGGAAAAAGTGTGTGCCGTCTTTTGCTGTTTGAGATCCTCTGTGTTCATATTATCAGTTTTTGAGGACTCTTTACAAAAAAAACAGATCCAAAAAAAAATCAAGAATTTGCATTTTTAGCCGCATCCTCTCTCTCTTTGCCACCTCCTTTGTTTCCCACTTGTTTCCAGCAGCGTTGTTTCGTGTTTAGCACTATAATTCAACTTTGCATTATTGTTTGATTGTGCTAATCCTTGACTTGAGTGCAGCCTACCCAGAACTCCACATAGTTCTACGACGGGCTGACTTTGTTTCCCACGCAATCGCTGCTCCAATCTTTCGAGAGTTCCTCCGGTCGGTTGCAGGTCGCCCCTGTGTGCTCGGTAAGAACGGATAAGACATTGACAACAGCACTAGTGTGAGCGCCTTGTGAGCCGTTACACCCCTATTTTGGCATTGGTTTTGTGTTTGCGCTAACCATGGCGGCGGCGACGACAAAAAAAGGATGCACAGCGATTGCGGGACATGCGGACACAGATTAATGGACTTGCCGCACATCAAGACGATGCATGAACGGATGGATTCCACGGTCACTACGGGCGAACGGCGGTTCGATCAGCTTGACCTCGCGCACGACCACTAAGACCACGCCGACACCATCATGTCACGCCTCGATGCTTTGAACACGATGGTCACAGATTTCCGTAAGGATTACGGTGGTGACACGGAGCAGGGGCGGTGGACACCGTCAAGGCCGTGCTCGTCGTGTGCTACGCCACCAGGGTAATGATTCTTTTGCTAAGATAAAATTTAAAATTCCACCTTTTAATGGCAAATATGATCCTGCTGCATATCTTGATTGGGAATTAGAAGTCGAACAGAAATTTGCTTGCCATGATATTCCTACTACTTCTCAAGTTAAAGCTACTATTAGTGAATTTACTGATTTTGCTTTAATTTGGTGGCGTGAATATAAACAAAAACATCCCAGTACAGCTCCAAACACATGGGATCAATTGAAAGCTGCTATGCGCCACAGATTTGTACCTTCTTATTATGCCCGCGATTTGCTTAATAAAATGCAACGTTCTCAGCAAGGTTCACAATCTGTAGAGGACTATTACCAGGAATTGCAAAAAGGCATGATTCGTTGTGGGTTAGTTGAGGACAATGACGCTGCTATGGCACGATTTCATGGTGGTTTAAACCGTGAAATTCAGGATATACTTGATTATAAGGAGTATTATGATATCACCACATTATTTGAATTTGCTTGCAAAGCTGAACGTGAAATGCGGGGACGCCGCTCGAAGCCATATTCTAACTCTTTTGCGGGACGGCTCGACATCCGGTTCAGCAACCGCACCCCCCACACCGCCCACGCCCGCCACTACACCGCGTGAGCGGGCAGCCACTTCTGCAGGTGCTCCCCCGTCCCCAGGCGCAGCACCTTCCACAGGCCGCACACGGGATATTCAGTGCTTTCGTTGCAAAGGATTTGGCCACGTGTCTTGGGACTGTCCAAACAAGCGTGTCTTGCTCATTCATGACGATGGTGAGTATTCTTCCGCTAGTGATTCTGAAGATATTCAACACACAATGCTTGCCACGATCATGCAGCAAAAGGCCGAAGTACATGTCAACCCAGCGACGCCGATAGGTATGAAAGTCTTGTTGTGCAGCGTGTTCTTAGTACACAGGCCGCTCCGCCCGAGAAGAATCGAGACACACTCTTTTCCATACCAAGGGCGTTGTGCGGGAGCGGTCCATTCGCATCATCATCGACAAATGCAGCTGCAACAATTTGGCGAGTACCGCGATGGTTGAACAGTTGTCTTTACCCACTCGTAAGCATCCACATCCATATCACATTCAATGGCTTAATGATGGTGGGAAAATTAGAATTACTCAATCGGTCCGTGTTCCTTTCTCCATGGGTGCTTATTCTGATTTTATCGATTGTGATGTTATTCCCATGGAAGCATGCTCTCATTACTTGGGCGACCTTGGCAATATGATACTGATAGTTTGCATCATGGTCGCTCAAATCAATATTCTTTCATGTTTAAGGGTCAGAAAATAATTATACATCCAATGACACCTGAACAAATTCTTAAAGATGATCTTGCTAGAGCTGCTAAAATTGCTAAACAACTTGAACCATCGACCTCGTTAATTCTGAAATCAAGTTGAATGCTCCTGTTTTGCTTGCTACATGAGCTGATTTCGATGAGTTACGCGATGCTCCTTTGCCATGCTATGCCCTTATCTGCTCTAGTGTGCTTGTTTCACTTGAGGATGCACCATCTTTGGATATTCCCCCCTGTTGTTGCTAACATTTTTGCGGTGAGTACGCTGATGTCTTTCCAAAAGATTTGCCACCGGGACTCCCACCATTTCGTGGCATTGAGCACCGAGATTGACCTCATCCCCGCGCATGACTTCCCGAACCGCGCACCGCATCAAGTAAAATCTGGATGAGACGAAGGAAATACAGCGCCAGTACAGGCGTTGCTTGACAAGGGTTATATTCGTGAGTCTCTTAGCCCTTGCTCCATTCCCGTGTTACTTGTTCCAAAGAAAGATGGCTCATGGCGTATGTGTGTAGACTGTCGTGCTATTAATAACATTACCATTCGCTACCGATATCCTATACCACGCCTTGATGATATGCTAGATGAGCTGAGTGGTGCCATTCTTTTCACTAAGATAGATTTGCGTAGTGGCTACCATCAGATTCGCATGAAATTAGGTGATGAATGGAAAACGGCTTTTAAAACGAAATTCGGGTTATATGAATGGTTGGTTATGCCGTTTGGTTTGACAAATGCTCCCAGCACATTTATGCGTTTGATGAATGAAGTTCTGAGGCCCTTCATAGGATTGTTTGTAGTTGTCTATTTTGATGATATCCTCATTTACAGCAAGTCTATGGAAGAGCATTTAGAACATTTGCGTGCTGTTTTTGATGCGTTGCATGCGGCCCAATTATTTGCTAACATAGAAAAATGCATGTTTTGCACACAACGTGTTTCATTTCTTGGCTATGTTGTTACTCCATAGGGCATTGAGGTGGATAGCAGCAAGATCGATGCCATTCGGGCGTGGCCTGCACCGACGACGGTCACACAAATTCGAAGCTTTCTTGGCCTTGCGGGTTTCTACCGCAGGTTTGTTCGTGATTTTAGCTCCATTGCAGCGCCTCTACATGAGCTTACAAAGAAGGATATTCCCTTTGCTTGGAGTGATTCGCAAGAGGTTGCGTTCAGCACCTTGAAAGATAAGTTAACCAATGCTCCTCTCTTGCAGCTTGCCTGATTTTACTAAAGTGTGTGAACTTGAATGCGATGCTAGCGGTATTGGGCTAGGTGCTGTTTTTGTTACAAGAAGGAAAGCCGGTTGCTTATTTTAGCGAGAAATTAAGTGGTGCTAGCTTGAATTATTCTACTTATGATAAAGAGCTTTATGCTTTAGTGCGCACTTTGCATACTTGGCAAAGACTACCTTTGGCATCGCGAGTTTATAATTCATTCTGATCATGAGGCTTTAAAACATATTCGTACCCAAACAAACCTGAACCGTCGTCATGCTAAATGGGTAGAATTCATTGAGTCTTTCCCTTACATTATTAAACACAAGAGCGGGAAGGAAAATGTTATTGCCGATGCTTTGTCTCGTCGCTATACCATGCTTTCACGCTTAGATTTTAAAATCTTTGGCTTGCAAACCGTGAAGGATCAATATGTGGACGATGCTGATTTTAAAGATGCTTTCGCCCATTGTATTCATGGCAAACCATGGGGCAAATTTCACATACAGGACGGGTTCCTCGTTTCACGCTAACAAGCCGTGTGTTCCAGCTAGCTCGGTTCGTCGTTTGTTGTTACAGAAGCGCATGGAGACGGTCTCATGGGGCACTTTGGCGTCTACAAGACGCATGAGGTGCTGGTTGCCCACTTCTTTTGGCCCCGGATGCGCGATGTTGAGCGCCTTTGTTGCACGCCGCACTACTTGCCGAAAAGCTAAGTTACGATTGCACAACCATGGTTTGTACAAGCCTTTGCCTCTCCCCTACTTCCCCTTGGCTTGATATTTCTATGGACTTTGTTTTGGGATTACCTCGAACTAAGAAGGGGGGGACAAGATTTTTTTTTGTGGTTGTTGATCGTTTCTCCAAAATGGCTCATTTCATACCTTGTCATAAGACTGATGATGCTAGCAATATTGCTGAATTGTTCTTTAGCGAGATTATTCGCTTGCATGGTATTCCAAATACAATAGTCTCGATCGTGATTCTAAGTTTCTCAGCCATTTTTGGAGATCTTTGTGGAATAAAATGGGAACTAAATTGCTGTTTAGCACAACTTGTCACCCTCAAACCGATGGACAAACCGAGGTGGTTAATCGAACTTTGTCAACCATGCTTAGGGCTATTTTAGATAAACACTTGAAACGTTGGGAAGACTTGCCTCATGTTGAGTTTGCTTATAATCATGCAACGCATTCTTCTACAAAGATGTGTCCCTTTCGGGTTGTTTATGGTTATATTCCTCGGGCGCCTATTGATTTGTTTGCGCTTGATGCCGAGGATGCTCCACACATAGATGCCGCCGCACATGTTGATCAAATGATTAGCTTGCATGAGCAAACTCAACAAAACATTGCTTGCTTTGCTAATGCTAAATATCGGGTTGCGGGTAGTAAAGGGAGAAAACAAGTTATTTTTGAACCAAGTGATCCGGTTTGGTTGCATTTGAGAAAGGATCGTTTTCCTGCTTTTACGTCGTTCTAAATTGATGCCACGTGCTCTTTGGTCCTTTTAAAGTGCTAACCAAGATTAATGATAATGCTTATATCCTTGACCTGCTGCGGAGTTTGGTGTTTCCACGAGTTTTAATGTTGCAGATTTGAAACCTTATGCGGGCAAAGATGAGGAGTTGCCGTCGAGGACGACTTCAGTTCAAGAAGGGGAGGATGATGAGGACACCACGAGTACATCTACACCAGCAAAGCACCACAGCGCCTCCAGCTTGCTCCTCCACCACAAGGCTCCTACAGTTGATCATCCAGTTGGACCAATCACTGGTCCGTGCGAGAAAATTAAACTTCATCATGCTTTGTTAAGAACGAAGGCCCGGGCGGAATAAGAAGATGGCCCAACAGGGGCAGCCCAGGGGCGCCTAGGGTTGGGAGCCGCAGCCCTTCCCTTTGGTCGCGCATTCCCCTCCCGCCGCCGCCTCCTCTTGCCGTGGCGCTCTCCTCGACTCCGGGGGCTGCGCCCCCTTTATTTAGTCGGAGTCCCTTTTGTTTACAACTCGAGTTTTGTTTTATATCTAGCTTTAGCTACTCTCGAACACGCGCCAACCTGCTTGTTGTCTCGTGTAATTCAGAACTCCACCTTCGAGTGATATTAGGATTGCTCGCGTCTTTTTCTTGTTCGTTTTTCGATTGTGTGCAGGAATTGATCTTCGTGATCAGGCTGATCTCGCACCGGCGAGGTTGGTAACCATTGGGAATTGGTTCAGCGATTGCATTGGCGCTTCGGGTTCGCTCGTCGTAGTCGGATCGTGAGGGTCTACTTCCACCAAATCGAAATTATCTCCACTCACCGAAAGGTCGGGCACTCTCCCTCTATCAGGCATAGCATCTCTAGCATTAACATTCCCGTGCCTCTGACATGACCCACATCTTCGGACAAAACCTTTAGTGTCTTCATACATGGTTGGCCAAAAGAAACCACTCTGCCAGATTTTTGTATGAGTGTGGAATGCCCCACAATGACCTCCATATGGCGATGAATGGCATTTCTGAATGATCTGCATGTCTTCTTCCATTGGTACACATCTTCTGAGTAGCCCATTGTTGACGGTCATTAAGTATACATTCTATACCGTCAACTATCACTTGGAAAGAACCAATAATAGAAACATAGGGGTTATTATTGACAAATTCCACGAGTTTTGGTGAATTGTCTAATTTTTAGGGAATTATTCAGAAAAGCTTAACAGAGGGATTAGAGTGCATATTTGACACGAAACTTAACCGCGACGGAAAACATCGCCATCTAGGCCGGGAAGGACCTAGAAGACACCCGAAGCAGCGGGACCGGTAGAGGCCACCAGGTGGGGCCGGCCGGCCCCACCATGGCGCCGCCCGGCCCCCTGTGGCTAGGGTTTCGCCTCCCCTTCTGGAAGCTTCCTCCACCGCCTCCCACGATGCATCTCGGCCCTTGGTTAAGTCGGTTTGATCTTGCGGCGCGCGTTCATCCCACCGGGCTATAAATAAAGAGGCAGACCCCCTTCAGAAGGGAACCAATTCATTCCTCCTGCTTCATTTGTCAAGAGTAGACAGAAGTTAGGGTTTCCAGAGATTAGAAGTAGAGCTCTAGTTCTTCAGGTTATTAGTTTAGGCATCTAGCAAGGTTCAAGTAGAGTTGGACGCTACGCTCGGGATTCCAGATATGTTCGTCTGGAGATCGGTAATTTTATCTTGTATCTCATTATGACTTTGCTCTACTTTATTATATTGCTACTTATTCAGTTCTTAGTTTATTCTAGTTGCATATTCGATATAGTTGTGATTGATGATCGTGAAGCGCCTGATTCAGTACTCGAGTGAGTTAGGTGGTATGTGTTATGTAGACGTGGTGTCTAGATATATTACGTACCTATGGAGGCACCCTGACGTGCCGGGTCATTGTTGGCATTTCTTAGCGCATCACCAAGTTTAGATCCCTGGTGACAACGCCAGAAATGCAGTTGACATTCCTTAACATTACTACTGAGAATAGAGGTAAGTCTATCCTCGGTAATAAGTAAGAAATGCTTGGGTTGGTGTACTTCAGTTACCATATCACTAGATCAGCCATGGTACTGAGATACACCTCACCAGTTATTCCCTTTACTGCTACTAGTGATATACCTCGGATGATAGTTTCAGAATAGCATTGTATGGGCACCGTGGCATACCAAACTATTCTTACCTCCATCAAGAGAGTTACATCCCCAATAACGCTAGGACTATAGCCTTAGCTGCTAGTACCTTGGAGATGCTATACGGCGCATTCAGCATTCCTTGATACTAGGGCTAAAACTATATTCCTAACTACAGTAAAGAGGTAACGATGATCCGGTAAACCTTTGCAGTTTTGGCTGTTACTCCGTAAGCGCACGGAATTACCGCTGTAGCATTTCAACCCGGTGAATTCCTAGGTGTCGTATTTATATTTTCCCAAAGGAAGGCTAGTGTAGATTTTAGTATGAAACCATAATCAAGAATACTATACGTTGTATGAAAAGTAGACCAATGTTCATAACAGGGGTAAACAATACGGTTTTTATGATAGTGGACACACACATACGGGTAAATGCCTCTCAAGTAGGGAAAGATGAATGCAGCATAAAGAATAAAAGAATAAAGAATGAAAGAATATCCTACAGGAGCAATGATCCTAATACAGCTATGCCTAGATAGTGGGTAGTCATACAAATACATGAATCGAGCTAGAGTTGTGTTTGCGATGGATCGAGGAGACTACCGTCGCCGGTCCGCCAAATGAGATGGGTGGTTAATTTAGACTCCTACACCATAGCCGAACGTGGGGGGGATTACTAAAGGGACGACGGGCTGTCACCACCACCTGCCGCCTACCCCCTCATCCGTGGACTATAAAGTGCAATCACCGGCTTCCCTATACCCGAGCACCACGCTCACATATGGAATAGCTACCCAAGCCCTCCCGGGTCTCTCACCGTACGAATGAACAAGTAAAGAACTTGGATGTTGTGCGATGAACCACCAACCCACACACAACTCTATTCTTCATCATCTAAATGTATGAACGACTAAGAACAGAGCTCTATATGCTACGAACATGATATGAACACTATGGACTAGCAAACATATCATGAACAAGGCATATGAACTAGAAGTCCTATGTTCTATAATCTAGCTACATAAACTAGTACCTAGTTCATCTACACAAACTAGTACCTAGTTCATCTAACAAGATCATAGTGCTAGAACTACACTCTAATTCTAGAACATTGTTATATTGATAAAAAGAGAAGAAGAGCATAATGGAAAGAATAGTATTCATACCAAGAGTAGCCAAGATGTCTCCTCTTACAAATTGAGCTTTGCTCCTCTACTACTACTAAGGATAAAGAGAAAAGTAGAGAGGTACACTTGAGAGTACAAGTGAGAGGTAGTGTGGTGTGTGTGAAATGAGGAGCTCCACCCCTTGCTTTATACTAGGCCTAGGTCCGTTCAGGGGGTAGGGGCAGTAATGACCAGCCAAACCGACTTCACAACGGCCTCAGGAAACCGCCTACGAAGATTGGGTCTGGCAGGGCCCTTCCCGAGGTGCGGCACCACAGTGCGCCCGCCAAGAAAGGGGTGGCCCCCCTTGGGCCCATCTTCGGCCTACTAGCTCTTTGGTGTTCCTGGGTCTCTCTCTCATAGGTTGTTGGCCCAGTTGACATCCTGGCCTTTGGACTTTGCTTATTTTGTCGAAATACGCCTTGCCGGGAGGCGTATTCTCGTGACCTTTTTCTCTATTTCTTGTATGTTCCCTATAAAATAGTAATTCTCCAATACAAGTGGAAATAGGTCAATAGTAAAGGTATATATGAATATATCCATGATAATTCTTCCTTTTTGGATAATAGTTGGCGGTTAAAGTATGTCGGTAATCACCGCCAACAAAATCCCCCAAGCTTACCCTTTGCTCGTCCTCGAGCAAAGCTAAGAACTTGGTTGTTGATCAGTAGTTGCTACAATGCCGATTATGTCTCTCAAGTGCCAGGATTATAACAAAGCTTTCTTCCTTGATTTGAATAAATTGGTCGTCATACTCATCCTTTTCACTTGTCACTTGTGGGGCTTATAGCTATCACTTTATCTAATGTTTGGTATTTTAGCAAGAGAGTTAGACATAGATTTTATATACATTCTACTCTTTTGCATTGCTTTCTTCCCGGAGCTTGTATTTTTGTATGAAGAACAAAGCCAAATGATGAGATCATAGCAAATTACTAAGCTATACACTTTGATCGGAAGGCAAGTTTATTATATTTTTCTGTTTGAACTTTTATGTATGACTTTCTCTTTTCTGTCTTTCTGAGAAGTGGGGGCTATCTCTCTGGCAGGTACTTTTTGTACCCATTTTTTTCGCTCGGGCGGGTGTCTTTGCACCCCTTGTTTTCTCTCTCTTTTTTTTGGCACATACCTTTTTGGTATGGCATCTTTTATTGGCTCATGCTTCTTTGGCATGGCATCTTTTCATTTATAGCCCACACTCTCTTTTGACTTCTAAGAGAGAATCAATACATAGAGAACAAAAATTAATTTTCATTGTTTATGTGATTTCCGATCATGGGTGTATAACAAAGCAATTTACTTAAGATCATATCAAAGGACTTTGGTTTTATTTAATTTTTAAAACTCCGGTATTCAAGCTTTTCTTAGAGTAAGATTGTAACAATTTCTTAGTCTAACCAACTCAAGCTTCATACCATCCCTAGATTAGATCAAGCTCTATGCATCCCACTAAGTTTTTAAGTTTCTAGAGTGAATATTTTAAAACCAATAAACTTAAATCTTGGAAGAAGACTAAGTCATAAGCTAGGCATAGATGAATCATAAAATAGAGCAACTATTCATCATTTCAACATGGAAAAACTATGCATAGGAATATTCACATATGTGGAGTGGAATTCATTTCATTTTTTTTATTGTCATTATTATTATTATTATTAAAAAGCAAGAGAGGTATACCTTTATTCGGGGGTCCTTCCCCAAGCTGGCTCAAGACCTATATGTTAGTGAAGATAATCTTCCAAAAAGGTTTTATACTCAAAAACTTTTATGGGTAAGAGGTTAGTTTTCATGATCCTTTGTAAACTAGAATTTGGTTCACTGATCAAATCTAGACAATTGTCAAGTTTAATCAGAGTAAACTTCCTATGCTAAGCACCATGCTTAGAGATAGAAAGTTTATGAAAATATGTTGGTACAATCAACAATCTTCAAACCAAAATTTTGTTTATAAGGGTCATGAAGAGGTGTTCTTTTTTTTAAATATTTTTAGTAATGTTAGTAGGATAACTTACCAAATTACCTTTTGGTAGAGGGCTCTCCATTTTGAGTCTGGGGAGCCGGACTCTTCTCCTTGTCTTTGGATTTTGAGGAAGACGGAATATTCGTGCTTGGAGAAGAAGGCATGAATGCTGGTACCTTTGGTCGCCACACCATTTTGGTCTTCCTTGGTGGTGTGGTGGTGGGCTTTGGTACTGGTGCGGTGGGTGGCTTTGGGGCCTCCTTGAATTTCCACACCTTTTGATCTGTCTTTGGTGATGGTGTGGGTTTTGTTTTGTTTTGATTGGGGCTGGCTTGATCTTTTTCTGTTCTTGCCTCCCCTTGTTCTTGGCTTTCTTCGGAAAGCCACCCACTGGTAGAGGATTAACCTGTACTTCCTTTATGCCCTGCGGATTTGGCCCGTATTTGATTCTGATCATTTTTACGCTGTTCTACTCTGGGTCGGAAGTTGAATGTTTCTTCATTTTCATTGATGTTGAAACGGATTGTTCCTTCTCCAACATCAATATGTGCCCCTGCGGTGCTTAAGAAGGGTTGTCCTAGGATGAGAGATGATTCTTTTGTTGATTCCATGTCGAACACTACAAAGTCTACAGGCACGAAATATCCTCTTATTTTAACTGGGATGTCTTCTGCAATCCCAGCTGGGTAGCGCCTTGATAAATCTGCTAGCTATAATTGCATTGATGTGGGTGTAAGGTCAGTGAAGTTGAGCCTGTCGAAGACATCTTTGGGCATGACGCTAACACTTGCTCCTAGATCATAGAGGGCTGAGTCGAATTTCTAGGTTTCGATGGAGCATGTGATTGTGGGGCACCCAGGATCTTTCTTCTTTTCTGGTAAGTGGTTGAGTATGGCTGCACTACATTCTTCTGTTAACTTGATAATTTCTATAGTGGGTAATGGTCGCTTGTTGTGGATGATATCTTTAATGTATTTGGCGTAGGAGGGTACGTGTAAGACGTCCATAAGTGGGACGCTTACATGTATCTTCTCTATCATCTCAACAAAGCGCTTGAATTGTTCATCCACACCCTTCGTCTTTTGTCTTGTGGGGAAGGGTAGGTATGACGTGTCTATGTAATCCTTGGGTGCTATTTTCTTTTCTACAGCAGTCTCCTCTGGTTCTTCTTCTGGCACTTCTTCCATAGGCATCGTTTGCGCCTTGTCTGCTGTTTTGTTAGTGGGATATGGGGGATCACGAGTGGACTTACCACCCCTCGTGGTCACCGTATTTACTTTTTCAAGAGGGTTTGTATGTAATTTATTCTTTTCATAGTTATATGGTAGAGCAGCAGATATCTGAGCTAGTTGAGTTTCTAACATTTTATTAAAGCTCAGTTGATTTTTAACTGCAGAGGATAGATTTTCTATTTTCGTATTTAGGTTTTCAAACATTTTATCATTATAAGATAACTTTTTATTCAAATTTTCATTTATTTTTGCTTGGCCTAATACCAAGTCTTTCAAGGAAGGTTGGTTCGAATTATAATTGGAATTAAAGTTCGAATTACCTCCTTGTTGATGGGGCTGGTTGTTCCATCTGCCATTATTTCGTTGGCGGTACCCGTTGCTGCTGTTGTTGATGTAGGCAACTTCTTTACGGGTTTCGAGGCAGTCATTCCCCGAATGGCCAATATTGCCACAGACTTCACACGTCATGTGCGAGTCTATAGCTTGGACGTAGCCCTTCTTCATGGCTTCCTTCTCATGGGCTCTTTCGTCCAATCTTTTGAGCAGTAGGTCCATTTTTGCGACAAGCATATCTGCCTCTTTGACAGTGTGCATGCCTCTTTGTTTTTGTGTCTGGGATCTTTCCTCCCCCCATCCTTGATTGGACAGGATTTTCTCAATTAGGGCTTTTGCTCCAGTGATGGTGAGGGAGAGGAATGCTCCTCCAGCTGCAGCGTCCAGATGGCCCTTCGACATGGGGATTAACCCCTCATAGAAGGTTTGCAGGATCATCCAATCTTCCATCCCGTGGTGTGGGCAGGCTTGAATGTAGTCTTGTAGCCTGTCCCATGCTTCGAGGATGTTCTCCAAGCTGCTCTGCTGGAATGATGTGATCTTCCCTCTAAGGGCAATTGTTTTGCCTAAAGAGAAGAACTTCGCAAGGAACGTCGGCGAGCACTTGGCCCGTGTATTGACACTTCCCCGGTCCTTGTAGAACCATCGCTTTTTGCTTTTCCCGTGAGGGAAAAGGGAAAATGACGGAGGCGGATGGCCTCCCGGTGCGGCGTCTTTATGACAATGGTGTCGCATACGCGCTCCGGAGAACTGTTGGAGATGAGCGTTGGCGTCCTCACTCGGCAAGCCACGTAATGTGCTCGCCTTGCACCATAGTGATAAGACCGGTGCGCAGTTCGAAGTTCTTGTCACCAAGGTTGACAAACCCGGGCCCGGTGGGCACGTTGGCAACATTGGGGACAGAGTACTCAGCGGAGTGACTTTCCCGGCCATAGCGGTGATCTCGGTGCGGAAGTGACTGGTTCGGTTGTCGGTGGAGTACTTGAAGAAGAAACGATGCGGGACCGAGTCTTTTTCAAGATAGCCTCTGATTCTTTGGTGACGTTTTCCTACAGACGAACCCAAATATACACTATCTCTGTTTTCATCCACAACAGGGAGAAAACAAGAAAAGTTATCTTGTATGAACAAAGGTTACTTTTACACAAGTATATTATCCAAGTTTATGTTTTCATATAAAATCTTTCTAGCCTTCCCCAAACAACGGCGCGAGAAATGCTTGTTGGCATTTCTTAGCGCATCACCAAGTTTGGATCCCCGGTGACAACGCCAGAAATGCAGTTGACATTCCTTAACATTACTACGAGAATAGAGGTAAGTCTATCCCCGGTAATAAGTAAGAAATGCTTGGGTTGGTGTACCTCGCTTACCATATCACTAGATCACCCATGGTACCGAGATACACCTCACCGGTTATTCCCTTTATCGCTACTAGTGATATACCTCGGATGATAGTTTTAGAATAGCATGGTACGGGCACCGTGGCATACCAAACTATTCTTACCTCTATCAAGAGAGTTACATTCGCAATAACGCTAGGACTATAGCCTTACCTGCTAGTACCTTGGAGATGCTATACGGCGCACTTTCAGTATTCCTTGATACTAGGGCTAAAACTATATTCCTAACTACAGTAAAGAGGTAACGATGATCCGGTAAACCTTTGCAGTTTTGGATGTTACTCCGCAAGCGCATGGAATTACCGTTGTAGCATTTCAACCCGGAGAATTCCTAGGTGTCATTTATATTTTCCCAAAGGAAGGCTAGTGTAGATTTTAGTATGAAACCATAATCAAGAATACTATACATTGTATAAAAAGTAGACCAATGTTCATAACAGGGGTAAACAATATAGTTTTCATGATAGTGGACACACACATACGGGTAAATGCCTCTCAAGTGGGGAAAGATGAATGCAACATAAAGAATAAAAGAATAAAGAATGAAAGAATATCCTACAGGAGCAATGATCCTAATACAGCTAATGCCTAGATAGTGGGTAGTCATACAAATACATGAATCAAAGCTAGAGTTGTGTTTGCGATGGATCAGGAGACCACTGGCCGCTGGTCTGCCAGCGAGATGGGTGGTTAATTTAGACTCCTACACCATAGCCGAACGTGGGGGGATTACCAAGGGACGGATAGGGCTGTCACCACCTGCCGCCTACCCCCTCATCCGTGGACTATGAAGTGCAATCACCGGCTACCCCATACCCGAGCACCACGCTCACATATGAAATAGCTACCCAAGCCCCCCGGGTCTCTCACCCTACGGATGAACAAGTAAAGAACTTGGATGTTGTGCAATGAACCACCAACCCGCACACAACTCTATTCTTCATCATCTAAATGTATGAACGACTAAGAACAGAGCTCTATATGCTACGAACATGATATGAACACTATGGACTAGCAAACATATCATGAACAAGGCATATGAACTAGAAGTCCTATGTTCTATAATCTAGCTACATAAACTAGTACCTAGTTCATCTACACAAACTAGTACCTAGTTCATCTAACAAGATCATAGTGCTAGAACTACACTCTAATTCTAGAACATTGCTATATTGATAAAAAGAGAAGAAAAGCATAATGGAAAGAATAGTATTCATACCAAGAGTAGCCAAGATGTCTCCTCCTCTTACAAATTGAGCTTTGCTCCTCTACTACTACTAAGGATAAAGAGAAAAGTGGAGAGGTACACTTGAGAGTACAAGTGAGAGGTGTAGTGTGGTGTGTGTGAAATGAGAAGCTCCACCCCTTGCTTTATACTAGGCCTAGGTCGGTTTAGGGGGTAGGAGCAGTAATGACCAGCCAAACCGACTTCACAACCGCCTCAGGAAACCGCCTACGAAGATTGGGCTAGGCTAGCCCTTCTAGGGGTGCGGCCGCACCCTGGTGCGCCCGCACCTGGGGTGGCCCCCCTCGGGCCCATCTTCGGCCTACTAGCTCTTTGGTGTTCATGGGTCTCTCTCTCGTAGGTTGTTGGCCCAGTTGACATCCTGGCCTTTGGACTTTGCTTATTTTGTCGAAATACGCCTTGCCGGGAGGCGTATTCTCGTGACCTTTTTCTCTATTTCTTGTATGTTCCCTGTAAAATAGTAATTCTCCAATACAAGTTGAAATAGGTCAATAGTAAAGGTATATGTGAATATATCCATGATAATTCTTCCTTTTTGGATAATAGTTGGCGGTTAAAGTATGTCGGTATTCACCGCCAACAGTCATGTGGTAGTCCACGCAGGTGATAGCTGCGTTGGTTCCTCTGTAGTCCACCCCCCGTACGTAGGACTAGCAGAGCACGGTCGCGAAGAAGGTGACCATTGTGTCTTAAAATCCTCATTAGTTGATGCTCCTTATGAGGTTTTCTGAGTTGGTTCGACTATAGATGAAGATGTGTGATATGGCGTAGGCTGTAGACTTTATATTTAGTAATTACATAGGTTTCCTTTACTCTAGCCGAATCTCGTGATTGTTTTACTACTTTAGTGAGTCTCTATATTCTATCTCTGAAATACCATTTACCTCATTTACTCAGTTATCATTTATCATATTATTATTGACTATTTATCGCTAAAGCGTCTGGGTAATTGGCTATGATAGGTTTGTACAATTATATTCTTCTTAGTCCTTATAAGTTGTCTACCCCAATGAATAAAGTGTCTCTTTATCCTTTTGGCATAAAACAAATAAACGATACTCGGAATACCCCCCGGGTGAAGTGCTACAATGGGAGAATTCTTTGTGCGCTTGCGGATATATTCTATAATATTATTAGAGTCGATGCGTGTAGATTATTTTTATCCTTGGTTTTTGAAATCATGTTAGGGATGACAACTTAACGCGAAGTGATGTTAAAATTACCAACAAGCATTTGTGGCGCCGTTGCCGGGGATGGCAATTTTATTCATTAGGATAATTTATAAGGATTCGTTGATTCGCCAGATATATATTTTTAGAATTTCATATAAGGAATTTTTTTCATAGGAACTATTTTATAGAAAAACAAAATATTAAACTCTAATATAAATACCTATAAATAGACCATAGCTTTTTGCTTTAGCAGACTTACCCGTGTTTTGTTTAGCTATTTTATAGGATAAGTGCAGGATTGGTTGTGGTACTTTAACTCTTATCAGGAACAACCATAGGAAGAAGGGTCTTATATTATTTTGAGAAGCAATGGCTGAGAAAACTCTGCGTGAATTCTCTGCTCCAAGCACCGAGAACATTCACATTGGTCCAATCTTCAACCTTGGAGAACATGACTATGAGATCAAGCCAAGCCTCATCAAAATGGTGCAAGCTATTATATTTAGTGGAAAGAAGGATGAAGATGCAATTGCCCATCTACAGAATTTTCTAGAGATTGGTAATACCATTGACATTCAGGGCATTCCTCAAGACATCGTGCTACTTTATTTGTTTCCTTTTTCATTAGAAGGGAAGGCGAAGCAGTGGTTTTATCAGAGTAAAGATCAAGTCAAGACATGGGAAGAATGTTCTAAAGCTTTCCTAGAGAAGTTTTTCCCAATAGGTCGAACCAATATCCTACGAGGAAATATTTTAGAATTTCGTCAGCAGAAAGGTGAACCTATTCCAGAAGCCTAGGAGCGTCTTCAAGAATATATATCAAACTGCCCACATCATGGAATGGAAAAGTGGTTGCTCATGCAAACATTTTATCATGGACTAACCCAAAGGTAATGTGAGCAACTGGATGCCACTACTGAAGGATCATTTATGTCACTCACCCCTAGAAGAGCTGAAGATATTACGGCAAAGATAGCAGAAAATTAGAATTAGACATATAACACTCAGACATGCCATAAGAGTGAAGAAGTTCCAGAGGAGCTATGTGCATTATCAACCAAGATGGATGTACTGTTGAACTGGTTAGAGCAAAAGGATAATTACAAAAGAGATCGTCAAGCTATTCAAGATGCATTCAATTCTTAGAATCAATATGGAGAATATTTAGGAGTTAAACTTGCAAATACTCTAGAAGATATTAGTACAGTCATCAAAAAGTAAGGATGGAGTCAACCTCGGACAACAAATCAAGGTAAGTACCAAAGTAATTCTTCAAATCAAAGGCAACCTCCCTTGAGAGAATTGATATTAGAACAATCTAGAATTAATGAGAGTATTTATAAGAAGTTTGCTTTTAATGATAAAGTATTAGAAGGAATTAATTCAAAATTGGATAATTTCTCTTTAGCAGTTAAAGATCAGATAATATTCAATAAAAAGATAGAATCACAAATTACACATCTAGCTTCTACTCTGTCTGCCACTAACCATGAACAGGTAAAAGGAATATCAACAAGAGGAGGTAAGTCTACACGTGATCCACCTTATCCAAAAGGGGCACGTAGACCACCACATTTAGTGCAGGTGGAAGAAGAAGTTGAGAAGATAACAGAGAAGAAGAAATTGAAACACCAGTTGAACCACAAGAACAAGAATTAACACAAGATTTTCATGACACTACTATTCTACCGTTTCCACGCAGAAGAAGAAGAGTTAAAACGGATGATCAATTCAGTAAGTTTGTAGAGATAATTCAGAAATTATATGTCAACATCCCGTTGTTAGATGCCATGCAGGTACCTACATACGCAAAGTATATTCAAACCATCCTCAATAACAAGGGACCACTACCCTCTACTGAAGTCGTCAAGCTAACGGAGGAGTGTAGTGAGGCAATTCTGAGTTTTTCTCCTGCCAAGAAGGATCCAGGATGCCCTACTATAGATTGTTCAATAGGAAACCAGATGTTTGAGAACGCCTTATGTGATCTTGGAGCAAGCATCGGTGTTATGCCCAAGACAGTCCTCAACAAGCTCAACTATTCCACGCTCATGCTAACTTCGATGTGCCTACAACTAGCTGATCAATCAGTCCGCTACCCTGCAGGAATCGCAGAAAATATTCCGGTAAAAATCCGCAACTTTTTCGTTCCTGTAGATTTTGTAGTACTTGACATGCAGGAAGAGAGGAAGATACCTCTTATCCTCGGGCGACCATTCCTAAACACGGCAAATGCAACCATCAACGTCAGAGCTGGAGAAATCACATTCACCATCAATGGCCAAGAAGAGCGGTTCGCATTCAAGCCAAGACTCGAACAATGTCAAACTCTGAAGTATCGTGAAGAACAAGATGTAGCAACTTCTCCGACAACGGAGATCAATCATGAAGAATAATTCAACTAAAAAAGTCCAGGTCGGTGGACTTAAAACCCCGAACCTTCGCCGGGAGGTAACTCAGTATTTATCAGTAATTTAAAATTCTCACATTAAATAGCATATTTATTTTTCTATCAATTGCACTATTAAAAAGAGATAAAAATAAGCATGCCATAGATAAAACCTAAGCCCCATGAGATTACTACTAACGGAGTGTAAAACCCCCATTAGTGAAATTTACTACAGTGGCAAAAAATTATAAAAATACTATCATTAGAATTCTAATTTATCGTAGATTCATAAAAGTAATTCGGTTTTTCATTCTTGTGTCATTATACGGTATAAATACGGGAGACATATGGGACCCACACACACATCACCTCACATCACATCTCACCCATCAATTATTCACTACACTCCACTCATTCAAATTATCACACTCACATGCATGTACCCTCTCCACTCTTTTCTGCCACCAAAAGCATATCCTAGGTACTAGCAAATGGATCATTCATAGGCATATGTCAACACTAGCAAAGAGTGGACACCAGCAGGCACTAGGTGGGGCCGGCCGGCCACACCACCACGCCGGCCGGTGCCCCTCTTCCTCTCCTCTACCTCCTATTTCTCTCACCCACGCATTGTTTCATTTGCATACCAGAGAGCCCATTTCTTCCTCATTTCTAACACGACACTACAATCTTTCAAACCCACCATTAATTAGCAAGGAAAAGAAAAGAGAGAGGAAGCAAAGTGCAAGTTCATGAAAAGGAATTCCTCTCTCCCTTCTCTTTGATTTGCTAATCCTAATCCTTTTCAAGTTTTCGTGTTCTTGTTTGTTCTTGTCGTGTTCTTCATTCTACAGGCAAGATGACAAGAAATTCAAATTGCAGCAAAGAGCCTCGGAAGGGCACTTTCCTTCCGCAG
Source organism: Chrysopogon serrulatus (assembly GCA_015844335.1). Classification (NCBI taxonomy): domain Eukaryota; kingdom Viridiplantae; phylum Streptophyta; class Magnoliopsida; order Poales; family Poaceae; genus Chrysopogon; species Chrysopogon serrulatus. The sequence continues at coordinate 959,903 of JADLZL010002094.1, read as the reverse complement.
CACCCGTAGCCGATCATCATCTCAAGTGCCTTCATTTGTGAGCTCCGGAATGGACATCGATCCCCCATCACCTTTTCGAGTATGACAACCCGTCATCCTCTTCCCAATAGGAAGAGAGGTATGAGTTAATGAACATTAACCAAATTTCATTACCACTTAGGCCGCAAACTGAAATATTCAATGTGATTAAGCTAAAAGAATTTACACATGCACCAATGTTTGATGACACTTTGCTCCATGAAACCGGAATGGATTCTGAGTTTGAGCTCATATTTAGAAATGTTGGATGGGAAGATGCATGGCAAGTCACTGAGCAGGACAGCAAATTACTCACTATAGAATTTATTAGCACCCTAGACTTTGATGATGATAATGTTAGATTTAGAATGTTTGACAAACCTTTCACCCTTTCATGGAAAACCCTCAGTATAGCACTAGGATTTTCAAATCAGTGTGTAGTTAATATAGTAGAAGTTCTCCAAGATTTTAATAAAGATGATTTTTGGGAGAGCATCACTGTAAAGAAACCAGAAAGGAAACAAAAAAAAATACCACCAGAAAAAGTCCAAAGATCCCACACTAAGATTCATGCTTAAATGGCTAGCTTTCACTTTCTTTCCTAGAGAGGAATTAAACACTATAAGACAGGATGAACTACATCTATTATATATCATGATTAAAAAGAGAAAAGCATCACCTGTGAAAATGATGTTGAGTTATTGGAGAACCGTTCCGTCCATGAGAAAATACAGTATTTCTTTTACTTCCTGGATTACACGTTTAGCTACAGGGCTAGATTTGCTATCACATGCTACACTCACTTTTATCTCGATGCCCGTAGAATCATTGGCTATGACTTTTTCTTTTGTGCTCACATGCTAAAATGCCGAAATAATAAAATAATCATGATTTATAAAAACTATCCAAATGAGTACGAGCTGCCTGATAGGGAGTTAGGAATTTATTCTGTCAAGAATTTCATTTTTCCAGATAGTAGAGCTAATATTGGCAGGTGTCCGTCAGCACGAATCAGCAGGGTACCCCGGACTCATTACACTGGAGCTGACCCAATACCATCTGGGTCAGCTTATTTTCATTATATTAACTTTGATGATCCAGGAGCGTCGCAAGAGCCACATCAGCCGTGGTCCACCCATGCAGGATGGGGGGAGACCGACCTACATATCGGCAAGGAGAATCATCTGCGGCCGGCGGGGTGGGGGTACATTCCCCCACGGAGGTCGTGCATCTTTTTCTATGCACGGAAATACGGATTTCACCACTGGTGGACCGTATCTATTCCATGCGCCACCTGAAGACAATTACTATCGACTGCTTGAACAGCATTTTGGGACTCCCATTAATGATTTTTCACCTTTATCTATTCATATCACTAACATTGAGCGGGGGACGACATGCGATGAACGACACTTTGCACCAAAGACGGCGGTGGCAACACCAAAGTTGACAACAGATTCCACCAAATAGAACAATGGCAACGCCGTGCAGATTAGTAGTTCGAGCAAATACATCATGAGCAACATCGAGGCCTTGAGCGGGTTGGAGTACCTCGATCAGGCCGGTTAGGATACCCGTCGCCGCCTCCACCACGATGCGAAATGCGGTGACATCCAAATTGGGGGAGAGCCCCGCTAGGTGAGTACCTCTCACCTTTGTATATACTCTATCAGTTATTTCAGTATTTATTCAAGTATTTATTTTAATCTTTAATTCTGTCTTTTTTATTCAGTTTACCTGTAGGGTAAGTAGAACTTGAAGTTTTCTAGTTTATATTCAAAAAAATGAAATGAATGAAGTGATTAATTACCTGCAATTGCTTAGCATTTGAATTTAAAATTCTCCTGTGAATTATATGAAGTTTATCTACCATGATAATTTATTCTGAAACCTGATATCTGTGGGTAGCATAAGACATTTAATTAAATCAAAGTAATTGACGGATATGATATAAAAAGGTTTGAGCTGCTGTTTATTTCATTCTGAGTGATATCTAAGCTCCAGACACTTTCAAATTTAAAATCAAGTAATCTAATAATTTGCTCTACTAATATGGTTTAAGTAGACTATTCTGTTATGCATTTATGACTGAATCCACAAGCACAAAAAAGGGGTTTTAATCTATGTAAAAATTCTCTCTTAGAAGTCTAAAAGAGAGTGTGGGCTATAAAATTAAAAGATGTCATACCAAAGAAGTATGAGCCCAAAAGATGCCATATCAAATAGGTATGTGCCAAAATAAATGAAAGAGAGTAAAACAAGGGGTGCAAAAGACACCCACCCGAGAGAAAAAAAAATGGGTACAAAAAGTATCCGGCCGAGGAGATAGCCCACATTTCTCGGGAAGAAGAAAAAAAAGAATACTGCATAAGGGTCTGAAAATATAAATTTTTTTATCACTAGCACATTCAGTCATGATGTATAGCTTAGTAGTCCACTGCAATCTTGTTAGTAGACTCTCATTGTTTTTAAAATAATAATATATACATATTTAAAAGGAAGAAAAAATTCGTAGTAGTGCATGAGCAAAGAATGAAATAAATAGTGCTTGCTTGATTATTCTATCTTTCAATTACCCAAGATTTAGTTAAAGTTTGAGAAGCCTCACGGTTGAAAGGAATAAGAATAAGTTTGAAAGCTAGACTAATGAATTTTAATCCGGAGAAGAATTTTAAATTCATTGCTTAAGTATTTGTTGGGAATTTTACATATGAAACCCTGGAGTATTATTTCAAGTCAACTTTGCTAAGGGACTAGCAAAGACTTAGCTTGGGGGTATTGTTGACGGTCATTAAGTATACATTCTATACCATCAACTATCACTTAGAAAGAACCAATAATAGAAACATAGGGGTTATTACTGACAAATTCCACAAGTTTTGGTGAATTGTCTGATTTTCAGGGAATTATTCAAAAAAGCTTAAAAGAGGGATTAGAGTGCATATTTGCCACGAAACTTAACCGCGATGGAAAATATCGCCATCTGGACCGGGAAGGACCTAGAAGACACCTGAAGCAGCGGGACCGGCGAGACCACCAGGTGGGGCCGGCCGGCCCCACCATGGCGCCGCCCGGCCCCTTGTGGCTAGGGTTTCGCCTCCCCTTCTGGAAGCTTCCTCCACTGCCTTCCACGATCATATGATAATAATCATCATCAATCACAACGTATACATAACACATACCCCTTGTGGCTAGGGTTTCGCCACCCCCTTCTGGAAGCTTCCTCCATTGCCTTCCATGATTAGTACTCGAGTGAGTTAGGTGGTATATGTTATGTAGACGTGGTGTCTAGATATATTACGTACCTACGGAGGCACCCTGACGTGCCGAGTCGTGTAATAGTCCGCGCAGGTGACAGCTGCATTGGTTCCTCTATAGTCCACCCCCCGTACGTAGGACTAGCAGAGCACGGTCGCGAAGGAGGTGGCCATTGTGTCTTAAAATCCTCATTAGTTGATGCTCCTTATGATGTTTTCTGAGTTGGTTCGACTATAGATGAATCTTGGGATTGTAGACTTTATATTTAGTAATTACATAGGTTTCCTTTACTCTAGCCGAATCTTGAGATTGTTTTACTACTTTAGTGAGTCTCTATATTCTATCTCTGGAATACCATTTACCTCATTTACTCAGTTATCATTTATCATATTATTATTGACTATTTATCGCTAAAGCATCAGGGTAATTGGCTATGATAGGTTTGTACAATTATATTCTTCTTAGTCCTTATAAGTTGTCTACTTCTAATGAATAAAGTGTCTCTTTATCCTTTTGGCATAAAACAAATAAATGATACTCGGAATACCCCCGGGTGAAGTGCTACAATGGAAGAATTATCGTAAAAAAATGGATATATTCTATAATATTATTAGAGTCGGCTATGCGTGTAGATTATTTTTATCTTTGGTTTTTGGCATCATGTCGAGATGACAACTTAACGTGAAGTGATGTTAAAATTACCAACACCCATCTGAACAAACCCTAAAGAGGTATGGTGGATCCCATATGTGGAGACGACTTTCATAAATAAGCTTCTTTTTATTTTCTCCTGGTGGTACGTAACCTGCAACCATAAAGTTGACAATATTCACATACCAAGGGTCTGACTTGGCCACCTTAAACAACATGTCATCTCTTAATGAGTCATTGATAGGTAGTTCTAGAGGTTCTTTAAAATGCATCCTAGACAAATGATCAGCAACAGGGTTTTCTATTCCTTTTCTATCTTTTATTTCCAAATCAAATTCTTGAAGCATCCATCTTATCAAGAGAGGTTTAGCATCTTTCTTAGTGAGAAAATATTTAAGAGCAAAGATGATCAGTGTAAATAATTATTTTAGCTCCAACTAAGTAAGACCTAAATTTATCAATAGCAAAAATGACAGACTAAGAGTTTTTTTAGTTGTTGTATAGTTTAATTGTGCTTCTGTCATCGTTTTGCTAGCATAAGTAATTGCATAATGCGTTTTATCTTTTGTTTGTCCTAAAACTGCTCCTACAGCATAATCACTAGCATCACACATAATTTCAAAAGGTAAAGACCAATCAGGAGGTTGAATGATTGGTGCTGACGTAAGTGCTTTCTTAAGAATATTAAAAGATTCTAAGCATGCATCATCAAATTTAAAAGGCACATCTTTAGCTAACAATCTAGTCATTGGCCTAGCAATATGTGAAAAATTTCTTATAAATCTACGGTAAAAACTACAATGACCAAGAAAGCTTCGGATTCCTTTTACATTAACAGGTGGAGGTAGTTGTTCAATTACTTCAATTTTAGCCTTATCTACCTCTATACCTCTTTTCGACACTAGGTGTCCTAACACTATTCCTTTTCTAACCATAAAATAATATTTTTCTCAATTGAGGACTAAGTGTTTTTCTTCACATCTTTGTAAAACCTTTTCTAGATTTTTTAGACAATCTTCAAAAGTTTTTCCATAAATTGAAAAATTGTCCATAAAAACTTCCATGATTTTTTCTATCATATCGGAAAATATAGACATCATACATCTTTAAAAAAACGGGTGCATTACATAATCCAAACAACATTCTACGATAAGCATAAGTTCCATAAGGACATGTAAACGTGGTTTTACTTTGATCTTCAGGGTGGATAGGAATTTGGTGATATCCTGAATAACCATCAAGAAAATAAAAAGAAAGAATGATTGGCTAAATGCTCTAAGATCTCATCAATGAAACGTAGCGAGAAATAATCTTTCTTTGTTGCTTTATTAAGTTTTTCGTAATCTATGCACATTCGCCATAAAGTGACAGTTCTTTGGGGTATTAATTTATTCTTGTTATTTTGGACAACTGTCATTCCTCTCTTTTTGGGTACAACTTATACAGGGCTTACCCACTCACTATGTGGTACAGGATATATAATTTCTGCATACAAAAGTTTTAAAATCTCTTTCTTAACAACTTTCCTCATCGCATTATGGAGTCTACGTTGGGGCTCTCTCGAAGATGTAATTTCTGGATTAGTTGGTATATGATGGGTGCACAAAACAGGGCTGATCCCCTTAAGGTCTTGGAGTGAATAACCAAAAGCAAAGACGATGTTTTCTAAAACAGTTATTAATCTAGAAGATTCTTCATCAGAGAGTTTATCACTTATAATCATAGGATAATTTTGATCATTATTTATAAAAATATACTGAAGACCAGAAGGTAGTGGTTTAAGCTCAATAGGAGGTTTAGGTGGCTCTAGTAGTTTATCAAGAGGTTCAGGATCAATAGGGTCCTCCTCCTCTTTATTAATGAAGAATTGAGTATCGTCTTCTAAATCAGGTTTAATAAATTTATCAAATTCAATAGCCTTAACCTCTTCTATTGGATCTACTTCGGGAAGGGGTTCTGCTTTAGCTTTTACTGAATGAGTTGTAGGTACCGAGAAACTGAATTCTTTTCTAAATTTAATGTTTAATTTACCATTGTAACCTTCTTGAATAAGTTTTATTATTGGTAATCCAATCATTACATCAAAATCCCAAACATCAAAAATATAAAAATTCAGTAAAATTTGAAATTCATTAATAACAATAGAAAGTGCACATAAAACTCATAAACTAGGAATAATATGTCCTGAACGATTTTTCAATAATTTATTTATAAAAATTAATGGTATATCTTTTAAGAATTTTTTAGCAAATGTATGAGACATAATATTGACTCCTACAACCTGGGTTATATAAAGCATCAAAAGGATATGTATCTACTTACAATTTTATAGTGACAATGAGAGAATTAAGGCGAATTACTTCATGAAACAGCTCAGATTCTATAACCACTCATCACCCAAAACAAAAATCAATTCTCTTGTTACTTCTCTAAGAAAATTTAAATCATCGGGATATGAAATATTTGAATTAAAATTCCTAAATTCTTGAGGTTTAATAATCTTATGATAAAATGTAGTATTCCCATAATCATAAAAAAGTTTATCCTCAATTTTAAGCATCCATTTAGAAATTAGAGTTATCTCCTTCTCATTAGATAGTTTAAGTGTTAAGTCAACTAAAGGTTGAGATGAATCGGATAAAAGTTTATTTTCAGCTAATAAAGATTCTTCTTCTAACAACTCTTTTTTTTCTTCAGAAAGATCATTTAAGATATTAGTAGGAATAGTTTTAGCATGATCGCAGTAATATGCATAAATGCTCCACCCGCGGCCAGATTAAGGTATTCTTTATTTTTGTCATTAAGGCCTAAAAAAATATTGTAAAAGTATAGGTTCTGGTAAAGCAAGATTAGGTCCGAAATTCACAAATCCGTCAAAATGATCCCAAGCCTTGCCTAGTGATTCGTTATCTAATTGTTTAAATCCTATAATTTCAAAACAAAGTTTAGCGACTTTTTCTATAGGGAAAAATTTAAGACAAAAGTTTTTTCGTAATACTTTTTTTGGTAATACTTCCCAATCTTCTTGACTACTCCCAATATGGCGATTGTACCATTTCTTAGCTCGTTCCGTTAATAAAAACGGAAAGAGTTTCCATCTTAAAGTGTCATCGGCCATGCCCTTAATACTTAGACATGAACATGTTTACTCAAAATTAGTTAAGTGGAAATAGGGGGTTTTCGCTAGAATTACTAGAAAAATTATGTTCCTAAACTAATTTAATTAATCCCTGGCGTAGCTCATAGCCGATGATGTAATAGGCTTAGATGATTCTTTTGGTTGGAGGTACGATCCCGATGGTGCTCCCGTATTGATATAAAAGTTAAGATTCATGTTCCATATATAATATTTTTATTTATTTATTTTTAAGATAAAAGTATAATAATAGATTAAGATAAACTAAAGTCAAAATCAGCAAACCGTTCCTCGACAGCGGTGCGAAAATGCTTGTTGGTATAAATTAATCGCACCCTATGTTGTAATTATTATCAGATTATCCGCAAGCGCCGCATATATCTTGATCAAGACTTCACCAAGATCAACCCAGTTTTAATATCGAACCCAAAGAAATAGTAGTGATAATGACTAAGTCTATAGTTCTTAATCTAAAGGGGGCACAAACAATCTAGAAAATATTGAGAATGAGGAAATAGCTAATGACTTCTAGTTCCGACAACCGGTAAGCTTTGTATAATACCATTCTAACTGGACAAGTAACCTGAATAAGAGCAGAAATCAGAGTTCTCTCCTACCAAAAACCTTTGAGCCCATCAATCCTATCAACGGAAAGTGGACTACAGAGGATTCAACAAAGCTATAAAGTCACCTTCGTGAGCTACCACTATCAGACTAATCAGGGGACATTCACAAGCAATCATAGCCAAGACCCCACGTCTACACTACGAATTACTACTTCAACCTAGGAGCTACCAAGATCAAAGTACTTAATATGAGTTGCAAACTTAAGAATAAATAAGAACAACTGCTTACTTGAATCAGAGTGTTGAATACAAAAGTACCTTAGAACGTAGCTCCAGGCCAGGGAGCTGAATCCAGACGAATACAGCTACGAAGAAGCTCCGACAGGTCGGGACTCCTCCGAATCTCTACTCCTCTACTCTATCTCTCTACTCTCTATCTTGATTGCTTGCCTAGATCCATTGGATATCTATCTAATGCTTAGGCTCTTCAGCTCTTGATCTGGCTCTCCTTCAAGGGGGTCTGGCCCTTTGTTTATAGCATGATAGAATGAATACGCATCATTGGATCAAACCGACTTAACCAAGGGCTGAGATGACTCCTCAGAGGCGGTGGAGGAAGCTTCCAGAAGGGGGGCTCGAAACCCTAGAAGAGGGCGCCGCCCGGCGCTATGGTGGGGCCGGCCGGCCCCACCTGGCAGGGTGTGCAGCTCTCGTTTCTTCCAGTGTCTTCTAGATCCTTCCCATGTCCAAATGACGGTCGTTTCCTTCACGGTTAAGTTTTGTAATAATTATGCACTCTAATCCCTCTTTTAAGCTTTTCTGGATAATTCCCTAAAAAACATACAATTCACCAAAACTCATGGAAATTATTAGTAATAACCCTATTCTAGTAAACATTCATATATGATGCAGGGATAATTGATAATAAAGATTATACATTAATAAGTGTCAACAATGTCATTGTGTAGCATTGATCCCTGATCTCTCTGAACCTCTGAATGTAATGACTTCCAGATTCGGTGTTTCCTTGCCTCACATCGACTAAATCTATAATTTCTTTTTCCATGACCCCGAATCGAAATATTGATAAAATTTGAATTCCAGATCATCCTATCCATTAATGGAATCATATGGCAAGGATGCAAACCATGAGAATGCAGGTTCAGACAAAGAAAGAGGGAAGAACCGCACTTTGAACGCCAGTTCATCAGCTATCTCTCCCAGCTGAGCAAGATACTGGCTAACGTGCTCTATGGTTGATGTTGAGCATGTCCCAGTGAACTTAATGAAATCAGGCAGTCTGTATCTTGGCGGTAACACCACTTGATCATACCATGCTGGATATGGTTTCTTGTAAGTGATGGATGCATTCTTAGGCTTCAAACCGAATTGGCACTGTACCATATCAGTCACTTGGCTCATCAGCTGATCCACCTGAAATGATGCTCCTTGTTAGGCGTTTGGGTTTCCCTGACCTTGCTGATAGTATTATTCTGATATCTAGGGTTCTCTTGAGCATTGAGAGTATAATACTCAGAGATATAATGATACCCAGGAGGAATTTCACCAGGTGCTACCCTTTCTTGGTATGGTGGAGCATTGAAATCCCTAACAATCCTTCTGCTGTGAGGAGCTATTTTGCAGCTAATTGACTAGCTTATGATCCATTATCGGCTGTTGCACTGACTACTGCACAGTACCACCTCCATTGGTACGAAGATTTCCTATTGGTTGTTCTCCAGATATTCCTCCTCTCGATGATTGACCTCTGTCTGGTTGTTTACCTCCAACAAAATTAGCATATGCTGGGCCTCTGTTCTCTATATTCAGATTGAAAGCTTCCTTTATGGCATTAGATATGCTGTTCAGGAAAACTTCATTGTGAATGGTGAGAGTGACAGCCATAGCTCTGCTGATAACTTCATACATAGCATTCTACTGGATTTGGATGGCTGGGTCTCGCTCTCCATCTAAGATCACTCTTGGGAAGTGGGTCTTCTGAAATACTCCCTTCCCTCTATTCTTACTGAAGGACAGCAAACACTTTTCTTGGTATTGAGCGACAGTTGTAGCAACTAGTTCTTCCATATCTTCAGGAAGTTCATCTATGGCCACGTTCAGAATATGGTCATTGTCCATGTTGACGATTGTGGTCCCACCAGACGTGCCAAAAGGTATGTTGACGCAAAAAGTGGACCTCCCACATCAATGGTGCACACTAGCAGGCTCCCTGTTGACACTTATTAATGTCTAAATTTTATTACAAATTATCCCTACATTATACATGAATATCTACTAGAATAGGGTATTACTAATAATTTCCACGAGTTTTGGTGAATTATATATATTCTAGTGAATTATCTAGAAAAGCTTTAAAGAGGGATTGGAGTGCATAATTATCATGAAACTTAATCACGAAGGCAACCATCATTATCAGGATGTAGGAAGTATCTAGAAGACACCCGAAGCAACGGGACTGGCAGCGGAGACCAGGTGGGGCCAGCCGGCCCCACCATGGCGCCGAGCGGTGTACCCCAGCTAGGGTTTGCCCCCCTCTTCTGGAATCTTCCTCCACCACCTCTAAGGAGTCATCTCGGCCCTTGGTTAAGTCGGTTTGATCCAACGATGCGCATTCATCCCACCGGGCTATAAATAAAGGGCCAGACCCCCCTGAAGAGAGCCAGATCAAAAGCTGAAGAGCCTGAAGCATTAGATAGATATCCATTAGATCTAGACCAGCAATCAAGATAGAGATTAGAGAGATAGAGTAGAAGAGTAGAGATTCAGAGGAGTCCTGGCCTGTCGGAGCTTCTTCGTAGCTATATTCATCTGGATTCGGCTCCCTCGCCTGGAGCTGCGTTCTGAGGTACTTTTGTATTCAACATTCTAATTTAAGTAAGCAATTGTTCTTATTCATTCTTAGGTTAACAACTCATATTGAGTGCTTTGATCTTGGTAGCTCCTAGATTGAAGTAGTAACTCATAGTGTAAACGTGGTGTCTGGGCTATGATTACTTATGAATGTCCCCTGATTTGTCGGATAGTGGTAGCTCGTGAAGGTGACTTTATAGCTTCGTTGATTCCTCTATAGTCCACTTCCCACTGATAGTATCGATAGGCACATAGGTTCTTGGTAGGAGAGAACTCTGATTTCTGCTCTTATGCAGGTTACTGCCCAGTTAGAACGATATTATTCAAAGCTTACCGGTTATCAGAACTAGATAGTCATTAGCTATTTCCTTATTCTTAATATTGTTGGATTGATTGTGCCATTAGATTAAGAACTATAGACTTAGTCATTATCACTACTGTTTCTTTGGGTTCGACATTAAAACCGGGTCAACCTTGGTGAAGTGCTAATCAGTATATATCTGTGCGCTTGCAGATAATCTGATAATAATAATAATATAGGGTGCAGTTAATTTATACCAACACTCCCAGAGAGCGTACAGGAGCTGGAGTCCTTGATCCCCTGAGCCTAGACGAGGCAAGCCGAGCTTGGTGACTTCGATCTAGGGCGTGCCAGACAATTTGACCTGTAATTAACAAGGGATAGCAAACGTCAAATTCTGGAACCTACCGGTTTCATTGCCAGATAGTTCCAAGATGTGCGGTCCTCATTTGACTGATGAATCAAAGGAGATTAACTAGAAAGTCAACTCCTATCAGTGCAAAGCATGAGATCAATACGTCTATTCATGATATACATTATGTAGAGAATAAACAATCAGCCGGTTTCATTAGTTGATACATGTATAACTCGATTGGCAATTTAGCCAATATAGGGTCCAGATAAAAGGTAGTTCATATACATAAATACAGGCCAATCATCAAATAAGCAATAGTCTACCAAGACTGGTCTACCGGCCAGTGGTCCTATTAGCCTACTTTCATGAAGCCTACCAAATTTATATTCACCTGGTCTACCGGCCAGCGGGCTTCAATAGATTCAACAAACGACACTAGCTTATCTGACTCTCGAATAGATCTATGCACATGGGCTACTCGTGAAAGCATAACTAGATCGGCTGTTTGGCCAATAAAGGGTCCATGAAGCAGGAACGAGCTACTTGTCTTAACCGCAGCTATCCTTCGATCAAAGCAAAGCTAGTCTGAAAGGCCGACAGCTTTGAATCAACCTCAAACATAACCATAAGCAAACCTAAATTAAAACGAAGCTGGTCTAACAAAATTACGGCTTCGAGATAACCTAAATCTACTCTTGTTAAGCAAGCATCTCTAAACATGAATAAACCCTCAAATCAAAATAGTGCTGGTGTACTGGCCGGTGGCTCTAAATCGACCCTTGAGTCTACTCACATCTAGATAAGCCTCGAACCCACAACACGTGACAACCAAGATCGATAAATTAGCCGATACGGGTTTGATCAACTATTCTAGTAAGAATAAGCGTGAATATGGATAAAAACTGGAATAATAGATCTTTGATAGAGTTTAAGCGTAATCTAATCTGTCAATCTTAATTGACAATGATATTGTTATAAAAGATAAATTAACTTAAAAACAAACAATATCGACAACTTAATGAATCTGCTAGATCGCCAGTCTAATAGAGCCGATCACTAGCTTACACCGAATTTGCATGGGTCGTTAGATGCAGCCATACAAACAAGATATAAACTGATAACTAGCCCAAATCTAGCCTATACGAGGTCAAACGATGCAGCCGTATAAACAAGATATTGAACCATGACAATACTTACCAGTAAACCGAAGGTCGGACTCAACAGATGCGTCTCGATTCGTCGAAGGTCTCACCGAGATCTACTCTACTCCTACTCCTAAAGGGGTGGCCGGAGGCCTAAGTTGTTATTGTATTGATTGATTGGATGTCTTTACAATGGTCGGGTCCTTGATATATATAGCCTAAAATTCTAACATGAGTCCTAAATGAACACGAATGTAAATTACAAGGTAACTTTGGACTCTAGTTTCCCTTTTTGTGAAGTCCGGCATGTTCTCATCGTCCGCTGGATCTTGACACATCCTTTTTTCCTTTGTTTGTCAGCTTGGATGTGCTCGCGTCATCTATCTTTGCGTTAGCCGATCAGCTCTGGGCCATCTTGACTTGCTCTAACACCGTGGTCCATGAATAATCCAAGCTCACCAAAATATAGTGCCAACACAAATCATAACAATATCATAGAATAGGAGGTTATTACTGACAATTTCTATGAGTTTTAGTGAATTATTTATTTTCTAGAGAGTTATCCAGAAAGTGCATAATTGAGGATTAAAGTATACAAAAGACACGAAACTTGATCACGATGGAAAATATCGGCAATGGGATCAAGAAGGATTCCAAAAGATACCAGAAGGAAGCAGAGATCGGGAGGCTTCTAGGTGGGGCCGGCCGGCCCCACTTGTCTATGCCGCCCGGCCCCTAAGGTGGGCCCACCTGTCATCTTCCGCGCACCTCTCCACCGCCTTTGAGGATGCATCTTGGCCCTACATTAAGTTGATTTTATCCAACGGTTGATGTTCATCCCATCAGGCTATAAATATGGGCCTGTACCCCCTTGGAGGAGAGCCAGATCAAAGGAGAGCCGAAGAGCCAGAAACCCTAATTCATACCTAGTAGATCTAGGCAAGCAATCTAGAAAGGCTAGTTCAATCTAGAACTACTTCTTGTTTAGAGATTAGAGAGATAGAGTTGGAGAGTAGAGTTCTGGAGGAGTTTCGGTCTGTCGGTGCTTTTTCATCGCTGTATTCTTCAGTATCAAGCTTCCTCGCCCGGAGTTTGCATCTTGAGATTATTTGTTACTCAACTTCTGATTAAAGTAAGTGTTTTATTCATGTTATTCTTCTAGTTTGCAACTCTTATTGAGTACTCCGATCTTGATAGCTTCTTGATTGAAGTAGTATTCTAGACGTGGTGTTTAGGTTATGTTTACTTGTAAATATCCTCTGATTATCTAGATAGTGATAGCTCATGAAGGTGACTTATAGCTTTATTGAATCATCTATAGTCCACTTCCTATTAATAGTTTTGGTAAGCAAAAGGTGCTTGGTAGGAGAGAATTTTGATTTCTACTCCTATCTTATTAAGTTATCGCCGTGATCATATGATATAAAACAACCGCTTACAAAGATCGAACTAGATAATCCATATTATTTTCCTTGTTCTCGCTATTTTCTAGCTTGATTGTGCATTGGGTTAAGTTTATAGACTTAGTCATTGTCACCTACTGTTCCTTTAGGTTCGATATTTAAAACCGGTTTAATCTTGGTGAAGTGCTACAACGGTATTGTATTTGTGAGCTTATGGATAATCTTATTTCTTGTGTGTATTTAATTAATACCAACAAGCATTTCTCGCGCCATTGCTTGGGGAACGGTTTGTTTGAGTTAACTTTAAGTTTAGCTTAATTCCTGTATTATACTTTTCCTATTTATTTTAGTTTTAATTTTATTTTTATCTTTAATATAGAACCCATATCTCAACTTTTATATCAATACGGAGCACTATCGGGCTCATGTTTGCAGCCAAGAGAATCATCTAAACCAATTACATTGCTTGGCTATGAGCTACGCCGGGGTTAATTCATTTAGTTCAGAACATGTTATTTCGGCAGTTCTAGTGAAACCCCTATTCTTATTTGAATGATTTTTTAGAAACTTATTCATATCTACACATTAAAGGCATTTCATATCTACACATTAAAGGCATGGCTAATGAGACGTTAAGGTAGAAGCTTTTTCCGTATTCATTAATGAGATGAGGTAAACACTGGTATAAATGTTATGTTGGGAGTAGTCGTGAGATTAGAAAGTCTTATGTTCTAGTTTTTTCCTAAATTTTTCCCTATCGAGAAAGTTGCTAAACTTCGTTTTGAAACCATAGGCTTTAAACAATTATATAATGAATCACTAGGTAAAGTTTGGGAACGTTTTGACAGTTTTATAAATTCAGGTCCTAGTCTTGCTTTGCTAGAACCTATTCTTTTGCAACACTTCTTTTTAGGCCTCAATGAAAAAACTAAGGAATATCTTAATTTGGCCGCGGGAGGAGCATTCATGTTTATCATCTGCTACGCATGCAAAAACTATTCTTATGAATATCTTGAATGATCTTCTTGAAGAGAAAGAAGAGTCAATAGCTGAATCTGAATCTTTGTCTCGAATCTTAATCTTTAGCTATTTTAAAACCTGAACTTTTGAATAAAGAATAGGAGGACACTCCACTTCCTGAGTTTTTGCTTGATTTGGAGGATGATCTTTTTTGATGATTATGGAAACACCTCTAATTATCAGGTAGTTATAAAACCTCAAGAATCTAAAGAATTTAAAATTGTTAATCTTATTCATCCTTTTGAGGTAAAGTTCACGCGTTAGTCTTTGTCTTAAGTGAAGAATGGTTAGAAGAATCAAAGCTATCAAAAGATGTTGTTCGT
Organism: Chrysopogon serrulatus; assembly: GCA_015844335.1. Classification (NCBI taxonomy): domain Eukaryota; kingdom Viridiplantae; phylum Streptophyta; class Magnoliopsida; order Poales; family Poaceae; genus Chrysopogon; species Chrysopogon serrulatus. The sequence goes on along the minus strand of JADLZL010002094.1, from coordinate 944,859 downwards.
TTAAATTCTTTTTTTTTGTTACTTTTGAATGTCATATTAATAAACATCCTTTTACTACTCTTTACAATCCAATTATAGATGTTAATTTCATGCCTCTTTCATTTGTTAAAAGATTTTTTAGAAGATATGCCATTAATTTCAACTATTAAAACTTTGAAAAGTCTTTCAGGTCACATTATTTCAAGTTTGGGAGTACTGTGTTCTCTTCTAATTTTAGTTTATAGAGTTCAACTTTTGTTGAATTTCCATATCTTTGATGTTTGGGAGTTTAATGTGTTAATAGGTTTACCAATAGAAAACTCATTAGAGAAGGTCAAAAAGAGAAATTAGATATTAGTCTCAGGAAAAGTTTTAAGCTCTCTATACCTATAACTCACTCTTTGAAAACTAAGATAGAGCTGCTTTCTGAGCCAGATCCAATAGAGGAGGTTAATGTTGTTTGTACTAAAGAATTAATTGAGCCATCTACAGATAATGACGCCCAGCTCTTCATTAATGAAGAATTAAAGAGGATGAGGATCCACCAGATCCTAAACCTCTCGATGAATTGCTAGAGCCACCTAAACCCTCTATTAAACTCAAATCCTTACCTTCTAGTTTAAAATATATTTTTTGAATAATGATTAGGGTTCTCCTGCAATCATAGATGATAAACTCTCTCAAGAAGAAACTTTGTGCTTGATAACTGTTTTAGAAAAATACCGTGTTGCTTTTAAATACGCACTCCAATATCTTAAGGGAATTAGCTCTGTTCTTTGCACCCATCACATACCAACCGATCCCGAGGTTACACCTACTAGAGAAACCTAACATAGACTTAATAATGTGATGAGGAAAGTTGTTAAGGAAGAAGTTTTAAAGTTACCACATGCTGGGATTATTTGTTCAAGTTGTACCTAAAAAGGATGGTATGACCATTATTAGAAATGATAATAATTAACTAATACCTCAGAGAACTGTTACTGGATGGCGTGTGTGTATAGATTATAGAAAACTTAATAAAGCAACAAGGAAAGACCACTTTTCACTACCTTTCATTGATGAGATGTTAGAGTGTTTGGTGAATCACTCTTTCTTTTGCTTTTTGGACGGTTACTCGATATATCACTAAATTCCTATCAACCCCGATGATCAAAGCAAAACTATTTTTACATGTCCCTATGGAACTTATACTTACCGTAGAATGTCTTTTGGATTATGTAATGCACCTGATTCTTTCCAAAGATGTATGATGTTTATAGTTTTTGATATAATTGAAGAAATCATAAAAGTTTTTATGGATGACTTTTTCGTTTATGGAAAAACTATTGATGATTGTCTTGAAAATCTAGATAAGTTTTTGCAAAGATGTGAAGAAAAAAAACTTAGTCTTTAATTGGAAAAAATGTCATTTTATGGTTAGAGAAGGGATAGTGCTAGGATACCCGTGTCTAAAAAGAGGTATAGAGGTAGACAGAGCTAAAATTGAAGTAATTGAACAACTATCTCCACCTGTGAATATAAAAGGAATCCAAAGTTTTTATGGTCATTGTGATTTTTATCGCTGTTTCATAGAAGATTTTTCACATATTGCTAAGGATGTTCCTTTTGAATTTGATGATGTATATTTGAAATCTTTTAATATTCTTAAAAAAGCACTTATCTCTGCACCAATCATCCAACCCCCCGATTGGTATTTGCCTTTTGAAATTATGTGTGATGCTAGTGACTATGCTTTGGGGGCAGTTTTGGGACAAACTAAAGATAAGAAGCATCATGCTATTGCCTATGCTAGTAAAACTATGACAGAGCTCAGCTTAATTATGCCACAACCGAATAAGAGCTCTTAGTCAAGATCTTTTGTCACACCCCAAAATTTTTAATTTTGGGTTGTGCTTAGAAAACACAAAATAAAATGATATTTTAACATTTGGATAAAATTGACCAAGTTTAGTTTAAGTCAAGTACAAATTTAGTTTTTAAAAAAAATTATAAATTTTCTATTTTCCTAAATTAATTTGAAGGACATTTGAATTATATGTTGTTTGCTTGTTGCCTGTCTCTATGTTGTGAGTGTGTAATGTTTTCAAAACACAATTAGTGAGTCGTTTATTCTTCTCCGGTATGTTTCGACATCCCTTTCTATAATCAAATTCCTCGTCTCCAAGCATAAGCTTTTTGTTTGGTGTTTCTAAAAATCTTTTTCTTTTCTAATCAAAATCACTGCTTTGAGTTCATCTTCTATGAACCTCTCTCAAAACTTGTTAGGAATTATTCTGTCTTTTCTAGCATATGTTCCCACTCTTTACAAGCATAATCTAATATTTAGATGCTCCTAGATATCTATTCATGAGCTCCAAATACTTTATTTGGGTTTCTCATGTCCCAAAATGGCTCTGGGATTTTCTCTAAATTTTCAAGATTTTTGAAGTATTTCTCATGGCCTAAATACTAAATCTAGACTTTTCTAGAATTGTTATTATGCCCGGAATTGAGTATTTCAAAAATTACTAGTCACTACCCTAATTCATCTTAGCCCAAACACTTTCACTCGTCCCCTTATTGAACAAGGCCTTGCTCTCTCGTTAATGCTTTGATCCTTTTTTTCCTTTTGTTATTCCTTTGTTGCTTGGGCCGTGATGATAATCCATCGATCGAAGCAAGCAAACAATGCTGGATCATGACAGCAATCCATCACACCGAACGTGTCCATATATAAATAGCCATCTCCTGCCCTAGGTGTCCTACTAGCTCTTGTCGAAGCATCGGCCACCGCCATTGTCGATCCCTCTGTATCACCGGAACCATACATACAACAAGTCCCGTTGAGCTGCCGTGTCACCGTTCTCGTCTCCTCAGCACCGGAGTCATTGCCGTCTCGGAGTCTGACCGGCTGCCAGTCAAAGCTCTGGTGATCGCCATCCTACCGGTCACCTCGGGTCAGCCATGGCCACCTCTACCCTTGCCGTGTGCGGACACCACCAGATGTCCGTCCGGTCGCCAATGCCATGTATCTAGGAGTCAATGTCTCTGTCATCCTCCCCGCTTCGTCAACATGCATCTTCCTGAGGGGCATGCGGCTGATCTATCGCGTTAGGAGAAGACCACCTGAAGCGCCGACACTAATCTCCACGTGCAGCCTGGCCGCCGCCGCCGTCCGTAATACGTGGTGGGCAGCTGCACACAAACCACCGTCAGTCATGTTCTATGCCATATATATGAATTCAATCTTCTGCTTCCATGCAACTACTGTTTGATTCAGGCAGATTTACCCCCATCTATCGGTTTGTGTTTACAGGCTCTATCCACCAGTGTTGGCGGTAATTATCAATATACTTTAACCACCAACTATTATCCAAAAAGGGAGAATTATCATAGATATATTCACATATATTCACATACATCTTTACTATTGACCTATTTCCACTTGTATTGGAGAATTATTGATTTACAGGAAACATACAAAAAATAGAGGAAAAAGTCACAAGAATGCGCCTTCCGGCAAGGCGTATTTCAACAAAATAAGCAAAGCCCGAATCAAAAGGATACAACTGGGCCAACAACCCATGAGAGAGGGGTCTAGGAGCAGCAAGAGCGCCATGGGCCGAAGCTGGAGCCCAGGGGGCCCACCCCTGGTGCGGCTGCACCAGGGTGCGGGCGCACCCCCAAGGAGGCCGGCCCAGGCCATCTTCCTATGGTGGTTTATGGAGGCGGTTGCAAAGGCGGTTCGGCCAGGCATTCACTCCCCCTCCCCCAAACCAACCTGGATCAAGCTATAAAGCTAGGGGTGGAGCTCCTCATTTCATACAACACACACTACACCTCTCACTTGTACTCTCAAGTGTACCTCTCCACTTTTCTCTTTATCCTTAGTAGTAGTAGAGGAGCATGGCTTAACTTGTAAGAGGAGTAGACATCTTGGCTACTCTTGGTATGAATACTATTCTTTCCATAATGCTCTTCTTCTATTTTTATCAATAGGATCATAGAACATAGAACTTCTAGTTCATATGCCTTGTTCATGATATGCTTGCTAGTTCATAGTGTTCATATCGTGTTCTTAGCATATAGAACTCTGTTCTTAACCGTTCATACACTTAGATGATTAAGAATAGAGTTGTGGGAGGAATGGTGGTTCATCGCACAACATCCAAGTTCTTTACTTGTTCATCCGTAGGGTGAGAGACCCGGGGGGCTTGGGTAGCTTTTCTATATGTGAGCATGGTGCTCGGGTATAGGGGAGCCGGTGATTGCACTTCATAGTCCACGGTTGAGGTGGTAGGCGGCAGGTGGTGATAGCCCTGTCCGTCCCTTGTAATCCCCCACGTTCGGCGATGGTGTAGGAGTTTAAATTACCACCCATCTCGCTGGCAGACCAGCGGTCGGTGGTCTTCCGATCCATCGCAAACACAACTCTATCTCTGACTCATGTATTTGTATGACTAACCGCTGTCTAGACAATAGCTGTATTAGGACCATTGCTCCCGTAGGATATTTATTTATTCTTTATTCTTTTATTCTTTATGCTTCATTCATTTTTTCCCCACTTGAGAGGCATTTATCTCGTGTGTGTCCACTATCATGAAAACCATATTGTTTACCCCTATTATGAACATTGGTCTTCTTCTCCAAGCACGAACGTTCCATCTTCTTCAAAAACCAAGAACAAGGAGAAGAATCCTGCTCCCCAGACTCAAAATGGAGAGCCCTCCACCGAAAGGTAAATTGGTAAGTTATCCTACTAATATTATCAAAAAAAACCTTCTTCATGACCCCTATAAACTAAATTTTGGCTTGAGCATTGTTGATTGCGCCAACATATTCTCATAAACTTTCTATCTTTAAGCGAGGGGTGCTTAGCATAGAAAGTTTACTCTAATTAAACTTGACAAATTGTCTAGATTTGATCACTAAACTAAATTCTAGTTTACAAAGGATCATGAAAACTAGCCATAATATGAAGTAAAATCTCGACCCATAAAAGTTTTTTACAAGTATGTTTTAGTCTGAAATATGATTCTGTGATCGGTCATATCTTCATAAACTTCTTATGTAAGCACGGAGCTTAGATACTAAGTTTACCTTGCTCGAACTTAAACATTTGACCACTGAATCGAAAACATGACTAGTATAAAACCTTTTGGGAGAGATTGTCTTCACTAACATATAGGTTTTAAGCCAGCTTCGGGGAGGACCCCCAAATAAAGGTAATACTTTCCTCACTTTTTAATAATAATAATAATAACAAGAAAATTAATAATAATAGTAAACATAAAAATAACAAAATAAATTCCACTCCAAATATGTGAAATATGCTATGCATAGTTTTTCCTTGTTGAAATGATGAATAGTTGCTCTGTTCTATGACTCATCTGTGCTTAGCTTATGACTTAGCTTTCTCCTAAGATTTAAGTTTATTGGTTTTAAAATATTTATTCTAGAAACTTAAAAACTTAGTGGGATGCATAGAGCTTGATCTAGTCTAGGGATGGTATGAAGCTTGATTTGGTACGACTAAGAATTTATTACAATCTTACTCTGAGAAAAGCTTGAATACCGGAGTCTTAAAAAATTAAATAAAAATCAAGGTCCTTTGATATGATCTAAAAGTAGATTACTTTGTTATGCACTCATGATTGGAATTCACATACACAATAAAAAACTATTTTTTATTCTCTATGTATTGATTTTCTCTTAGAAGTCAAAAGAGAGTGTGGGCTATAAAAATAAAAAGATGTCATGCCAAAGAAGCATGAGCCAATAAAAGATGCCATACCAAAAAGGTATGTGCCAAAAAAAGAGAGAATAAAATAAGGGGTGCAAAGACACCCGCCCGAAGAAAAAAAATGGGTACAAAAAGTACCCGCTAGAGAGATAGCCCCCACTTCTCAGAAAGACAGAAAAGAGATAGTCATGCATAGGAGTTCAAAAAGAAAAGAAAATGAACTTTCTTTCCGATCAAAGTGTATTGCTCAGTAATTTGCTATGATCTAATCATTTGACTTTGCTCTTCATACAAAAATGCAAACTCCGGGAAGAAGCAATTCAAAAGAGTAGAATGTATGCAAAGTCTATGTCTACCTCTCTTGCTAAAAATAGCAACCTAAAGACCAAGTGATAGCTGTAAGCCCCAAAAGTGACAAGTAAAAAGGATGAGTATAAAAACCAATTTATTTAGATCAAGGAGAAAAACTTTGTTATAATCCTGGCACTTATAAAACATAATCAGCATTATAGCAACTACTGATCAACAACCAAGTTCTTAGCTTTTTGCTCGAGGATAAGCAAAGGTTAAGCTTGGGGGATTTTGTTGGCGGTAATTACCGACATACTTTAACCACCAACTATTATCCAAAAAGGGAGAATTAGCATAGATATATTCACATATACCTTTACTATTGACCTATTTCCACTTGTATTGGAGAATTATTGATTTACAGGAAACATACAAGAAATAGAGGAAAAGGTCACAAGAATGCGCCTTCCGGCAGAGCGTATTTCAACAAAATAAGCAAAGCCCAAATCAAAAGGACACAACTGGTCCAACAACCCACGAGAGAGGGGTCCAGGAGCAGCAAGAGCGCCGTGGGCCAAAGTTAGGGCTGAGGGGCCCACCCCTGGTGCGGCCGCACCAGGGTGCGGGCGCACCCCCAAGGAGGCCGGCCCAGCCCATCTTCCTCTGACGGTTTGTGGAGGCAGTTGCAAAGGCAGTTTGGCCAGGCATTCACTCCCCCTCCCCCAAACCGACCTTGATCAAGCTATATAGCTAGGGGTGGAGCTCCTTATTTTACACAACACACACTACACCTCTCACTTGTACTCTCAAGTGTACCTCTCCACTTTTCTCTTTATCCTTAGTAGTAGTAGAGGAGCAAAGTTCAACTTGTAAGAGGAGGAGACATCTTGGCTACTCTTGGTATGAATACTATTCTTTCCATATGCTCTTCTTCTCTTTTTATCAATATAGCAATATTCTAGAATTAGAGTTTAGTTCTTATACTATGATCTTGTTGTGTAGACTAAGTAATAGTTTGTGTGATAGGATCATAGAACATAGAACTTCTAGTTTATATGCCTTGTTTATGATATGCTTGCTAGTTTATAGTGTTCATATCATGTTCTTAGCATATAGAACTCTGTTCTTAACCGTTCATACACTTAGATGATTAAGAATAGAGTTGTGGGAGGGATGGTGGTTCATCGCACAACATCTAAGTTCTTTACTTGTTCATCCGTAGGGTGAGAGACCCAGGGGGGCTTGGGTAGCTGTTCTATATGTGAGCATGGTGCTCGGGTATAGGGGAGCCAGTGATTGCACTTCATAGTCCACGGTTGAGGTGGTAGGTGGTAGGTGGTGACAGCCCTGTCCATCCCTTGTAATCCCCCACGTTCGGCTATGGTGTAGGAGTTTAAATTATCACCCATCTCACTGGCAGACCAGCGGCCGGTGGTCTTCCGATCCATCGCAAACACAACTCTATCTCTGACTCATGTATTTGTATGACTAACTACTGTCTAGACATTAGCTGTATTAGGACCATTGCTCCCGTAGGATATTCATTTATTCTTTATTCTTTTATTCTTCATGCTTCATTGATTTTTCCCCACTTGAGAGGCATTTATCTGTGTGTGTGTCCACTATCATGAAAACCGTATTGTTTACCCCTATTACTTTCATACAACGTATAATATTCATGATTATGGTTTCATACTAAAATCTACACTAGCCTTACTTTGGGAAACTATAAATACGACACCTAGGATTTCTCTGGGTTGAAATGCTACAATGGTAATTTCGTGCGCTTGCAGATTAACATCCAAAACTGCAATGGTTTACCGGATCACCGTTACTGTAGTTGGGAATATAGTTTTAGTACAAGTGTTAAGGAATGCTGAAAGAGCACCGTATAGCATCTCCAAGACACTAGCCGCTAAGGCTATAGTCCTAACGTTATTAGGGATATAACTCTCTTGACAGAGGTAAGAATAGTCTTGGTATGCCACGGTGCCCATGCTAGGCTATTCTTAAACTATCATCAGATGTGTATCACTAGTAGCAGTAAAAGGAATAACTAGTGAGCTGTGCCCCAGTACCATGGTTGATCTAGTGATATGGTAGCTGAGGTACACCACCCCAAGCATTTCTTACTCATTGCCGGAGATAGATTTACCTCTATTCTTGGTAATGATGTTAAGAAATGTCAACCGCATTTCTAGCGTTGTTACCAGGGGTCCAAACCTGGTGATGCGCTAAGAAATGCCAACAACTAGCATGTTCTCTGTCTCTTGCAAGATAGCCAATAGGTCTCGCTAATCCTTGATGCCTGCTAGTGTTTTAACACAATCTTGTTGCAAGCCGAAGTGTCCATGTTCATGTATGGTATATACTCACAATCGTGCAAATTTTCTATTGCCCAGAACCTGTCCATCAACAGCTACACCATTTTAGCAAGACTGACATCATCGTTGATTGCAAGGAGTCTTGTATGAAGCCACCATGGTCATTGGCACCGTCGTGGAGATGCGATGTTGTGAACCTGCATCATGATCTGCTCCAATCATCTAAATCGAAACCACCTCACGACCGAGCAAGCAAATCCCCTGACATTATTCTGCAGCAACTCCATGCACGACTAGGAAGTCAGGGTACGTGCATAATCAAGACATCCACTTGATCGTTTGGTCATTTGTCCATATCTTTTCCATCTACAGTTTGGTTAATCATATCTTAGTTCTTGTGTGCATTTAATTAATACCAACAAAATCCTATCTTAACCTCTAACTATGAGCTACACCCATGTTTAATAGACATGGTCAGAAACCAATCCTTCTCAGGAGAAGATAATGCTCACCCTTATTCTCACCTTAATGAATTCGAGGGAACCTATGTGTGCTTGCGCATTAAGGACATATCCGATGAGACTATCCGATGGAAGCTTTTCCCTTTCTCTTTGACTGGAGAAGCTAGACATTGGTATAATTTTCATGTTGAGAGTGTTAAAGGTGACTGGAGAACATTGTGTGCTGAATTTTATATTTAATTCTATCCTATCTCCAAAGCAGCAGACCTTCGCTTAGAGGTTCTATCCTTTAGACAAGCGAAGAAGAAGACTCTAACTAAAGCCTAGGAACGCTTTAACTATCTTACTCATTCTGGACCTAGTCTATGAATACACCCGTTCTTCTTCAATATTTCTATAAGAGTCTGACTAGGAAAACTTCTAAATTCCTCAACCTTGCTTCTGGAGGACCATTCTTGCATATCACTCCTGATGTTGCAAGAAATATCCTTATAAAGATTCATGAAAACAAAACACCTTTAGAGAAACCAATGGAGGAGGAAGAGAATTTGATAGTTGAATAGGAATCCATACCTACCACATCTCAACCTACAACTATCAACAAGCTTGAACCACCGAAGGAGGAGGAAACTCCACTTCCAGACTTCATGCTCGATATCGAGGATGATATATTTACTAATTATAGAAACACCTTGAATTATTATGCTATTAGGAGACTGTAGAAGTCTAAGAAATCATCACTTAGTGAAGAGGTTTTAGATCCTTCTGATTAGGCTTTCCTTAAGCAAAATGCAAAAGAGCTTGTGTTGATTATAAGCAATGATTGGTTGAAAGAGTCAGAGCTTTCCTCTGATGTTATCCAAGTTGACTCAACTTCAACAACCATACCTTGCCAAATCCATAAGGGATCTTTTGAAGCTCTAGATAATCTTGTTGTGGGAGTTAACTTCATGTCTGTAGCATATACTCAAGATCTTTTAAAAGAGATGCCCTTAACCCCAACAACAAAGTTTCTAAAAAGTCCTTTAGGCTACATACTCCCAAGTTTGGGAATCCTCTATGTCTTACCTCTTAATGTCAAAGAGATTAGAGTTCACTTGAGCTTTTATATCTTTGATGTAATAGAGTTTGACGTATTGATAGGACAGCCTATAGAGAGACTTTTGTAAGAAGGATAAAAAGGGAATCTAAATATTAGTCTTGGGAAGAATTTTAATTTGCCTATATCTATAACTCATTCTTCTAAATGCTGAGACTGAGTTAATTCCTGAGCCTGATCCTATGGAAGAAGTCTTAGAGATATCCTTTGAATCTCTGTTCAAACCCGACTTTGAAGATGATTCTGAACCCCTAGATAAGGAAGGAGACAGTCCACTAGAACCTGACTATCTAGATGAGTTTGAGAAACCACCTAAGCCTCCTATAGAACTTAAACCCTTGCCTTCTAGTCTTAAATATGCTTTTCTAAATAATGATCGAGAATCTCCTATGATCATAAGTGATAAACTCTCTCAGAAAAAACCTTTCAATTGATTACAGTCCTAGAGAAGCATAGATCCACTTTTGGCTATTCACTCCAAGATCTTAAAGGAATCAGTCATATTCTTTGCACCCATCGCATTTCTATAGACCCTGAGATAACGCCTTCTAGAGAACCACAATGTAGGTTGAATAATGCGATGAGAGATATTGTTAAGAAAGAGGTTTTAAAACTGTTACACGCCGGAATTATATATCTTGTGCCATACAGTGAGTGGGTAAGCCCTATGCAAGTTGTGCTTAAAAAGAGAGGCATGACATTTGTTAAGAATGATAAGAATAAATTAATCCTATAAAGAACCGTCTCTGGATGGTGGATATGTATAGACTACCAAAAGCTTAACAAGGCAACAAAGAAAGATCATTTTCCACTCCCCTTCATCGATGAGATGCTGGAGAGATTGGCAAATCACTCTTTCTTCTGTTTTCTTGACAGGTATTCGGGATATCATCAAATACAGATCCATCCAGACGACCAAAGCAAAACCACCTTTACATGTCCATACGGAACTTTTGCTTACCATAGAATGTCTTTTAGACGATGTAATGCTCTAGCTTCATTTCAAAGATGCATGATGTCTATATTCTCTGATATGATTGAAGTGATAATAGAAGTTTTCATGGATGACTTTTTTGTCTATGGAAAATTTTTTGATAAATGCTTTGAAAACTTAGATAAGGTTTTGTAAAGATGTGAAGAAAAGCACTTAGTCCTTAATTGGAAAAAAATGTCATTTTATGGTTAGAGAAGGAATAATACTTAGACATTTAGTGTCCGAAAAGAGAGATAGAGGTAGACAGAGCTAAAATTGAAGTGATTGAACAACTACCTCCTCCCATTAATGTTAAAGGGATTCGAAGCTTTCTAGGCCATGTAGGTTTTTATCGCCAGCTCATACATAATTTTTCATACATTGCTAGACCTCTAAAAAAACTGCTAGCTAAGGATGTTCCCTTTGAATTTGATGATGCATGTTTAGAAGCTTTTGCAACTCTTAAGAAAGCACTCATCTCTGCACCAATCATTCAACCCCCTGATTGGTCGCTGCCTTTTGAATTGATGTGTGATGCAAGTGATTATGCTGTGGGGGCAGTTTTAGGACAAACTAGAGACAAGAGGCATCACACAATTGCATACGCTAGCAAAACTTTGATAGGACCTCAACTTAATTATGCAACTACTGAAAAGAGCTTCTAGCCGTTGTTTTTGCTATAGACAAGTTTAGATCTTACTTAGTAGGAGCAAAGGTAATTGTTTATACTGATCATGCTGCTCTTAAATACCTACTCACTAAGAAAGATGTTAATCCTTGACTCATAAGATGGATTTTGCTACTTCAAGAATTTGACTTAGAAATAAAAGATTAAGGGGGTAGAAAATCCTATTGTCGATCATTTGTCTAGAATGCAATTTGAGAGTATGCAGGTACTACCAATCAATGACTCTCTCCGAGATTACACGCTCTACGCCATCTCCAGATCGGATCCCTGGTACGCAAATATTGTCAATTTTATGGTTGTAGGTTATGTACCACTAGGGGTGAACAGAAGAAAGCTTATCTATGAAAGTCATCTACACATATGGGATGATCCTTACCTCTTCTGAGTATGCTCTGATGTATTACTCTGGAGGTGTGTACCAACTGAAGAAGGAATACAAATCATTGAAAGATGTCATTCATCACCATATAGAGGTCATTATGGAGCCTTTCGCACTCGTGTAAAGATCTAGCAAAGTGGATTCTTTTGGACAACCATATATAAAGACACCAAGAACTTTATCCAAAGATGTAGAGCATATCAGAGGCACGGCAATATCAATTCTAGAGATGCCATGCCACTCACCAATAATCCTGAGACAGAGCTCTTTGATGTCTGAGGAATTAACTACATGGGACTATTGGCGGCTGATGAGGACAACCTCCACTAATAACCGCTGGCAAAGACGCAACAAATAGCCCAAGTGGCCTTGTTGTAGTCGGACGACGACCGTGTGAGCCTTTTGAATAATCCCACCTTGCTTAGCTTGGAAGGAGGAAGCCATCTTAAAAGGGAGAGCCACCCTTCCCCTATTGGACTAGTCTTTTGGGGTGATTGGGTCTTTTCCGGAAGGGGTGCGCCGAAGTGCGGTGCTAAGATTGCCGATGCGCAACAAGAGGCCCTAGTGGCGTGGTAGCCGGATTGATGCGTCGTAATTTCGGCTGTCGGTGCTAAGATTACAGGATTCAGGGAATCCGGATCGGTGTGTCGGGTTTTTCATCCAACCCCACCTAGGCCGGATGCATCATTTGGTATCAGAGCTGGGCCCTTGTTTAAGGGGGTGGAAATAATGAGGACATCCTCCACTATTATCCGCTGGCAAAGACGCAACAAAAAAAATAGGCCAAGTGGCCCAGTTGTAGTCAGGCGGCGACCGTGTGAGCCTCTAAATAATCCCACCTTTCTTAGCTTGGCAGAAGGAAGCCACCTTAAAAGGGAGAGCCACCCTTCCCCCATCGGACTAGTCTTTTGGGGCGATTGGGCCTTTTCCGGAAAGGGTGCGCCGAAGTGCGGTGCTAAGATTGCCGAGGCGCAACAAGAGGCCATAGCGGCGTTGTAGCCGGATCGGTGCGTCGTCATTTCAGCTGTCGGTGCTAAGATTGCAGGATTCATAAAATCCGGATCGGTGTGTCGGGCATTTCATCCAACCCCACCTAGGCCGGATGCATCAGCGGCTCTTATTGTCTAATTTTAACCACCAACATTCAAATAATATGCACTTAAATAATCATCAAAACTTATTAAATAGGATTTATACTAACAAATTCCATAAGTTTTGGTGAGTTGATCATTTGCAGGGCATATACTCAGAATACATTGAAAAAGAGTTAGTGCGTAATCAAGAAAACAAAAAATACAGACTCTACACCAACAAATAAAGAGAAGGGCCCACTTACATGTGAATTTGGGCCAACAACCCATGAAGACACTGTCTAGGCCTAGCCACAAACCGACCATGCGAAGGCGGTGGGGGAAGGTGTGTAACACCCTAGGTGTTAGGCTTGCACTAATCCACCTGCATTACATATCATAAGCATCGTTAATCATACCATGAGCATGAGCATGTCAAAGATCATGTCCATTCCATGTGTTGTTATTGTTTACTTGTCATTCTATGCTTATAAGTACTTGGTTGTGTGATGTCATGACATGTATGATTGCCTTTTTACTGTACAGTACCTTAACTATGCTTAGGACACCTCATGGAAAACACGACCACGATTCAAACTCTGCCATCATTACGACGGACGAATCGCGTCTCACGCCGCGGCATGGTGAAACTAGCGCGCAGCGCCACTACCCTGAGACGCACGCATCAGTCTCTGTAGACGTGTTCCACGTCTCTAGAGACCAAGGGGCTACACCTGGCGGGTGCGCTCACACGTATCCACCGGAGGAATCGACATAACCTACCCGTCCAAACGACCGGCCCATTAAGTTCCCGGTTAAGCAATCATCACAACCATCATTAGCACCCCGGCACGGCCCATCAAAGGGCCAAGCAATGCAGGCCGGCACCTCGCTCTGGACGGGAAGATCCGTGGGCCAAGGCGGACGGCCCATAAACGAACCGCACAGCGCGGCCCCAAGCAGAGGGGTCGGAGCCACGACCCCTGGTGTGCGTGGCTCGCACGACCCCTCGACTGGGCAGAAGAGCCTCGGGGTCCACGACCCCGGAGCGCATGACCCGCACGACCCCCACGCTCGCCTTCGACACGAAGCAACCCCAGGCTTGTACCACAAGCCTGGGCAACGACCGTTGTAGCCACGATTCCTGCACAGCAGGTCAACCCATGTCCACTCTATCTGTGCCATGCGCAGGGCATGGATGGGGGCTCTTTGACCACAGTGTTAGCCCGCGTAGGGCATGGCACGCCATCTGATCGTACTGGCAGTGTAACAGACCGAACGAACCGTCTATCATGACCTATGTTCGTGTCGTACGACACTATTATGCCTAACCTGATACGACGCATGTCCTAATCAACTGCTCACCCTTACCCCTCACTGTGAGGGTATGGGCGTCCGGCGACACGACAACACCGGCAAACAGCTCACGGCGATGTAAGCAACAGGAGGAAGAAGGACGCCTCGACCCCTAGAGAAGCGGACGAACCACTCCACCACTGTTCTTTTTTCTTCTCCTTCCTTCGCACGACACGCCCAGTTCTCCCCCAAGGAGTCTATGTAAGGCTACCCCCTCCCTTCATCTATAAAAGGGAGGGCGAGCCACCCGTCAAAGAGGGCGATCACACAAACACAACGAATCCAAACCTAAGCTGACCAGAAGCACGACAAGCAACACACACAACGACCATAACCACACACGCCATGATATTGCCACCATGCCCAATCACAGAGACTTGGGAGCTCCTCCCTCACTCGAACTGTTTGTAACCCTTACTATGAACTGCCGCTAAGTAACACAAATGCTTCGACCGGACGTAGGGCCTCTCGCCCGAGCAAGTATACTCCCCTGTGTCCTCTTAGCGAACCATCCGGGCATAAACGCACATCTATAAATTCACTAATTGGTGCTTACTCAAAACACTGGCACTGATCAAACGGTTATTATAGAGAGAGTCTCTTTTAAAAACTCAGTTTTTTTATAGTTTGATGTGATGTGATTGTTGACACTTCTAACATCGTTACTAGAAATAGAGATAAATCCCTATCGCTAGCAACGACGCCAAAAATGCTTGTTGGTATTTCTTATGCACAATTAAAATATGAAGGATTCCACAAGTGCACAGAATTACCATTATAGCATTTTACCAGGAGTATTCCAGGTATCATTATTTATATTTTACCACTGGTAAACAAGGGTTAAGGATATTGATAATTCACTATCATGTATCTACTAACTAGTATACCGACTAGATTAAAGTAGGGGTAAGAGGTTAATGATAAGAGTTATGCATAATATCACACACAGAGGAGAATCATATAATATATGTATAGTCAAGCTAACTTGAGAGTCCTTGAGAGACGAACGAGAGAGTTCAAGGTTCCTATATACTTTTCTATTACTCGGGTTCCATTCTAGTTGACAATAGAATGTAACTAATGCATAGGTAAGTATAGCAAACACACAATTCAGAGCAGTAGCACCTTTCCAACCCTCGAATAGATGAGAAAGAAGTAGTTGGGGAAGGCTGCCAAAAGCTCTATAAAATACCAACTCTGATGTGGTGGAATACGAAGGCCACATAGGGCTGTCACCCCTATGGGCTACCACAACTAACCGTAAGAATTAGGCGCAACCTCTGGTAACCTATAGTCTAGACACCATGTCTACACTATCGATTACTACTCTAGATACACGTAATAACTAGAGCACCTAATACAGACAGAGATCCTATGCTAAGATGCGATAGCTAAACTAACCATACAAATAAGGCACAGAAGTAAATAGAGAAGATAAATATACTAAAGCATAAGTCTTGCAAAGATAAGATACAGAGATATACCAGACCTCTAAGGCTCCATGATGAGATCTGGAATGAAGCCCCTCAACACTAGCTCTCAACTAGCTAATCTATTACATTGAAGAGTCTAGCTCTAATCTCCCTAGTGTGTTGATCTCCATGAGAGTATGATTCTCAAAGGGACACCTCTTGAATGGATCCCAACGAATAATGAATTAGGGTTTCATGGGATGTGCCTCCCTCCTAGGGTCTGGAACTGCTTGTATGGACCCGAGCGATTAACGTGTGCCCTTGGATCAAACCGACATCGGTGGGCGGCTAAGATTCTTCCTCAAAGGCGATGGAACCTATGGGCCAAAGCTGGCCCAAAATAGAGAAAATGACAGACCGACCGGTCCAAGGGTGGGACCGGTCGGTCTCCCCCTGTGACAGGTGGGCCCCACCTTCCGCGGGGTGGTTTCTGGTGTCTTCTAGATCCTTCCTATGTAGGTGCCGCTTGGAGGTGCGATATTTTTTCGTCTGAGACTCCAAATATGGCAAATAATATGTCCGTTTCGATCGTCTCGACGAGTCCATCACAATGGTGCACTCTAATCCATCATTTGAGATACTTTTATACTGTCATATATGTCAACTTTGATAGCTTTTCTAGTATGTACCTGCAGAAACATAGATTCACCAAAACTCGTGGAAATCGTTAGATCAAAACCCTATACCTATGCTTTGTGGTTCATTCCATGTCAAGTTTGATGATAATTAATAGTTTATAATTGACATTAATGATCGTCAACAAGTTCCCCCAAGCTTAACCTTTGCTAGTCCCTTAGCAAAGCTAAACATAGAAATAGATATAGATGTTCGTAATTCTTAGAGCATTGTCGCAATCTCGAAGTAACTCCTCAAAAGTATACCTACATTTAGACAAAAATTCTCCTCTAAGCTTAAGCGATAATCGAGCTAACTTTTAAACTTACTCATTTACCTTTAACTTTGGGGCTTGTCAACCCTTACTTGGGCCTTAAGTAATTGACAGACAGAAAGATCCTATCCAAGCACTATGTCTCAAGCTCTTCGCTTAACTATTATTCTAGAGTTTTTTAGAGGTTTTTAAATAAAACTCAAAGCTTCCTATGTTTGCCACTCTCAAGTCTCTCAATATATGTGATATTTATGGATTTCACCAAGGCAGTGATGATGGTTGTCTTTCTTTTGATCCTATAACTAAAGCTTATATAGAGCTCATAGGTAAGGAGAAAACTTAAAAGAGCAAACTAGCAATGCATGGGTTGTAAAGTCAAACAATGAATCCATGGAAAAACAAGTCATACAGTCGAATCAAGATGTATAGATAGATGGATATGGTGGAACCTAATTCTACTTAGCTCCCTGAATGCCTATCTCTCTCTTGGACTTTGAAAACTATTCAGAGGTTATGAGCTATAATTTTTTCTTTTTCTCAAGGAGTCAGGCCTCTAAGTGCCCATTGTTTCAGCACTTGGACACTTGTCTATTTTTCTTTTCCCTTTCATTTTCTTTCAAATATCTTTTGCATAGCTCATAACACTCCTTTTGGCATTTATGAATTTGGAGAGATAGCACAAGGACTAGAGCATTTATTGGGTGACTATTCTAATAGAAATATTTTTGGTGTTTTCTCCTAGTGTAGGAGTAAAATATTTTTATAATGGATATAGATGGAATGTTATATTGTTGCGTCTACTCCTATGTAGAGTAGTGCATATGGAGGTGGATCTTGATTCAAGAGCATGACAAATTTCTCACAAGGGTCACACAGGTTGACAAAACTCAATGCATGACAAGCAGCATATATGTGGAAGTTTCACTAACCTATCTCATCATGTTTGGCTTTGGTGGGAATGTAAGCTTTGTCATATAGGAACCCATCATGTTTTTATATTTTTTAAAAGATAAATCTTCAGAACTCTAGTGTCACTTAGAACATGATGTATAGCAACTCAAACTTTTTCAATCATGTCAATCAATTACATAGACTTAGTTTAAGCATATACAACCCACAAGTTTTAGGCTCAGAGTAAATCTTCATGTCAAAACAGTTAGAGCTAAAACTTGAGAAAACTTATGTCTAAACTCTAGGCACTTTAAAGGTGTTGTAATAGAGCAGCTTATCATTATTTCAGATCATCTCAAGAGCTTCCTTTTTATTAACTCTATCTAGACAAACATTTTTGTTTGGTTTTTTATTTTTCAACAACTCATACTATATAAGACTCTAAAGACTCTAAAAAGCATGGGTCTTCATGTGCCCATATATTTTTGGTATTTTTCAATTTTTATGACTGACTCGATAATCACGTAGGTACACTTACCTAGGTACCCAGGGGATGCCTGTTGGTATTTTTAAACGCAAACAGAAAAATCCGCAAGCACACGGATACCGATGTAGCTTTCACCCGGGAGTATTCCAGAGTATCGATTTTCCACGAGGAACGCAAAGTGTACTAATTAAGGTTCAAGATCGTCCAAGGGTAAAGATGGATGTATTTTTAGTGGGTAAAGAGGATATTTCTAAGGTCCTCTAATTGATCTATGAATCGAATTGACTTTAAGGTCTACTTACTTCGGGACATTAGAACACTAGCCATAGACTGAGATGAGAAAGGGACTAGGAAGCTCTAACTACGGTCCTATAAACACCAATCCAAACGTGGTGGAATACGTCGGCCGTCAGGGCTGTCACCACCTGGGGCTACCACAATTATACGTAGAACTGGGTGTAATTCTAGGTAATATATAGACTAAGCACCACGCCTAACCTATTAATTACTACTCTAGCGTTGCAAAGACTAGAGCACTTGATGCAAGCGAGAAACTAATAAATGAACTTAAAGTACTAAGATTAAGTAAATAAAGAACCAAGAATAGTAATTAAGGCACCTGGAGATTGCTGAATGACGAACCAGATAATGCAAAAGTACAATGTCGAGGAAGATCCGACAGATCCGGCTCCTCCTCCGCTCTCTCCTCTTCTCTCTCCCTGTTCTAATTACAACTAGATGAACTAGAACTAGAACTAGAAGATCTAGAACTAGATGAACTAGAACTAGAACTAGAAGATCTAGAACTAGATGAACTAGAGGGACACTACAAACCCTAATTTGTGTAGAGAATATGAAGCACCGGGGTGTAGAATGCCTGGAGGAGGGGGCCTTGGGCGTCTTTATATAGGCCGAGGTGGAGTAGGGGGCAAGGAACCGCCACGTCATCGATCCGCGTCTCGTGTTATGTGCACCGTCGGATCAAACCGACCTTAGATCAATGTAGGGATGCTTTACTTCAGTGCCAAGGAAGCGTGGGAGGAAGACTCCGGAAGGCGGCGCAGATGCCTAGGGGCGCCGTACGGCCGGCGCCAGGATCGGCCGGCCCCACCTGGTCTCCTCGTGGTCCCGCTTCTTCGAGTGTCTTCTAGATCCTTCCCGAGCCTAATGACGATGTTTGCCGACGCGGATAAGTTTCGTGATAATTATGCACTCTGATCCCTCTTTTATGCTTTTTCTGGAATAATCCCTAGAAAATACAGAATATGCAAAACTCGTGGAAATTGTCAGTTAAAACCCTAGACTAGTGTGTATTCATGTATCCTTTTGTGTCTAAAGTTTTAATAAAAGTTGACGTTATCCACCGTCAACAAGTTCCCCCACACTTGCTCTTTGCTCGTCCTCGAGTAAAGGTTAAAGATAAAAGTAATTATGATCATAACATCCGAGAGAGATATAGCTAACATAAAAGTTATTCCAAAACATTACTCACACAAATGGGATATGTGGCTTTGGCTAACATATGTCCTTGGGCGGTTGAAAAGTGGAACAGTTCTCGAAGCGAAGTCATCTTCCCAAATTCACATCTCAAAGAACTTGGAGTTTTTAAAGTTTTCACAAAAAGAAAAGCATAGATCACATACACTCCTCAAATGGTACTCTCAATCGCTCAATGGTATATCTCATTATGCTCTTCTCTTCCTACAACTAATAGCTTATGTGGAGCTCAGGGAGAGATAAATGTTGTGGCATACTTGTGTTGCATATATTGTAAAGTCAAAACCTGAACCCGAGGAGCGAAATGTCATACTCTTAGATCAAGATGTGCATGTGTGTGGATATATGGTGGAATTGGAGAAACCTAATTCTACTATACTTCTTGAATATATCTCTCTTTTTGAATTTAGAAACTTGGCCGAGAGAACATGAGCTATTTTTTTCTCTTCTTTTTTTTTCTTTTTAGGGAGGCAAGTATCTGAGTACCCATTGTTTTCATCTCTAGGATACTTGTCCTTTTTTTAATTCCCTCTATTTTTTTCTTTTCTTTATAATAACTTTTGCATAGCTCATGACTCTTTTTGGCAACAAAGACTTTTGAGAGATAGCAACAAGAATTGAAGCATTTATTTGGTGGATGGAAAACCTATCAGGGATATTTTTAGTGTTCACTCCCAGTGTAGGAGAGAAACATTTTGGGTGGATCTAAATGGAAGGCATATTTTGCGCCTACTTCCAGTGTAAGAGCAGTGCATATATATGTGGGTGCAAGTGAATCTTGATCTTGGGAATATGAAAAATCTCTCAAACGATCACAAAGTTTTACCAAACTCAACACAACAGCAAGTAGCGTATGTAGAAAGCTTCTATCCTATATATATGGCTCTAGTAGGAATTTATCACCATTGAGGAGTATGTGACACTATGGTTTTATAATATTTTATTAAAATGAAATATCCAAGTGCCTTGAATAGAACTAGTAGGATTTCTACGCCAGAACTATGTCACACTCCACAACAACTTAGTCAATATGATTTTCCTATCAGAATATTTTTCCCACAAGCATAAGTGTATGTATATGAAACAATCTTCATGCAAGCTTATATCTCAAGAATGTCATCATCCTGTCACTCTTCAAATTTTAATTCTAAGTGTGGATTTTGGTTCTTTTTAATTTGCAAGGTAATGCAAGTGCATAACAAATGTAAAACTCAGTAAGCATATGAGTGAATCAAGAAAGATCAAACCGAGTTTTAGTAGTTGTACGCAGACTCCCCCGCCAGTCCATGATGTGCTCAGCATATTTGTTCACAATGGGGGTTAGCACCTCCCCCACACTTCTTCAAAACTGTACCTGGCTTTTCATTCATAGAAAGAAAATGGTGAAAATAAAAGGAACTCTCCAAAGTGTAGGACACCGTAAAAGTCTAAATTCTAATCTTAGTATTTCACCAATTTTTATTATGAGGTATGAATTTAGTGAATGATTTCTAAGAACTCAATCACATCAAGTTCTTCAACCATGTTGATTTGTGGCTCAAGATAAACTTTTAAGCGTTGGCTATTTACCTTAAATGTGTTACCTGTATCATCTTGAATGGTTATAGCCCCATGAGTTGAAGTGTCGATGACCTGGAAAGGTCCATCCCACTTGCTTCGTAGTTTGCCATGTCCAAAGAGCTTAACTCTTGAGTTGAAAAGTAGAACCTTATCTCCAGGATTAAACTCCTTATGCTTGATTCTCTTATCGTGCCATCTTTTTGTTCTTTCTTTGTAGATCTTAGAGTTGTGATAAGCTTTTTCTCTCTATTCTTCTAGCTCAGATAATTGCATCTGACGATTCTTGCCAGCTAGGTGGAGATCCATGTTCCACTTCTTAATTGCCCAATGGGCCCTAAATTCTAACTCAACAGGCAAATGGCACGTCTTCCCATATACAAGTTGATAAGGTGACATGCCAATGGGCGTATTGTATGCAGTTCGGTAAGCCCAAAGTGCATCAGGGAGTTTATCCTTCTATCCCTTACCCATTTCATCTACGGTCTTTTGTAAAATATTTTTAATTTGGTTGTTAGATGTTTCTACTTGACCGCTAGTTTGAGGATGGTATGGTGTTGCAATGTTGTGACGCACTCCATGATCCGCTAGGTACTTCTGGAAAACTTTGTCTATGAAGTGTGATCCTCCATCACTTATAACCATCCGGGGTGTACCAAAGCGAGGAAATATGACTTCGTGGAACATTCTCTTAGCATGATTAGAGTCAGCATTCGACATGGTAGGGCTTCTACCCATTTGGATACATAGTCTACGGCCACTAAGATGTACTCACAATTTTTGGATTTAGGGAATGGCCCCATGAAATCAATCCCTCAAATATCTAAGAGTTCAACATAGAGATTGTTTGTGAGTGGCATCGCATCTCATGAGTTGATGTTCCCATGTTTTTGGCATCTATGGCATCTCCTGGCAAATTCCTTTGTATCTTGATACATCGTTGGCCAGAAAAAGCCACTTTGCCAAATCTTGGCATGTGTCCGAAATGCCCCATAATGCCCTCCATATGGTGAGGCATGACATCTTTCCATAATTTGGATAGCCTCAGCCATAGGGACACATCTTCTTAGCAATCCATCAGAGCAAACTCGATATAGATAGGGGATCATCCCATAGGTGAAAACGGCTTTCATGGATCAATTTCCTTTTGTCCGCACCAGCTGGGACATATCCTGCTACCATAAAGTTCACGATATTTGCATACCATGGATCGGAGTTTGTTCTCGCGAGCAGGGTTTCATCCCTTAGGTAATCATTAATGGGTAACTCATGTGGTTCCTTGTATTGAAGCCTAGACAAGTGGTCGGCTACTGAATTTTCTACTCCCTTCTTATCTCGTATTTCTATGTCAAACTCTTGAAGTAGAAGAATCCATCGAATTAGCCGAGGTTTAGTATCTTTCTTAGTGAGGAGGTACTTAAGAGCAGCATGGTCTGTATAAACAATTACCTTTGCCCCCACCAAGTAAGATCTAAACTTGTCTATAGCAAAGACAACAGCCAACAATTCTTTTTCAATGGTAGCATAGTTGAGCTGAGGTCCAGACAAGGTTTTACTAGCATAGGATATGGCATAGTGCTTTTTATCCTTGGTTTGGCCTAAAACGGCTCCAACCGCAAAATCGCTAGCATCACACATGATCTCAAAAGGAAGCTTCCAATCAGGTGGTTGGATAATTGGAGCTGAGATGAGTGCTTTTTAAGAATTTGAAAAGCTGCATGGCACTCATCATTAAAGATGAAAGGTGCATCTTTAGCAAGGAGACTAGTCAGGGGTCTAGCTATTTGAGAAAAGTCTTTGATGAAACGCCTATAGAACCCTGCATGTCCTAGAAAACTGCGGATGCCTTTCACATTTGTAGGAGGTGGAAGTTGTTCAATAACTTCAATATTGGCTCTATCCACCTCTATCCCACGTTCGGATACCTTGTGTCCTAGCACTATTCCTTCTTGGACCATAAAATGGCATTTCTCCCAGTTTAGGATTAAGTGCTTTTCTTCACACCGTTGTAAGACTTTGTCTAAATTCTCTAAACAATCATCGAAAGTTTTTCCATAAACGGTAAAGTCATCCATGAATACCTCTATGATTTTCTCTATCATATCAGAGAAAATAGACATCATGCATCGTTGAAAAGAAGCGGGAGCATTACATAACCCGAACAACATTCGTCAGTATGCGTAAGTTCCATAGGGGCATGTGAAAGTAGTCTTACTTTGGTCATCAGGGTGGATCGGGATTTGATGATATCCGGAATACCCATCAAGGAAACAAAAGAAAGAGTGATTTGCAAGCCGTTCCAACATTTCATCAATGAAGGGTAACGGGAAGTGATCTTTCTTTGTGGCCTTGTTGAGTTTTCGGTAGTCAATGCACATACGCCACCCAGTGACAATTTGTTGAGGGATGAGTTCGTTCTTCTCATTCCTAACAACCGTCATTCCTCCTTTCTTTGGTACAACTTGTACCAGGCTAACCCACTCACTATGAGGAACGGGATAAATAATCCCAGCGTGTAAAAGCTTAAGGACCTCCTTTTTAACAACTTCTCGCATGGCATGGTTAAGCCTCTGCTGTGGCTCCCTTGAAGGTGTGCAATCTGGATCAATAAGGATGCGATGAGTACAGAGAACGGGGCTAATGCCTATGAGGTCTTTGAGTGAGTAGCCAATAGCTGGTTTATGTCTTTCTAAAACAGTGACAAGTTTATGGGTTTCTTCTTGGGAAAACTTGTCACTGATGATCACTGGGGTTTCTCGATTATTGTTGAGAAAGACATACTTTAGGCCAGGAGGGAGAGGTTTTAGCTCGATTGAAGGAGCAGGTGGTTGCTCACTTTTGTCTAGCTCAATGGGCTCTACCAACTCTTCCTTTTCTTGAACAAAGTGTTCGTCATCAAGGATTGGTTGGGCCATGTCTTCTAGAGATGCCATTAAAACCTCTTCAATAGAGTCTTGCTCATGTTTGGGTTCCACTATTGTGTTGATAGAACGGGCAAGAGGAATATTTATAGTGGAATTCCCAACCTTAAAGTCCAAATGACCTTGTAAAGGTTTTTCCTGTAAGAGTCTCATGATTGGTCTGCCAATCAAGAGAGTAATCTCCGAGGTGTCATATATGTGAAAATCTAGGCATATCTTGGAGTTGTTAATTCTAATAGGAATAACCCTTAATACCCCATTGCTCTCAAGAATAGTTCCCGAAGGAATTTGTAAAAGCTTTTGTGATGGGGTTAAGGATGTGTTGGGGTAAAGACTATCAGCTAATGTCCTTGAAATGAGGTTTATCCCAACAGATGGACTATAATGTATTTTCATAGCGGACCCCCTAATTTGGCATAAAAGAATGGTTGGGGGAGCTGTGATTCGAGCTACCTCAGGAGATAACTCCGCTTCTGTAAGCCATTCATAACTCATGATTGACGAGAGGCTTTTAATTTGTTCTGTGATAACAGAGCCTTCGTGTGGATCAGAGGGTTTAGTGTGTGCCAGAGGTCTTGGTTGGACGGGCAAGATTGAGGTATTTCCATAATCTTCAAAGATATCTTCCTCGAATTCAAAGGGAAACTCTAAAGGAGATAAATCATCATCCTCTAGTTGGGTTTGTGTTCCCTTTTCAGGAGGTTTTTCAACAACCAATTCATGAGATGAATCAAGTGGAGATAAATCATCATCCTCTAGTTGGGTTTGTGTTCCCTTTTCAGGAGGTTTTTCAACAACCAATTCATGAGATGAATCAAGTGGAGTTTCTAATTCGGTTGCTGGTGTTTCCTCTTTTGGCTCGGGGCTTGTCTCAACTTGTTCTACAGGGAATTCATCATAGACGCTAGTGTATGGGGTGTTTTCAAGAATTTTGTCAAGGATTGCTTTCCCCTCACTAATGGTTTTATGTGAAAAGGACCCTCCCGAAGAAGTACCGAGAAAAAGGGCAGCTTCTTTGCTAAGGCCATAGTGAAAGTGTTGTAACAGGACATGTTCAGGCATAGACAAATCTGGGCCAGATGCAATTAAATTTGAAAATCTTGCCCAAGCTGCTCCTAAGGTTTCCTTCTCTTTTTGTTGGAAAGTGAGAACTTTAAGACGAAGAGGGATAATCTGGGAAATAGGAAAGAAAGCAAGACAAAATTTGTCTCGAAGTTCCTTCCAATCTCCCTCTACACTCCTAACGGTATGAGCATACCATTGTTTCTCCCTCTTAGAAAGAGAGAACGAAAATAACTTCCATTTTAAGGTCTCATGATTCATGCCAGAAATATTCAGATAAGAACACAGTTGCTCAAATTCCCGGAGGTGAATGTATGGATGTTTGTCTTCTTTTCCAGAGAAGATTTGCTCCCGAACCATAGCTATGAAAGCAGGGCGAATTTGAAAGCCATCCGTAAGTATAGGATGTGATGATGGCGGAGGCTCTAACAATTCACCCTTTGGCGCGGAAAATTGGTAGATGGGTGTGGAATCCATGTGGAGGTAAAGATGAAGATAAAAGTGAAAAAGAAAAAAGGATAAACGTACGAACTTGGTTCGAAACTAGCACAGCTACTGTTCCTCGGCAACGGCGCCAGAAAGCTTGTTGGTATTTTTAAACGCAAACAGAAAAATCCACAAGCGCACGGATACCGATGTAGCTTTCACCCGGGAGTATTCCAGAGTATCGATTTTCCACGAGGAACGCGAAGTGTACTAATTAAGGTTCAAGATCGTCCAAGGGTAAAGATGAATGTATTTTTAGTGGGTAGAGAGGATATTTCTAAGGTTCTCTAATTGATCTATGAATCGAATTAACTTCAAGGTCTACTTATTTTGGGACATTAGAACACTAGCCACAGACTGAGATGAGAAAGGGACTAGGAAGCTCTAACTACGGTCCTACAAACACCAATCCAAACGTGGTGGAATACGTCGGCCGTCAGGGCTGTCATCACCTGGGGCTACCACAACTATACGTAGAACTGGGTGTAATTCTAGGTAATATATAGACTAAGCACCACGCCTAACCTATTAATTACTACTCTAGCGTTGCAAAGACTAGAGCACTTGATGCAAGCGAGAAACTAATAAATGAACTTAAAGTACTAAGATTAAGTAAATAAAGAACTTAGAATAGTAATTAAGGCACCTGGAGATTGCTGAATGACGAACCAGATACTGCAAAAGTACAATGTCGAGGAAGATCCGACAGATCCGGCTCCTCCTCCGCTCTCTCTTCTTCTCTCTCCCTCTTCTAATTACAACTAGATGAACTAGAACTAGAACTAGAAGATCTAGAACTAGATGAACTAGAGGGACACTACAAACCCTAATTTGTGTGGAGAATATGAAGCACCGGGGTGTAGAATGCCTGGAGGAGGGGGCCTTGGGCGTCCTTATATAGGCCGAGGTGGAGTAGGGGGCAAGGAACCGCCACGTCATCGATCCGCGTCTCGTGTTATGTGCACCGTCGGATCAAACCGACCTTAGATCAACGTAGGGATGCTTTACTTCAGTGCCAAGGAAGTGGGGGAGGAAGACTCCGGAAGGCGGCGGCCGAGATGCCCTAGGGGCGCCGGCCGCCCCGGGGGGGGGGCGGCGGGCTCCACCTAGTCTCCTCTGTGGGTCCCGCTTCTTCGAGTGTCTTCTAGATCCTTCCTGAGCCTGATGACGATGTTTGCCGACGCGGATAAGTTTCGTGATAATTATGCACTCTAATCCCTCTTTTATGCTTTTTCTGGAATAATCCCTAGAAAATACAGAATATGCAAAACTCATGGAAATTGTCAGTTAAAACCCTAGACAAAACATCAAAACTCGTGGAACGGGTTAGGATAAATAGTTAGTGGTTAGCCGTTTCACGGACTGGTTGTTGTAAGAGGTTTTCAAAGGTGGTTACAGCGCGTATAGTGCAGCAAGATGCTCAATGATTATTTTTAGATTTTCTTTTTATTGAACAAAAAGGAAATATGCATGCTACTTTTTATTTTATTTTTAGACCACCACAGTGAAAACTCCTTTAGTTTGTACTATAGGGACGTCACATGGGGCTTTGAGTTTTTCTAAATGTTTTTGTTGTTTTCTATATAAGGATGATAAAAACTAACTATAAATTAAAAGTGCAAGAAAGTGAATAGATAACTACCATTGTTACTTTATGGCAAGAGTTCGAGTTTAAAGTCCTCTGGACAAGACTTCTTATCGTCATCACTCCTGGGGGGCTTCATCGGATCCCGAGGATGGGGACCCTAACGCCAGACCTCCTGGTGATAATGACTCGGTTGAGAAGGTTACCTTTTCTTTTCATACCTTTGTAGGTTGAAGATGTTCCTTAGGTGTAGTAGATTCTTCTTTGATTGTCTCCTCCTCAATGTTGCTCTTTTGAGAGCGATTCCTCTAGCGCTGGCGTCTCCTCTTGGACAGGGTGAAAGCTGCTAGTCCAGGAGAGTTATAATCTTTAAAATGATAACGTACCTTCTCTCCTAGAAATTGGAAGTGGATTTGGCCCGATCCATTATAGATGATGGCGTTGGTGGTGCTGAGGAACGGCCTCCCAAGGATGATGGGTGTCTCATCTTCTTCTTCCATGTCCAGTATCATGAAGTCGGTCAGGACAGAGTGAATGTGGATTTTGACCATGATGTCCCTCGCTACTCCCTCTGGAAATCTCGTCATGTTGTCCACCAGCTGCAGCTATTTTGCACCATCTGATCTAGAAGATGAGGATGCAGACGGTTGCATTTTCTCCTATCAACCTCTCTTGATCTTTACTAGTTTTGGATTGATGTCCATTGGAGTTGTAAATTTGAGTTCCTCCTTGATTTTCTTTGTCTTCTAATGGTAGGTAGAAAGTTTATTCTTCTTTGATGATGCACCAGACATCTTGATGATCGAGGAAAGAACTCCATTAGTACTTGCATGAGAGCTTCATCTCCAATGACTTGTGGGTGTCATCCTCCGTCCATGATTGTTCACAAACCTTGGAGACACCATCAATATACCACCATCGATGACTGATGTTCATTGATATAGGGATACAAACTATGATGTAGTAGAATCTCGTCATCCTGGTCTTTGTTGTCTGCATTCGGGTGTCTTCAAAGATGATGATGAGAGCAGGCATTAGTTCGGCCTATATAGGGAAAGTTACATCCTGCTTGTCATTGCCATCCTCACTTGAAGACATAGAGTAAGGGTCACTCTAGTTCTATGTCAAGGGTCCACATCATTTTCCTTAACCAACTACAAACTTGCCTTATGTTCCTTTGACTTGTATGCAAACATGCTTGAGATGGTGGAACTGTGGCGGAGCACAAAGGGTAGGTCAACTGGACAGTGCAAGGAATGAGTCGGTCAATCTACTCTTACTAGCCTGAAGGCCCTTTTGTCTTGCAGGGTGATTGGTCCACTGTCATGGTGAAGTGTAGAAGGTGTTGAAGTGTGCTGATATTGATTTTTTTCCATCTTGGTCCCTTTTATACTCATGTTCTCATTCCTTTTCATTTCAAACCATGAACAGACATTTATTCTTTCTTTTCTGCAAACATGTTAGTGGACACATACCTAAAGGATTGATTTGAAATACTGGTTGTTGTCCTAGATTCATATGATTTTCATCTACGCTAATGAAAAGATGGTTTCATGATTACTTATAGCATAGATTATGTGTTGTATTTGTTTACCACATTCTAGCACGGCTCAAGACAAAGGTAACTTGCAACAAAAGATGACTTGAATAAACTTTGATACTTAGAGTTCTTTCCTTCATGAAGGATGAGCTATGTCTTTCTTTGGTGCAAGGGTATTGGACTTCATCACACGCCTTGATTCATCTTTGATGTGAGTTCATCTCTTGACTTACCCGAATTGAATTTAAGAGTTTTTTGCAGGGGTTAGTCTAACAAATATAACCTATATCTACACAAGCACTCTTTAGTTCAATAATCAAACTAGACTCGATGTCTAATTTGACTAAAGAAGGTATTTTAACCTAAGCACCACGCTTAATTTAAAAAGCCTATAAAAGTATGTCGAGTACTTCCAAACCAAAGCATACTATAGCAAACAAAGGTAGCATGCATGCACATAGAGATTTACTCACATAGAGATGAAAGCATGATCATATATGGTGAGAATGTTTTTTTATTTTTTTAAGTAGAGATGCAAGTGCTATGCATGTGTGCAAGGAACTAAACATGATATGGAGTTGATATAAGATAGAGTAGATGCATGGACTGTTTAAAGCAAACATGCAGTGGTATGTAACATGATAACTACTAATCAAATTTAAAGTCCATGAGCAAGACTTTCTAACGTCGTTACTAGAAATAGAGATAAATCCCTATCCCCAAAGAACGGTGCCAAAAATGCTTGTTGGTATTTCTTATGTATAATTAAAATATGAAGGATTCCGCAAACGCATAGAATTACCATTGTAGCATTTTACCGAAAGTATTCCAGGTATCGTTATTTATATTTTATCACTGGGAAATAATGGTTAAAGATATTGATAATTTACTATCATGTATCTACTAACTAGTATACCGACTAGATTAAAGTAGGGTTAAGAGGTTAATGAAAAGAGTTATGCATAATATCACACATAGACGAGAATCATATAATATATGTATAGTCAAGCTAACTTGAGAGACCAACGAGAGAGTTCAAGGTTCCTATGTACTTCTCTATTACTCGGGTTCTATTCTAGTTGACACTAGAATGTAACTAATGCATGGGTAAGTATAGCAAACATATAATAGCACTTCAGAGCAGCAGTACCTTTCCAACCCTCAAATAGATGAGAAAAAAGTAGTTGGGAAAGGCTGCCAAAGGCTCTACGAAACACCAACTCTGACGTGGTGGAATACGAAGGTCACATAGGGCTGTCACCCCTATGAGCTACCACAACTAACCGTAAGAATTGGACGTAACCTCAGGTAACCTATAGTCTAGACACCATGTCTATACAATCGATTACTACTCTAGATACACATAATAACTAGAGCACCTAATACAGGCGGAGATCCTATGCTGAGATGCGATAGCTAAACTAACCATACAAATAAGGCATAGAAGTAAATAGAGAAGATAAATATACTAAAGCATAAATCTTGCAAAGATATGATACTGAGATATACCAGACCTCCAAGGCTCCATGATGAGACCCGGAACGAAGCCCCTCAACCCTAGCTCTCAACTAGCTAATCTATTATATTGAAGAGTCTAGCTCTAATCTCCCTGGTGTATTGATCTCCATGAGAGTATGATCCTCAAAGGGATGCCTCTCGAATGGATCTCAACGAATAATGAATTACGGTTTCATGGGATGTGCCTCCCTCCTAGGGTCTGGGGCTGCCTTTATAGACCCGAGCTATTAACGTGAGCCCTTAGATCAAACTGACATCGGCGGGCGGCTAAGATTCTTCCTCAAAGGCAGTGGAACCCGTGGGCTAAAGCTGGGCCCAAATGCTGAAAATGACAGACCGGCCGGTCTAGGGGTGGGACCGGCCGGTCTCCCCTGTGACAGGTGGGCCTCACCTTCCGCGGGGTGGTTTCTGGTGTCTTCTAGATCCTTCCTATGCAGATACCGCTTGTAGGTGTGATATCTTTTCGTTCGGGACTCCAAATATGGCAAATGATATGTCCGTTTTGATCATCTCAACGAGCCCGTCACAATGGTGCATTCTAATCCATCATTTGAGATACTTTTATACTATCATATATGTCAACTTTGGTAGCTTCAAAGATATACTTTACAGAAATATATATTCACAAAACCCGTGGAACTTGTTAGATCAAAACCCTATACCTATGCTTTGTGGTTCATTTCATGTCATGTTTGATGATAATTGATGGTTTATAATTGATATTTATGACCATCAATAGTGATGTGATGTGATGATGATAATGATAATGAAGTGATGTCATGATGAGATGAGATGATGATGATGATAATGATGCAAACACCCGTAAGTTTTCCAAACAAAAACACCTTTTTGAGTGGAAGACAGGAAAATTATTATTAATTAACACACATAATGTTTTGGGGTACATGTAATAGATTTGGCTGCTCAAGGAGCCAAACATATCTTTTCTCAAGCGTCATATTTCATATACTTTTGGCGATTGCATGAGCCTCATTGTTGCAGCACCTACCTTCATGCTTGAAAATTACATCATGAAATAAAATACTCCTAGTTTTAATATCCCTTAGAATCGAGGAATAAGCATATAGATTTTACTTGTTAGGATTCACAATGACTTCCAAATAGTCTAAAGCTTTCACACATTTACGTGCATCAACATCTAGCGCCAAAGATATCGCTTCATTGCAGGCCATTGCTTCCAAAGAGGGTGGATCGACAAGCCCATTAATGACATTAGCACTAGCAGCAATATAGTTCCTAGCACTATCCCTACAAATCACTCCTACCGCTCCTTTGTCACTGGAACGCGCCACTGCACCATCGACATTAAATTTCAAGAAACCCTTAGGTGGAGCTATCCACTTGATAGCATGTTGTTTAGTCTTCACTGGCATTGTTGCTGTGCTTTTCTTGTAGTGCTCAGCAAATTCCAAATCATCAAGGAATTTTGAAATAAAATCAAAAGTTGACAGCGGGCTCTGGAATTCGTTATCATATAAAGCCTTCCTCCTAGCACCTCATATTGCCCAGCATATGACTAGAAGTTTCTGAAAATCCTTCGCAAGTAGTGTTTCTTGCATGAAGAACAACCATAGCTTTGGATTATTAATTTGAACTACAGCAGTATGTTCAGAGAGATCCGCATCTATCAAAGCCCAAACACATCTTGCCATAGTACACTCAAAAAGAGTGTGCCGCCAAGAGTCAACATCAGCACCACACAGTTACATAAGCTCTGTTATGTCATTGATCTTTCTTTAAGCACTTCCCCAGTTGGTAAGGAGTTGTGAATTAGTCTCCTGGCAAATATGCAAATTTTTGATGGCACTTTGACTTTCCAAAATAATTTCCATCTCATCCTACTTCCTTCAATATCAGAATTTTCAGCTTCAGAGTCAAGCTAATCTTCACATTGGTTCCGGATATGAACAAGCATTCTATATGCTGATCTAACAGAGAAAATACCATTCTGTTCATAATGCCATGCCCAAAAATCATCTTGCCGAGTAAAGCTCAATGAAATATTTTTAATTACCTTGGCATCAATATTATAGAAGTATTTTTGAATAACATCTTTCCATTACATAGATGTATGGTCAATTAGTTCACATACCCTTTGAGGTGGATTTGGGGCCTTAGCTGCGATTGGTTGCATACCTACATCTCTTGGAAGCCAATTGTGTTTCCAAATACTTGTATTCTCACCATTTCCAATTCTTCTAATCAAACCCTGCTTTAACACATCCCGTCCATCAAGAATGCCTCTCCAAATCTATGACAGTTTACTTCCTAAATTAGCATCCAGGAATTGCTCATTTGAAAAATATATTGCTTTCAACAATTTGGTGCTTATTGACTCTGAATTTGCATAATTCTTCAAGCCTATCGAGCAAGCAATGCTAGATTAAACATTTCAATATCTCCAAATCCAAGCCCACCAAGATACTTCGGTTCAGTCATTTTCTCCCAAGACACCCAGCATGTTTCCCTTTTGCCATCCTTGCTACCCCACCAAAATTTTCGAATCATTGAATTGATTGCTTGGTAGAGCCCTCTAGGCAACCGAAAACAACCCATAAAATATGAAGGAACTGCTTGAGCTACATCTTTTATTAGGACTTCTTTTCCACCAGCTGACAGGCTTTGCTCCATCTACTCTTACACCTTGTTCTATATCTGATCTTTAATAAGATATTTAAAGACACCTATTGGTAGTCCTTAACTCATAAATATAACCACCAACTCTTGTATAAAATCAAAGCATATGATCACCAAAGCTTAGTGATAGTGTTTATAACTAATGAATTCCATAAGTTTTGGTGATTTACTATTCATAGGAGGACATGTCGGAGTGACACAAAAAATGTGCACCAAAGCATATGCAAACTGCAGCAAAACGGCACCCGACACAAGCCCAAGGAGGACAGCCCATGTACCCAGCAAATTAGGGCTCGAAACGGGGGATAATGAGGCCCAAACACAAATCAAATAGACTCCAAATGAGTTTTATCTTATGGGGATGGATCCTAGGTATCACTACAGGCCTAACAGACGAAGAAACGGGCCGAACGGAGCCGAAAAGGGTGCGGCCGCGCCAGGGCGCGCTCGCGCCGTTTCTGGCTCCGTTCGGGCCTAGTTTTCGCGTGAAGATCAACACCGACATACCCAAGGCGGTTCTGGTGGTTATTGCCTCAATCAATGCATCGTCAGGTGGGTTTGGAGGTCGGTTTAGGCTATTCAAGAGGGGGAAATCTTCCATTCAACCCTCTCCTCTTCACTTATAGAGAGGACGCCTCACCCCTCCTCATGAAAGCATCATACACTCATACAAATTCCATAGAGCTACTAGAGCTTCTCCCTTCTCTTTTCTTTCTTTTTCTTTTATTCTTTATCTAGTAGTAGTGGAGCAAGGCTCATCTTGTAAGAGGAGGACATCATGGCTTCTTGGTATGAATACTATTCTTTCTATTATGTTCTTTCTCTCTTTATCAATATAGCAATGTTCTAGAATTAGAGTATAGTTCTAGTGATATGATCTTATTAAATGAACTAGGTGCTACTTTGTTTGATTTGATCATAGAACATAGGGCTTCTAGTTCATATGTCTTGTTCATGATATGCTTGCTAGTTTATAGTGTTTATATCATGTTCTTAGCATATAGAACTATGTTCTTAATCGTTCATACATTTAGATGATTAGGAATAGAGTTGTGTGCAGGATGGTGGGTTTATCACACAACATCCAAGTTCTTTACTCGTTCATCCGTAGAGTGAGAGACCTAGAGGGACTTGGATAGCTGTTCTATATGTGGGCGTGGTGCTCGGGTATAGAGAAGCCGATGATTGCACTTCGAAGTCCACGGTTGAGGTGGTAGGCAGTAGGTGGTGACAGCCATGTCCGTCCTTTTGTAATCCCCCACGTTCAGCTATGGTGTAGGAGTCTAAAATGCCACCCATGTTTCACTGGCAGACCAGTGCCCGATGGCCTTCCGATCCATCGCAAACACAACTCTATCTCTGACTCATGTATTTGTATGACTAACTATATTCTAGACATTAGCTGTATTAGGATCATTGCTCTCGTAGGATATTCTTTTATTCTTTATTCTTTAATTTTTTTCTTCTCTTTTCTCTATTCTTTCTTTTTCTCTCTCTCTTCTAGAGCTCGTGGTTATGTATGTATGATCACTATCCAAATCATAAACTGTTCACCTTTGCTATTGTTAACACCAGATTTTGGTAAAGACCGAGAAGATGACAGGTGGGCCAGTACATGGCAGGCTTACGAGAGGCAAGTATTCAGAAGCATTCGGCAAGCACCCATGCGGCGTGGTTATTCCTAGCGATTCGGCAAGTATCCATGCGGTCGGTGACTCAGGGTGATTCGACAAGCGATCGTGCGGTCGGCTATCTTTGAAGGCGGTGGCTCCATTCGGAAAGCAAAAGGTGGCAAGCAAAAGCCGATTAGAAGGAAAGAACCGCGTGATAATAAAGGACTCGAAAGGATTAGAGCCAAGATCGTCGTACTTTTTTGAAGTTTTCCTTAATATTTTCTAATCGTAATCTTTTTAGGACTCGTATCCCGTCCGGGGTATAAATATAAACCCTCGACCATTGTAAAAAGGGTTCACAACCAAATCAATACAATCGGCCCCGTGCTAAGTTTTTCGAGTCCTTTGTCGTGTCGCCGAAGTTCTTCGAGAGAAGCCATCGATCCGTCGACCTCCGTAAGTTCCGACAACCTTGCTATCATGTCTAGTATCATGCGGTGGATTTAGACGTTGATGCAAGTAGTCTTGTTTGTCTCGACCGGATGGCCGTGTGGCGGCGTGCGCTTGATAATCAAGAGGTCTTTGCTTATGCTTTGTTTATCTCGATTGGATGGCCGTGCGGCGTTTGTTTGATAGCTTAGCGAAGCAAGATAGTTATCGGCTCTATTAGATTTGGCAAGGTCTGATAGATTCATTAAGTTATCATGTGTTGCATGTTTTTTTAATTACTTGTAACACTCTTTTGCCCAATCTAGATTGATTAGGTTCGGCTTCTTACTTTTATAGATCTATTTGTTCTCTAACGTTTTATTCTTATATTATCGTGATAGATAGATCATATGCTTACATAGCCGAGTTAGATCAATCTAGATTGTTACACGTTGCGGGTTCTTACATGTTAGAAGCGTTTAAATCTTGATAGGATTGAGTGTCGTGCGGTAGATACAAGTTCTTGATGGGTTTGCTCGTGATAGCTTGTTTGTTCCTTCTTCATGGACCCCGAGTCGGCTAACTTGCCGAGCTTGGTTGTGCTTCAACTCATGATCGGCTTTCACTTGTTCAAACATGTCTTCTCATGCAAGCGTGTTCGGCAATCAATGCTTTACGTGTCTTTTATCTTTATATTAGCCGAATGAATCATAAACATGATTGGCGCATGCGGCTTCTATAGGCTGTATGTCGCCGTAAGTGGCTTCGAGGGGGGCCGTATATACGGAACTGCAGGTATCATCCGGCATGTTCGGATTTTTGTATTTAACAATCTTTTGTCCCTTGTCGGTTTTTCAGGTCAAACCGACCGGCACGCTTCCGGATCTTCAAACCGCCCGGTCACCCGATTGAAGCCACGCTTTCCGCTTGCGTGTGAGAGCACATGTGCGTCACGTTTTGTGTCAACACACTTTTTTTTGCACGCCCGGGTGGGACACCATCGTTCAAGATGCCTGAAATCAACAACGACCACGTTACGGATGTGACCATGGATGAGTTGCCGGAGAGTTCGAGGGAATTGGTACGGCAAGCATGTGAACAATTTCAACAGAAGTGCTTGATGTCCTTTTCCAAGAATAAGAGCAACAAGGTAATCCAGAAGCAATCGTTGCCAAGGGTTCTTCTTCCACATCAATCTGATTTTACTGAAGAAGAGGATGCTCAAAAGATGTCAGAGTTGGTTCACGGGGGCTGCGGGAGAAACTATGACAAATCACCATACGACTTTTCTCTCAACACCTTTCGGGCAATCATGGTCAGCACTTTCGGTCCAACGGCCGATAAGTATTTTGAAGAAAATATTGGCCCAATCCGCGGACCAACACTTTTCAATGTACCAAGTATTAAGAAAAGCCTGCTGGAGATGATGGAGCATCTGGCTCAAACAAAGGAGGACCAGCTCCCAATGAAAAACAACAGCCTCCCACCTATGGCCAAGTGACATTTGGTAAGTGTCTCCAGCATCAAATAGGCTGCAGAGGAATATGTATGGAGATCGATATCAGGAATTTACTGATTATACTGCTTTGGATGCTTTGCCGAATCTAGGATACAAGAGTGAGTCAGGTATACCTTCTGGAAGGCAAACACGAGGAACTCTGAATTCAAACGTTGATCTTATTATGCATAGGATGGCTGATATGATGCAGAATCAGTTCGGCCTAAAGCCAAAAAATCAATCCTATTCATACAAGTCTCCTTATCCAGAATGGTACAATAGAGTGGCACTTCCTCCAAGGGTCAAACCTCCAATGGATTTGACTAAGTTTTCTGGTCAAGATGATACTAGCACTTTGGAGCATATCAGTCGTTACTTGATGCAGCTTGGGGAGGCCTCCACGCAGACGAAGCTTGGAGAATTCAATATTTCCCTTTGTCTCTCACAGGGGCCAGGCTTTCACATGGTTTACCTCCTTGCCAGCCCATTCCATTGGTACATGGGCGAGCTAGAGCGAAGTTTCATGCATATTTCTTTACGGGTACTAATGAAAAAGAAGTCATTGACCTCATGAGTTTGAGACAGAAAGCTAATGAAACACCACAGGAGTATCTTCGCAGGTTTAGAGAAACCAAGAACCTTTGCTATTCTCCTGAACTTACTTGGATGATCGGTTGCCGGGGATGGCGATAGCGGTGCATGCAACCGAATGTCGAGAGAAAGCTATTCGGCATGGAGTTTGATGACCTTGGTCAACTCTCACAAATGATTGGCGGCTATGAGTAATCAAGCCCAAGGCTTCAAGAGAGATAACCGCTTCCAAAAGGGTAATGTTGCTAGTGAAATGTATCAAAGTTTTTCTGGAAGAAGCAAATGAATATGATGACGATGACGAGATAGCTGCAAACTGAACCGACTTGAGCAAAAGAGCCTACTCAAGTTAGTCAACGTTGGTTGAGGCAACAAAAGGGAACCTATGACTTCGATGTCTCTAAATCGCACAAGCTTTTTGATCTTGTTAGTAAGGGAAGGGCGCATTAAACCCGCCGCCGGGACATCCTATGCTTTGCGTCCCCGAAGGAGTGAAAGACAAGAAGTACTGCGGCTACCATAACACTAATTCTCATTCTATCAATGATTGCCGAGTGTTCAGAGTGCGGATTGAGAAGGCTATCCAAGAAGGACATCTGAAGTTCGATGGCAAAATGAAAATTGATGGTCAGCCTTTTCCTCAAAATATGATTTCTTTCTCTGTGAATATGGTTTCTGCAGATGATCCTAAAGGTAAAGGCAAGGTGAAGGTGTTAACCTCTGACAGAGCAAAGAAGAACGGTACTGTCGATCCTGATCAGCAAATCACAAGTGAGGAGCTGAAGCAAAAGGTTCGGTTCAAGAATAGCCGAACTGAAAGAGGTGAAACTTCTAAACCTAGGGTTACATCACGTATCCTGCTGAACAAGTGGCAAAGGCAGCAAGAGAGGGAGTATTATGAAGAGCAAAGGTTTATAGAAGAACGCCGGAGATATGAAGAAGAGGTGTACCGTAGAGAACAAGAAGAACACATGAAAGAGATGGAGCAGTCTCATTGGGGGTGTTCATTCTTTAAGCATTGCTGGAATGAAGGCTTGAAGTTGCCTGCTAGAAACAATTGCCCGGAATGTAGTGATCAATATTTTGGGTACAGGCAATCTCGGGTCAACCGCCGTCCGGTCCATGAAAGACTTGGAACACGCTTTCGAGGACGATCGGGCGCTTAAAAATAGACAGATTTTGAGAATCAAAGAAAGGAAGAGGTTTGCGCACCAACGCCGGACTCATTATAAAGGATACAATGGAGAAAAAAAGTCCCCATGAATACATATGGCGAGAGGACAGTGGGTGTGTCCTCCGGGGCCGAGGAAGAGCCAAAAGAGAAAGAGTTCAACGTTTGAGGAATGAGGAGCTAAAACAAGCGGTTTGTTGAGGAGAAGCGGACATGGCGCCCTAAAAAGAAACCGGATGGGCATGGTCCTTCAGGTGATGCGTGCATGGCCTTTTTCCTCCCATCAGAGTTGATAGCACCTAAAAACCAGGATGTCCAAGAAGAAGTATACTCTGATTTTGATGAAAGTGAGTTTCAAAATTTGATGGCCCAAACTTATCCTCGACGCAAAGAAGGCGGCTTTCGACAAAAAGACCAAATATCGTCATTTGAAGCCACTTTATCTCGAAAGGATACGTCAATGGCAAGCCTCGACTAAAATGTTTGTTGATGGAGGAGCTGCTATCAATATTATGCCATATGCTACCTTCAGGAAACTTGGGATGACCGGTGAGGACTTGTTAAAAACTGACATGATTCTTAGAGACTTTGCTGGCAATCCTTCCGATACCCGTGGAGCTGTGCATGTCGAGTTGATGATTGGGTCAAAAACCTTGATTACTACATTCTTTGTCATTGATGGCAAGGGGCATACAGATGCGCTTCTAGAAAGAGATTGGATTCATGCTAATTGCTGCATTCCTTCAACCATGCACCGATTCTTATTCGGTGGGTTGGAGATGATATTGAAGTTGTTCACGCCGACGATTCCGTGAGTGTCGCTGCTACGGAACCTGCTACTTCGGGAATATGATGGCATTGATTGTTTTTCCCAAGCAAAATGTGGGGAGAAGGTCCTGTGAATGTCTTCAACAGAGATCAACGGCCGATCCAAGCGATCGGCTCTCACAAGTAATTTTTAATGGGTAATCCAATCGATGGCAACAAAGGAAAGCCGACGCGATTTTATGTCGGCCGACAAGTTGGAAGAGATAAACGTTGGTGATGATACTAGGTCAAGGCCGATGTACATTAGCGCGAACTTGGATCCGAATATAGATTACAATTGATAGATCTTCTAAAAGAGTTTAAAGATTGTTTTGCTTGGGATTACACGAGATGCCCGGATTGGATCGCTCTATTGTTGAACATCGATTACCTATTAAGCCCGGATATCGCCCCTACAAACAACCTCCATGAAAAATTTATAAAGAGGAGGTATTGGCCGATGTGAAAAAAGAGATTGAAAGATTACTAGAAGCAAACTTCATTCGGCCATGCGGTATGCGAGTGGATTTCAAGTATAGTTCCCCGTATACAAGAAGAATGGAAAGATGAGGGTCTGTATATAGATTTCGGAGATCTCAATAGAGCTACTCCTATGGACGGATACCCGATGCCGCTTGCCGATTTGCTTGGTAGACGCAGCGGGCTGGATATGAGGTGATTAGCTTTATGGATGGGAATGCTTTGGATATAACCAAATTTTCATGGCAATAGAAGATATCTCAAAGACGACCTTGATTCCCCGGTCATATTGGTTTGTTTGAATGGATTGTCATGACATTTGGGCTAAAGAATGCCGGTGCAACTTATCAAAGAGCTATGAATTATATCTTTCATGAGTTGATCGGCAAGATTGTAGAAATCTATATCGATGACGTGGTAGTCAAATCTAGAAATTATGAAGGGCATTTAGCCGATTTGAGGAAGACTCTAGAATGCACTAGAAGGCATGGTTTGAAAATAAATCCAAACAAATGTGCTTTCGGAGTCTCTACCGGTGAATTTTTGGGGTTTCTAGTCCATAAAGGAGGGATTGAAGTTGGAAAAAAGAGCATGGAAGCAATAGATAAAGTTGTCCCTCCAACTAATCTCACGAGTTACAATCACTTGCTTGGCAAGATTAATTTTGTAAGAAGATTTATATCCAATTTATCGAAAAGGGTTTTGCCTTTCTCTCCGCTATTGAAACTCAAGAAAGATCAAGAATTTGTATGGGGTGATATACAATGGAAGGCTTTTGATGAAATCAAAGAGTACATGAAGGCACCACTGTTTGCCGTACCTCCACAACTTGACAAGCCTTTTAAGTTGTATGTGGCGGCCGATAGCTTAACAATAGGATCGGCCCTCATGCAATAGTTTGAAGGAAAGGAGAGGGTGATAGCTTACCTTAGCCGAAAACTGTTGGATCCAGAGACAAGGTATTCGGCTACGGAGAAACTTTGCTTATGCGTGTATTATTCATGTACCAAATTTCGGCACTACTTGTTAAATGCCGAATGCGTGGTAGTTTCCAGTTTTGATGTAATAAAGCATATGTTATCAATGCTAATTTTGAATGGAAGGATTAGCAAGTGGATTTTAGCTTTGTCGGAATTTGATTTAAAATATGAATCGACAAAAGCGGTAAAAGGTCAAATTATTGCTGATTTCGTCACCCAACATCGTGATCTCTCTGTTGAGATGATAAGCATTGTGCCTTGGGCTTTATTCTTTGATGGTTCATCCTGTAACAAAGGTGGTGGTGCTGGTATTTTCTTGATTTCTCCACAAGGAGTAACCTTTGAATATGCTATTCCCATTGAATTTTATGTTACTAATAATCAAGCGGAGTATGAAGCATTACTTAGAGGGTTTCGGCTTCTTATAGAGGTAAAAGCCGTTGCTGTTGAAATCTTTGGGGATTCTGAGTTGGTGATTAACCAATTGACTGGCTAGTATGAGTGCAAGAATGACGTATTAAGGGAATATTATGAAAAGTGCCGGGAACTTTTGAAAAGTTTTCGAGTGGTAACCTTGCATCATATCCCTAGGGAGCACAATGAAGAAGCAAATAAGTTAGCTCAAGCCGCTTCCTGATATCGTGAAAAATCAAGAAATTCTCGCTATAGATAAGAATGTTTCGATGCTGATCAAGAGATTGGTGATTGGAGGTGCAAGATTGCCGATTATCTAAGAAATCCATCACGTAAAAGTTTCCCGAAAGCTCGTACAAAGCCCTCAGGTTCGTGCTTCTTGATAATCAATTATATTACAAATCTATAGATGGAGTATTGCTTAAATGTTTGGATCAAGAAGAGGCCAGAAAGGTGATGTATGAAGTGCATGAAGGATTGTGTGGTGCACATCAATCGGCTTACCGAATGAAGTGGATAATTAGGAGAAATCGGTTATTTTTTTGGCCGACTATGTTGGAGGATTGTTTTGAATACTATAAGGGGTGTCAAGATTGTCAAAAATTCGGCAATATTCAAAAGGCTCTAGCATCTGCTATGAACCCAATAATCAAACCTTGGCCATTCAGAGGATGGGGCATAGACTTAATTGGTCAAATTAATCCTCCTTCGAGCAAAGGACATAAGTTTGTGCTCTTAGCCACAGATTATTTTACCAAGTGGGTTGAAGCTATTCCTTTGAAGAAAGTTACATCAGAGAACATGATCAGCTTTGTTAAAGAACATATAATTTACAGTTTGGAATCCCTTAAACTATAACAACTGATCAAGGGACTCGGTTTACTTCCTCGAGTTTTTTGTGATTTTGCCGAAGACATGGGAATTAAGTTGTATAATTCTTCTCCTTATTATGCACAAGCCAATGGCTAAGCAGAAGCATCAAATAAGATTATGATCAAGATCATCCAGAAGAAAATTGATGAGAAACCGAGAAGATGACATTTGGTTCTCAATGAAGCTTTGTGGACTTACCGAATGGCTTGTCATGGATCTATTCAAATGTCTCCCTATGAGTTAGTTTATGGGTATCATGCTTGTCTTACCATGGGAGTTACAATCGGGTTCAAGACGAGTTATGTTAAAAAGAATTTGGAGAAAGAAGACTATAAAAGTTTAATGATGGATGAGTTGGAGGATTTGCATCTAATTCGCCTCAAGGCAATTGGAAATTATTGAGAAGAACAAGATACGTATTGCCAAGTATTATAACAAGAAAGTTAGAGTGAAACAATTTGCGA
This sequence comes from Chrysopogon serrulatus, assembly GCA_015844335.1. Lineage (NCBI taxonomy): Eukaryota > Viridiplantae > Streptophyta > Magnoliopsida > Poales > Poaceae > Chrysopogon > Chrysopogon serrulatus. The sequence goes on along the minus strand of JADLZL010002094.1, from coordinate 902,631 downwards.
GGGTGATCTGGTTTGGAAAACTATACTTAGGATTGGAACGAAAAGATAGAACATTCGCAAGTGGTCTCCGAATTGGGAAGGACCTTTTCGGGTAGTGAGATGTGTGCCCGGCAACGCGTATATTTTGAAAAACTTTGTTTGGTGAAGAATTTGTCGAGCTATCAATGGAAGATTTCTTAAGAAATACTATCCCAAAGGTTGAAGTTGGTTCATGAGAAAGAGTTAGAAATCAAACATGAATAGCCGATGAAGGAACATCGCCTTTAGTTCAAAAAATTGTGAATTGAAATAGCCGATACAGTTCAGACGCCTTTAGTACAAAAAATACCTACACATAGCCGAATGGACTACCGAGAGAGGTGACTTCAGTATTCTGTCTGGTTGGTTTATCGGGAGAAGAGAAAGGTGAAGTCTTGAATGAAAATACTGAACGACATGTCAAATCGTTTGCAACGCAAGACTAAGATCTAGTCGGCTAAGGTGATGTCATGCGTTCGGGAAACATCTTTCGGAGTTACGTTGTTCAGAAAATGCTGAAGATATCTATTCGGCCATTCAAGACAGATATCGTAAACAAGCACATTGCAGAAGATAATTTTTATTTACAATCAATCCATCCTAATACAAACAACTCCTAGAACAGTTTGTTGAGGACAGATTGAGCATTAGTAGACTGGACGATGGCAGCAGCATGATCCTCATAGAGCTCCAGTTGCTCGTTGATGTTCTCGATGTCTTCTGGAGGCCCGCCAGAGAAGCCGACTGGCTGGACCGAGTAGTCTTCACCAGTCCGGGAAGACATCGCCGTCGATCCCCATGGAGACACCAAGGTGCACACCATGGGTGGCGACTGATCAATGTGGCCGTCCGCATCATCAAGGCGCCTCGGCGTCTCCCCCAGGCGTTCACCTTATCGGCGATCCTGTTCGCGCCGCAGCCTTCATCGCTCATTCTCCATAGAAAGTGCTGAATGGGAGAAAATGAGTCTGCAGACGAAAGATCAAGAAAAGAAATCTATGCGAGATGTCGAACCGGTGATGGCGTCGCAGAACGCTTGCGCTGGTCCTCCCACTCGCCTTGCTCAATGCCGAGCCGCTTGGAGACGTCGCCAAGTTCCCTCCGGCCTCATCCCTCTCCCCTTGCGGAAGGTGAGCGCCTCCTCATGAACGTCTGAGGGATCTTCTCCCCGACTCCGCCGGACCCCAAGGATTGGGGTTGTATGAGTTGTCGGACTCGGAGGAGCTCGACGAACCGGAGGAACCGTAAATGTGAACAAGTTGATCGGCGCCCTGTTGGGTCACCGTCATCGGAGGAAGCGGATGGTACCGCCGCTGATGACCCTCGCCCTAAGTTGATGAGAGAAATCAGAATCGAGGAAGATGAACAGGAAGTATAAACCGCAAGGGGGCAACCAATCGATTCTCACCCGTGGCGTTGACGGCGCGGTGCTCGGCTTCCTTCTGCCTCTCCCTCGGCAGGGCGCTTGCCACGATCATCACTGTTCGCCATTGGTACTCTGGGAAGCTAGGTCTCTTTCTAGATTGATTTGGGAAGAGAGGTGAAGAGACGATGATGAAAATGCTTGACCGAAGATGACGATGAAGGCCAAAGGAGGGTCTTATTTATAGGCCAAAATGGGAGGTCGTGGCGTATATCTCGAGTATCCTAAGCGGCGGAATAATAGGGTTTCTCCCTTTTGGGCCGTTATCGGATCGGGCCAGGTTCGACTAAATCAAAAATCGGCGTTTCAAAGGGAATCGGCTATTCTCCTGATCGGGAAGCTAAAGGCAATCGGCTATATTATCAATCAGACAAAGATATGAAAGCCAAAGGATAAAAAGGGATGCAATTGCTCAAGAATACAGTGTGCTACATTTGAATGTATTACAAGCCGATGCTTTACTCGCCCAGGAACAGTTTGATTGCATCTATGGCTTCGGTCCTGATTCGGCTAACCTCATCTAGCGCCTTCTTGTCATCATCTTCAGAACCCTGAATCTTGGTGAGCTTTGTTACGACTGCTTTGGTTCTCTTTGATGATGGATGTTATCTTTGTTTTGGCTTGCGTCTATGGAGTTCGGCAGGTTGGCGATTTTATTCTTATGAGACTGGATTTTTTCATTTAGTTGAGCCAATTGAGATTCCTGCTTGGCCTTTTCCTCCTCCATGGCTTCCAGTTCAGGCTCTAAAGTTGCCAAGGATTGTTTAGCGGCTGAATGCGGGAGTGCGCTTCTTTGGCTTGTTGTTTCTTCATCGATTATCATTCCGCAAAGCGACTCTGAGAGACTATGTTCTTGTTTGCCCTCCTGACCTTACCAAGATGGTCATCAAGATGAGTTGCAGATTCTAGGGGAACCCTGAGAGTTGGGGGGATTTCTTGGTCAATGAATTCAACAAGATCCCTTATCTGATCTGCATCTTGGACCAGGATATTTATGTCCTTGGCCAGCAGGAGAGCTATTTCCTTTAGCCGAGCTTGATTTTCTGCTGATAATCTCTGCTGAGATGTAGCTTCTTCACCTCTCTCATTGATATACTCCTCAACAAAGGAAAGGAGTAGGCGACGATCGGCTTGATATCATCCTTAAGAAAAGAAAGATTGTTAGCCGATTGATCAAGTTTACTAAAGAATTCAGTGGGGCAAAGCATTACCTTTTGAACAGAATCTTCCTCAGTTTGAATTCTGCCCTGGCTTGTTGGAGGGCTTAGCTGGATGCCTAAAGATGATGAACTTGAAACATGATGAGGGGAGGGTTCTTCTGCCATACTATCCAAGAGTTGATCTGTTTCTAAGAATACGAAGCAGCAGGGTGTGAGTACTATTGAATGCATCTAGTGCAAGGAAAGAGGTAATCAACTGAGAGAATAGTACCAATGTGGCCAGTAACTTCCTAGGTTTCTGCATCTCCAGTAGAAGCCTGAGGAGAAATCTCAATGGTTGTTGGAGCATTGGCTGATCTTGAAAGTTTAACTTTGTGGGTCGCAAGCGTAGGGAATAAGTACAAAATTATTGCCAAAAATAAGGACTGAAAGGGTATACCTTAGGAGACAGTTTGGCTTTCTTAGATCTTGTTTTCCTGGGCACAGTGACATACTTGCTTGATTCAGCAGTAGCTTTTCTTTTGTGTTCTCCTCTTGAAGATGCTGTACCCAAGGCTGCAGGGATTTTCATGAAGGCTGCCAAAGTCGGAGCATTGAACCCCAAAGCAGGATTGGGTCTAGCCTGGTAATATTGGGCCACTTGAGAAGGAGGAATAGGCTCAACATCCTGTGAATGACAAAGAATCAAAATCAGGAATAAACCCAATAGCAAGGAGAATTATGGGTACAAGAAAATTACCTCACTGTCAGAAACAAATTGAGCTTGCAGGTCTTGACATAGAGGATGCACTGGTATGTTGAAAATGTGGGCACGACACTCTTGCCACCAGGAAACAAATAGAGGATGGGCAACATCTATTAGTCCAAGAGGAGAAGGCTCATATGCTGGTAGCTCCCATCCAAGCTCAAAAACCTTCTTGGCCTCTATATCATCTCCTATCTTCTCCTTGGGCCTTATAGTTTTGGAGAAGAACAGTCTTGGGGGCAGCTGACCACATCCTAATTGTCTGGCTACCATGTTTGGGTTATAGAATTCATAAGTGGGGTTCAGCATTCTCCCATGATGAAATTCAGCTGGCAAGGTGCAAGGTTTGATGAAAGAGTTGAAAATCTCTGTAGACATTTGGTCTGAGCAGCCAGTTTCATAGCTAAACTTGCAAGGGAAAGTCAAATCTTTATTTTCCCTATAAGGGAGCCAGATCACATTGTCAAAACCTTTGAAGAATAGCTTGAAAAGATGGCCAATATATATATCAATGATGATAGAAGATGCTGCCTCCCCATATGTCTGACAAGCCTTCTTTTTCACTGTACCATCTTCGGCATAATTAACTGAAGGGAAGCCCAGATCATGAAGGTCCACAGAGATTATTTGATGCATGTACAACAGCAGCGGCCACATCTGAACCAACCACCGGGGGCCATTTACACAGTTGAATTTCTCCATGATGGCGCATCCGGGCAAATGATCCGATGCATCATGTGATAAATAGCCCCCAAGAGATACTTGCCCGGGGGGATCAAAGTGCTGAAGCCAGCTCCTCGGCCATCACCATGTGATTCGAGTTGGCTCGTTAGATTTGCCGCAGAAGATAAATCTGCTTTCGACCACATATTCATGACAGCTTTGTACTCTTTATCGGACCACACACCGTTGACATGTAAGTTTGGATATATTTTTGTCCATCCACCTCCTGACTTATCTATATTTTGGTTGCTGTTGCTCTTGTACTGGCGGGGTACACTGGTGCTGTCACATTTAGGCTGGTCATCATAAAAATGTCGCCCAAGGTAAAAGACATTGGACCATGACCGAAGATGAAGGCATTGGCAAAGATCGGACCCGTAAGTGAGTGGTCGCTATCAAGAGGGAGTCGTTCCTAGGTGTCTCGACAAAGATAACTCCAAGCAATGCTGAATATCTTGAGATTCCCAAAGGATCGCTTGCTCTTGTTCGAGAATCCTCCCAGACCAATCTCGCCATCCGCGATTGAGGGAAACGGCCAAGTTTTGAAGGTGTTCGCCCATCGATTCGACGGGCGTGACTCGGATTTGAAAGGAATCCTCGAGTCTCCTTCTCAATGAACTCAATCGGGTTGAGATCTCCCATCGGACCAAGGAAGTAAGAATTGGGGTTCGCCGCATAGGGAATCAAGATCTCATCCTTGTATTCCTTCAAGAACGATACAACAGAAGAGAAGTGAGTCGAAAAGAAACAAAAGATCGATTTGAAAGTTGCCGAACACATAAGAGGAACGAAAATTACCTCTCAAACTCGTCCCGGGTCGCCATTGAGGATTTGAGTGGATTTGAATCTAGATCGAGAATTCGGACTTTGAGTGGCGGTACGAAGTTTGAACAGTGTTGACCTAAACGAGAAAAAAAGAGTTTGTGGTCAATTTCGAATAAAATCACTTTTATCCCGAAATTGAGGGGGCATGTGTTAACACCCGATTTTGGTGAAGACCGAGAAGATGACAGGTGGGCCAAGACATGGCAGGCTTGCGAGAGGCAAGTATTCAGAAGCATTCGGCAAGCACCCATGCGGGTGGTTATTCCCGGCGATTCGGCAAGTATCCATGCGGTCGGCCGACTCGGGTGATTCGGCAAGCGATTGTGCGGTCGGCTATCTTTGAAGGTGGTGGCTCCATTCGGGAAAGCAAAAGGTGGCAAGCAAAAGCCGATTAGAAGGAAAAGAACCGTGATAATAAAGGACTCGAAAAAGGATTAGAGCCAAGATCGTCGTACTTTTGAAGTTTTCCTTAATATTTTGTAATCGTAATCTTTTAGGACTCGTATCCCCCCGGGTATAAATATAAACCCTCGACCATTGTAAAAAGGGTTCACAACCAAATCAATACAATCGGCCCCGTGCCAAGTTTTTCGAGTCCTTTGTCGTGTCGTCGAGTTCTTTGAGAGGAGCCATCGATCCGTCGACCACCGTAAGTTCCGACAACCTTGCTATCATGTCTAGTATCATGCGGTGGATTTATACGTTGATGCAAGTAGTCTTGTTTGTCTCGACCGGATGGCCGTGGCGACAGCGCCCGCTTGATAATCAAGAGGTCTTTGCTTATGCTTTGTTTATCTCGACCGGATGGCCGTGCGGCGGCAAAGCGTTTGCTTGATAGCTTAGCAAAGCAAGATAGTTATCGGCTCTATTAGATTTGGCAAGGTCCGATAGATTCATTAAGTTATCATGTGTTGCATGTTTTTTTAATTACTTGTAACACTCTTTTGCCCAATCTAGATTGATTAGGTTCGGCTTCTTACTTTTATAGATCTATTTGTTCTCTAACGTTTTATTCTTATATTATCGTGATAGATAGATCATATGCTTACATAGCCGAGTTAGATCAATCTAGATTGTTACACGTTGCGGGTTCTTACATGCTAGAAGCGTTTAAATCTTGATAGGATTGAGTGTCGTGCGGCAGATACAAGTTCTTGATGGGTTTGCTCGTGATAGCTTGTTTGTTCCTTTTTCATGGACCCCGAGTCGGCTAACTTGCCGAGCTTGGTTGTGCTTCAACTCATGATCGACTTTCACTTGTTCAAACATGTCTTCTCATGCAAGCGTGTTAGGCAATCAATGCTTTACGTGTCTTTTATCTTTATATTAGCCGAATGAATCATAAACATGATTGGCGCATGGCTTCTATAGTCGTATGTCGTCGTAAGTGGCTTCGAGGGGCCGTATATACGGAACTGCCGGTATCATCCGGCATGTTCCGATTTTTTGTATTTAACAATCTTTTTGTCCCTTGTCGGTTTTCAGTCAAACCGACCGCACGCTCCGGATCTTCAAACCGCCCGGGTCACCCGATTGAAGCCATGCTTTCCGGCTTGCGTGTGTGTGAGGTACAGTGCGTCACGTTTTGTGTCAACATCCTTTACTTATGTTTATCACCACGTGCAAACATGAATTCATGTTTCTCTTATTTTTGAAAGTTTGCTCTAATTTAGATGTATTTACATAGGCCTATGTAGTATACCCATAAGTTTTTCAAATTAAGCATGGAGCTTAGGTTGAAATAGCTTTCTTTAATCAAAATTTAACATGGTGTTAGATTTTGGTTAATGAATTTTGAGCACAACTCTCATAAACAAAAGAAATAATCTATTTTGGTGAGTGAGTGAGGAAGGGTTGAGAGGAGGTACGGGCGTGTCTACGCCGCCACCTCTTTTTGGATTTGGTGTCTCCGGGTTGAGGAGACGGAGTGTCGGGCGTGTCGCCTCCCTCTCGGCTTGTACCTCCACGCCTTGGTTAAGTAAAGCTTTATATAATAAAGGTGGATGAACAAATAAAAAAAAAAAAAAAGACATAATATGCATTTAAAAAATAAAAAAAACTGCACTTCTCAAATGTGAGTCATGGTTGAGTTTGATCAAATGGTGAGAAAATTTTTACTTAATTATCTTTCAATTATTGCATTCCACAAAGATGTTTGCTTTAAATAAGTCATGCATCCACTTTATTTGGTTTGAGTTTTTAATCCATAGAATGTTTAAATTTTATGCATATATACATGTCATTCATATCTAAAAAAATAAGTAATAAAATTCTCACCATAACCATGATCACTCTTTTGTATCTCTATTTAAAAAAAAAAATCTCTATATGCTTTCATGTTACCATAGTCTACCTAGTATGATTAAGGTTTGAAGTATCTTCATACACTTTTTTAAGTTAAGCATGAAGCTTAGTTTAAAAATATCTTTCTAAAACCAAATTAGATGTGGTGTCTAGTTTGCTTTTTGAAACAAGAGGTGTGATAATCTTGCTTCTAAAAGCTTTTTAAATTAAGCATGGTGCTTAGTTTAAAATGTTTTCCTAGATCAAGTTACACATGGTGTCTAGTTTGATTTTTGAACCTAAAAAAATGCTTTGGTAGACTTTGGTTGTTTTGTTGGACTCGCCCCTGCTGAAAGTTTTCAAATTTTAATATGGGTGATGAGGACATGACTGGCTCAGATATGATCAAGTTAACCACTTCTAAACCAAAGGTGAAGTTAATCTATGTTAGGTTTACATTCTATATATTTGATGAATTGTTGCTGCACCAGAAAATGTCTCTGTTTTTATTTTCAGAAGTACTTACATGGATCAAGAGAAGTGTGGATCGCATCCGGGAAGCATGGATGGTTCATGAAGTTGATTGGGGACCAAATCCATGTATTCCTAACGTCCTCAACCAGGCCACCACGTCACTTTTGGCACAAGGAAAGAAAGAGTCCAAATCCAACACGTTTTGGAATTGGATTCGGACTGCAAAACAACTCCAACTTGCACGGGCCACCACGACTTCATATGGACTCCGATTGGGATGTTCTAGGACTTGTTGGAAAGCTTATAAAGTCTACTTTCATATGGATCCAGACTCATATCCATATCTGCTCCGAGGCAGCCGGAATCATCGATTTAATATAGAGACCTTTCCTGTCCATGGTGCTGTGTCATCTGATTGTTGCCCGATGGGCCGTGTATCAAGTGGGGCCCAATAGGGGCGCGTCCTAGGGTTGTGGGACGATCCATGCCAGGTCTAAGGTCATCCCCTACCCTCTCATATACCTCCGTAGCCGCCACAAACAGATCGGGTTTTGTTTAGATCAAGTTTAGCCTTCGCTACTTGCTTGTAAGCGCGCGTGCTGGATCAGCCGCCCGTCTTCTTGTCTTCGGAACCCCACTTCATTGGAGATTGAGTTTGAAACCTTCATTTATATCTAGTAATTCAGTGCTTGTTCTACTTGTTCTTGCTAGTTCTTCGATTGCTTGCAGGACGAGTGCCCTAGTGGCCGGGTGTTGCGCTCCATAAGATCGTGACACCCATTGGGGTGGTGTATCGGTTGCTAAGGCGCAGCAGTCTTGGAAGGTCTGTAGTCGAGCCGTGAACGTCATCTCCATTCACCAATCGAGTTATCCCACGCCTCTCATCGAAAGATCGGGCAAAAAAACCTAACGGGTTCATATCGGTTGGTAATCGAGCAAGGTTTGATCGGTGAGAGATTAGTTATTATTGCTGTTTTTTTCCTATAGTCTAGAAAAAACCTCACAAAAAAATAGTAGATTCATTTTTTCTTTTGTCCCAAAAACACTTTGAGCCTTTTGCTATTACTACCAAGTTTATTCTTGTTGAATTTGTGGTTGCATCATCGTGTCGTGTTGCTGGTCTTAGTGTTTAGTATACTAGAGTTTCGAAGTTCTTGTCACGTTTTAGTCACTTCTCCTTTATCATCTACGTTGCAGCCAAAGACACATATTCCATGCTTGTTATTTCCATCATCTTCACATTCATACAACGCTTTCACCGTCATCATCACCACTAGCATCACCACCATCACCTTCATTTTTCGCGCCATTGACACCAATATCCATCTTCGCCAGTATTCTATCAAGCACCAAAATCTGTTTGGTGTGCAAACAAATCCTCGTGCCTTGTTTTGCTGAAAACAAAAAGACATATGTTGTCTGTTCTTAATATTCAGATTTGAGGGAGTTGTGAAAAAAAAATAGTTGAAAAAAAATCAGAAAAAAAAGCAAGAAAGAAAAAAAAAAAGAAAGGAAAAGAGATATAATTTATTCTCGCATACTCAAAGAAATATATAGTCACAAGGATCAGATTTTAGTATTCCATTTCAATCCATTATTTCGAAGCATATTGATATTTTATCCTTACATTGCCTTGTTTTCTTTGGTGTCATGTGACTTCGTTTGTGTCCGGGCTCGCGTCTCTAGTATGTTCTAGCCTAGGACCAAAGATAGTACCGCCGTTGAACACTAATTCAGCTTGTTTTTTTAACTAACGTGGTTCTAGCTATCCTTGTGCATCACTTGTAAGCCAACCTACAGCTCCACATATCCGACTACAACTTGACAGGTGTTGTTGCTACGGCGTCGATACATCTTCTTTCAAAGTTGCCATCTTGTTGGTTGCCATCACCTCCTGTTTGGCTTGGTAAGAACTCGTAAGAGCTTTATTTGAATAGGTTGAGAGTGAAAATTGCAACCACCAGATCCTACTAGTTGATAGGAGCATATATATTATTGTGTGTTTTCCTGTTTTCTTCTAATCATGGCGGGGGATTCACGTGGAAAATAAAGATGGATCTTCTCGGGTTGCATATCCCCAATTGGCTCATGGCGTGGCTAATGACAAGCATGGTATTCATGATGAGGCTTGCGATGTTTCTCTTGATAGAATAAAATCTGCACTACCTTACTTTGAAGGAAACTATGATCCTCATGCATATATTGAATGGGAGCTGGGTCAGTAGGTAATGAATTTGATAAGCACGACTTGTCGAACAACAAATGATTTTTGCTTGCTTCTAGTGCTTTAACCAAATATGCTTTGAATGAATGGAAACACATTTGTCGGCACAACAAAATTCCTCAATCTTGGCATGGTTTCAAAGTTCTTTTCGAGAGATATCTATATTCCCGCCTACTATGCTGATCATTTGCTTGCCAAACTAGAGAAATTAGAACAAGGTAGTAGGACTGTCAAGGCATACTACCATGTTTTTAACATTTGTCGATTATTTGGTGGGTTAGATGCTTGCATGGCGGATGTTATGACCATGTTCATGAAAGGGCTCAGTTCTAAAATTCAAACCATACTCATACATGAAACATATAGCCACATCTCTCACTTGTTTTTGCTTGCTTGTATTGCTGAAAAGCAGATGTTGTCATCACAAAGATACTTGCAATAACAATGTGGTCCATGCTAATCTTGTTTCTTCCATTTCGTATGCTTGATGAAAATGTTAATGCTATAGTTGTTCCTCCATATGAACCTATTGCCTTGGGACATCATTTATCCACTACATTTGCAAATATGGAGCAATCAATTCTAAAACCATTTTCTGAGTTTCCTTTGCCACAAACTTGTGAGCTTGTTTGCTTCATGTGATAATGAAGAGTTCTATGATAATGCTGCACTTGTTTTGCCACAAACTTGTGAGCTTGCTGTTTCATGTGATAATGAAGAGTTTTTGTGATAAAGCTGCACTTATTTTTGCAACACAATTAATGAATAAATCTGAAACTTCGAACCAATGAGTGTTGAATTTAAGCATGTCGTTCATATTGTTACTGAAAATGATGAAGCTCAATCACTATTATCTTTACACACATTGGGATATATTGAGTTCAATGAACTTTGTGAGCTGAGTTGTTTAGAGAAATATTTCTTTGCCAGTGTCTGAATTGCCATGTTTTTCGAATGTTAGTTTTCATGTTGTTGGCAAATACAATTGTGAAGGAGAGTATATGATCCATCGAAGTTTCTATTTGTTTAAATATTAAGTCTCCTTTTATTGTGCAAACATCTGATCAACTACAAGGTTGCAATAGCTGTAATCATATCATATCCAGTTCCTCTAGTTTTGTTGCAAGGAAACAGGATAAATCCCAAGAAGGGGAGCACTGCTTTCTTTGCAATCTACAATATGTCAACCACCAAAGGTCAAACCGAGGGGACGGTTTGCTTGTCAAGAAGGGGAGAATGATGAGGACATGACTGGCTCGGATATGATCAAGTTAACCACTTCTAAACCAAAGGTGAAGTTAATCTATGTTAGGTTTACATTCTATATATTTGATGAATTGTTGCTTTGCACCAGAAAAATGTCTCTGTTTTTATTTTCGAAGTACTTACATGGATCAAGAGAAGTGTGGATCGCATCCGGGAAGCATGGATGGTTCATGAAGTTGATTGGGGACCAAATCCATGTATTCCTAACGTCCTCAACCAGGCCACCACGTCACTTTTGGCACAAGGAAAGAAAGAGTCCAAATCCAACACGTTTTGGAATTGGATTCGGACCGCAAAACAACTCCAACTTGCACGGGCCACCACGACTTCATATGGACTCCGATTGGGATGTTCTAGGACTTGTTGGAAAGCTTATAAAGTCTACTTTCATATGGATCCAGACTCATATCCATATCTGCTCCGAGGCAGCCGGAATCATCGATTTAATATAGAGACCTTTCCCCGTCCATGGTGCTTTGTGTCACTGATTGTTGCCCGATGGGCCGTGTATCAAGTGGGGCCCAATAGGGGCGCGTCCCTAGGGTTGTGGGACGATCCATCCATGCCAGGTCTAAGGTCATCCCCTACCCTCTCATATACCTCCGTAGCCGCCACAAACAGATCGGGTTTTGTTTAGATCAAGTTTAGCCTTCGCTACTTGCTTGTAAGCGCTGCGTCTTTGGATCGACCGCCCGTCTTCTTGTCTTGAACCCCACTTCATTGGAGATTGAGTTTGAAACCTTCATTTATATCTAGTAATTCAGTGCTTGTTCTACTTGTTCTTGCTAGTTCTTCGATTGCTTGCGGGGACGAGTGCCCTAGTGGCCGGGTGTTGCGCTCCACAAGATCGTGACGACCATTGGGGTGGTGTATCGGTTGCTAAGGCGCAGTCTTGGAAGGTCAGTAGTCGAGCCGTGAACGTCATCTCCATTCACCAATCGAGTTATCCCACGCCTCTCATCGAAAGATCGGGCAAAAACCCACTTCTCTTGATCCATGTAAGTACTTCTGAAAATAAAAACAGAGACATTTTCTCGTGCAAAGAACAATTCATCAAATATATAGAATGTAAACCTAACATAGATTAACTTCACCTTTGGTTTAGAAGTGGTTAACTTGATCATATCCGAGCCAGTCATGTCCTCATCAATGGGTAAGTCAAGAGATTCTTTTATAATAGAGATAACAAGGCATATTTTGAGCTTTAAAAAACTTTGCACAAAAAATACAATTCTTTTATTATAGGCATAATAAATGAACACATCGCTTTTATCAACACTGTCTTTTTACTTTGCAAGTTGTTTTTGCCTTGAATCATGATAGAGTGCAGCTAAAAAAATAAAAAAAAGGTTGAGGACATGAGAGCTGCATAAAAGAAAAAACATCTTGATGTCTGTCGGTGGTGAGAACATATTCGAATTCGGACTCTACACACTTGACTTTTACACCAAAGTTCAAGTGTGAGGGAAGACGGTGCGAATCTCACCATAAGGTCATCACGGTAAAAAAAAGATATTAAAAAAATGTAAAAAACGGATGGAAAGAGTGGTAAAAAAATAAATAAAAAATAGAGAAAGAACAGACCAATCCCACATGGCGAAGAAATACATTAATGGGCTGGTGAACTTGAGTAGAGCCATCATGAAAACTGCAAAGAACAACTCGACATCTCATCCATAAAAGCTGCCAGCATTTTCGCTCAGGTATGTAAAGGTAATATTCACCAACTGTTTTACTCATATTTATTTCCATAAAATGTGAAAATGCATGCTTTCCATGCTTATATAAGTATATACTCTAGTTTAGGTGTACTCGTATACCGATCATATACAGTACATCTATAGGCCTTTTAAATTAAGCATTGTGCTTAAATTAATATGGCCTTCTTTAATCAAAGATTTGATATGGTGTTAAAATTTTGGTTAATGAACATGAGTAGTTACTTATATAAATAAGGAAGGTGATCTATAATGGAGATAAATCAAGGCTATGCTTTTATTGCATCTTTATCTTAGCCTTGTTAGAGTAATGCTTTAATAAAAAGTTGGGTGAACAAATAAAATAAACTAAACTAAAAATAAAATATTTAAAGAAAATAAAAAATTTATAGAAATAATAATTATAATAAAATGAGTTAAGGCTCCCCAATGTCCCTAGCAGTAGAGCCTTTGTTTGTTGCTTTTTGTTTTTGTTTTTGTTTTTAACAAAAATAGGTACAAAAATGAGTGTGGGGGAGGTCTCTCAAGTAGAACAAAACACACATTCGAGATCTCCCACCAATAAGTTGCACAAAGATCGAATCACCCAAAGATGAAGAAGAACAAGAAAAAATAAATCAATCTAATGTTTCTCCTTCCTCTTCAACGATGATTTGTGCAACACTCCCTCATCACTCTACAATCTTGAGTTTAAATAAACATGAATCTTGATACCATAAAAACTAAACTCAAAATGAACCACCCATGATTTTATGCATATTTTAAAACCACACTTTGTTTCAAAATTTTGTAAAGTGTCATGTCCATAACTTTCTGAGATAGAAAGCTTGAATGAAGATTGTTCCACGTACATATTCTTATACTTATAGGAAAATATTTTGATAGAAAATCATGTTGACTAAGTTGTTGAGGGATGTGATATGGTTCTAACTTAGAAATCCTACTAGTTCTATTTAAAGTACTTAGAGAATTTTGTTTTGACAAAAATATAAAACTATAGTACCACATACTTCTTATTTGGTGAGCAATTCCTACCAAGGCCAAATTTAATATGTATTGTGCAAGTTTTAAGCCTGCTATATATGCTGCTTGTTATTGCATTGAGTATGGTCAAGTCTTGTGATCTGTTGGTATAAATTAACTGCACTCTATTAAATAAGATTTAAGTAAGAGTATCCGCAAGCGCACAGATATCATACCAGTGTCACATTTTACACGGAGGTTTTAAATATCGTATCCACAGGGAACAGTTGTGATGATGACAACGTCTATAGACTTAACCCTACAATTAGGCTAGATAATATCAAGAAAGAGAAAATAGCTATTGCACTCTAGTTCTGACAACCGGTAAGCTTTGTATAATACCGTCTAAACTGGGCAAGTCACTTTCGAATAGGAGAAGAAACAGTAATCTCCTACCAAGCACCTATCAGCCTATCTGTCCTATCAATGGGACGTGGACTACAGAGGATTCAACGAAGCTATAAAGTCACCTTCGCGAGCTACCACTATCCGGCTAATCAGGGGACATCCACAAGTAAACCTAGCCTAGACACCACGCCTACACTACAAAATACTACTTCAACCAAGTAGTGACCAAGATCAAAGCACTCAATATGAGATGTGAACATAAGAACGAATAAAAACAAGTTGCTTACTTGTATCAGAATGGCGAATACAAAAGTACCTCAGAACGCAGCTCTGGGCGAGGGAGCTGAATCCAGACGAATACAGCCATGAAGAAGCACCGACAGGCCGAAACTCCTTCAGAATCTCTACTCCTCTACTCAATCTCTCTAATCTCTAAACAAGACTAGATCTAGAAGAACTAGTCGCTCCTAATTGCTACATCTAGATGAACTAGAACTAGATGAACTAGAACTAGATCAACTAGAGGGACCATAACCCTAATTATGTAGAGAATATGAAGCACCGGGGTGTAGAATGCCTCTAGGAAGGGCCTTAGGGCGTCATTATATAGGCCGAGGTGGAGTAGGGGGCAAGGAACCGCAACGTCATCGATCCGCGTCTTCATGTTGTGTGCACCGTCGGATCAAACCGACCTTAAATCGATGTAGGGATGCTTTGCTAGGCTTCCAAGGAAGCGTAGGAGGAAGACTCTAGAAGGGGAGCGCCGCCGCTTGACCTAGGGGCCGCCGGGCCGCCGGTGGGGCCGGCCGGCCCCACCGTGTGGCCCCACCGGGTCCCGCCGCCCGGTGTCTTCTAGATGTTTCCCGAGCCCGATGACGATGTTTTTCGACGTGGATAAATTTTGTGTTAATTATGCACTCTAATCCCTCTTTTATGCTTTTTCTGGAATAATCCCTGGAAAATATAGAATATGCAAAACTCGTGGAACTTGTCAGTTAAAACCCTAGACTAGTGTGTATTCATGTATCTTTTCATGTCTAAAGTTCTAATAAATATTGACGTTATCTACCGTCAACAACTCCCTCAAGCTTACCTTTTGCCAGTCCCTTGGCAAACAACCTAAGCCTAATTATTAAAATATTTGTGGATCAGGAGTTGCTGCAATACTTTTATTCCTTTTAAGTATACTTGCTTTCAGACATAAATTTTCCTCCGATTTAGACAAAACTGCTTTAACCGCTCTAGCTTTTGCATAAGTCTTGAGCAATCGAAAGATAGAACAATCAAGCCAAGCACTATGTCTCAAATTCTTCACAGTACCAATATTCTGGAGTTTTGTAAGTTTTTGAAATAAAACTCAGAGCATGATTGTATGATATCCTCCAGTCTCTTATTATGTAGTATTTATGGATCTCACTGAAGCATTAATGATGTTATGCCTTCCTATAGCTAAGGATATATATAGTGGAGCTCATAGAAGTGACAATAACAAGGATGAACATACTTGCAATTCATATATTGTAAAGTCAAACAATGGATCCACCGAGAATCAAGGCATACAATCAAATCAAGATATGCATGTGTATGGAATATGGTGGATAGGTGTATCTATAGTATTTAGTGGCTAATCCTAATTCTATTTTTGCTCTTCAGAAATAAGTCCCTCCTTAGAACTTTTCGCGGGAAAACATGGGCTATCTTTATTCTCTCTTTCTTTCTCTTCTTCTTTTTTGTTTTTTTATTAATCTAAGAGGCGGGCATCTATGTACCTATTGTTTTAATTGTTGGGACACTTGTCCATCTTTTACTCTCTTTTTTCTTCTTCTCTTTTTTTAATACTTTTGCATAGCCACATGCATCCTTTAAATACAAAATAATTGGAGAGATAATAATAAGAACTTAGAGCATTATACGGGGTTGTCCTATGGGCATATTTTTGGGTGTTTGACTCCTAGTGTAGGAGAAAAAATATTTTTAAGGTGGATCTGGATGAAAGTGAAAATGACTGCGCTTTACATCCCAGAATAGGAGTAATGCATATGTGGGTGGAGTGTGCAAGTTGATCTTAATTTTAAAAGCATGACAAGACTCTCATAAGGTATACACCAAAGGTTGACTAAACTCAATGCAAAGCAAGCAGCATGAATGCGCAAAGGTTTTCCTAACTCTAAATGTATCATGTATGGCTTTGGTAGGAATTCAAACTTTATCATACAAGAGCTCATCATATAAAATTTTAGATTTTCAAAATAAATCTCCATAACTTAATAATGCTAGGAATAAGATAAATAGTAGCTTAGACCTTCATGTATCATATCAATCAATTACCTAGACTTAGCTCAAGCATATGCCTCCACAAGTTTTAGGTTCAGAGTAAATTCTTATATCAAAATAGTCATGTCCAAAACTTAGGAGAATTCATGGTTGAAAACTAGACACTTGAAAGGAATTACTTGTAGAGCAACTATTCATCATCTCCAAGACAAAATTTTAATGTTTTTCAGTTTTTATTTGATTCTTACTAACTAGACACACTCTATGATCACACCTTAATATATAGATAAGTATTTTGTTTGGTCTTAATTTGTTATTATTTTTATTTTTATTGGACTCACAAGACTCTAAAGACATGGACCTTCATGTGCCTATATATTTTTGGTATTTTATGACTATATAAATTAGACTCGATAATTGCCTAGGTATAGTTACCTGATAACTAGGGGATGCTCCTCTCTAAAGCTAGATGTTGCAATACTTGGTGTTGATGATCTTTAGAGTGAGCTAATCAGCAGCCTCCCGGTAGGTGCCACTAATAGACTCTCTCCTTGTCATAATGTTGTTCCCGCATAATTACACTCCAAAAAGAAAACCAAAACTCGAGGCTCGAATTTAATAAGAGATTAGCGATCGCCTAAAAAGTAATTGATTATTCTTATGAGTTAATTTTAAATTAACAAGTTCTAGCAGGATTTTCTTTTTAGAATTTTCTTGTTTAATTATGCAGAAATTAAATATGTGTGCATGATATATAGTTGTATTTTTATGCCTCCACAGAGAATATTTATTCTTATGGGGCTTAGGCTTTTTATAATGTAAGAAAGTAAATACGTAAACTATTATTATTATTATTCTTTATGCCACCACAAGAAATATTCCTACAGGGGTTACCATATGTTTATTCACGTGGGGCTTTTAATATTTTATGATACAATAAATGAAGCAATCAAGATTCTTATTTTCTTTTTAATACTTATGAAGATGAATATATTAAAGTGAAATTATTAATGTAGGTAGGAATACTTAATTAATTAGATAACTACCATATTACCTTATGGCAAGGATATAAAATTTAGAGTTTATCGATAGGACTTCTTCTTCCACTCTTGTGTATCCCTCCATCTTGAGAGATGGAGGTCGTGACGGTTGCATACCTCCAAAGGATGATGATGTCACCTTTGTTCTTTGGTTTGGCCAATAGGTTAAAGTAGAGCTTTAATAGTAGCCGGCAAATCTTGCTCGGTGTGCATGTTCACGTAACTTTCACTTGTAGAATTAATAAACTTTTCTCGACATATCGCCTGTTTGTAAAACCAAGGTAAGAGATCAAGTGCATGGGCTCTGGTGGTGGAAAAACACCAACAGAACCAAATCTATTTCTTTATTTATTTTTCTTCATCCTTAGGCACATTGAACAAGATAAAGTTGGTGTCACATGAATTGTTTATTTATGACATGAGTGGTAAGATTAAAAGATTAAACATTTAATGTTATATTTAAGTTCATGTGGCGTAAAAGAATAAAATTGCTTAACCAATGGAAGGATCTATCTCTATATAAATTTTTACATGAGTGTGACTATCATCTTCCCAAGATTGAATATAATGTTTTAGCTTGTTTGGTTAAGACTGAGATTAAGAAAATGGTATCATGAACAATCTTAAAAGACAGATCATGTTGAGTTAATCAGGTTAATCAATTTAAGTTGTAACTCTAACATGTTTGTGTTTTAATTTATGTGCATGCCAAGATCAAGAGAAGAGCAGTGACCATGTACCTTAGGATATTACCTTCATTATTAGAGCGTGACAGCACTAAGTGATGAAGGGTAAATGATTGGTGGTCCTTTCCTTCTCTTACATCTTGAGTTGTTCATGGGTATCTTGTCTCCTCTATTGCACTCATTCTTTTGTCATCTTTTGCTTCTTTGATCTTTTGACTATTTTCACTCCAGTCATTATGATGCCTGTAATGATTAGTGGACAATACATACCCGAATGAGTATATAAATTTTAAATATAGGTTGCTTGTCCAAGATTTTATTTTGTTCTGTCTATGCTAATAAAAAGATAATATTGATATTATTTTAGTATAGATCATGTTTTATACGACATGACTTAAGGAAAAGTAACTTGTAGTAGAAGATAAAGTGAATGAACCATTAATACTCGCAGTTCTTCCATCCATAATAAGTGATCTGTGTCTCCCTCTATAAAGTTATTAAAGTTCAAGATGTGCCCCTGCTCATCTCTAATTCGAATTTATCTCATGACTCACCCAAATTAATTTTGAAAGTTTTCTGCATGGGTTAGTCTATAAAATATCCAATGTCTACTACAGTATGTTATTAGTTCAAAAATCAATCTAGACACCACGTCTAATTTAATTTAGGAAGGCATTCTAACCTAAGCACCATGCTCAATTTAGAAAGCCTTTAGAATTACCCATATGTAGTACTTCTAAACCAAAACTTACTATGGCGTATAAAGGTAACATGAAAGCGCTTATAGAGATTTTATTCAGACAGAGATGAAAGAGTATGATTATTATGCAATATTTTGACATGAATTAAAAGATAGAGATAACCAATATTAGCAACATGATTTAAGATTTTTAAGTAAGCTCATTCCCTTAAGCTTGAATTTTGCAAAGTAAATATAATTCAAAGTTGCATGATGATTGTTTTGACATACCTGGTGTTGCCATCAATTATTTTCTTACTTCAAACCTACAATGGTTAGTGACAAAAATACCAAAGAAATATTTTTGACAATTATATTTCTATGCTAAAGGTGCAAGCTCAATTTATTTTTTAAGAGTGGTTATTTTGGGACACAAAGTTGTTCTTGGGAAACCTTCTGATTATTATACTTAAGTTCGTGCGGCGGTTTCCTCTAGAACACTAGCCTTTGTGCGCCTATATCAAGATTACAATGAAATCTATAATATTTATGACAAACATATGCATCTACAACCACTCTTTTAATGATTTTATGAACAGGTAAGATAAGGGGGTTAAAATCTCGTGTGTGGTAATGTTATAGAGACTAATTGATCTAGAAGATTTCTTATATGACCATGGATCTGATAGGGTGTTAATGAAATAATTCTCATGCTCATCAATGTGATCTCCCTTTTTTTAAAAAAAAATGGGTGTTTTCTATGGATGTCTATAGGCAACAAGTTTGTCTCTATTATTTCATGCCTATGACATTTATTGGATGTTTTATTTTCTAGAATTTCCCATGAATTGATGTCTCCAAGGTTGGTTTCTTCTAAAGCTTTCTCTAAACTTAGGTGAGTTCCGTTTATTAAAGAAATTGGTCTAAGCTCACCACTTGAACCAAGTTAGATGCTAGTGCTAAAGCTTCGTCCTCTTCCATCCCTTCTTTTACAACAGCATATGTATTTCTAGTATGTTCTATGTAGTCCTGCCATTGTCGTTGCTCTTCTTGGGCATTCCTATAATCTTCATGACTCTTATTCTTGCGATGTCTTGATAGATTTCTAGGGTCATTATGAAGTTTAGTAGAAAGAGCATAAAAGATTTATTGGGCTCAAGGATGGGTTTAGATGTGGGTTTCGGGACATTTACTGTGGGCATAGAAGGGGAGAAGATAGAATTTATTCCTAAGTGGCTTGGCTCTCCTTCTATGGCATCACTCGATATGCCATCCTTGAACTCTTTCCAGTGTCTTTCAGGTGGAAAAGGAAGTTGACGACACTTTTCCCAAGATGCTTTCCCGATGTGTATTGATTTACGAGCATCTTAGCTAACTGAAGTCTAAATCATCAAAGTGGGATTTTAAAGATTTAGGATCGATAGCTAAATCTTGGGAATGAAATGATTATATTTTAGGTACCAAGACTTCCGTATCCAGCTCGGATGATAAGTCCTCTTCATCGAGGAGCTTAGAAGGTTTATCTCGAATCATATTAATTAAACATGGGCGTAGCTCATAGCCAGGTGTTATGTTAAGTTCATTAGATTTTGGCGGC
Source organism: Chrysopogon serrulatus (assembly GCA_015844335.1). NCBI lineage: Eukaryota > Viridiplantae > Streptophyta > Magnoliopsida > Poales > Poaceae > Chrysopogon > Chrysopogon serrulatus. The sequence continues at coordinate 882,125 of JADLZL010002094.1, read as the reverse complement.
CTGAAGCTTTTGCGCATGCCATAAAGACAGATAACAATAGAATTAAAAGCATCCATAAGGATAAACATAAAAATAATAAAGAGAATGGGATAAAATAAGAAAAGATAAAAGTATAATACAAGATTAAGCTAGACTAAATCAAAATCAGCAAACCGTTCCCCGGCAACGGCGCTAAAAATGTTTGTTGGTATAAATTAACCGCACTCCATTAAATAAGATTGAAGTAAGAGTATCTGCAAGCGCACAGATATCATACCAGTGTCATATTTTACCCGGAGGTTTTAAATATCGTATCCACAGGGAACAGTTGTGATGATGACAACGTCTATAGACTTAACCCTATAATTAGGCTAGATAATATCAAGAAAGAGAAAATAACTATTGCACTCTAGTTCTGACAACCGGTAAGCTTTGTGTAATACCGTCTAACTGGGCAAGTCACTCGAATAGGAGAAGAAACAGAGTAATCTCCTACCAAGCACCTAGCAGCCTATCTATCCTATCAACGGGACGTGGACTACAGAGGATTCAACGAAGTTATAAAGTCACTTTCACGAGCTACCACTATCCGGCTAATCAGGGGACATCCACAAGTAAATCTAGCCTAGGCACCATGCCTACACTACGAAATACTACTTCAACCAAGTAATGACCAAGATCAAAGCACTCAATATGAGATGTGAACTTAAGAACGAATAAAAACAAGTTGCTTACTTGAATCGAAATGGCGAATACAAAAAAGTATCTCGTAACGCAGCTCGGGCGGGAACCGAATCCGCATTTAATACGACCCACGAAGAAGCACCGACAGGCCGAAACTCCTCTAGAATCTCTACTCCTCTACTCAATCTCTCTAATCTCTAAACAAGACTAGATCTAGAAGAACTAGTCTCTCCTAATTTAGATGAACTAGAACTAGATGAACTAGAACTAGATCAACTAGAGGGACCCTAACCCTAATTATGTAGAGAATATGAAGCACCGGGGTGTAGAATGCCTCTAGAAAGGGCCTTGGGGCGTCATTATATAGGCCGAGGTGAAGTAGGGGGCAAGGAACCGCCACGTCATCGATCTGCGTCTTCATGTTGTGTGCACCGTCGGATCAAACCGACCTTAAATTGACGTAGGGATGCTTTGCTTAGCTTCCAAGGAAGCGTAGGAGGAAGACTCCGTAAGGGGGAGTGCCGCCGCTTGACCTAGGGCGCCCGCCAGCCCGGGGGGGGCCGGCCGGCCCCACCACTGCCCCAGCGGTCCCGCCGCCGGGTGACTTCTAAATGTTTCCTGAGCCTGATGACGACGTTTTTCGATGTGGATAAATTTCGTGATAATTATGCACTCAAATCCCTCTTTTATGCTTTTTCTGGAATAATCCCAGGAAAATATAGAATATACAAAACTCGTGGAACTTGTCGGTTAAAACCCTAGACTAGTGTGTATTTATGTATCCTTTCATGTCTAAAGTTCTAATAAATATTGACGTTATCTACTGTCAACATGACCCGTGTGAGAGATTTATCATGCTTCCACGATCAAGATCACACACACGCCATATATTATGCTGCTCCTACACTAGGGGTATTTCAAAACATGCGTTCCATGTAGGTTTCACAAGAAACGTTCTACTCTTGCACTATAAGTAGACACAAAAATAATAATATTTGTTAGATGTTGGTATTTCTAACGTTATTATTAGTTAACGAGATTAGAAACACATGGTATGAAATTAACTTGTTATTAACAACTAGCCACTTTATCTCTCACCAATATCCTTAAGCAAGAACTAGGTTGTCATCCCTAATTGTATATGCTAGGATAAATATAGGTTTATAAATATGTGTATCAATCAATATGACTAGGCGTAAATATCAATATAAACTAAGAGTATAAACTAAGAACGGTTCGCAAGTTTTACGGATAATTATACCATTGTAGCATTTTACCTAGTGAGTTCTACCAGGTTGTCGATTTATATTTATACCACTAGGAAGGTCTATATCGGACTTATAACTATAACTTATACTATTGATGTGAAAGGTAAACCATAACTATAATCCTACTCATAACAGGGGATAAGTCACGTGATAAAAGATATAAGATAAATAATGATCACCATCATAAATAGATAAATATCGAGCTCTTCTAGTCATAGTAATAGCTAGCCAATGGATAAACTCAGGAATAAATACTAAGGTAATTCAATAACTACATCAATGAATAACTCTAATTAGTGTAACTATATCTAGCAATCATTGTTACGTTAATCCTACATCATGATCACATGTAAAGAGGCATCAACTAATGAGGGTATTAAGACACAAGGGTCACCTCCTTCGCGACCGTGCCCATGCTAGTCCTACGTACGGAGGGTGGACTACAGATGAACCAACGCAGCTGTCACTTGCGCGGACTACCACACGTCCCGGCACGTCAGGGTGCACTCACAGATAAACAAGATATCTAGACACCACGTCTACATATTGTCTACCATCTACCCAACGATCAATTAGGTAAACGCTATACGAGCAATTACATGAATTCAATAAGATCAAACCAACTATCCTAGACATATAATCAAAGTAGACAATGACTATTGCAATTAAGAATATATAAGAGATTAAGAACAATGTTGCCTGAATCATAATATTGAATACAATAAGAGCAAAGTACTAGAACAATACCGAACTCCGCGCTCGCTCCGCTCGCACGCCGGGCTCCGGATCCCGAAGAACTAGAACCCTTCTACTTCTAATCTAACTAGGCTAAAGCTATAAACTAGAGAGGCTCTGATGGACTAGAGAAGGCTCTTGATGGATTGATCTCCAAATGACTTGATGCCCCAAGGGAGGGGGGGTCCGCCCCTTTATTTATAGCCCTGGGATCGACGTGCGCCCGCAGATCAAACCGACGACCAATGGTCGAGATGCATCAGAGAGGCGGTGGAGGAAGCTTCCAGAAGGGGGGAGGCAAACCCTAGCAGCAGGGGGCCGGCCGGCCAGGGTGCCCCACCGGCAAATGTCTTGGCCCCCGGTTGCTTCCGGTGTCTTCTAGATCCTTCCCACGTCCCGTTTGTGATATTTTCGTGGCGGATAAGTTTCGTGGTAAATATGTACTTGAATCCCTCTTTTAAGCTTTTTTGGAATAATCCCTGGAAAATATAGAATATGCAAAACTCGTGGAAATTATTAGTTAAAACCCTTGACTAGTGTGTATTTATGTATCCTTTTGTGTCTAAAGTTCTAATAAAAGTTGACGTTAACCACCGTTAACAACTCCCCCAAGCTTACCTTTTGCCAGTCCCTTGGCAAACAAACTAAGCCTAATTACTAATATATTTGGATCAGGAGTTGCTACAATGCTTTTATTCCTTAAAGGTACATATGTTTTTAAACAGAGATTCTCCTCTGGATTTAGACATTAACTGCTCTAACCTTCAAACTTACCCATTTTACCCTTAACTATGGGGCTTTACAGCTCTTGTATAAGTTTTGAGTAATCGAAAGACAGAACAATCAAGTCAAACACTATGTCTCAAATTCTTCACAGTACCAATATTCTACGCTTTTTATAAGTTTTCACAATAAAACTCGAGCTTAATTGTATGACACCCTCAAGTCTCTTTAATATGTGGTATTTATGGATCTCACCGAGGTGTGTTGTCATGCCCTCCTATAACTAATGATTATAGTGGAGCTTATAGGAGTGGTAATAACAAGGATGAGCATACTTGCAATTCATCTATTGTAAAGCCAAACAATGGATCCACAGAGAGTCAAGGCATACAATCAAATCAAGATGTGCGTGTGTATAAAATATGGTGGATAGGTGTATATAAGGTATTTAGTGGCTAATTCTAATTCTACTTTTGCTCCTTGAGGATAAATCTCTCTTTTGATCTTGAAACTTTTCGTGGAAAAACATGGGCTATCTTTATTCGTTTTTTTTTTCTCTCTTCTCTTTTTTTTTCTCTTTTTTTCTTTTTACTTTCGGGAAGGCGGGCATCTAAGTACCCATTGTTTTAATTGCTAGGACACTTGTCCTTCTTTTACTCCCTCTTTTTTTTTCAATAACTTTCCTTTTCACATGCATCCTTTAAATATAATATGATAATAAGAGAGATAGCAATAAGTACTTAGAGCAATTAAACAAAGGCTGTCATATGGGTTTATATATATTTTTGGGTGTTTGACTCCTAGTGTAGCAGAAAAACAATTTTAAGGTGGATCTGGATAAAAGTGGAAAATGGTTGCGCTTACTCCCAGAGTAGGACTAATGCATATGTAGATAGAGTGTGCGTATGATCTTGATTTTAAAAGCATGACAAGACTCTCATAAGGTATACGACAAAGGTTGACTGAACTCAATGCAAAGCAAGCAGCATAAATGTGTAAAAGTTTTCCTAACTCTAAATGTATATTATATATGGCTTTGGTAGAAATTCATACTTTGTCATACAAGAGCTCATCATGTAGGATTTTGGGTTTTCAAAATAAATCTCTATAACTTAATAATGCTAGGAATGAGACAAATAGCAACTCAACCTTCATGAATCATATCAATCAATCACCTAGACTTAGCTTAAGCATATGCCTCCACAAGTTTTAGGCTTAGAGTAAATTCTTATATCAAAAACAGTCATGTCCAAAACTTGGCAAAACTTAAGATTAAAAACTAGGCACTTGAAAGGAATTACAAAGAAAAGCAACTATTCATCACCTACAAGACAAAATTTTAATGTTCATCGGTTTTTTTTTATTAACTCTAGCCTAGACACATTCTAATATAATTAATACTAACTAAGACTTCTTTTTATTGGTTTTTAGATTTTATTTAACCACGTGACTCATAAAAGACTCAACAGGCGTGGACCTTCATGTGTCCACATATTTTTAGTATTTTATAAATATATATATAACAAGTAAATTTAATAATCACCTAGGTGTAGTCACCTAATAACTAGGGGGATGCTCCTCCCCTAAGTCGGATGGTTGCAATACTTGGTGTAGATATCCTTTAGAGTGAGCCAACCAAGAGCGCACCGGTGGATGCCACCGATAGACTCTCTCCTTGCTATGATGTTATTCCCCGCATAAATACTCTCCACAAAGAGAAACCAACACTCGAGGCTCGAATTTGTTAATGGGTTAGCGATCAGCTAAAGAGTACTTGATCACCTTTATGAGCTAGCTTTAATGTTGTCTAATTTAAACAGGATTTTAATTTTCTCTTATTTTTGAATTTTCTATTTATGATGCAGGAATTTAAATATGAATGCTATATTTTTGTCATTTTTATTTTATGCCACCACAAAGAGATGTTCCTTCGAAAATACCATAGGTTATCCACATGGGGCTTTGTGATGCCATGAGTAATGCAGTAAATATTTTTATTGTTTTTATATCTTTTAGTGTGTAAACAAAATTATGCTACTAAATAAATTGCAAATACATTTAATGAGATAACTACCATTCTAACCTTATGGATAGGGTACGGAATTTAAAGTCTACCGACAGGATTTATATAGAGGAGAACACTTACTCAGTGGGTTCATCGTCTGAGGTAACCTCAGTCAACTCCCCGTTTCGTGGTGATGCCGCACGTACCTCCTTTCATCTCATTTCTGTCCTTTTTGCTTCTCTCTTTTCTGGCTCCAGCTCTTCAGCTTTATTCTCTTTCTCCCACGCTTCTAATCGTGCTTATAACTAGGGGATGCTCTCCCCCAAGCTAGATGTTTGCTTATGGTTGATCGTTGAAGCCGAGTGGTCCTCATGGAGGAGCTCATGCTTATAAGAGCAAGTGTTGCCTGGAATACTTCAATCTTATCACCTAAGAAGTTACTTCATTCATACAGGGGTCAGTTGTATGTCAGAAAGGTGTACTTCAAGTGATGAAGATGAAGATTCCTAGGTAAGCTGGCTCTTGGAGTCATCCTGTAGAAAGCTCTCACAAAACACCAAAACTCGTGGAACGGTATTAGGATAAAACATTAATGATTACCCTTTTTAGAGGATTGGGTGTTGTGGTGGTTTCAAAGTATTTTTAAGACAGCAGTATTGCAGCAGGATGCTCAGTTAATATTTTTAGATTTTATAGGTTTAGGCCACCACAGTGAGAACTCCTACAGCTTTTACACTACAAGGGTTTCACATGGGGCTTAATATTTTTTTAAGATGCATGAATGTAGCCTAATGCAAGACTATTTATTTTTGTTGTTTCTATGTATTGCCAATATAGAAAAGTAAACATACTAAAGAGAAATTAACTCATGCAATGTAAGGAAGTAGATATAGATAACTACCGATGTTACCTTACGGCGAGGGTTCGATGTTTTTAGTCCTTCGAACTGGACTTCTCCTTGCAGTGGTTCATTGAGTACTTTGAGTTGCTCTTGACGGTAAGGATTGAATGGCGGTGCCACCTTCTTTCTTTCTGTTCTAGGCGTCTCAAAGCCAATCTTATGTGCATTATTATTACTAGTTGAGAACTTTCACTTGTAGCATTTAGGGGATTGTCTTCCCACACTTTAATTGAAGTGTGTTCTGCCCATAAAGATAAGGTAGAGATCAAGTGTATGGGCTCTGCTGGTGGGAAAACACCAATAGAACCAGAAATTTATTCATCCTCTAAGCTTGGGCACAATAAGATTGGTATTATTCATATTGTTCATTTCTATCACGGGTGAGAGGACTAGAAGTATAAATATGGCATTTAAACTTGTGAGATAAAGAGTAAAGATACTTAACCACTAGAAAGACTGTTCATCTTTATAATGTATCAAGAATAATAGACGAGGTATTTCTAGCTTACTTGATTAAGTCCGAGATTACAAGAATAGCGCTATGAATAAACTTATAGAACAAATCATGTTGAGTTTAATCAGGTTGATCAATTTAAGTTGTAATTCTAACATGGTTGTATTTTTATTTATTGCATACCACGATCAAGAGAAAATTAATGACCACTTACCTTAAGATGTTACCTCCATTATTAGAGCATGATGAAGGGTAAATAAAGTTCAATGGTCTTCTCTTCTTTTTTTTTTTTTTGTATCATGGGTTATTCATTAGCATCTTGTCTCGTATGTTATACGCCTTTCTCTTGCTTCAGACCTCCCCTTCTCTCATTATGTCTTCTCTGTAAGGGGTTAGTAGACAACACATACCCGAAGGAATATACTATTTATCAAGGTACGGATAGTGTTTGCCTAAGAGTTAAAGATTAATTTGTAGCTCATGTTTTCAATGATTCACCACTGTTTTAAAACTTTTTTTCATCAAGGTTAAAGCGAGGATATTATTTTGAAGCATACCCTTAACCTTGAATTGATTCTACGAATAGTCTCCTAATATGATTTAAATATTTTTTTTTATGTAGGAGGGGTTAGTCTATATATACAACTAAATTCTCATATAAGTATGCTTGATGTTCATAATGTTTAAGTAATATTCTAAAGCATACTTATAATAGAATAAATAAGTTTGCAAGACCAAAGGTATTTATTCACATAGAACCAAGAATATGTATGGTGAACCATAGGAGTATTTTATTATATATATATTTAGCAAGTTATGTTTGAGCATGGCATAGGGTAGAAATGACTAAGACAAATTAGCAACATGGTATGAGATGTTAATTGTAGTTACATGTTGCATGAGGCTTGGACAAACGTACCTCAAATCTTCATCTTTCTAAATGATGACGAACTTACTTGGAAGAGGAGGGTTCCGATTCATCCGTTGGTGAGAGCTTATGGTCTTGCTTGAGCAAGACCTTCCTTTTATCTTTTTCGCCTTTTCACCATTCAATGAAACTATGGAAGATTACATGCTCTTCACTCATCAACTTTTTTCCCGATTTCTTTGATTAATTTGCGGTTGATGAGCTGGGGTCTATTGGAGATGCAATAATGTTCACTTGAAAACTTCTTCTCCAATAGATTAAGGTTGTTCTTTCCTGCAAAATATTAATGGACACATACCCGAGGGAATAGCAAAATTGAAATACGGGTTTTGTTGTCCATACTTTTTATTATTATTATTATTGTGATTTTCTTTTATGCTAATCAAGATGATATATGGTTTGAGATTATTTAGCATAAATTGTGTCTATCATGTTTTATGTTGTTGTTGCAATCTGTTGGTATTTCTTATGCACAATTAAAATATGAAGGATTCCGCAAGCGCACGTAATTACCATTGTAGCATTTTACCGGGAGTATTTCGGTATCGTTATTTATATTTTACCACTGGGAAACAAGGGTTAAAGATGTTTGATAGTTCTCCATCATGTATCTACTAACTAGTATACCAACTAGACCTAAGCAGGGGTAAGTGGTAAATGATAAGAGTTATGCACAATATCACACACAGAGGAGAATCCTATAATATATAGTCAGTTAACTTGAGAGAACTAAGGGAGAGTTTAAGGTTCCTATGTACTTCTCTACTACTCGGGTTCTATTCTAGTTGACACTAGAATATAACTAATGCATGGGTAAGTATAGCACACACCATACCACTTCGGGGCAGCAGTACCTTTCCAACTCTCGAATAAGACTGGGAAGAAGGTAGTTGGGGAAGGCTGCCAAAAGCCCTACGAAACACCAATCCCGACGTGGTGGAATACGAAGGCCACATACAGCTGTCACTCCTATGGGCTACCACAACTAACCGTAAGAATTGGGCGCAACCTCAGGTAACCTATAGCCTAGACACCATGTCTACACTATCGATTACTACTCTAGCCACATATGATAACTAGAGCACCTAATACAGACGGAGATCCTATGCTAAGATGCAATAACTACACTAACCATACAAATAAGGCATAGAAGTAAATAGAGAAGATAAATATGCTAAAGCATAAGTGTTGCAAAGATAAGATACAAAGATATACCAGACCTCCAAGGCTCCATGGCGAGATCCGGAACGAAGCCTCTCAACCCTAGCTCTCAAGTAGCTAATCTATTACATTGAAGAGTCTAGCCCAAATCTCCCTGGTGTGTTGATCTCCATGAGAGTATGATCCTTTCAAGGGACGCCTCTCGAATGGATCCCAACGAATAATGAATTAGGGTTTCAGGGGATGCCTCCCCCTGGGTCTGGGGCTGCTTTTATAGGGAGGAGCGATTAACGTGAGCCCTTGGATCAAACCGACATCGGCGGGCGGATGAGATTCTTCCTCAAAGGCGGTGGAACCCGTGGGCCAAACCTGGGCCAAATTGGCAAAAATGACAGACCGGCCGGTCTGGGGGTGGGACCGGCCGGTCTCCCCCATGACATGTGGGCCCCACCTTCCGCGGGGTGGTTTCTGGTGTCTTCTAGATCCTTCCTGTGTAGGTGCCGCTTGCAGGTGCGATAGCTTTTCATCCGGGACTCCAAATATGGCAAATGATATGTCCGTTTCAATCGTCTCGACGAGCCCGTCGTAATGGTGCATTCTAATCCATCATTTGAGATACTTTTATACTATCATATATTGCAAATTTGATAGCGCGTTTCGAAAGATGTACCTGTAGAAACATAGATTCACCAAAACTCGTGGAACTCGTTAGATTAAAACCCCTATACCTATGCTCTGTGGTTCATTTCATGTCAAGTTTGATGATAATTGATGGATTATAATTAACATTAGTGACCGTCAACACAATCTAGCATGGTTCAAGGCAAAGATAACTTGTAACAAAAGACAAATATTAATACTCATAAGACGGACTTCTTGTGCAAAGTTATCATCTGCTTTGATTCATCCCCGGTTTGAACTTATCTCTTGACTTTCCCAGATTTAATTCAAAATTTTCTTGCAGGGGTTAGTCCGACAAAATATCCAGTATCCACTACAACATACTATCGGCTCAAAAATCAACCTAGACACCACGTCTAATTTAATTTAGAAAGATATTTTAATCTGAGCTCAGTTTAAAAGCCTTTTAAAGTAAAACCACCACTTCTAAACTAAGCACCATGCCTCATTTAAGAGATTTATGAAAGTACTTTAAAGTCTAAACATATATCATAGCAAATAAGGGTAGCATGAAAATATAGTAGAGATTTATTCAAATAGAGATAAAAGAGCATGATCATGGTGAGTTTTTTTTATAATGCATGTGAGATGAATATATGAAATAGAACAAGTTATGGTTGAGAAAAATTAAACTAAATAGTGTGAATATATGGATTAATGTAAACATGCAGTGGAATGTAAAAGATAACTACTCATAATTGTTGAAGTCCATGAGCAAGACTTTCTTACCTTTATTTGATCATACTTACCATGACTCACATTCTGGAATTTATGAGTGATGCAACATCTTTGTTCCCGTCACTTGAGATATGAATTAAAGTCCTGTGACGTCGACCTCTTTACCCAACATTGGATTTGTTATGTTTCTTTTTATTTTGTGGGGGCATGCCGGAAGGTCGTAAACCGGTCGTTTATTACCCTGCATAAGATATAAAAGTAGACAAACAAGGGTAATCCTGCTTGAGCACGGGTTAATGGTTATCTCGATCACATAATTAAGTATAAGTCTATCAATGTTCCTTAATTGCCTAGCTACCTTCCCCGATAACGACGCCAAAAATGCTTGTTGGTATTTCTAACGTCATTACTAATTAACGAGATTAGAAACACATGGTATGAAATTAACTTATCATTAACAACTAGCCACTTTATCTCTCACCAATATCCTTAAGCAAGAACTAGGTTGTCATCCCTAATTGTATATGCTAGGATAAATATAGGTTTATAAATATGTGTATCAATCAATATGACTAGGCAGAAATATCAATATAAACTAAGAGTATAAACTAAGAACGGTTACTGTTTTATTGATAATTATACCATTGTAGCATTTTACCTAGGGAGTTCTACCAAAGTTGTCGATTTATATTTATACCACTTGGGAAGGTCTATGTAGGACTTATAACTATAACTTATACTATTGATGTGAAAGGTAAACCATAACTAGAATCCTACTCATAACGAGGGGATAAGTCACATGATAAAAGATATAAGATAAATAATGATCACCATCATAAATAGATAAATATTAGAGCTCTTCTAGTCATAGTAATAGCTAGCCAATAGATAAACTCAGGAATAAATACTAAGGTAATTTAATAACTACATCAATGAATAACTCTAATTAGTGTAACTACATCTAGCAATCATTGTTAAGTTAATCCTACATCATGATCACATGAAAAGAGGCATCAACTAATGAGGGTATTAAGACACAAGGGTCACCTCCTTCGCGACCGTGCCCATGCTAGTCCTACGTGCGGAGGGTGGACTACAGAGGAACCAACGCAATGTCACTGCTGCGCGGACTACCACACGTCCCCGGCTCGTCGGGGTGCACTCGCAGATAAACAAGATATCTAGACACCACGTCTACATATTGTCTACCATCTACCCAACGATCAATTAGGTAAACGCTATACGAGCAATTACATGAATTCAATAAGATCAAACCAACTATCCTAGACATATAATCAAAGTAGACAATGACTATTGCAATTAAGAGTATATAAGAGATTAAGAACAATGTTGCTTGAATCATAATATTGAATACAATAAGAGCAAAGTACTAGAACAATACCGAACTCTGCGCTCCAGGCAGGCCTTGGGGCTCCTGGATCCCGCCAAGAACTAGAACTCTTCTACTTCTAATCTAACTAGGCTAAAGCTATGAACTAGAGAGGCTCTGATGAACTAGAGAAGGCTCTTAATGGATTGATCTCCAAATGACTTGATGCCCCAAGTAAGGGGGTCTGCCCCTTTATTTATAGCCCGATGGGATCGATGTGCGCCGTAGGATCAAACCGACCTAACCAATGGCCGAGATGCATCGGAGAGGCGGTGGAGGAAGCTTCCGAAGGGGGGAGGCAAACCCTAGCAGCCAGGGGCCGGCCGGGGGGGGGGGCCGGGCCCCCCACCGGGCGATGTCTTGGCCCCTGTTGCTTCCGGTGTCTTCGGATCCTTCTCACGTCCCGCTTTGTGATATTTCGTGGCGGATAAGTTTCATGGTAAATATGCACTTGAATCTCTATTTTAAGCTTTTCTCGAATAATCCCCGAAAAATATAGAATATGCAAAACTCGTAAAAATTGTTAGTTAAAACCCTAGACTAGTGTGTATTCATGTATCCTTTTGTGTCTAAAGGTCTAATAAAAGTTGACGTTAACCACCATCAATATTAGATAAATACTCCATATTATAGAAAGTAATGATCTCTCTCTATAATTATATTTTAGTAGAAGAGACATGGCTATGAAAAAAATATAAAAAATAGGGACACATGAAGGTCCCAAAGAAAAAAAATGGACACATGAAGGTCTAAAGTATTAAAAAATTGAGCACATGAAGGCTCATGTATTAAAAAAAGAAGAAAGAGATAGCCATGTCTCAAAAGTAATAAATATAGTAGAGAGAGATCGTATCTACAAAAGGAGTATAGTTTTAGTATACCATCTTCCACATATATGCACATCTTGATCTAAGAGTATGACACTTCTCTTCCTGGATCCTTGATTTGACTTTACAACATATGCAATGCAAGTATACCATCTTGTTTATCTCTACCGAAAGCCCCACATAAACCTTTTTAGAGGTAGAAAAGACAAAAGAAGGAAAAACTTTGCTATACCTTGGTGAGGATTCATACACATTGAGTGATTTGAGAGTACCAATTAAAGAGTATCGTGTGAGCTATGCTTTTTTTATTATGAAAATTTTTAAAACTCCAAGTTGCTAAGATATAAATTTGGGAAGATAACTTTGTTTCGAGAACCATTCCACTTTTCAACAACCTAAGGAAACATGTTAGCTAATGCCATAAACCTCACTTGTATAAGAAATGTGATGAAATGATCTCTATGAAAGCCATATATCTTAGAACTTTATGACCATGATTACTTTTGTCTCTAAGCCTTGCTCGAGGACAAGCAAGAGGTAAGTGTGGGGGGAGTCTGTTGGTAGTCCTTAACTCATAAATATAACTACCAACTCTTATATAAAATCAAAGCATATGATCACCAAAGCTTAGTGATAGGGTTTATAACTAATAAATTCCACAAATTTTAGTGATTTACTATTTATAGGAGGACATGTCAGAGTGACACAAGAAATGTGCACCAAAACATATGCAAACTGCAGCAAAACGGCACCTGACATAAGCCCAAAGAGGACAGCCCATGTACCGAGCAAATCAGGGCCCGAAACGGGGAATAATGAGGCCCAAACACAAATCAAATAGACTCCAAATAGGTTTTACCTTATGGGGATGGATCCTAGGCATCACTAGAGGCCTAACGGAAGAAACGGGCCGAACGGAGCCAAAAAAGGTGCGGCCGCACCAGGGTGCGCCCGCACCGTTTCTGGCTCTGTTCAGGCCCAGTTTTTGCGGGAGATCAACACCGACGTACCCTAAGTGGTTCTGGTGGTTATTGCCTCCCTCAATCAATGCACCATCAGGTCGGTTTGGGCTATTCAAGAGGGAGAAATCTTCCATTCAACCCTCTCCTCTCCACCTATAAAGAGGAGGCCTCACCCCTCCTCATGAAAGCATCATATACTCATACAAATCCCATAGAGCTACTAGAGCTTCTTTCTTCTCTTTTCTTTCTTTTTTTATTCTTTATCTAGTAGTAGTGGAGCAAGACTCATCTTATAAGAGGAGGAGGACATCTTGGCTTCTTAGTATGAATACTATTCTTTCTATTATATTCTTTCTCTCTTTATCAATATAGCAATGTTCTAGAATTAGAGTACAGTTCTAGTGATATGATCTTGTTAGATGAACCAGGTGCTAGTTTGTGTGATTTGATCATAGAACATAGGGCTTCTAGTTCATATGCTTTGTTCATGATATGCTTGCTAGTTCATAGTGTTCATATCGTATTCTTAGCATATAGAACTCTGTTCTTAATCGTTCATATATTTAGATGATTAGGAATAAAGTTGTGTGTGAGATGGTGGTTTATCGCACAACATCCAAGTTCTTTACTCGTTCATCCGTAGGGTGAGAGACCTAGGGGGACTTAGGTCGATGTTCTATATGTGAGCGTGATGCTCGGGTATAGGGAAGCCGGTGATTGCACTTCATAGTCTATGGTTGAGGTGGTAGGCGGTAAGTGGTGACAACCTGTCCATCCTTTGTAACCCTCCACGTTCGGTTATGGTGTAGGAGTCTAAAATGTCACCCATGTTTCACTGGCAGACTAGTGCCCGGTGGCCTTCCGATCTATCGCAAATACAACTCTATCTCTGACTCATGTATTTATATGACTAACTATATTCTAGATATTAGCTGTATTAGGATCATTGCTCCCATAGGATATTTTTTTATTCTTTATTCTTTAACTTTTTCTTCTCTTTTCTCTATTCTTTCTTTTTCTCTCTCTTCTAGAGCTCGCGGTTATGTATGTATGATCACTATCCAAATCATAATCCGTTCACCTTTGCTATGAACCTTGGTTTATTCACACATGTCATCCTAGTCTATATCTAAGTTAAACTCTTTTGCTATGTTTTTTTTTAGAAAAATATAAATACGACACCTAGGAATACTTCGGGTTGAAATGCTACAACGGTATTTCTGTGCGCTTGCGGATTCATATCCATAACTGCAAAGAATTACCGTATCACCATTATCTCTCTGCTGTAGTTAGGAATATAGTTTTAGTACTAGTGTTAATGTTAAAAGTGCGCCGTATAGCATCTCTAAGGCACTAGCTGCTAAAGCTATAGTCCTAATATTATTAGGAATATAACTCTCTTGACAGAGGTAGGAATAGTCTTGATATGCCACGATGCCCATGCTAGACTATTATAAAACTATTATTGGAGGTGTATCACTAGTTAGCTGTAGATGAAATAACTGGTGATGTGTGTCTCAGTGCCATGGCTGGACCTAAATCTGGTGATATGGTACTGAGGTATGCCACCCCAAACACTTCTTACTCATTACTGGGTATAGATTCTACTTCTATTCTCTGTGATAATGTTAAAAAATGTTAACAACATCCTTTTTGATCTTCCCATTTTATTAGGTAGCCCTAAATAGTATTCAATGAGTACTCTATCCCATAAAGTTTATTACTTAAAACCGTATTTATATGGAGGGTATAGTTTGTCCACGGGACTGAGAGAGTGCCTGGTTAAACTAATCTAATGCAGCTCCCCTTTCACGGCCTCCTTTATGCTCTCACTGCACTTGTTGCCGAAGAAGTCGCCATCAAAACACACCGCCAACGCCCGTACTCCACGGTCCTGCGAGGCCCACTACTCTCGCTGCTAGTGCGCTGTTGCTGCTGTTGTGTTCTGTGCGCGGCCGATGCGGCGCCGATCTCCATAGTTGTGCGAAACCTAGGCCGCGGTGGTGGCGGCGGGCGCGGGCGAGGCCGCAAGGCGGCACCTGCCTCCTGAGTGGGGAGCGGGCTCCTCGGATCCACATCGCGCCGGCGGTTGGCGGCGTCGCGATGAACCCGTTATGCTGCATCGCGCCGGTCTCCCTCGAGCACGCTCGGGAGCAGCTCCACGAGCACCCGCCGCGCATCCTCGCCGGCGCCCCGCTGCCGACGCCGGCCCCTCAGGAGGATGCGGTTGTGGGAGTGATGCACAAGTGGGTCAACTACGGGAAGGGGTGGCGGTCGCGGTGGTTCGTGCTCGAGGATGGGGTGCTATCCTACTACAAGCTCCGAGGCGGCGGAGGGGCAGGCGGAGCTGGTGCTGGGGAGGTTACTGCGTCGCCCGCTGCTGCTGCTGCAGCCAGAGTGATCGGGGACGGGAGTGCCCTACAGCAGGCGCGGGAGGTGGCTTCGGGGGCAGGAAAGCTGTGGAAGCCATTCGGCGAGATACACCTCAAGGTACGGTGCTGCCATTCGATTCGGTTTCTTCAGGCTGAGAAGTGAAATTTTGAAGCCACATTCTTCGTGTAATGATGATTGAGCCATGAATATTATTTGGGTAAATGTGGTTAGAGTAAAAAAAAAAAAAAAAAACAAGTGGGGGATTGGCGCTCATTTTACTTTTCATTTTTCTGTTTTCCAATTGATGACATGCTGGGGTAGGGAAACCTGGTCGCTGATATTTATATGTTTGCATCGATGCACCACAATTGATCAGCACTTTGGAATTATCTGAATGATTTGGCACAATGCTGGAGGAAGCAAGATAAATTTCTCAATTTTACATGAATTTCCTTATGTGGTATTTAGGTCTCATCTATTCGAGCAAGCAAGTCTGATGATAAGAGGCTGTACATATTCAGTGGAACAAAGACGCTACACTTGAAGTGTGAAACTGAGGAGGATAGGAATGCGTGGATAGATGCATTGCTGGCAGCAAAGGATCAGTTCCCACGGTCACTGACTAGCAATGATCTTGGTCCTATGGCAGACATTATGTTGTCCTCTGAGAAGCTTAGGGCACGGCTGCTGCAGGAGGGTCTGAGTGAAGCAGTGGTTAGGGAGTGTGAGTCTATTATGATGAGTGAGCTGCTGGAACTGCACAACCAGATAAAGTCACAGCAGCAACAGCATTCTATTTTGATAGACCGCCTCCGGCAATTGGAGGTCATATTTCTATCTCTGGTTTGGTTACTTAATAATATCTGATTTTATTTTTGTTATTATTATTGCCTTTTCTAGTATTGATTATCAGAAATAAAAATACTAGCAGCAGGGAAAATATCTTCATGCTTTTTAGCAATGGAAAATATCATTATTTGCAAAGCACAAAAATATTAATAACGATTAGCACTGAGCTTAATCTGAGCTAGGGCTTCACATTACGTGCTATCTTGTAATCAGCAGAGTACCCGCATTAATGCCTTGCACAACTTGTCTGTCGTGTTGCTACTAGCATATCGACATTATTGCTTGGTTCACTCGTTATAATGTGGTGCTGACAACTAACAACAATAATGAGATCAGCCGGTATTACATGCTTTTTCTGCGGAAAAAAGCCGGTATTACATGCTGATATGCATGTAACTTGTGCTTTGCATGATTTGTGTTTAAAATTGCAAACATTTTGTAAATATGAGCTATATGTGATATAAGGATATAATAGTCCAGAAATGGAATCCATATGCATTTCTTTTTCATTAATTGGAACAAGTTACTCATCTTAGACGGATACATTTATTTTAACTAAAATACTTGGTAAGCAGCAAGTGAAATTTGTCTTTGTATGACATAATTTCTTTAACATTTGGATTGCTTATAGAGCACATTGCAACTGCATAAGTTCATCCTTGCAAACTTCGTTAAAGATTTTTTTCTTCGACACCTCAACTTATGCAAATGAATTTTTCTTTTTTAAAGCGAAAGAATTTTGACCATAATTTTAAGGGTTAGCATGGTCCATTTCTTGATGCAGACAGAGAAAGTTGAGTTAGAGAGAACAGTTGTCCATGAGACTAAGGAGAGGGAAACACTTGGCTATGCCAACAGCAGACAAAGTGGTTAGTAGTTTCGTTACTCATACATAAAACTATTTCTTTACTTACCCTTTGTGTTGCAATCTGTTGTACATCATCTTTCATTGATTGTCAAAATGTTTAGGGTTGACATAGATGTTACGCCATTTTGGGGTTGAAAGACTTGAAGCCTCCTTTTGCTTTTCTATTATTCATCTGTGGCAAAATAGAGAAGGATTGATTCTATGCATCTTATCTCCCTACAATTTTTACATAAGTGATCAGCTATACTGTCATAGTTTCAATCGTCAAATTATATAATTATTATCAGTGTCCAGCTGCGGAGTATGGTTAAATGTCATTCTCGCTTTGTTATATATTAGTCAGGTTGTAATGCGCAACCATTTTCCCTAGGCTTGCTCCCACCACTTCAGTTCTTGTTGTACAGCTCCTGCTAAATGCTCATTTTTCAATATTTTTTCAAGATGGTCTGTTACTGTTAGTATGTTCTCTTCACATGTTTCAGATTATATTGCGATGAATAAAGAATAAGAAATGGCTACACATCATAATAGTAATAATTTATTTAGAACTTGAAGAGTCTTGTATGTTGGTCCCATTATAAATGATTGATATTCCCTCCATTCTAAATTGTAAGTTGCTTTGGCTTTCTAAATTCATAGTTTTTATTAGGTATCTAGACGTAGTGCATATCCGGACACATAGCCAAAGCTATGTACCTAGAAAAAGCCAAATGACTTACAATTTTGAATGGAGAGAGTGTTGCAAACATGGATCAAGAGAGATATTTTTCCCCTGCCCGAGGGCAGCTTAGCGTGTATGCCGCTTGGATTGTATTGAAATTGCAAAAGGTTCACACACGATACAAGATAGATGCCCAGCTTATATACGGCGGTGGCTCAACAACTCCCTAACTGCATAAAGCAGATTCCCCTTCTACTTGGTTGCCAAGGCACCATGGTCAACTTGGTTGCCAAGGAACCTATGCTATGATTACAGCAAGATAAAGTAAATACTTAGGTAGATAACTAGGTAACTAGGTAAAGCACTAGGCTAATACCCATCGGTTCTCCCCCCTTAGCCTTGTGCACCTCGGAGTTGATCAGCTTCAGCCCAATTCTGCCTCTCATTTCTTGGAACTTGGCCTTGCCCGGGACTTGGTCAGAATGTCTGCTAGCTGATCAACAGTTGAGATGTACTCAGCCCTGATGCTTCCATCTTCAAGACAGCTGCGAATGAAATGGTACTTGATCCTGATGTGTTTGCTTCTCTCATGGAAGACTGGATTCTTGGCCAAAGCAAGTGCTGACTTGCTGTCCACCTTCAGGTCCACCACTTCAACCTGTCTTGCCGAGGAGCTCACCCGAGTCTTGGATACCACAAAGCTTGAGTTGCAGCGCAGTGGAGGCGGCGATGTACTACGCTTCATAGCTTGAGAGCGCCACCACCTTCTCGCTTGATAGATTGCCACCGACCGGGCAATTGCCGAGGAAGAAGAGGGCTCCACTCGTGCTTTTGCTTGTGTCAACGCCGCCGGGCGAGGTCGCCGTCGCGAGAGCCGATAAAGCGAGCGTTGCTTGGAGCTTTGGTGAAGTGGAGTCCGTAGTCAAGCGTGTCAGCAACGTAGCGGAGGATTCGCTTGACTGCAGCTTGATGCTCCGGCGTGGGCCGCTCCATGAATCAACTAACGAAGCCGACGGCGAAGGAGATGTCGGGGCGCGTGTGCACCAGGTAGCGCAGACTTCCGACAAGGCGCCGGTAGTGGGTAGGATCGACCTCAGCAGTAGTACTGTGCTTGCTGAGTCGAAGCCGCTCCTCCATTGGAGTGTGGGCTGGGTTCCCTCCATTCCCCCCAGCTCCAGAATCCTCTTGGCATAGTGAGATTGCCTGAGAGTGATTCCGATGGCGCTCTGGTGCACTTCAACGCCGAGGTAGAAGCTGAGGAGGCCGAGGTCGCTGATGTCGAAGGTGCTCTTCATCTTGACCTTGAACGCCTCCACTTCTGCCTCGTCTGCGCCGGTGATGATCAGATCGTCGACCTTGACGCCGACAAGCAGGACAGTGCGCCCACTGCCTCGCCTGTACATTGCGGCTTCATGGCTGCTCTGCTGGAAGCCCATCTCCTTGAGTGTGGTGTCCAGTTTAGCATTCCACGCCCGTGGCACCTGTCGCAGGCTGTAGAGAGCCTTGCGAAGGCGGTAGACTTTGCCTTCTTCTCCGGCGACGGCGTAGCCAGGCGGCTGTTGCACGTACACGTCCTCCTTGAGGTCGCCCGTTGAGGAAGGTGGATTTCACATCCATGTGATGGACCCGCCACCCTTCTTGAGCAGCCCGGCCAGGAGGAGGACTCCGACCGACCATTCGCGCCAATCGAGCCGAGCGGCGTCGTCAGTAGTCCGCACCTCTGGGCCGGGCGAAACCGCACGCCACGAGCCGTGCCTTGTGCTTGATCACTGCGCCCAGCTCGTTCTTCTTGAGCTTGAACACCCATTTCAGAGTGATGGGCCGGTGACCAGAAGGAAGTGGCACCAGCTCCCAGGTGCGATTGTGCTCCACCGCCTTGAGCTCCTCCTCCATCGTAGCTCGCCAGGCGGGATCATCCTTGGCCTCGGCGAAGCTGGCCGGTTCTCTGGCGTGGGTGAGGTGGAGCTCGGCGAAGAGGCGTGTCGCAGGCGGCGGAGTGGGCTGCTCGCCGAGGATGTTGGAGAGGCGTGCAGTAGCGCAGCTGATCGCCATCGTAGAAGGCGTCGAGCCACTCCTCATCATCCTCGAGCGGGGTGGCGTATTCCACCAGATCACCGGGCTCCACAGCATCTGATGGTGAGGACGTCGTGGTTGGAGTCGATGGTGATGGGGAATTTGCGATTGGCGCAGTGGGTGGGCTTGACTGGGTGGCGGTGGCAGGTGAAGACGCGATCTCTGCGCCCGGCGGAGACTTGTTCTGCGCCAGCTCCCCCGGAGACGGCGAGCGGGGTGCAGAGGGCATTGTTGCCGGCGGCGTAGGCGTTCCGCCCGTCGATGGTGATCCCTCAGGTGCGCCTCCAGCTCGGTGCGGCAGCCAATACTGATGGTGAAGTCGCTTCTTGCCGCCGCCGAACTCCCCGCGCTTGGGGGGTCGACCCGCCAGGTCCCCAGCCTTATCCTTCGTCGAAGACAACGTCGCGGCTCACCTTGACCCGGGCTGCGTCACCGGATCGAGGATTCGGTACGCCTTGGCGCCTTTCTCCGTAGCCGATGAAAACGCCCGCCTTGCCGCGATCGTCCAGCTTCTTCAGCTGGCCCAAATCCTTGGTGTAGGCGATGCAGCCGAAGCCCGAAAGGTCTTCAAGTGACTCACCGCCGGCGTGCGCCCGTGCCAAGCTTCGTAGGGGGTCTTTCCCTGCAAGTTCCGCGTCGGAGAGCGGTTGAGCAGATGCACGGTGGTCATCACCGCCTCCCCCCAGAACTTGGCTGGCATCCTTCTCTGCTTCAGCAGGGCACGCGCGGTGGCCACCACGGTTTGGTTCCGGTGTTCCACCACGCCGTTCTGCTGGGGAGAGTAGGGCGCGGAGTAGTGCCGCTGCACGCCCTCCTTAGCGCAGTAGTCGGCGAACTCCGCGACGGTGAATTCGCCGCCGTTGTCGGTGCGCAACACCTTGAGTGGGCGCCCACTCCTTCTCTGCCGCCGCCTTGATTTCCTTGACGACGTCGGTTGCGGCGTCCTTGGACGGCAGCAGGACCGCCCACATGAAGCGTGTGGTGTCGTCGACCATGAGGAGGAAGAAACGCCGCCCGCCCGGAGTTGTTGGCGAGACTGGTCCGCAGAGGTCGTCGTGGACTAGCTCCAGCTGCTCCTGCGCGCGGTAGAGTGCCTGCTGTGGGAACGATCGACGGCGCTGCTTGGTCGTGACGCAGGTGTCGCAGACTTGCTCGGCGTGCTTGATTACGGGCAGGCCGCGCACCATGGACCTCGCTCCGAGTTGGTGCAGAGCCTCGAAGTGGAGATGGCCGAAACGCTCATGCCAGCTCCAGGCTTCGTCGTTGGCGCGTGCGGCGAGGCAGACGGGTTGCGTGGCGTTGAGGTGGAGAAACGTAGGGGGGCCGGGTCCCCGGCGCACCTTGACGAGGGAGGCGCCCGACGATCCCAGGATGCGAGTACGCCATGATCGATCTCCACCTTGGATGCGCCTTCATCGAGCTGCCCCGCACTCATGATGGAGCTGCGCAGCCGGGATGAAGTAGACGCCTTTGAAGCACGCTTGGCGCTCACCGCTCTTGGCACGGGAAGGCGATGGAGCCGATGACCTGAATCTCCACCTTTGGGCGTCGCCCGGCGCACCGAGCCCGCGAACGAGAGGTGTCGAGGTCGGTGAAGAGCTCGCGACGACCGGTCATGTGGTGTGTGGCGCCCATGTCGAGGTACCGGCCGTCCAGCGCCTCCCTCGCCGGGCCGGTGTCGAGGCAGGCGCGGGACTCGTCGAGGTCGGCGTTGGCGTTGGAAGCGGAACCACGGCTTGCTCCTCGTCCGGCTCGATGAAGTCGTGGGCGAGGAAGAGCGCGCTTCAGCGTCGTCGACCTCGCCACATGTGCCGCTGCACGCGCTCCGGCGTGGCTATGGGCAATCCTTTGCCTAGTGGCGGCTTTGGTGGCGATTGAGGCAGGTGTCATCGCGATTCTTCCAATTGCCGCCGCCAACCGCTGCCTTCTCACCTTGGCCGCCCTGCCGCCCGCACGCTGCTCGCCTTTGGCGCACACCTTTTTGCCGCCCGCCGTCGTGGCTCTGCGTTTGCGCTGCCGGACTCGCCGGCCTCCTTCTTCTGGCGCGCAAGCCACTGCTCCGTGAGCATGAGCTTTCCGCCCATGGAGGCGATCTCGAGGCGATGGATCGGCGTCGAGATCGTCCACTGTCTTCAGCCGCCCGGTGATCTCCTCGATGGTGAGCTCGTCGAAGTCGAGGAGCGTCTCGATGGCGATCTTGATCTGCCCGTACTTCTTGGGGATGGCGCGCAGGTACTTCTCCACCGCGCGCTCCTCGTCGATGTGCTGCTCGCCGAGGAGGGTCATCTGCTGCCTCAGCGCCATCAGACGTAGAGCAAAGTCCTCGACTTGCTCCCCCGGGCGGAAGGCGAGGTCCTCCCACTCCTTGCGCAGGCGCTAGAGCGTGGCACGACGGACGCGGTCGACGCCGATGCGGGCGATGGCGATGGAGTCCCAGGCCTCCTTGGCCATCGCCTCGTCGGCCCGAGGGGGGGACGCCCATCTCCGGTGGCACCCCGGCGATGATGGCCTCCAAGCGCCCGATCTTCATGGTACGGGAGGTCGCCGTACTCCACCGCATCCCAGAGCTGACGAGCCTGCATCTTCAACTTCATTAGTGAACTCCACTCATGGTAGTTCGTCTTCGTGAGCATGGGCCATGGGGTCACCGCGCCGGAGTCCTTGTAGACGACGGGCGCCGAGATCCGCGACGGTCTCCGCGCCCACGACGTCGAATCGGGCGACCGCGACGCTTCCCGGGCGGCGCGCTCGGGGACTCTGGAGCCATCTGCGGCGCCCGCTCCCGCTCCCAGCTCTTGGCGCAACCTGGCGGCGTCGCTGCCGCTGCCGTGGCTGCGGCTGCTGCTGCCCGAGCCGCCTCGACCGCCCGCGCTGCTGCGGCCTCTGCCCCTGGTTGGCGTTGCGGCGGCGGCTGCAGCTGCACGCCTGCGATGGCTGGAGGCGGACATGGCCCCTCGCTGTTCTCTCCTAATCTGGCTCTAGATACCAATTGTTGCAAACATGGATCTAGAGAGATATTTTTTCCCCTTGCCCAGAGGGCAGCTTGGCAAGTGTGCCGCTTGGATTGTATTGAAATTGCAAAAGGTTCACACACTGATACAAGATAGATGCCCTGCTTATATACAGCAGTGGCTCAACTACTCCCTAACTGCATAAAGCAGATTCCCCTTCTACTTGGTTGCCAAGGCACCATGATCAACTTGGTTGCCAAGGAACCTATGCTATGATTACAGCAAGATAAAGTAAATACTTAGGTAGATAACTAGGTAACTAGGTAAAGCACTAGGCTAATACCCATCAGAGAGTACTTGCTTTCCTTTTCTAGTGGAAGGTATTAATCCCAAATGCCACTGTAGTAATGTATTAACAATAACATACAAGTGTATTCTTCTCTACATGTCCTAATACTGTGGATATGAACTTAGTTTTCTCTGTATAGTGAAACATACAAGTGTATTCTTCTCTTTATGTCCTAATACTGTGAGACATCAACATATTTATCTCTGTTTAGTGATCTAGTCTTGTAGCCGGTGTGTGTATTATCTTTTGTAAATAGCTGCTCAGCAGCTCCAAAAAATGGACATCACTGAGTTATGCTGCTTTGAGTGTGTTTGTTGGCAGTCCGGCCTTTGGTCCCTTTTGTCCATCCTGTGTTGTGATTCTCTCGTTAATGCAATGCCTCGGGGGAGGGGTCGAGTTTTTCTGAAGATGGAAGTTCAAGAACCAAAGTATCCATACTGACTAGCTTAACTTATCTGTGTGTCCTTTTATTAATCAGTTATACAGCTTGAGGTAATTAGCAAGCCTTTACGAAGATTGTATAAATAGTTACACTCATCTAGCTTTCTAACTAAATATTATTTTTTTGGACAGCTTCAATGTGGGTGTTATTAGCTGATTTGAAGTAGTTGAGCCCAATCGATGCTTTAATCTTCTGAAAAAATATGATTGACTAATTTTTTTATTCAAATTTTTTCAAACTTTATATTGTTAGCTTTAATCTTGTATAAAGCTTATCTCAATTGTCAGATGTAGCTTGGCAAATGTCTCTTTCAAGGAAGTGGTTCAGTCCTATGTTTTCTTGCCTTACATTATGTAAGCATGTGGCCTGTTGTTTTGGTTCTTATTATATATGCATTATGGTACTACTCCATACTCATATTAGTTGACGTTTTAGACAAGGTTTGGGTCAAACATTGGGAATATAAATTAGCAATAACTTTTAAAATATTTAGTTTGAAAAGGTAAAACTTATATGTATAGATTCACCTTGAAGCCTACTTTTATAAAAGTAATTTTATTTTAAAATTTTCTTATATATTTCAATAAAAACTGATGGATAAAGTTAGATCTTGAAGACCGTGTCCTTGTCCAAAACGTCAACTAATATAAATATGGAGGGAGTATACCATAACAAAAGTTATGTAGTTACATACGGTGCTCTCATACTGTTTTCATCAGAAAAAATGTTCAGACGCTCCATTTATTACTTTTATTCTTTATTTACTAATTTGTGAGGCAGCAGTGAGTAGATTGATAGTTTGGCTTAATTTTTTTATTTGCCTCATAACCTATGGCCATAAATAGTTAAAATTAAAATACAGGAAAGAATATTTAAAATTAAAATACAGGAAAGAAAAATGTCCTAAATTACTTGATTATTGTTGTTCTAACAATGCTAATGAATGCTTCCATCCCAAATTATAAGGCATTAGAGAGGAAACCCTAGCCCCCATTCCTATCCAAATCCAACCGCTTGCTGACACGCAAGTGATTCAGATGCTTGATGCGTGCGGTGGGTTACCTCTCTAGACCAAGCACCTAAAATCTACCGGACGGATCTAGCGTATAAACGCGTTTTTGTTGCGGCAATGCATAAAAACCAGTGTTTGAGTGAATCGAAGCCTGTTCGTTGCCGTATAAAAACCTCTCCGCGAGCTAGTTGTTCCATCTAACAGGCTGAAGCAGGCTGACACATGCTGGGGTTGACACATGCTTCGGGCGACACATGCCGACACATACTTACATGCACGCATCTACTCTAATCCTCTTCCGATTTTTATGATAATTCCTTAATGAAGCATCAAATTTAAAAATAGTTTTCACCATTGAACTATTGATGTTTTTGTGCACGATTCAAGATCCATTGTGAATATATTTTTGAAAATTTTTAAAATTCATAAATTCACACAATAGGATATAGAGTTTTATCTTTGGTGTCTGCACAAGATAAGATCTTATGAGCGAGTACATAGAAACAAGGTAGACGTTCTCGTCTCTTACAAAATTTGAAATTTGAATCACAACACTTGAATCATAGCACTTGGAGGCCGAATGGATGCATAGAATTACTTGTCAAGATGCGTAGAATAGTTTTTAAAACCGATATTGCGTAGAAATTTGTCATTGGTTGAATAAAAGTTGCATATTTTACTGTATTAAAACCTTCTCCACGAGATGAACATTCCACATGACAACCGTGATTGCCTCCAACACGTGAATCCATGCAAGCCACACATGGAGACAACCTTGTCTTCTCCAAAATTTGAAATTTAAAGCACGTAATGACGATTGAATGCATACAAACTAGTGCTTCTATGAGCAAATTATGTATACAAATTTATTGTCATAATGTATATAATGCAAATGAAATTATAGTTAGCTATGCATAGAAACTTATGCACACATACACAAAACTCAACAAACAAAAAAACAGTATCGTTGCCGAGATCTTTGGGGAAGTGCTCGCCGCTCGTGCTTATGGAGGGAATGAAGCCACGGCGCTGCAAGAGTCGAGAAAGCCGTGCCCCACAATCCCAAGAATCGGCGAGCTACGCAGTATGATTCAAGTGTTGTGATTCAAATTTTAAATTTTTATAAGAGGCGAGAGCACCTACCATGTTTCTACGTACTCGCTCATAAGATTTTATCTTGCTTGAGACAATAGCATAAAACTCAGAACCTATTGTGCGAATTTATAAATTTAAAAAATTCAAAAATATATATTTACAGTGGATCTTGAATCGTATACAAAAATGTTAGAAGTTCAATGGTGAAAACCGTTTTTGAATCGGATGTTTCGTTGAGGAATTATCGCGAAAAAATGGAAGAGATTTGAGTGGATGCGTGCATGCCAAATGTGTCAGCCCGCGTCAGGTTGTGTCAGGTGGAACAACCAACTTGTGGAGACATTTTTATGCGGTAACGAACTGGTTTTGATCCACTCAAACACTAGTTTTTATGCATCGTCGCGACAAAAACGTTCCCATGCAGTCTGGCCAGGGATTTTATGCGCCTGGTCTGCTGGTCTGGAGGGGTCCCCACCTGCGCGCCTCAGTACCTGCATCTACCTGCGCCAGCAGCTGGTTGGGCTGGATAGGAGGGGCTGGCTGGGGCTTCCAATAGCTACTAGGAGCCCGGGGCTCCTAATAGCGGGACCCTTTTATTATATAGATTTGGTCACACTTTGAAAAAGTTTGACTCTCCAAAATTCTTGGAATGCCTTATAATTTGGGATGGAGGGAGTACAAATTTTGCTGGGAGTGATACATATTTGTATGGCTTATTCCTTCGGTAGACAACAAGAAGCATGCGCATATGTTCGTTGTATAGAAAGTTGAAATGTTTTTGTGGAAGAGAAACTTGAAATTATTGTGTACTAAATTTATGTCCAGCTTGTTCCTACGATCGGGGCTTAATTTTTTTCTCTGTTTGCCAAATGTGCAGATTTCTATTCAGTTTTATCAGGAGGAAGTACAACTGAATCAGACCCTGACACTGCAAGCCACGTGGCTGAACTTGAAACTGAGGAAGATGAAGTTACATACTTTGATACAAGAGACTTTTTATCTGCAGAGTCTTTACGGAGTGCTTCATGTCAAAGGAGGGAACTAATTGCACAAGGTTTTGGATCAGAATATGTTGGAGATTCTATTACAAATACTGTCAAAACTACTAAATATCCCTTTGTGCTACGTAGAAATAAGCTGCCAGAGCCGAAGGAAAAAGAAAAGCATATAGGATTATGGTCAATAATTAGAGAAAATATTGGGAAAGACCTCTCAGGTGTTTGTCTACCTGTTTATTTCAATGAGCCTCTTTCTTCTTTGCAAAAATGTTTTGAAGATTTGGAGTACTCTTACTTGGTTGACCATGCACTACACTGTGGAAAACAGGTAGAGTAATAAGTCATTCCAACACTATCTTTAAAGGATTAATTATGTGAGATTCTATTCTGGTGTTTCTTTATGATCCCATTTTAATTTTCTTGTAAGATCTTCAATATATTTCAACTGCTTAGCCAAAATTTTTTGGCAGTATAGTGAAGAAATTGCTATTGGTCAAAAATTAACTAGTTGTGCATGGCCAATGTTTTTTAGTAACCATAATTTTCTTCTTTGGAAATATCAGACTGCATTATGTGTTTTATGTATGGCACTTCAAGTAACTAAATTTGGTCCACGTAAAAAAAAAAAAAAAAAAAAAAAAAAAAAAAAAAAAAAAAAAAATACATTTGAAGCCTTGTTTGCTTGCCCAATCCTGGTCTCCTGGCCAACCAAGAACCTTTATGCCTGGACTGGCTGAAATTCCTTCCAGTTCTGGTTCATCAAAACAAGTTATGTAAGCATGTTGAAGAATTGTAAAAAGACAATGTTAGTATGAATAATTTTACTGATTTGAACTCCCTAATGTTATCTCTATCATCCAAACTCATTGCGCAAGGTGTTTAAATTTCTGATATCTTTAGAGACAAGAATCTCTGTTTAACATGTAATCCTTAGGAGAATCCAACCCCCCGGCGCAACCCTTTATTAGAAAAGCTGATACACTGATTAAAAAACAAGAACCTTATATCCAATTTCCTTTCGGTTCTTCTTTGGCTACATATTTTGGCAATATGCTTTCCTTTAGGAAAAAAACTTAGTTTGGGAGCGAATTTTAAGCTGGGATTGAAAAAAAAAAAATTCCTTCATCTGTCCCATGTCAAAGTATAGGTATAAGGTGTGGCCCAAGTCTTGGTCGTTCTCACATGGACTATGGTATCGCTGTGTATGGTTGGGGCAGGGTTCGGGGATTTTCTCGACTTGAGTGAGGCCTTCTCCTTAGCAAATTGCCCAGGGCTGCCTTACCCCCGCAGGTTGAGTTCTGTAATCTTCACCCTAATTTGAGTGCCATGGTTTTGAGTCGTCGCTTAGGTGTTGAGGCATACCCCCGGGGCTACAGGACGCCACAGAGTTTTAGTTATGCCATATTGCCTGCCTTACCCCCACAGGTTGAGTTCTGTAATCTTCACCCTAATTTGAGTGCCATGGTTTTTGAGTCGTCGCCTAGGTGTTGAGGCATATCCCTGGGGCTACAGGACGCCACAGAGTTTTAGTTATGCCATATTGCCTAGGCGTCTCCTAGAAGGCGCCTAGGTGTCCAGGCGTACCCCCAGCGCCACAGGATGCCGCAACACCTCAAAAACCATGTTGAGTGCTATGCTTCTCTTCCTATCAATGCTTCATGTTTTGCATTGCAATGATTCTTGGTAAATACAATGTAGGGTGACAGCTTAATGAGGATACTTCATGTAGCAGCATTTGCAGTATCAGGTTATGCTTCAACCGAAGGTCGGCAATGTAAACCCTTCAATCCCCTACTTGGGGAAACATATGAAGCTGACTATCCGGATAAAGGACTTCGTTTTTTCTCTGAAAAGGTTGCACAGCTGTTCGAATTATAAACTATTTTTTACTCAGTTCGTAATACTTGTCCATAGCTCACCATGCACACAGTCTGAGAAAGTAATACTTTCAGGAAAAAGAAAATGTGAAATGACCATCCATTACCCCTGTTAAATGCAATTATAGATCATGCAAGTTTTATTCTTAGTTCCTGTCTTCTGAACATTTAATTAGGGGTAGAGTGGAAATACAGCAATAACTGCACATTTGGCATCGCCATCCGACAAGTATTATGAAATGTTTTCTTCCAAGGCCATGGACAAGTATTGTAGGAAACAGAGGGGAACTAGTAATTTAGTTCCTAGTTCCTGTCATTGATTTTATTTGTACCTTGCATGTTTTCTAGTAGTAGTAGTAACCTATAGTGCTCACTGAATTTATTTGATCAAGAAGGTATTCATATGAATTGATTACAAAAACATGGTTGTGACAAGAACTGAAATTTATTTCAGGTCAGTCATCACCCAATGGTTGTTGCATGCCACTGCGATGGTAGAGGTTGGAGATTCTGGGGTGATTCCAATCTGAAAGGGAAGTTCTGGGGTCGATCCATTCAGCTTGACCCAATAGGTGTTCTTACCCTCCAATTTGATGATGGAGAAACATTTCAGTGGAGTAAAGTGACTACTTCC
Source organism: Chrysopogon serrulatus (assembly GCA_015844335.1). Lineage (NCBI taxonomy): Eukaryota > Viridiplantae > Streptophyta > Magnoliopsida > Poales > Poaceae > Chrysopogon > Chrysopogon serrulatus. Next base: position 852,567 of record JADLZL010002094.1, on the reverse strand, counting down.
ATTTACAATATCATAATTGGCAAAATTTACTGTGACCATTATGGCACAATGCGCATCAATGGAAGTGGCCAGTACTCCTGCAAGCTTAAATTTAAAGAACAGTCAATTATTGATCGCAATCTGCACCAGGTAACTCAGTAACTAGAAACTTCTACATGCGTGATAAGAACTGTTCAATGGAAACCTTCTGCTTTGAAAAATAAGGACAAAAATTTTATTATAATAGAGCAGCACATCATTTCTAAAACCTCTGGCCCAAAGTCTTTTATTCTTTTATTAATCTCTAGTACCTCACATAGCATCATACCACAGTTTATAAAGACATGTGCCGAAGATGTGTTTTTGCTTTATTTTTTACTAGCTCTTTGCCGGTGCATTGCAAGGGGAGCCAAAAAACAATATTTTCCAAGAAAATATTGTATCATCACAATTTGGGATCTATATTGCACAACTAAACCTCATGGTTCTTGACTGAGATTCCCCAAAAAGATACCTCTCCTAGATGTTGGGAAAAAATCGAGACCAAGAAAGAATCCCCCCCCCCCCCCGGCCAACTAATACAAAAATATGGCACTCGTAACGCCGCACCTGTATTTGCAGTTTTATCCATTTTTAAATAAAAAATGGTTACCTAGAAGGACAGGCTTGATAGTTTTAATATTAATCAGTATTAAATCAAACCCCAGGTGTGAGGAAACATAAACTCTTAACAAAACAATCTGGATTTACTTTGGAAAGAGCACATGAGAGGATAAGGATTTTCTTCTTTTAGGATTCCATGTTGGGAAATACGCAAGCACACGCGATCATTGCAATCGCAGCTATCACATTGGTAGGTAGATCACCATGACATAACCCTTTTGTTATGGTGGGCCAAGTCCGCATGGTGACCGCGTCCAAGGTGGGCGGACAGCGTCGCAACCTTGCTGCCACCGAGTTCCCGAACCACGTCCGGCGATCACCCATGACTACTACCTTTGAGGTAGTACCAGCGATCCTAACAATCTGGTATCGATGTCATGCCCTTGTCTGGCGTGGTGACCACCGCCGTTCTCGCTACCACCATTTCCGCCTCCAGCGCCGCACCACCCTCTGCCACCGCTCCATCACCCAAATCTTCTTTCTGCACTCACCTTCGCCCCGGCTCTACCGGCGCCATGAGGGCCACACGAATGCCCTCGGCGTTCGTCGCTTCCACAAGCTCTCTTTTTCGACCTTTGATGGCAAGGACGCCTGGCTCAACATGTGCGCTCACTTCTTCAGGGCGCAACGCACCCCTGATGCGGACGTGGTGTGGCTCGCGCCTTTCCACCTGGTGTTGCGCAATCCTGGTACTAATGATGGAGCCCGACGCTGGTGATGTTAGCACCATTCCGTGGCCGCTTTCTCCCCGCTGTGCCAGCAACGGTTTGGTCTCTCTGACTTAGTGTGGTTGCCATTCTGTGGCACGATGGTTGATTACCATGAGGCCTTCCTTGCTTGGATGGTGCACGCCAGGTTACTGTCGCTGGTCGGCTGGTGTAGTAGGTGCAACCTTTCACCGGTGGCTGCCAGACCTGATCCGCATTGACGTCAAACTCCAGGTGCCCGCGGATCTTCAGCGGGCTATGGGTTTGACCCGCACTTATGAGCACTGTGCGGGCGTGCTTCCAAGCGCGTTCGCCGCCCGACCGCCTCGTCCGCCTACGTGCCTAAGGCTGTCGGCCCTTCCGGCCGCGACATCACCACCGTCCAAGCAGCTGACACTGGGCACCAGTACTCCGCCTCCATCGCGCCAGCTCACTTCGGCGGAGATGGCAGAACGACGGCGCTAGGGTCTGTTAAACTGCGATGAGTAGTACGTGCGCGGCCACAAGTGCCCACACCTCTTTTATTGGGGTCTTCGACTTCGATGAGGCTGAACCGATGGGGAGACGACGCCCAGGCTGCCGACGAGTTGCCACTCCAAATCTCCCTCCATGCCATCACTGGCATTCGGATCGAGGACACCATGCTGGTTCACATCAACATCGCAACTACGAGCTCATGGCCCTCCTCGATTCGGTGTCGACGCACAATTTCGTTAGCATGATGGCGGCTCGTTGTGTGGGTCTGCACTTCCACGATAGTCAGGGCGGCCATGTGGTGGTCTCTAATGGTGACCGCGTCGCTTGCCATGGCCACATCCGCAATGTCGCTATCCGCATCGGCAAGGAGCACTTCACCATGGATTGCTACACCATTCCGCTCAACTACTACGACGACGTCCTTGGCGTCAAGTACCTGCACACCTGGGGGCCGATTCTCTGGGACTTTGACGACCTATGCATGGCCTTCTGGCACCACTTCAGGCGCGTTTTGTGGAAGGGCATCAGCTCCAAGTGGACCGACATCCCTCCCACCGGCCGCCTCCACACCATCCGGGGAACGAAGGCTGCTCTCCTCGACCGCCTACTGGAGTCGTTTGACGACGTCTTCGCGCCACCGATGGGGCTCCCACCGGCCCGTGACTGTGATCACCGCATCCACCTGCTGCCGAACACGGCACCGATGGCGGTCCGTCTGTATTGATATCCCCATTTGCAGAAAGATGAATTGGATCCTTGTTCTCCGCACCCATCCTCCTCGTCAACAAGCACAACGATATGTGGCGCTTCTGTGTGGACTACACAACGACCAGACGGTGAAGGATAAATTCCTGATTCCCGTGGTGGAAGAACTCAATGACGAGCTGCATGGTGCGTGCTTCACCAAGCTGGATTTGCATGTCGGCTACCATCAAGTGCATGTCGACCCCGAAGATGTGAAGACTGCGTTCTACATGCGTCATGGGCACTTTGAGTTTCTCGTGATGCTGTTCTGCCTCACCCGGCAACGTTCCAAAGTTTGATGAACGCGGTGCTTCACCCGTTCCTTGGTAAGTGCATTCTCGTATTTTTTGGCGACATTGATCTATAGCGCATCCTGGTTCGAGCACCTCCAGCACCTGTGGGCCGACTTCTCCGTCTTGCGTGACCACCAATTGCAGGGGCTGCGTGGCTTCCTCAGGTTTGCCGAGTATTACCGGCGTTTCATCAAGGACTTCAGCACCGTGCCCCCCTTCCCCTCACCAAACTGCTCCTCAAGGACAACTTCCATTGGACCGACACAGCAATGACAACGTTCACCGCCCTCAAGACGGCGCTCGCCACGGCTCCCGTACTCCACATGCCACATGCCGGACTTCACCAAGCCCTTCATGGTGGACTGTGATGCCTCCGGTATCGGGTTCGGCGCCGTCCTCCACCAAGGTGCTTTCAGCATCAACTTCTCGGTGGAGTACCGGTCCGAGCGCCTGAACACCGTGGTGTATGCCCTGTCGTGCCGCAAGCTGCCAGGGGAGTCGAGCCTCACGGCACTCTCTGGGCAGTTGTTCGTCCTCTGCGCCGACCTCCGCGAAGAGCTTCAGGTGGATGACCACCTGCGCCACCTCCGGCGACACCATCACTGAGACCCGCGACATGTCCGCCACTGCCTCTCATAAACTTGCTCCTAGGTCTGTCCTATGCATTTTCCTTGGATATTCCGCTCATCATAAAGGATACCGATGCCTTGATCTCTCTACCAATCGAGTCATCATCTCCAGGCACGTCATCTTTGATGAACATTCATTTCCTTTCTTATCGGACTTTGAGTTTATTGATGCTAATGATGTTGTGCCCGCTCTTAATTGGACCGTTGCACAAGCTTTTGCCTGCAGTTAACTCATCCGGCAACTCCCCTGTCCTGCTACCGCTGGCAGCAGCGTCCCTACTGCAGATGACAGCAACAGCAGTCTTGCTGCTGCACCTGCGCCACGTGTGGCCTCCGACAACAGCAGCATCAGCCCTGCTGCTGCAACCGCACCACGCGCGGCCTCCGACGACAGCAGCAGCAGACCTGCTGCCTACTCCGTGCCACGCGCGACCTCTAGGCCTCCTGCTGCCGCCCGAAGCCGCCACCGACGCCAGCAGCAGCCCTGCTGTCCCGTCCCGCGTCCCCTCCGCGGCCCTCAGCGACCCTCCGTCTGCCACTTGCGCCATACATCCCCTGTCACGCACGGCTATGGACAAGCCACTGCTCCCTCGCGTTGTGCATGCACCCCGGCGACCAGCCATTGCTGCTCGGACCACTTTAGGGCTGCTGCAGCCCCTGCACTTTCTCGTCGACTGATGCAGGGGCCTGTGCCTCCACACCCTCTGCTTCGCCGCATGGAGTCCAGACCCCCACCTGGGTTCCCGCCTCTTCGTCCGGAGGATCGTGTCATCACGCAGTTCTACTCACACCGACCTCGACCTCTGCCTACACCGCCTACTCCACCAGCTGTGCAACTTCCCCTGCCCAAGGGTGTTGTTCCAGTTCCTCCTGTGACTAACCAGCACGGCATGGGCACTCAGTCGAAGAGTGGCTATCAGATGCCTGCTGCCTATCACGCCGCGCCTCTTCCGCCACTGCCGAAGACCTTCCATAGCGCCCTCACCGATCCCAATTGGCATGCGGCTATGGAAGAAGAGCATAGTGCCTTGCTGCAGAACCACACCTGGGATCTCGTACCTCGCCCCTCTTGGGCAAACGTCGTCACCGGCAAGTGGATTTTCAAGCACAAGTTCAAGTCTGATGGTTCTATTAGTGTCTAGAATGAGCACCAACTAGTGATCCAAATGAGAGCGCACTTATCCTCTGGATGGTTTCCCAAGTGGACACGGTGATGTATACTGGTTCGGGCGAAGTCCCTACATCCAATGAGAGCGGGATTGTGTTACTGCGGAGCCTGTATGTGGCAGTACAAACCGATCGAGAGAGGAAGGAGCTCCCAAGTCTCTGTGAGCGAGTGAGTGGGTGAACGACTGAGCTAGAATGCCTATGTCGGTGTGCAGTGTTGCGAGCGGTTGTGTTGCGTTGAAGTTGTCCCCCTTGCATGAGCCCAAGCCCTCCCTTTTATAGTCGAAGGGGGCTGACACAGGTGGGCCATGCAGCGGGAGAGGAGGAAGACGAAAGAGGGAAAGAGAGCGGGGTCACGGCAGGCCCTGGGAAGATCGTGGTGCTGCGGCGGTTGTCGTCCTTCTCCTTCCTTTCCGAGGGACGAGAGGGGCGTTTGTTGTTGCTTCGCTTGACCCGGCGTGGAGGGGTCTGCCCTGGTGTTGGCGTAGGTTTGAAGGGCGCGGCGTACTTGGTCAGAGAACGGGGTGCTGGACAGGTGGGCTGCTCCGTAGAGTCGTAGACGGCAGTTGGTCGTGCGGGCATGGTGGCTTCAGTACTGGTATGGCGGTGGTATCCTTCTACCTTCTTCTTGGGTCAGGAAGCGGGGTTGGAGTTGGTGCAGCGCAAGATCCGGCGTAGGGCGGCAGGGTTAGCACTAGTTATATAAATTAAAGATGTTGCTTTCATTGATGTCAATATAGTTTCTTGGGCACGCACGGGCAAAGATTCTGCTGCGTCCGTCTTCCTCGACTGATCTAGTCATCCACACTGATGTTGATTGGGCTGGTTGTCTAGACACTCGCAAGTCCACCTCAGGCTACGCAGTCTTTCTTGGTGACAACCTCATCTCTTGGTCCTTCAAGCTTCAGAATACGGTGTCTCGATCCAGTGCTGAAGCCGAGTATCGCGCGGTGGCCAATGGTGTTGTAGAGGCCACATGGCTGCGCCAGCTCTTGCTTGAGCTCCATGCTCCTCTCTGGCGCACTACACTAGTGTATTGCGACAACTTCAGCGCCGTCTCCATGTCCTCCAACCCAGTTCAGCATCAAGGCACCAAGCACATTGAGATTGATCTTCACTTCGTCCGGGAGCGTGTTGCCATTTGTGACATTCGTGTTCTACATGTTCCAACCACTTCGTAGTATGCAGATATCTTCACCAAAGGCTTACCCTCCTCAGTGTTCCAGGAGTTTAGGTCCAGTCTGAACGTGCATTGTGGCTAATGATCCGACTGCGGGGGTGTGTTAGAGAGATGTATTGTAGGCCATATGGGCAGGCTTATGGGCTTAGGCAGCCCATCCTTAGGCTGTGTGGCAGCTCTCCCTCTAGGGGATGTGTAGATGGTACATTAGGCAAGGATCACCGTTGATCCTTTCCTATATGTTTTACACCATTGTGTCTCCAATATCAATCTACTAATGCCCTTGGCCATTCTCGCTTACACCTAAGAACAAGCTCCTGGAGTTTGGAGGCTCCAGCCGAGCACCAAAGACCTCCCTCCAAGCTAACAGCCCTAAGGACCTCCTAAATGTTCGGCCGCTTGTTGTCAAAGACACAAGAGTTGCAATGCTTCAAGATCTCCCATGCCACCAAAATTATCAAGGATTTGGGGCCTTTACGCGCTTCTTTAGGGACAGCTACAATTGATCTCTTCCATCATCCCAAAAAATGAGACATAGCAGGCTGTGGTGCCAACTGTAGCAGCCCTATATTCAAAGTCCAGACTTGTCGAGCGAAAACACAGCCCACTAGCAAATGATTTATTGTTTGATCCACTTGATCACATAAGTGACAGGTATCCGGATGTGGCAAATTCCTATTTGCTAGAGGATTGACTGTCCACACTCGGTTGTGAAACATTAACCAAATAAAAAATTTACAGCGCGGGGTAGCCCAGGTTTTCCAAATTCTCAATTTGACGGAGCCCACAAAGAAAGCCGCATAGGCGCAACAGGCGGCGGCTACGGCTAAGGCCGCGACGGCTACACGCCAACACCTCGGCGGAGATGGAGGCGGAGGAACCACCGCCATGTTAGTCACGCCACCACGGCCCAGAGGCGGAGCGCCGCGGGCCGTTCGCCGGTGGTGCACACCGTCTACTGCGACTCCGGAGCAGGGCGTAGTGGTCGATGCTCACCAAGACGAACTACCACCAGTGGTCCTGGCTCATGAATGTGAATACGCAGGCGAGGCAGTTGTGGGAGGCAATCGAGGATGAAGATGTCGACTTCCATGACGATCGGCGGGCTCTTGAGGCTCTCCTCGCTACTGTGCCTTCGGATCTCGGTGCCGTCATCGCCGCCACGCAGGTCTGGGAGGCCATCGCCATGGCGCGCGTCGGCGTTGAGAGTGTTCGTCAGACGACTCTGCAGTGTCTTCGGAGCGACTGGGAGCACCCCTCCCTCCTTCCTGGTGAGCAGATTGAAGACTTTTCTCTTCGATTGACAAGTTTCAGCAGCAGTTGATCCAGAATGGTGAGGAACACCTGATGGAGGCGCGCGTAGTCGAGAAGCTCCTGCTTGCTGCGCCAAAGTACTCCCAGCTGGTCCTGTCGATTGAGACCCTCCTTGATTTTGAGAATCTCTCAATCGAGGTGTCAGGGAGGATGAGGAAGCTCGATGAGCTCTAGGGATCGGCTACCTCTGAGCCGGTCAACATCGGTGGGAAGCTGCTGTACACGGAGTAGCAGTGGCTTGACCGCCAGAAGGGGAAGGACACCACAGGCGGCTCTGGCGCAGCCAAGGAGCGACGCCGCTGGCCGCTTGGTGGCAAGAAGACAAAGGACAAGGCGGATTGGGCCGGTGATGGAGCGGCTGCACGCGGTGGAAAGGCGGATGCTGTCGGCGGTGAACGCAGCGTGAACCACAACAACACCTGCCTCAACTGCGGCGGCGCAGACCACTTGGCCAGAGACTGCCGCCAGCCTCGTCGTGACCGCGGTGGTGTAGCCCATGCGCTCAGGCGACGGAGGATGAGGAACCAGCTTTGTTCCTGGTGCACGGCTTCATCGAGCTGCAACCAGAGGACGTCATCAGGAAGGTTCAAGCTTCAACTTTTTGCACCACGCCCGCCTCTGATTTCCTCACCTCGGCGAACCTCGCGTGCGTGCTCGCGCTCGGTGCCAGCGACGACGAGGACAAGCTCGATGGATGGTACCTCGACAGCGGTGCGTCATCACAACTGGTCGTCGGGAGCTCTTCTCCAACCTCGACACCAACGTCCGCGGCTCGGTAAAGTTTGGCATCGACTCGGCGGTGGCGATCAAGGCAGTCAGCTCCATCGTCTTCGAGGCCAAGGTCCGGTGAGCACCGAGTACTCCACGGCGTCTACTACATCCCGGCGCTGCGGAACTCTATCATGAGCCTTGGCCAGCTCGACGAGGAAGGTTCCAAGGTGGAGATAGACAAGGGGCTGCTGAGGATTTGGGACCAGCGCGGGCGTCTCCTTGTCAAGGTTCGCTGGAGCTCAAATCGCCTCTATGTCCTTCACCTAAGCCTCTCTGTCTTGCTGTTCGCTGGAGCTCAAATCGCCTCTATGTCCTTCACCTAGAGACGGCGAAGCCTCTCTGTCTTGCTACACGAGGTGATGATGTCGCTTGGCGGTGGCATGAGAGGTTTGGTCACCTCCATTTTGAAGCTCTGCGCAGGATGAGGGAGATGGTGAGGGGAATGCCCGCGATCGACCACGTCGAGCAGCTATGTGACACCTGTCTGATCACCAAGCAGCGGAGGCATCCATTCCCCCGCCAAGCCAGCTACTGCGCTGAGGATCCGCTGGAGCTTGTCTACGGTGACTTGTGCGGCCCCATCACCCGGGCGACTCTAGGCGGGCAGCGCTACTTCCTCCTCCTGGTGGATGACGCCACCCGCTTCATGTGGGTGGTTGTCCTACCGAGCAAAGGAGACGATGCTACTGCTATCAAGCAGGTGCAGGCAATGGCGGAGAAGGAGAGCAGCTGCAAGCTGCGCGTGCTGCGGACTGACAACGGTGGGGAGTTCACTGCTGCTGAGTTTGCTGCATACTGCGCAGATGAGGGCATCCGGCACAACTTCTCTGCTCCCTACTCACCGCAGCAGAATGTCGTCATCGAGCGAAGGAACCAGTCCGTGGTGGTGATGACTCGGGCACTCCCATAGCAAAGAGGCATGCCGGCCAAGTAGTAGGGGGAGGCATTGATGATGGCAGTTCACCTGCTTAATCGGTCTTCGACGATGAGCTTGTAGGGAAAAACCCCGCATGACGCATGGCATGGGCGTTCGCCGGCGGTGGGGCATCTCCGGACCTTCGGCTGCATCGCGTACGTCTGAATCACCTCAGAAACTCGACGATCGCGGCAGAGCCGGGGTCTTCAGCTACGCAGAAGGCGCAAAGGCATACCGCATCCTTGATCCCGCGACAAAGCGCGTGCGTGTAGCGCGCGACGTCGTGTTCGATGAAGGACGCGGCTGGAACTTGGGTGATAGAGGAGCACGGAGACCCGACGTTGGCGATATCCGACTTTTCTCCATCGAGTACGCATGGACCGGGGAACCTGCCTCGCCAACGGCCATTGAATCTATTTCACCAGCACCGGCAGCTTCTCTTGCACCATCGCGCATGCCGTCAGTAGCTCCGGGGGAGTCTTCACCGCCACTGTCCCCTGCGACAGCTGTGCCATCGACCGTGCTGCATCAAATTCGCCCGCAGCCTCAGCTACTTCTTCTGCTTCACCATGCGACGAGGAACTTGCCATCGAGTTTGCCAGCCATTGGATGGTGACCAGGAGTGACTCGATGCCTATCACGACGACGAGCTTCTCCGCTACCGCCGGATGAGCAACATCCTTGGAGATCAACCTCCACCTCCTCAAGCAGAGCGCAATCTCGATTCTCTGCTCCACCTGAATCAAGATGGTGAGCCAGTCACTCACGTGGAAGCAGCAAGCGACCCAGCATGGCGAGCGGCCATGAAGCAGGAGCTGAAGTCCGTCGAGCAGAACTGGACTTGGGAGCTGGTTGATCTGCCCGGCGGCCATTGTCCCATCACCCTCAAATGGGTGTTCAAGCTGAAGCGTAATGAAGCTGGGATGGTGATCAAGCACAAGGCATGTTTGGTGGCGCGTGGCTTCGTCCAGATGGAAGGGATCAATCAGATGGAAGGGATCAACTATGACAACGCCTTTGCTCCAGTGGCGCGAATGGAATCTGTACGAGTTCTCCTAGCGCTGGCGGCTGAAGAAGGGTGGCGAGTCCATCACATGGACGTGAAGTCCGCCTTCCTCAACGGCGACCTCAAGGCGGTGTATGTGCATCCACCACTTGGTTTCGTTGTCGCCGGAGAAGAAGGCAAGGTGTATCGCCTGTGCAAGTCTCTCTATGGCCTGCGGCAGGCGCCCCGGGCCTGGAACACAAAGCTGGACACCACACTCAAGGAGATGGGGTTTCAGTAGAGCGCTCACGAGGCGGCGGTGTACTGGCGGGGGAGTGGTCGATCCACTCTACTCGTCGGAGTCTACGTCGATGATCTAATCATCACCGGAGCTCAAGAGGAAGCGGTGAAGGCCTTCAAGGAGGAAATGAAGGTGTTTGACATGAGTGACCTTGGTCTGCTCTGTCTCTACCTTGGTGTCGAAGTACGCCAGGGAACTGGCAGCATCACACTGCGCGAGTCACACTACGCCCGCCGCATCCTCGAGCTGGCCAGAATGGAGGGCTGCAATCATGCAGCAACACCGATGGAGGAGCGGCTCAAGCTGAGCCGCGAAAGTACTGCAAAGGAGGTGGACTCAACTCACTACTGTAGACTCATCGACTGCCTGCGCTATCTAGTGCAGACTCGCCCAGACACGCATCCTCCGCTATGTGGCTGGCACCCGAGACTATGGTCTCTTCTATGGCAATGCTCTAGGCACAGCTCGGTTTGTTGGTTACAGTGACAGCGACCTTGCCGCGGACATTGACACTAGCAAGAGCACAAGTGGTACAATGTTCTTCCTTGGCAATTGTCTGGTCAGCTGGCAGTCACTCAAGCAGAAGGTGGTGGCATTGTCGAGCTGTGAAGCAGAATACATTGCCACTACTTTTGCTGCTATTCAGGCCCTATGGTTGTCAAGACTGCTGGGGGAACTACTTGGAAGAGAAGTGGAAGTGGTTGAGTTAAGAGTGGACAGTAAGTCTGCACTGGCTCTAGCCAAGAATCCTATCTTCCATGAGCGAAGCAAGCATATCAGAATCAAGTATTGTTAGAGTTATTAGTCCCTATTTATTGTTGCCAATTCCCTAGGCTAGACTGGCCCCTTGGGGCGCCGCCTCCAGGCTGGCCAGGCCCTTTGGGCTCTCTTGTATTCCCTATATATATGTAACACCTCTCCTGTAATCCTCTCATTAAGTTAATCAATCTCAGCCTTTGGCTTCTATCATGGTATCAGCTGCTCTCTCCGAGCCGTACCACCCACCCTTAAGCTTCCGCTTTCCCAAAGCGCCCCTCTCGGCATTCTTCTGCCTTGACCCTTTGTCGCCTGCCAGCGCCTCTCCGGCGCCCGCGTCCGCTGCATGGTCGCCAAGGCCCGCCTCCTCCCTCCGCTTCCCGGCTTCCCGCACGCGCCCCTCGGGTTGGCCGCCGCCCACATGGTCATGGCCGCCGCCTTTGCCTCCGGCGCCTAGATGCCTCCGCCGCTGCGGCAAGCTCCGTGATGAGGCACTCGCCACCGCCCAGAACCTGGAACATGAGGCCTCTTCCGCGCTCCACCACAACAAGCGCAGCCCGCCCCCGCCAGGCAGAGGCTGACCTCCTCAAGAAAAAACGCCGCGCGGCCCAGGAGCGCTCGCCTCGCCCGCCGCCCTTTCGACAAAGAGCGTGCGCAGCAGATGCCTGGAGCAGCAGGCCGGCCTCCGGGAGCGCATTCGCGGCGACTCCCATCGCGACGAGGACCCGCGGGACCGTGACGACGCCCGCTCCTCCTCCTCGAAGCAGCCGCCATCGCCCATCTACACAACCAGGCTGCCGCCATCCAGAATATCAAGAACCGGATCCCGATCGTCCTCGATCTTCAGGCTTCCAACTACTCCAAGTGGCGCGGCTATGTTCGTCCTCTGCGACGACTCCCGCCTCTACGATCCGGCGTGGTCCCGTATGGGGCTGCGTCATTGTCTCCTGGCTCTTCAATGCCATCTCCCCCGACCTTCTGGACGTCGTCCACGAGCGAGACGGCATTACCGCTCGGGGGGCTTGGCTCGGGCTGGAACAAGTTCCTGAACAATCGCGAGTCCCGCGCCATGCTCCTCAATGCCGAGTTCCGCACTCTTTGCCAGGGTGTCCTCTCCGTCGACGACTTCGGTCGCAAGATGAAGACCATGGCCGATGCACTTGCCGATCTTGGCGAGCCCGTCCAGGACCGTTGGCCTTAATGAACGCTTCCAGTTCATGTCTCAACTCATCACCCGCCAGCGACCATTCCCTTCCTTCGCCGACGTTCTTGCTGACCTGCGCCGGCCAAGCTCAACATGACACCACCTTGCGCCTCCTTCAGCTCTCGTCGCCTCTACGCCTCCCAGGACGCCCACCCCTGCTTTTACGTCCCGCATGGCCTCCACCACGGCTGCGCCCGGGGGGTGGGGGGGGGGGGGGGGGGGGGGGGTGGAGGGCTCGGGTGGCCAGCGTCGCCGCGGTGGTCGCGGCCAAGGCAACTCGGCTGCTGGCCCACAGCTCACCAGCGGTCCTCCCCGGTGGCCCACAATGGCCCTCCTTCCTCAACCCATGGACTGGGTCCATTCATATGTGGCTTGGGTCCTCCTCCAGTGGCTCTCGCGGCCCACCACCACGCCCTGGCCAGCCACCACAGCAGGCCATGATGGCTGGCCCTGCCGCTCCCGGCGCATATTATCCTCCGGCGCCGGCTACCTTCTACCAGCCGCCCGCCCCGGCGCCCCCGCCTGCGTGGTCTCCATGGGATCCTCAGGCGCTCGCCAACGCGTTCAGCACCGTCTCCCTCACTCCGCCGTCAAGCACCGCGGACTGGGTCGTTGATTCGGGAGCTTCCTCCCACATCGCTTCTAACTCCAGTATGGTCACTTTGTCGCCATCCTCCTCCTTCCCCTCCTCTATCAAGTCTCACTTCATTAGAAGCTGCTTGGAAGAAGGAAGCATTGAGGCCAACCACGTTCCAACCTCTGATCAGCTAGCAAACATCCTCACCAAGTCTCTAGGCAAGAATAAGTTCCAGGAGTGAGAGAATTGGGCTGGGGCTGATTGATCACAAGGTTTAGCTCATAAGCTTAGGGGGAGAACTGATAGTAAGCCTAAGTGCTTAATTGTATCTTGTTTAGTTTCTCCATTTCTCTCTTTTGTCAAGCTGCTATACCGACTGCTTTTGGGTTTGAAGGGGGTAAGTGTCAAACTGCCATTGGGCAGGTGGAGTAAGGGCTAAGCAAAGTGCTGCCCTGAGTTGTATAAGAAAGGGGGTAAAGGTCACTAGACCTTCTTGTATCACAAGTTTGCTTTTCAATAGAAACAAGCAGCCAATGGCCAAGCTGCCCTCTTGGCTGTGAATTCTAGTTGTTCTTGTGCTTACCCTGGGCAACACAGACATGGCCGGCAAGAGTCAGGGAAGGACTATGCTCTTTCGTGAATTTTCTGTATTACTTAGCAAGTTAGCAGTGCAAACTGCAGCTGCTCTATGGTTACATATATAGAACAGAAACTCTACTTTTACAGCTAGAAAGCGTAACAAACTGCTAACCACTAAAGTAGAAGATAAGATAAAATGCTAAAGTAAGAGATAAGATGCCATGACATAGGCATTAACCACTACTGGTGCTAGAGATGGAGCTCCATGTTATCAAGAAACAAAAGACTTATTCTTTCACTGCTGGCGTTCCCAAATCCGCAGCACGGCGTCCTTGATCTCCAAGTGCGAGCCACCGTCATCGAGTTGTCCAATGCTGAAGCTTGAGTTGCTCAACCATGGGATGTAGAAGAATCCACTGTGGACCTTGTGTGCTCGCCTTTTTTCCAGAGAAGACAATGGTGTCGATGCTGCAGATGCTGACGAGGGAACCGTCGCTGAATTTGACGGTCTCCTACACCTCGTGATCAAGGTCGGAGGTGTTGAGGCTGCCAGTCATGTGGTTCGCTCGATATCTAGATACTAGCATTGCTTGGCCTTTTGTCGGCACCTAGGAGCACGTGCGCCCGTGACTCATGGAGCTGGACGTCATAGCCCGTCATCTATGATGGCTGGGATGCAGACGCGACACGGCAGTGAGGCACAGATACCCCATCATTCGTGTGGAAGTCGTCGTCATCATCTGCCTGATCAAGGCTCGCATGCACCCTCTTGAGCTTGCGGCAATCCTTTGCCCAAGTGGTCCTTGTCATCATCAGTACAGTCCGCTTCCTCGGTGCAGCGCCCTTGTGCTCGTCGCGAGGTCACCACTTGCCACTACTGGCTGTGTGAGGGCCCGAGAGCTCCCCTCCCCATCCTTCCTTTGCTTTGACCGAGCGAGACGCTGCTCCTCGGAGTAATAGAGCTTGCCGATCGATGGCCTTTAATCAGCCTGTCACTCCTCGATAGTGAGGTCAGCGGTGTCCAACAAAATGTTGGCCTCAAGATTAAAAAGGGGCCCATTGCTGGTCAGCTTCTGGTGAAGAGACACTTAGTAGATCTTGCTAGATTTAGTCGAGAAGAAAGGGCGGGGGGAGGAGAGGAGGGGGGTGGCCCAACTGCGTTTAACTATGCCTAGCTTCGCCTCAGTCTCAAGGCACCCATGTCCCATGGTCTCAAACCCCAACACACTGACCTCGATCCGCTCTTCTTTGTCATTGAGCTTGGCATGGCCATGGTCCTCCTCCACTGACGCCCGCTGCTTCACCTCCGCTGCCTTCTAGTAACTAAATTGGCGGCTTTGGCCTCACCTTCCATGCTCCCCATCTCTAGAAACCTCACCACCTAGCTTGGCTTGAACTGCCGCCATGCCACCTTCTGGCTACATATGATCGGGGTGGCCAACGTGGAGGAAACCTTGGTAGGGGTCTGACCAGCAAGGATAGAAGCCAGGGCATAGGGTTGGGCATCTTTCCCTCTTCTGCAGTAGGGCGGGTTGACATATGCGTTCCTAGGGGCTGGACGCTTGGATGGATAAGCGTGGAGCCACTTGTGGCAGGTGGTGGCATCATAGCTGGGGGCCACATTTCAACGTGCAAGCATTGGTTGCAGGCGGGCCAATTGAATTGGGGGGCTGGGTTGGGTGAAGGGTTTGTGGACAATTCCTTTATTGTCTTTTTAGTGGTGAGCATTACATCGAGTTGATAAAACACTCCCGACCTCTGATCATCCTGGAGCATGCAGACCACTACAAAGATGTTGAAGTGACTAGTGATTCGCTAACTATATCGCCAACAAAAAATGTTAGAAGTGACTACCAATTCGTAAACTAGATCACCAACCTTGTGCTTGGGATCCTAATCACTACCTTGGACTCGACTAGGGACTACGACCCAATTAGGCTGATTAATTTTCTGGTCGTCCGAGTGATTAATCGGATGTCTAGGCGTGGATGACCGAAAACATATAGGGTCTGTTGGGCAGCTGATGATATGAGCTGCATCTAGTATGGTTTGGGCCACTTGGGCTTACGTTTTTCAGACCAATTTGAAACCCTACATGCAGCCAACACCTGAATCCTCATCCACAGTCTCACTATCTGTCTCTGTCTCGCTCTCTCCCAGCCACCAGCAGGGGTGGCGCAGGCCAAGATCCTGCCATGCGGGTGGTAGAAGCTGCCCTGCTGGACAGTGCTGCATCCTTCCCTTCCCTTCCTCCTGTTGCCTTCTCCCAATCCTAGTTCTTCCAGCCAGGACGACTGTACAGGCCACAGGGAGAGCTCGTGCGGACAGGTGAAGGAGGAAACTTGCGGAAGCTATCACTGCAAGGCGCTGGCTGCTGCCTCCCTTCTCATCCCAGCTGCTGCCACTTCATCTGCGATGATGGGTTCCTACTCCGATGTTGCTTTCTCCATTTCCTCCGTTTCCTTGAGATCTTGTTCCTGATTTTGACTACTGCAGTTAGCATTGTAGCAGTCCCTCTACATGTTTGCCATTTCCTGATGTGTATATGTACGTACTGCTGCTGGTGGGTGCTGTCTTGTGGCTTGATACTGTAGCACTGTGCCGACTAATTTCCCTGGTTGACAACTAATTGTGACTGGTCACCTGGTTGGTGCCGTGGCGACTAGGATCAACTAGATGACTTGATAACATTTTTTTATAACATTGTTTGGGAGATAAATGCCTTGGCCACATTCAATGGCTGAGATTGCTGGAAAAAAACGTTTAACTGTTTTGAGTCAAATGATTCACGTTCTTAATCTTTACATTGTTGTATCTTGGGAGACATCTGATAAAGTTGAAAGGTTCAAGAGGAGATTAGCATGGTCCAGTGCAAGAATGACATGGACAAGAAAAAATATTTACACTGTTAAGGTCCTTTTTGGTTGCTTACACACACTTTGCCACATGTTTGTGCAAAGGTTGACATGGTCGCAATTTTTGTTGTGAACAAATTGCTTATAAAAACTGCTGGCAAGATTTGGCAAGAGAGTCTGACAGTTATCCGTAATGAAGAAAAATTTGTCTTGCGATGCCTTGCACTGACCCAAACACACCCCCCCCCCCCACACACACACACACTAACTGTCAAACCTGCCTGCCTAAACTGCGGTCATGACCAAACAAGCCTTAAATGTTTTAAGGAAAACTAAAGCACCTCTCTAGATATTTATAGAGAACTCTGGGGTGATCCCCTCCAAAAAAAAAAAAAAAAAAAAAAAAAAAAAAAAAAAAACTGGGTGATGTTTGCTGATTTCTGAATCAGTTACACGATTCATGTGAACCATGTTGTTTAATTGGTTACCCTTTTAGACGTAGGTCAAAATTGAAGGGTTGGCTGTGAGTTAGCAGCAGTCAACTGTACAAGAACTTAAATATCTACATGATCAAGCATAGGTTTTGACACTTAAATTGTTCTAATCATTTGTGCAGGTGCATGGATTTGTGCAAGATAATAGAACAGGGCAAAAAGTAGCTATGTTAATTGGAAAATGGGATGAAGCTATGTATTATGTCCTTGGGGATCCAAGTGTTAAACCAAAGGTGTATGACCCTATGTCAGAAGCAGTTCTTTTTTGGGGAGAGAGACAAGTCTCTTAATCAGACACGTTACAACCTTTCTCCTTTTGCAATTTCTCTAAATGAATTGACACCACATTTGTTGAACAAGTTGCCTCCTACTGATTCTCGTTTGAGACCTGACCAAAGGCATCTGGAAAATGGTGAATATGAGATGGCAAATGCAGAGAAACTTAGGCTTGAACAACTGCAACGGCAGGTAACCAACAACTATTATATATATGATTTGACATGGCCTTTTGTCTTGTGTCTTTCATAGGTTGTCAGGCAATGATAACAATTGACATGTCTTGATAATATTTATTTGTTCATCTCATAAATCTTGCTAGGAAATGGAATGTGGGCCTGATGCCCCCTTGGTTGTGAAGCTTTTCTATCTGAATTATGTCAGCATGAATCGTCCCTGGACTGATGATCACTATTGAGCAAATAGAAAATTGGTGCTCTACTGGATCTGTTGATACGACACAACGGTAGTTCAGTATCAATTATAAAAAATGAGATAATTATTGTACAACTAGGTGTGATCACCTGGAATAGGTAAAACAGAAGATCAAATTAAGTAATTGTTTTTAGTATGGACTGACTTGCCTAGAAATTAATGTGTAGCGGCTAACTAGAGTTCCATTTCATGGAATTAGGGGGTAGGGATGGATGGACAGTTTCCTACTGGAGCATGTTACAAGGCACAATCTAATGGTTCATTAAACATTGACATTAATGGTAAACAAAAATCTTAGTTGGGTATTCAAGCTCATCCCTGACAAGGATTCTTTTTGTTCATCATGGTGCTATGCCACTCATGGTATACTTTGCAGGCTCGACAACTGCAAGAAAAAGGATGGAGACCAAGGTGGTTTAAGAAAGATGATGGTGACAGTTACCGCTATGTGGGTGGATACTGGGAAGCAAGGGAGAAGGGGGACTGGGACGGTATTCCGGACATCTTTGGCCAGAATAGTTTGTCTCCAGGGCTGCACTAACTACCCTTCTTCCCTATGTTATACTACTGTATCTTCACTAAACATTTGACGAAGTTATGGTGGCAACAAGGCAAGCCAAAGCATAGCATTTCCTCATTTCTTGATCCTGGACAAGGTCCACCTCGTGTTGGCCGGGGATGGAATAGTGGGAGAGAACGTAGGTTTCAGTTTTGAATTCCAGGACTAATTTTGTATTGGAATGTGGTTAGTTTAAATTTGTTTAAATTTTGGCTTTGCCGCACGCTCGACTGTCTCTGAGCCATGTATGGAGTATCATTTATGGACTTTAGGGGATTTCAGTCATCGTCATATTACTTTTTGACTGTTACAATTGAATTTACAGCACATAAAATGTGATATCTGGCCCTATTTGGATTTAGTCTACACTGGACCATTTAAGTAGGCTGTTAGTGTTAATCTTAGCTTGGTTGTTGAGGTTGGATTAGATCAACATTGTAAGTAGGTTGACAGTAACATGTGGTTCACTTATGGCACGTCTGGTTTGCACCATTCATCGGTCCCAAACCTACACCGTCTCCGTCGTGGATGTATTCCAAGCGGTGCCAGTTGGTTCCGCAAGCAAAATTTCACTGAATAGACACATGTGGAACTAACCCACTATGCATAGGACCAACCGTTAAACCAAACACGTCATTAGTGTACAAAGTAGATATAAATTGTTTGGACTCAGGAGCTTTGCATGGGTTTGTATGTGGTTCATCCTAACACCACTAGTAACTTTTAACTGTCACATGTTCAATGCGAGCAGTGACTAACGTTGCAATAAACGGGCCTGTCAAGCTTGTTTAGGCCCAAAAAGGGGCACCGCAACGCTTGCAACCGCTCCAGGGGGCTTTGCGGCCCGCTCTAGGGGGCGTGCGCACCCAGGAGCAGGCGGCAGCCGCTTACCGCCTCCGCCTCCTTCTCCGCACGGCTGCCGCCTCCGCCTCCGCCTTCCTTCTGCGACATCCGCAGTTATTTTGGAATAATTAAATAAATTAGAAAGCTGAGAATTGTTAGGAAAGGAGAATCCAATTGCTATAAGGATGTCCCGAGATTGCTTAGGGGTTAAGTTAAAGGTTGCTTTGGGTTAAGTTAAAGGTTGTTTAGGGGATAAGTTTACTCGAACTATAAATACGAGAAGTTTGAATCTTGATCAATTTAAGAAACTAATTAGGCGAAAAGCTCTCTTATTCTAGCTCTTCAGCTCTCACGCTCTCCCTCCCTTCCCCATGCCATGTGCCGCCCATGCCGCCCCGCCTGCGCGCCACCGCCGCCGCACGCCGCCAGCCCTAGGGCGCCGCCGACCTAGGCCCCTAGCGCCTCCCTCCCTCCCTCTCTTCCAGTCTACTAGCCCCAATCCACCTTACCCATTGCGTGTGTTACAACTAGTATCACACGACCAGAAGAATTCATAGATTGAATCTATGCGGCCATTGTTGACCTCGAGAAGCTGTTTGGTGATTTCTCTGAGAAAATCAACGCGAAGTTTGACAACATCCACACCATGATCGCTGACGTCTCCACGCGCATCAACGACGTCACCAACGTCAGGATCGCAGATGAGATGCCCGTGAAATCCACCCGCGGGAAGGAGGGGCTCTTGCCGGCCAAGATCGAGGACGCCATTGACATCCTAGAGGTGAGTTCGAATAGAACTATTAAATCCCTTGCTCGCGTGTATGAGCAACGCTTCCTCGCCTTGCTGGAGAAGAGTAAGGCGCCACCGGCGCCTATGGCTCTGCCCTCGACAACACCGGTGACATCGTCCGCAAGCATGGAGAGCATAGCTGACATCGACACCGAGAGCTGCCATGGAGTTAAGGCGTGCCTCCACAGGCGCCCCTACCATCATCGCCCCAACGATGATCATTGACGCTCCGGCGTCGATCGTCAGCGACACCGTCGTCACCATGGCCCGAGCCAAATCAGATCTGGACGCTGCCATTGATGAGAATCTTGCGGCGAGGAGACAACAAGTTGAGATCGTCATCGATAAATTCTTCGTCAATACCATGATAGAGGAACCCGTCGTCATCAGCACTCAGCAGGGCAGTGCGGCCGTCACCCCACTAGGCACTATGGAAGAGCGTGCCCTCACGGGCGAGGTCGCCTTCAGTGCCAAGGAAAAGGTCGTCAGCAGCAATTCACCACCGATAACAGATCCAATTGAGCCGGAGGACGCCGGAGATGTCACCGTCAGCACTCGCAACAGCCCGCTGTTCATAGATGATGATCCGGTCACCAGGTTTGACACCCAGATCACTTCCAGTTTTGTTACTATAGTTGAATCTCTAAAATATTTTGATGGAAATCATGCATTCACCTGGAGCAATGTCATCACCAAGATATAACCCAAACTGGATTAGGAAAACACCATCAACGGTACTAGAATAACAGTTCAACGTGATGTTACTGATAACTTGAGCACTGTAGATCAGGAGCATGCCCCCAAGGGCATCGCGTCAGCGACGTGAAGGTCCGGATCACCACCCCCAATGCAGATCTGATACAGGAAGGCGCTATCGATAAATTGCTTACAGTCAAGCGAGCAGGTATAGAGAACCCTATCTTCATCATCGTCTTTGACATGGGTGACACCATTAATGGCCGTAACAATGGACGCTTAGACGGCTGCCAGGATGAACACTTGGACAGCCACGTTTCTCATCAACCAGCTATTTGGTCACCGGTGAACTAGACGCTCGGAGCTACTTCACTCCAACCACTGTTTGCAAAGGTACTACTGACACCACTCAACTAGTCACCAGAAAGTGAGATCACTATTGGTAGTGAGACTAGCTAGCTTTATTTAGTCGTCAATGGTTCTGAAGATCTGTTTGGGATAATAGATACATAGAGGGAAGGGAACGACCCAGTTGGCAAGAATGACAGTGAGGATAACTACAGGTGAATGACAGTGAGGATAACTACAAGTAGGCTGAGGCCCCTTTCAAAGGACCCATCGGGTATTCAGTTTTGGTTTCACTAAATAATTCACAATTACTATACATGCCTCTAATGGAGATCAGGCTAGCAATGGACACGGAGATGTCAGCCATGGCAGGCATCACCTTTAGCACCGACAACTACATAGTTATGAACTCAGATACGCCAAGGCTGATAAGATTGGAGCACCATGACAGCAACTACTGCACACCAGGCTGGATACACCACCGGACATTGACACGACTCCCCTTCCGGGCTACACCAAGCAATGGATGATCACAGGAACGGGTATGCAATTTTACATTTGGCAAACAAAGCTCCTCTATGGTTCGTCTGCTTCTTCCCCATTGGTGATGTACCTCCTCGGGAACACATATACAACATCAACAACTATGCCATGGGATTCACGCTCTGCGAGATGGAGATGGTCATGCACTCGGCGCAACAGCTAGTGGACTACACCGACAAGGGGTTCGACAACATCAACAGCACTACCCTGATTTCACACGCCCAATGCGGGCAGTGACTGAGGTCACAATAAACGGGCCTGTTGAGCCTGTTCAAGCCCAAAAAGGAGCGTCGCCGCGCTTGCAACCCCCTAGGGGGCCTCGTGGTCAGCCCTAGGGGGCGCGCGCCCGGAGCAGGAGGAGGCACGGTTGCCACCGCCGCCTTCTTTCCGCGACATCCGCAGTTATTTCAGAATAATTAAATAAATTATGAAGTTGAGAATTGCTAGGAAAGGAGAATCCAATTGCTATAAGGATCTCTCGTTGCTTAGAGGTTAAGTTAAAGGTTGCTTAGGGGCTAAATCTACTCGAGACTATAAATGCGAGGAGTTTGTATCTTGATCAGTTTAAGAATGTAATTGGGCAAAAGCTCTCTTATTCCAGCTCTCCAGCTCTTGGGCTCTCTCCTTCCCCTCCCCACGCTGTGCGCCGCCCACGCCGCCCTACCTTGCGCCACCGCCAGCCCTAGGGCGCCGCCCCCTAGGCCCCTAGCGCTGCCCTCCCCTCCCACTCCTCCAATCTACTGGCCCTAATCCATCCTACCCACTACGTGTGTTACACTAAGAGTATCTATAACAGTCATCAATGTCTATGAGCTCATTCTTATAAATTAGCATTAGATTAGGTTTATAAATTAGCATTAGATTAGGTTAAATACAAAAGGTTATTGGGCCCAGGTCTATTAGTAATTGTAAACCTCCCTATATAGGGACAAGCAAGCAAGTTTAGTGTTAAATTCTTATCTCTCGTCTTCCTCTCTTCTCTTCCCATAACACCGCCACTTCTCCTTCTCTCGCCATCATCATCGTTGCTTATAAAATTTAGAGAAGCTAAACGTACTTGTAAAAGGGAAATTTAGAAATCTTATAGAGAAGTGTCAAACAAAAGATTTCATATTTTTCTCAACTTTCTCATAGAGTAAGAATTACATGCATCAAATTTCACTCAGTGACCATATTATTTCCATGAAAAATGTCACAAGAAACATAGCAGTTTATCAAGATAAATAGCAAACCATCATAGCAAACATGCTCACTGCCTATCCAATATTTTTCCTAGACAGAGCATGCCAAAACAAAGCTAACCCAACTAGATTAATACTTTTAGCATCAATAAAACTCTAGTTATGCATTTCCAATTTTTCAATGCATTAAACCAACGAAAAAAATAGCGCGCTATAGCGCCAAAATAGCGCCGCTATAGCATCCATAAGCAGCTACGCAATGCTCAATAGCACGCTACAGCGCTGAATAGCGTCAAAATAGCGCGCTATAGCGCCGAAATAGCGTTTTGGCCAAGCTCCCGCTATATTTTATAGCCCGCGATTAAAAACGTTGATTAAACAAGATAAATATACATACTAAAAAAAACTTCCTACTAAACCCTATCATATCATGACTCTACTGCATAGATATTCTCCTCGTAAGGATTTTAAAACATCCTTATTTGCTATTTTACGATTTTCTATGATTTACTATGCATTTTCAAAGTTTATCCATTTAAATGCAATAATAATTGCGAAAAAGACAAGAAAAACATTTTGCAGAGTGAACACAAAACTTTATCCTAATTAACTAAGCTTATAAATATAAATCCTTTGTCTCTAGCACTTTTGCAAAGTGAACCCAGCAAAGAGTTTCTATTTCCATCCACCTCCTTTCTTCTCAACGGCTGAGGATGCTGAAAACCGACCAAATCCTAGCGAAGTGCTCACTGATGGTAGGGAAAAGGATGGTCGGGCCCTAGCCGTGGTCAGCCATGGCCCTGCCTGGCCCTAGTCTCGGCCAGCTACAGCCAGCAGCTGCTTGGCAACAGCAGCAGCGATGGCGACGGGCCGTGTGTGGCCTTGGAGATGGCAGTGAGCAACAGCGCTGCGAGGATGGGAAATGGGCTGGCGTGGCTAGGGTTAACGGAGGATGATGTGGCTAGGCACTAGGGAGAAGAGCAATGCCAGCCATAGCAGTAGCAGAGCTCCTGCTCTACCCAGCCATGGCGAGCAAACCAAGAGGGACGGAGAGGGAGCGAGTGCGAGGGAGACCGAAAGAAGGGCTTGGGTTTTCCTTTTGTCAAACACAGGACGAGATGGCAAGGGGGAGGTCACGTGACAGTGAAGTGCTGCGGCTAGTCAGCCACCACTACACCATCGAGCACCATCAAACATTCAACTATAGCCTGATAGAAACCAGCCCAAAAATTCAATTCAACAGCGATCTTCTCGCCTTCATATCTCCTAATCCGTTTTGTATTTGCAAAAACTTTACTAATAAAAGTTGTAGAGCTATAGGCAAGCTCGAACTTTGCTTTACTGAGCTTAGGGTGATTGTGCTTGGTTTGCAAACTACAGTGTTCCAAAATTAGGTAGAAACTGAAATTCAGGTTTCAGTACATTAGGGACTGACAGAATTTTGAGCTCTGAAACAACATAGGATTTAGCTTTGTGAGCTCAGTTAGGGAAGGTTAGGCACAAAACTAGGCTTTGGTCCTTAAATAAAGTTTGCTCCTTATAAAATTTACTACAACTTCTAATCAGGGGTGTACAATCATGCAAAGTCTCTAAGTTGCACTATTTAAACAGTCAAAGAAAACCACTCTAGGAGGTCACCTAAGTCAAACCATGATATGGAAGCATAGTTAGGCAAAGTAACCAACATAAACATTGTTCCATTAGGTGCCATAAGTTTAGCTAAGCTATTTGGAGTTCAATTAACAACCATACATGTCATGACATTACATTAGTAAGCACTCAAAAGCATGAAATGACATGTAGATAGCAAAAACACATAGAAAGGCATAATTACTTGACATGTTTATGCTCATGTGATGATGGAACGATGCTCATGACATGTAATGCAAGTGGATTAGTGCAAGCCTAACACCTAGGGTGTTACATATTGGATGCTAGAGTGTTTGGCCAAATCAAGGATTTGGAGAGAGCTCATAAAGTGTGGGAGGCACTTGAGTCGTATGAGGGCACCAAAGCCATGAAGAGTGCCAAACTATATATCCTCAAGGAGAAACTTACTAGTTTCAAGATTCAAGATGCAGAGAATGTGCCAGGAATGTTCCACCACTTGCAAGTGATTGTTAATGACATGAAGAGCTTGGGTGAGAATGTGAAGAATGCAGATTTCTCTCACAAGTTCCTAAGAAGCTTGCTACCAAGATTTGATGTCTTGGTCACAATGATGGTGAGAGAAAGCTTGGATAAGGTCATTCCAAACCAAGGACTAGGTGAGTGGTCACTCAAGACACCTACCGTGTGAAAAGGGATAGGGGCATTCAAGAAAAAGACCGTGGCATTGAACTCAACTTCATCCAAAAGCAAGGGCACAACTAAGAAGCAATATTCTAGTGATGATGAAGCTATGGCCCTCTATAAAAAAGTTTGGCAAGTTCATGAAGAAGAGTAGCTATGATGTAAGAAATAGAAGAGACACAACCAAAGCCAAGAGGCGCTGTAGGTGCAAGAGCAAGGTTCACTTTATTGTGGATTGTCCAATCAATAGTGACAATGAAAGTGATGATGACAACAACAACAACAGGAGGAAGAAGAAAGACAAGAATGATAAGGAAAAGAAGGAGAAGAAAGATAAGAAGCTTGAGTACAAGAAGAAAAAAAAAGGGGCAATCTTATTGTGTCATATAGGATAGTGATACCTCTTCAAGTGATAGTGATGATGAAAGTGATGATAAGAAGACTAAGAAGATGGCATTTGCTAGTCTTGCTATCTCTAACAAGCCTTCACTCTTTGATGTTCCATCGATATACTTAATGGCTAAGCCATCAAAGGTACAATCTAATGATGAGAGCAATAGTGAGAGTGATGATGAAAAGTACTCAAAGAAGGACCTCATAAGCATGCTACAAGATGCTCACTCTTATTACATTTAGAAGAAGAGGAAGGAGTGCAAAGAACTGCGAAAAGAGCAAGCAAGCACTTGAGCAATCATTTGATGGGTTCAATGCTACTCATAAGAGGCTAATGGAAGCCCACGAGAAGCTTGATCTTGGTATCTGTTAATGCCTACTGAATAATCAACAAGTGTATGGATACCGTTGTAGCATTTACCTGGAGTATTTTAGTATTGTATCTACAAGGAAACATATGAGTACTACGACAGCTAACTTAACCCGGAATAGCTGTTGGCAGTCGTTATCGACAATCTTATACCGCCAACCATGCTCTAAAAAAGAGATAACTAGCATGCTTACACACATATACATTTACTATTGACCTATTTCCACTTGTATTGGAGAAATATTGTTTTGCAGGAAACATATATTGAAATAGTGGAAAAGGTCAAGAGAATACGCTTTTGGACAAGGCGTATCTATAAAATAAAGCAAAGCCCAATCCAAAAGCCACATCTAGGCCAACCAACACCACAGGAGAGGTCCAGGCCAGCCCACAGCCTACTGGCCAAAGGCGGTGCTGAGGGGGGATGCCTCTGGTGTGGCCACAGCACGGTGCGGCCACACCCCTCTAGCTGCCAAATGGGCCCAGATTTGAATGGAGGTTCACTTGGTTGGTTGCAAAGATGGTGCACCTAGGCATTTACTCCCTCGGCCTCCAAACCGACCTACACACTAGTATAAAAGGAGGGGAGAAGCCCCCATTCTCGCACACCACACTTGGAGCCTCTCTCTCCCACTCCACACTTGTATCTTTTCTTTTTAGTAGTGTTTTAGAGCTAGGCAAGGCTTGTACTTGGAGGGCAAGAGCTATTGGAGATTTGATATAGTCAATATAGTTCTCTCTACTTTGATTCATATCATGTTCTTCATTTTGTTCTTGTTCTTATTCTATCATTTTGGTTATCAAGTAGAGCTAGATTATTATGCTACTAGATTAGCATATGATCTTGTTTGTTATATCATTCATACCATGCACAAGGCTAAGAGCTATCTTGTCCATAGGGATAAGAACATCACGTTCTAGGGTTCATACCTTAGCTAGCTAGTTAGAGTGAAGTAGAGAGGGGTGTGATGGAGAGTTGGGGAAGAACCATCTTTTTTCGGTCTTCCCCGCTTATCTCTTAATGAGCACATTCTTGGTACCTTAATGAGATCTTGACCAAGTAGGTGTTCATGGTTGTTATAGTTTTCTATGTCTTTTGATTAGATGAGCTTTACCTAAGCTTGTTTGCAGGTTAGTCATCCGTCCCCATGGCGGATGCTCTAGTAGAGGGTCCCTGATAAAGATGGATTGCCCTGATCGACGCTAGACTAGTTGTCGATAGCATAGACGTGGTGTCTAAGCTAGAGGCTACCTTCTTTTCCCTCATACCCGACGGCTGAGGTGGTAGGCGTTGTAATCCCCCACATCTAGGGTATGGCGTTGAGCTATAGGCTGGCAACATTTGGCAGACCAAGTGTTATCCGATGCCCGAAGTAAGCAAGTAGAAGTAATGTTTGCCCAACTTTAGACCGTGAAGCCATAGGAATCTATTTCTATCTTTATCACTCTACCCTTATGTACATTAGGATGCTAGCTCCAGTTTAGGTTTATTTTTTCTTTCTTTATTCTTTATTTCTTATTCTTGAGATTGGTTTCTGTGGTTGTGTCACAGTATCCAAATATCTATCATGCTTTACCCCTGCTATGAACTTTGGTATACTACACAATATGTCATCTTGCTCATGCACTTGATAGAGTTTTTTATATCTGTGCCTTTCTTTGGGAAAATATGATACCCTGAATACTTCCGGGTGAAATGCTACAACAGTAATTTCGTGCGCTTGCGTGTAACACCCCTTGTATTACTACAACTAAAACCTATTATGTCATCGTATGCACCGCAATGCATTCATCTTTAGAGAACTATGGCATGTGATAACTAAATGAGTTTACTATTCTAGGTTGCTTGAGCTATAGTTAAGTATGTGTTTTCACCTTTCTTTTAAAACCTAGATGCAAAAAAAGGGTTATAAAATTGGCAGCGGATCAGGTGGAAACCACCGTATCTGTGCAAACTTAGAAACTATGAATCAACACCCTAGAATGCAGATCGGATGGCTGCAGATGGAGGCGGGTGCGTTTTACACTTAAACGCCAGCAAGTAGGAAAGCTAATCCTGCTATTTTCACCCCCCAGCAAACAGTCGATGAAACATCTCTGTTGCCTCGTCGTGGGTTCTGCATCGTTTCGTTTTGCAGTGGCGGCGGCTCTCGTTTCGCATGACGATGTGGTCGTGCGAGCATCCCAACGAGGTGTGGTCGTGCCGCGCCAGGAGGTAGTCGCGGTTGGTGCGGATGTAAGCAGCGGCGAACTCCGCGTCGGAGAGGATGGCGGCGAAGCGTCGACGACACGAGATCCACCTGTGACGGCGTCCCCCCTGCCCTGCCTGCCGCCGGCTGCGCCACTCGCCCAGCCCAGCCGGCTTGACGCCGTTGCCGGCCTGCCGAGCTACGCCTCTCACTGTCGCAGCTCACCACAGCGTCCCCGCGCAGCCAACTCGACATTTTGGAACAAAGTACTGAAGACAATGAGAAGGGAGGCACTGAAGAACAAAACAGTACTGAAGCCAAGCATCAGCACGGCAAACAGCTAGCTGCCACTGTCTGTTGTAGTAGGAATTATTGGAAACCAAATAGTGGTTCTTCTGAAGTTTGTCATGCTATTTTTTATGCAATGTGTGTGCTGTTCAGTTCAGTTGCAATGTGAAATACAGTTCAGTTCAGTTGCAATGTGAAATGCAGCAGTTCAGTTACTGCAACAACTTGATTCCAGTTCAGTTCAGTCACAGAATTGAAAGTGATTAACTAAATTCTCACTTCAAAAGGAATTGACATATACATTGTCACTACTTCATAGGATGAAAATTCTTCTTATGCAGGTAGAGTCAAACTGGAATAAAAAAAAGGAGTGAACTCCAGACATTAACTAGAGTACATTGTTCAATTGATCTTAATAGGTTACAGGAACTTGAAATATCAGCCACCCTCATTGTTTGGGCAATTGCGTGCATCATGATCCCCTTGTTGCTTACGTTTTCGACATGTCCGTTTACTTGTACCCTTAGTTCCAGCCTTCTTCTCCTTGCTCTTCTTAATTCTTTCGCATCCCCCTTTTGAGTTGATATCATTTGGTGGATGTAAATCGACCTCATTTGGAATTGTACTACCAAGAAAAGATTCATATTCATCCTGTTTTTGTACCGTCATAGCTAGCGTGATCTTTTGGAGAGACTGTACTAGGTTCGATAAACTAGAATATAAAAAATCCATCCCTTGTTCAGAGTTCTTGGCCATTTGAATAAGATCTTCAAACTTACTGCGTGAATCTGAAATCTTTTTGTGCATCGCCACCTCCATTGGATCTTTAGGCTTTTCATCTAGTAGGTTACCTTCCTCATCAAGGAATAGTTCCCTGTAAAATTGAAGATCTGATCAAGACTATTGTACAAAACTATAAATGAAACGAAAGTTAGACTATAGGTGAACAGAGAAGGAAAGAAAACACCATAGAAAATATCATACAGTACACACCTTTTACATCTTTTCTCCCATCGCTTCATAATATAAATTGATGTCATTTTGCTTCTCGGCTCTAAGCACTTGTACAATATGACGACATGGGATGCCATAGGACTCATAAAATTTACATGAGCACCTACTAAACATGTTCGACTTATTCATCTGAACAACTCGATCTTTTCCAGATAGGCTGCTGATGGTGAAACATTTTATATCTTCACGCTCTGAAATACCTTGAATAATGCAATGGTCTCTAGCGGCTACAATTTGTTCTTGAAATTTACTGAAAATTTCATGTGTATATATCACACTACATTGCTTTTCCATGGCCCATGGTGTCAAAAACGGTTAAAAAAAGAAATTGCACTCTCTGAACGTGATGCAGTCCTCAGCATTCCTGCTAGAGGAATGTCCAAAAAGTATACTGGAATCCATGAGTCACGAATGGCAAACCTAGTAGAAAACCAATCATTTCCCATGAGGCCATAATCTGTTATGATAGAATTCCAATGTGACACAAAATCATCTGAATTCTCGGTCCCCCAAACACACTTGTTTAGTCTTTCCCAAAATTTTTCATCTGTTCTTATAGAGGGCCCGACCTTGTCAGGTACCTTTTCCATGATATGCCACATGCAAAGTCTATGAGCTGTATCTGGTAGAATCTGAGCAATAGCAGCCTTCATGCTCACATCTTCATTGGTTGTGATTAGATGAGGTGCTACTCCACCCATAGCCTTAAGAAAGGTCTTAAATAACCATACATATGACTCGATCTTTTCATCTGCTTAAAATGCCTCCCCAACGAAAACATTTTGCAAGTGATGATTCACTCGTAAATGGCACAAATTTCATGTTATACTGGTTGGTGGTGTATGTTGCATCTACCGAAACCGCATCACTAAAAACACTACAATTTTTCCTGCACAAAGCATCTGCCCAAAATACACGAATAAGTCATCCTTGTTCATCCACCATAAACTCATAAAAGAAGGCTGGATTTACTTCCTTTCTTTCGCTCAACTTGTGCCACAAACATTTGTGCATCTGCATCCTTGATTTTTGTTCTGAAGTCATGATAATAGTTTTTCAAATCCATCAGTGTGCACCCAACATTCTGAAACCCACCCCCACTAACATGGAGAAGTCGATATGCCTGTGCAGTGCCAATGCTAGCCTTATGACAATTGAACAAAGTACTCTTAGCCCTTTCACTGACATTACGGTTGGATCTTAGCAAATGCCTCTTATCTGGCGACACAAAACCATGGCTGTGATTCTCAACCATTGAAGTTATTCGATACTTCTTGTCACTTTGTCAAGCTTGACAACAATATGTGCCTCACAACCACATCTAGTTTCCATCACATTATGTGTCTTTCCTTTTTTCCTAGAATCATCACTAACATTTGCTATGTTCTCCTTTCTATACCCTTCCCTTGAACAATAATACCTCTTGAACAATATTTCCTCATTTTGCTTCTTATGCTGACCAACACGAACAGAGAAACTAGCTTCATGTGCATACGGCATGTAAAAGTTCTCCACATTTGTGAGTCTAACAAAGATCATTCCAACCATTGGCTTCAAAAATTTTGGTTGTGGTGTGCTTGGATGTTCAAGGTCGGCTCCAACTCCGACGTCAACGGAGATGATGGCATGATCCTCGGTGGCATCAACGGCATGATCCATGGTGGTGGCCTCGACGGACACGGGA
This sequence comes from Chrysopogon serrulatus, assembly GCA_015844335.1. Lineage (NCBI taxonomy): Eukaryota > Viridiplantae > Streptophyta > Magnoliopsida > Poales > Poaceae > Chrysopogon > Chrysopogon serrulatus. The sequence goes on along the minus strand of JADLZL010002094.1, from coordinate 822,075 downwards.
TCAACAGCGATGACGACATCAACGGTGACGACGTCATTAACGGCAACAGACTCACGTGGCAGCCCTTGATAAGCCTCCTCTGCCTACGGACTCACGTATGAGATATGCATCAGACTCACATTTACATAAGCATCAGACTCATGTACGAACAAGAGGAGCATACTCACGCACAAATAGACTCCATGTCGGACTCCAAATGGCGTTGGACTCCAATCGGCAACGCCATCGCGAATCACTCAAGTTCACCGAAGAACACAGAGCCGCCGCCTCTAACCACGCAAAACGAGAGCCGCCGCCGTGAAACGAAACGATGCAGAACCCACGACGAGGCAACAGAGATGTTTCAGCAACTATTTGCTGGGGGGTTTTCCAAATAATAGCAGGATTAGTTTTCCTACTTGCGGGTGTTTAAGTGTAAAACGCACCCACCTCCATCTGCAGCCATCCGATCTGCATTCTAGGGTGTTGATTCATAGTTTCTAAGTTTGCGGATATAGTGGTTTCCACCTCATTCGCTGCCTATAAAATTTCCAAGTAAAACTAATCTTGATGTGATCAAGTGCTTGGCTAACATGCTCTCCAAATGCTAATCATGTTTTTCAATCGTTTGGAGATGAATAAAGAATCAAAGTTTGAATTTGGAGTCTTTGTCCTTCACTTAACCCGAGTGGTTAACTGTGGGGTGATGATTATCACTTTCAACTTTAAGGAGCTAACCATAATTAATTTTCTAAGTAAAACTTGCCAAACTTTGGTACTATTTGAAAGTATGAGTTTCATACTTGCAAAGTGTACTATTGGTTGGACCCCAACTTCATAATTTAAGCCCAAGATAGTTGCACAAAGTTGGAACCAGCAATTCAATTTCAAAACCCTAATTCCAAATTTCCCTTTTGCCCCCTTTTGTGCAATTCAAAATTTATACAGAATTTGAGGTTGGTCCAAAAAGCAAAGTTGTAGATCTTGATGAGAGGTACAACTTTGGTATTCAAAGTTTTTCAAGTTTCAGTCTAAACTTTGGAGTAATTTTGAAAACTAATTTCTAGGGTTTTATCCCCTTTTCAAAACTTTCAATCCAATTCAAAATCTGTTCATTTTTAGGAAAAGCTTCTTAAATGAAAGTTGTAGAGCTTGAAAAGTTGAGCAACTTTTATTTTTGGAGATTTTTGAGTTCTATTCAAAATTTGAAAGTAATTTGCAAAGTTTGAAAATCGAGAAAATGGGAAGGGGGAGGAACAATTGCAAGCAGGAGCTGCCGCCACCGCCGTGTGTCCGCCGCCCATGCTCGCCTCGACGCTTCGCCGTTGCCACGCAGCTGCTTGCGTGTCGAGCTCGCCGCGTCGTGTTGTCGCCGTGCCACCGGCGAGGCCACCTTGGGCCTGGCCTTGGCCTAGGCTGGGCCAAGCCGTCTTTGTGTGGCCGAGTTGGGCCGCACAGTAAGCCCAAGTAGATAGGGAAAAATGTTTTCCTTTTTCTATTTTAATTTTCTTGGTGCTGATTTCACAATTTTATAATTAATTATTAAGGGCTGTTAAAAATAAAATAAAAATGGCTCTGCGCTCTCTAAAATGTGCTCTATTTAATAAAAATATTGTTTGCCCGTGTTTAGTGTGGTTTCTGGAATATAACAATACACCTTTAAATGCTAATCTTAATGTTTCATGATTTTTGCTGTTAGTTGTGTGTTTCCAAAAATCATGAAAAACTAGTTAAGCTTAATTAGGTAAAATCTACCTCCACTAAAATTTTTAGCTCACTTAGACAAAGTTTTATTAAGGTTTATTTTCTACATTAATTAATAAAGGCTTAATTAAACTTTTTCATTAAGTCTTTATTAATTAATCTTGTTTAATGATTGTAAAAATGGTTAATAAACTTGATTAGTGATCTTAATCACTCTAGGGTTGATTGCCTTTAGAATTGAGTGATGACCCTGGATCATTAACCCTAATGACCCTCGGCACTATGTCGTTTGTATGCATGCCACGTCCGTCGTCGCTGCGACTTGTCAGGAGAGTCATGGGACTCTCACTGGCAAGACCATCACCCTTGCAGTGGTGGCATGTAGATCTTCATAGGAGAGCCCTGTCACTATTAGTTCAAGGGGTGGTATGCAGATCTTCGTCACTTTCCCGATAGCAGTCCATCGGGGTAGCTTGATGCAGATCTTTGTTAAGACCCTATTACCATCACCTCATAAGGAGGAGTTGTTTATGCCGTTTAGCGTCGATGCATCTCCGTCGCATGTCCATGTTACCTTTCATGCATCTCATGATCATATGTTGTTTCCGTGTAGTTGAGGGATCTGAGGAAGGTGTTGTTGATCCGGCCCCCGTTGTTGTTGAAGTTGACTCGTTTGGAAGAGTGAGCTCCGACCCTATTGGTTCCTCACCAAGGCCCGAGTTCTTTGTCAACCTAGGCAAGCCCCGCATACATTTAACCCTTTCCTTGTGATTTACAAAGCTTTAATAATTTTATTCTTATGTGATGATGCATTAAGTGAATAGAAGTTGGTTTCCAGGCGAATATGTCCTTGTTGTCCCTTAAGAAGTTGGTGAGCGCGAGTTTCTATTTGATAGGTAGGTAAGCACTGATAGTGGCAGTTTTGGATGGGTCGCCAGTGCCTAGATAAATCTTTTTTGTGTCTTTGTCTTCTGGTGGGTGAGAGTACTTTGTTTCTTTGCTTTTCCATGTGTTCCATTCTGACTTCTGATACTACTGAGTTGACTTCTCCTTGTGTTTTTATGATATTTGGATAGCTTGTACGTTGCACTCGAAGGCGAGTTCCAAGTCTCCTTTGAGTGAAAGTACTCCGTTGGGTCCAGGCATCTTGAGAAGTAGGTATGGATAATGCGATATAGCCAAGAATTTTGCCAAAGCTGGTCTTCCAAGTATGCGTGATAAGATGATTTGAAATCTATGACTTCGAATTTGATGAGTTCTGTACGATAATTAGTTGGAGTTCTAAAGGTAACTGGTAGAGTTATCTGTCCTGACAGACATAGCTGGATTTCTAGGTACTATTCCGTAGAAGGGTATGCTTGTAGGTGTAATCATTAAAATTCTAGTCCCATCTTCCTTAGTGTATCCGCGAATATGATGTTGAGCCCTGCTACTCCATCTATGAGTACTTTTGTGACTATGACTACCGCAATTGTTGGTCCGAGTACTAGCGGATAAAGCCTTGCATTCCCAACGCTTGTCCATTGATTTTCTCGTGAAAATTGTATTGGATATTGTGACCAGTTTAGCTATCGGGGAGTAGCTGGTTCTGCTGCCATGGTTGTTCGCCAAGCCAGTTTGTCTTCTTGCTTGCTTCTTGATCCGGGAACTGCTGAGAATATTACTACTACTGTTGCTCTTGGATTTTGAAATCCATTGTCTGTTGGATTGTCTTCTTCTTTCTTCTCTTTGCTTTCCTCTTTCTCGTTTCTTTCCTTCTTCATGTATTTTTCTTGAAAAATCCGGCAATCTCCCATCGGATGGTTGCTTGTTGGGTGATAGATGCATCGCATTTTCTCAAGTTCTTCAAATCTTCTGGCTGGGTAAAATTTCATTCTTTTAGTAGTTACTATTGTGTTATCTGAGTATCTCTTCCTGTTGTGGTAATCTTGTCCGTCGTTTGGATTGTTCCATCTTTCAATGTTGTTTCGCCTGTCCGAGTTGTTTCTCCTGTCTGAGTTGTTTATGTTATTCTGATCTGAGAATCTTTCCCGCGTTTTCTCTTCTGCTGTGACCATCTTTTCAAAGTTGTGTTTGAATTCTTCGTTTGTCCGAGGGTTTTCTTTACAGAAATCATGGAACATCCATTTTATCTTGAGACCGTATGGAAAAACTTCAATTACTTCCCACTCGGTAATATCGTGAACTTGAGCCCTCAATTCTCCAAATCTTCTGTAGAAAAGACTTTCACCATGGTTTTGCTTTAATCCTTTCAGTTCTGCTTGAGTTATTGGATGAGTGATTATCCCTGTGAAATTTTCACAAAAAGCCTTCTATAGGTCTCCCCAGGTTCTAATTGATCCTGGACAGAGCTTGTCAAACCATTGAAGTGGTAGTGTCACGAGTGCCATTGGAAAAATAGAGCTTTAGTATCATCATCTCCACCGGCTAACTCTATTGATTGAGAATAGATTCTATGCCATTGCATTGATTCCATCTTGCCATCATATTTAGAATGATTTGAAGGTTTGAATTTGTGCGGCAACCTAACAGTAAGTAGTCTTCCTGTGAAACAGGAGAATCTGTCAGGTGCTTTTTCTGTTCTGTTCTGTAGTCAGAATCTGCTTGGCTATCAAACCGAGTTGGTGATCTGCGAAAGTTTTGAGCTGGTGGTGTTGGCAATCTCTCCCTATTTTCTCCTATTTTTTCTGACCGGTCATAATGTGACTTGAGTTCTTCTGTTCTCGCTAGGAACGAACAATCTTTTAAGCGCGGATACTCTCCGACTTCTTTGACTTGGTTGCTCAGAAGGTGCGCGTCGGGGAGGTACTCGGTCATCTTGTATTTTTTGCGTAGTAGTTTTGAGTAGATCTCTGAGTTTGGCCTATTCTTCATTTGGGCGAGAGATGGCGTCTATCTCGTTTATTAGCTCTTGAATCTTGTTGACGGGATCTAGTCTGGCCCTGGCTAAAGTACACCTTTCTTCGGCTTCTCTTTCTGCTCTTTTTTCGTTGTAGTCAGCTAGATCTTCCTCATACTTGTGCCAGGCTTCTCTGTGCTCTTGTACTCAGTTCCTTCTTCCTCCCTTCTTCTTGTTTCTTCTTTCCCTTGCTGCCCTCTGGCTATCAGTTTCTCCTTCTCTAGTCAATGAATCTGGTGGGATATCAGCTTCTGATTCTTTAGATGATCTGTATTCGGGTTGAACTGGTGGTACTAGGGGTTGTCTGATCATGAAGATTTCTCTTCTGTTGTTGGTTGAGTTGTCATCCTCCTCTTCGTATAGAAGTTTTTCGTATTGAAAAGGAAGGGGGGTGGAGTACTTATCTTGATTGGAGATGTTTTCTGATGTCGGACCATTGAGGACCATTGAAACTCAACATCTTTTTGTTGAGGGCGTCTTGATATGTCCGTGCTGTGTTATTGAAGCCTTAGTGAAAAGAACTCGGTAGGTACGTTGTAGTTGCGTCATAGAAAAAAGAGCCCGGCAATTTGCTTGTACTTGACGTCCTTTCTTCTGATAGCCTTAGTTGTGAGAAATCTGTATATATCTTTGGTTCCACTCTAAAAGTAGTCGACCATGGAGGATTCCGTGATCGTCTGCCTTGTAGATCCAGCCTCCAAAGACGAAAGTTGAGCCTTTCGAGAAGAACATCCTGTGTAGGTCCACTGAGCCTTCGAGGTTGAATTCGCTGAAAGCACCTACCTGGCGCGCCAGCTGTTGGTGTTTGACCACCGATAGCCTACCACGGGGTACCCGTGGTAGTTGATTCGGATCTCAGCGAATACCAGAACTCAGCGGTCACGCAAGATACACTTCGATTTATCCTGGCTCGAGCCCTCGTTCATTGAGTAAAAGTTCTACTTCAGTCGGCCTTGGCCTTTTGCGTTGGATTGATTGTATGATTGTGTGTGTTACAAGATGGTGCCTTTGGCCTCCTTTTATGAGAAAGGTGGCCAGGACTCGGTGTAATCCTAGTCGGACTAGTAGACAGAGTCCTGTCATTACTTTTACAGAAATTACTTTCTAAAAGTCTAACTAGGACAAGGCGTCTTCTATTCGGAGTTGGCTTCCTTGGTCCAGATTACCCTTCTTTGCTACGGGGCCCAATCGGTGGGTCCGCTCCCTCAGATCCCGTGCAGATAGGGGACTGTCTTGGTCCTGCACCAACAGAAATGGAGTTCTAGGTCCATTATGGTGTCTGTCACGACGTAGCCTGAGACTAAAATCAGGGATATTCAATTTTTTGCCATCTCTACGGCACCTCCTTCGTTTGCCAGCTTTATACGGGCATCTACGTATTTGCCATCTGAAATAGTAAACCTTCTATGTATTTGCCATTTTTGCTGATGTGGCATGCCACGCAGGCAGCCAGCGTGGCAGCGCCTCTCCTCACGCTGCTGCTTCTCTCTCCCTCCACTTGCCGACATGTGGGTCCTACGAGTCGGTTTTTTCTTCAACCTCTCACGATCACGTAGTCCTCTCACGATCTGTCTTCTTCCTTGAAACTGTTGGTGTTTTAAAAAAAAAAAAAAGTGGACTAGTGGCTCGTCGGGGTAATACCGCCTCAACCGAAGTGCTCATGCTGCTTGTCGCGAATTTTTTTTTAAAAATAACTTCAAAAATCAGTTAAAAATAAAAAAAATCCTTGGAATTTTTTTATATTTTTAACTGATTTTCCGAAGTTATTTTAAAAAAAACTCGGTCTCAAACTTATTTGCGGCACTAACCCCTTTTGTAGCGCCATTACCGGAGGCGCCAGAGCCCCCGAGGACCGCGCCTTGCATGCCGGCGCGTCCCCCCCGCCAATAAGTGGCGAGTGCCTCTCCGGTGTCGACGTGGACCGTTGATTTGGCACCGGACCGCGCCCGGATGCAGGGTGCGGTCCCAGCCGGGCGCGATGACGTGGCTGGGGTTCGCGCCGCCCGGCTATGGTGCGCCCCCTGGCTTCTCCGATTCAGATCGAGCCATGTGTATATGCCTGTAGCTAGCTAGCATGTACTTGTAAGTACGTACTATGCCAAGTCGATCGCTGCAGCTCCGATGACGAATCATGCTGCATTGACCAGAAGCTAGCTAGCTAGCGTACGAATCATGCTGCATTGACAAGAAGCTAGCTAGCTAGCGTACGTTATACTGTACATCGTCATGATCGACGCATGGCATACATGGGTGTAGGGAGTAGGAGTCCACATACACTTGCATATAATACTATATCAATGCAAAATTTATGTGTAATAAAAATTATTATATTATAGTATTATATATATATATATATGCAAATTAAAAAATTGGGAATAAAAAGTTTGATTTTTTTATTTTCATAGACTTTAAGTTGATGCTTTTACGGTCTAGTTACTTAGACCAGTCTTAGTGGAGGTTTCAAAACTCAGTGTCCAATATATCTAAATTTTAAAAACAACAAGTGTAGAAGAGTTTTATCATTATGAAACTATCTCTACTTCTATGAAACTCTTATAATTTCTCTTCATTAAAATAGTGCTATGTAAATGTATTTAATGTCTATAAAATTCTATAAACTCTCTTTGAGATTGGCTTTATACATGGGAGTATATATATGAACATCAGAGAGAAGTACTAGAGATGAAATGATGAAAAAGTCATGTATGATATCACTGGTCAATAGTAAGTAGGCTACCTAGGTACTAGATTAGCTATCATGTATCTTAGAGTGGAGGTACTAGGCTTTTAAGCTTTGGTGCTTGTGCATGCGTGTGCGTTGATTTTCTTGGGAACAGGTGCCAAAACATCTGAGAGGACGTACTCCCACCATCCCAAATTTTAGATTATGGTGGAGTCAATCGATTTCAACATTGACCAAAATTACTTAGGGGGTGTTTGGATAGACAGGGTAAAATTTCGAATCTTATCACACATGTATAGAGTATTAAATATAGTCTAAAAAATAATTAATTACACAGAATGCGATAACTTTGTGAGACGAATCTTTTAAGCCTAATTAGTCCATAATTTGACAATATATTGCTACAGTAAAAATTTGCTAATGACAGATTAATTATACTTAAAAAATTTATCTCATGGTTTCCTGACGAGTTCTGTAATTTATTTTTTTTTATTAGTATTCAAACTCCCTCCCGACATCCCTCCGATATTCCAATGTGACACAGACAAAACTTTTTTCACACCATCCAAACACCCCTTAGAAAATATTAATATTTATAATACAAAACAAATATCAGTAAATTAATGATGGAAAATATTTTTATAATAAATTATGTTTGAGATATAATTATTAGTACTAATTATTTTTACACATGAGTGGTCCCATACTCCTATATGTATGCACGCACTGTACGCTCATGTGCTGGAACAAGCTAGCAAGTGCCGTATGTGCACATTCAATAAAGTTCATAGAGACAGCCTCTGCTGGCTGCCCCTGCCACTCCCACATCCATCACGTAATAAAAAATTCAAAGTAGGCTGGTACTAGTCTTGATACCTGAACCTGACCGCCATGCACAGTTGCGCCGCCCCGTCCTATCACATCCCGTGTCGGAGGGGAGGAGAGGGAGCACGCAGATGGAAAGAAAGAAAGCTCGCACGCACAGCGGCCGCACAGAGCGTCTAGCTCGTCTCACCGCGCCGGACGCGACTAATGCACCGTCGCATGCATGCCACCCCACCCCTCAATAATGGCTGGCCGGCCGTGGCAGCACAGCAGGGCTGCATCACTGCCGCCGCCCGCCTCGGGCTGTGTGTGCCTGCAGTCGTCATAGCGGAGAAGCGGTCGATCTCGATCTGAATCGAGAAGCGCTGGGGCGCGCCATAGCCGGGCGGCGCGACCTCCAGCCACGCTATCGCGCCACTGGGACCGCGCCCGCATGTCGGGCGCGGTCCCGTGCCACGCCAACGGTCCACGCCGACACCGGAGAGGCACTCGCCCATGCTTGCAGGAGGGGACAGCGCCCGGCATGCAAGGCGCGGTCCCGAGGCTGCAGCGCCTCCGATAATGGCGCTACAAAAGGGGTTAGTGCCGCAAATAAGTTTGGGACGGAGTTTTTTTTAAAATAACTTCGAAAAATCAGTTAAAAATAAAAAAAAAATCCTTGTCGCTCGGTCTCCATCTCTTCTTCCTCCACCAAGCTGCGCCATGGTCGAGCTTGCTGTGGGGCCGAAGCTATGCCTTGCGGCTTCCCTCTTCGGTCTGCCAGCGCCGTTAGGGCCGAGCTTGCCATCACCATCGGGTTGAGCTCGCCCGCGGCCATGGCCCGCCGAGCACGCCGCCCGGGCTGAGCTCGCTTCGCGGCCGTGGCTAGTCGTGCACACACGCCGGGGCTGAGCTTGCACGCTGCATGGGCCAAGCTCGCCGTCACCACTGAATCGAGCTCGCCCGCGACCATGGCCACCCTTTTTGCGTCCGCTTAGGGCTGAGCTCGCCCGCACCACCCAAGTTGAGCTTGCCTGCACGCCGTTGCGAAGCCGAGGCCATGGCCACCCTCGTGTGCCGCTGGGGCTAAGCTCGCTTGCGTGCCGTCGGGGCGGAGCTTGCCCGTGCAACGCCGCGACCATGGCCACCCCCCGTACCTCCGAGGCCGGCCGAGGTCGCCCATGCACTGCTGGGACCGAACTCGTCGGAGGCCATGGCCACCCGCGGCGCCTAGCCGCCCTTGGTTGGGACCGCCCATCCATCCTTCGGGAGCACGCCCCATGGTCGCACCGCTACATGCACCCCGGCTCGCCGCCACATCGCCGGTGCCTCGCCTGCCTGCGCTCTTTGGACCCCCCCCCAAGCCGCCCAATCTCTGGAGCTTCACGGGCGCCAGATGGTGATGGTGGCCGAGGCGCCGAGCTACGCAGCCCCCCCTGTCCCCCTGAAGCTCACCGTAGTGGCTCCGCCCTCCCATGCTGGCGCAGGTGCTGGAGATTGAAGTGGACTTGTCTTGCGGACCTACACGTCAGCGAGTGGAGGGATAGAGAAGCAGCGGGAGGAGAGGTGCTGCCATGCTGGATGACTGCATGGCGTGCCACATCAGCAAAAATAACAAATACATAGGGGGTTCACTGTTTTGGATGGCAAATATGTAGATGCCCATATCAGTCCGTAAATATGGCAAAAAATTAAATATCCCCTGAAATCATGCCAAAACTACCTTTAATGACATTGTGGCAACCCACCATCGGAAAATACATAAGTACGAGTTTCCATATTACCCAAAGAGGAAATGGCAGAGTATTTCCTAAAGAGGGAATGGCTGCTGAGCCAGATGTCCGGGAAAAACACCTGATGGATGAGACTGATGCTGCTTCAATCTTCACGTCTATTTCTACAGTAGCCAAAACAACCTACGATTTGAAATGAAGTATGCAGCTGTAGCCGTATGTCATACATGAGAATTATTTCATATAGTATTGATACTAAAGTAGATTAATCTATTTTTTCCTGACCATATTTTATTTACCAAAAGTGTCGACTTTGGCGTGCTGGAAATGCCTACTTGAATTTTGAAGTGCCTGTACTTTGCATGATTGTAATATAAAATAATTAAATGATATGGCTTCTATATAAAATTATCAAATAAAACATTCCACTGAGGTAGTGTTTCATTCCCCTTGAAAAAAAATGTGGCAGTCTTAGGAATAGCAAAAAATGAACAGCCATGGTACTTAATTAAGTTTTCATGAAAGCTTAGTGCTAAGTCCTAACCTGCATAGATAGATACAAAGCATGCGGCAGCAATTTGATCTATATAAAAAATGCAGAATTCCCTTTCTCATGTTAAAGTCAGTACATCAACAACCTTATAAAGCTACCACTAAACGTGTCTATTCTCCTCGCAGCAATAGCAGCCATACAAGAAACCAAGATATCATTCTTACCATAACAAGGAAAAACATTGTAATTAAATTATAAAATAGTAATGGGAACCTTTTAACCAACCCTTCCTAATAACAAACCCTTTGATGCCTTCGCTGACAGACCGAGTGCTGGTTGACGTTGATAGATTTTTTTCTCTCATTTACTATATATATAGGGTAGACCTCCCTCTGGCACAGCGGAACAGAAGCAAAATTGTTCCAGCATTGCTACCAAATCCACTAAACTCAACCTGAAGCAACCTTTTTGCGGACGACTCTCTTTCGACGAGGCTTAGACAATGTTGCCTCAGGTCCACCCTGCTTGATGCCTAGAAGACCAAGGCCAGATACAATTGCATCCTTAGATATAAACCACCGTGAATCCTGTTGATCCATGTAAACCTCCACAGGCCTTTTGTATGTTCTCAGCAGTCGATCTGAGTACTGTGGATCTGCTTCCTCGCCAAGCCATGTTCGCCTTGATGCCTCACCAATCTGAATATTCATCAGTCTGCAATATATGTACCATTGTGTTAACACTAGAACAAGCACTCAGAGAACATGGAGTAGTTCCATTATTCTGTGTAATATAAAAATGGGGAGTTCACATAGTTGCTAAGCATAGAAATGCAGATTAAGATTATACAAATAAAAAACCAGAGATGAAATAAAGGGCCACAATAAAGGAGGGTACAATTAGGTTCAGAATACAAGAATAATGTTAAAAACAACCAAACCATATATAAGAATGCAAGAGTATAAAAAAATATTAGTCGACAATAAGATCAAAACAATGTCCTAACGAATTGAAATGCTGAGAACTACTACTAATCCAACTATTTGTTAACAGATGAACATAAAAGCACTGGCCAGGTGACATCTCTGACATGTCAGCATGGGTCATCCCACCGAATGGAATTATGGGTTTTTTTTTTTTTCCCTCACTGTTAGTCTATAGGGGTACATCTGCAATCGCAGCCAGCAAATGGATAATAAGATTGGAGTAATGGAATATGCTATAACCATTTGGGAACCCAACAAATTCAATACTTCAATATTTATAAGGTACGTATATCCCAAAATAATGCAATTCAACTGAAATTCCTCATAATAAGATTTTAAACCATAAATTATGGGCAAGTTCTGAAAGACCAATCTAATGAACCTGAGACAATTACTCAGTAAACATGAAACCATACAACACAGATAAGAAACATCAGCCAGAAGATAAAGAGCCATGTATACCTGTTGGTTGGTATTCAAACCCTTAACCATCTCGTTAGGAGAGGTTATGAGTAAAAAAATGTTATACCAGCTCATTAGAGCAGGTTACGAGTAAAAAAATTTTATCCAGTAGAAATGGGTAGAATAGAGTATGGAGAATAGATTATCCATGTATAAGTCCTTAGCTCAATTAATCATCTATTAATAGAAATGGATAGATCATGTAACATAAAGTATGTTTTAGTTTTAGGATTCTAATGTGGGACCCACATGTTGATATTACTGAAGCAATCGACATAAGGTACTGGCTACAACAAATTTTAGGTAATTTCACTGAAATTTTAAAGTGTGAACACGAGATTTTAAATTCTATAAGTCCAGCTTTGGATGTAGGGCCAACATATATATCTAGCCACACTAATCTGCATGAAGTAGCTGTCTTAAAATGAGTCAGCTGAAACTAATTTCAGTCAATTTCACGAAATTATAAGGGGTAACTCGGTTTTGAAAAGTTCTCAATTTTCAGTGTTCTGACAACTACATTACAAGATGCCTTATTGCTATCCATATTACCAGCTCAAAGTCAAACTGTTATGGCAGCAACTAGGGTTGAGAGAGGGAGGGTGCCTTGATTTCCAAGGAAGACACCCTTATCTCTAAGTAACCCCAAGACCAATGGGCTATACTGCCACTCTAGGCCGGATAGGTCCATGACATACGCTCTAACACTACACCCGTCGTGGACAAGCAAGCTCGTCCTCGAGGTGCAACCTAACCAACTCATAACAAGACTCAATGTGACACAAATCAAATACATAAAAAAAACAAGCCTTTTACATCTTGGCTTATTTTATTATTCTTGACAAGAAATTGATTTGCGCTCTTTATTTTGCCTCTTCAATTGTTGGCAGACACCAGCCAGATACATAATCTGCACGTGGACAACCACCTGGATCCCATAGGCACCATCTGGACGAAAGGGGTGCGTGTGTATGGCCACCTGGAAGTGGTCACCACAGCGACCAGAGAAGGCGCCCTCGCTGCGGCCGGTAGCAGAATGTGGCGGCGCTACATGGTGCACTCCTGCCCATGACCCCATGCCTTCTCCCTGCCTGACGGCTCCTGGTCCGCACCGCCCAGATTAGTGGGGAGGCCTTCTGATGGACAATGGTGAGGGGTGCGCTTTGTTAATATGTACAGACAGCATGTCTTTTCTCTCTCTTTCTGGCCCATGTAGGCCTTTGGCCTATGTTGGCCCATACATGTATATATTGAAACCCTAGACTCAATGGATGGGTATGAGGTCATTCTTCCCTAACACGCTTCTCCAACCGTTGCTGCCACAGACTTGAGTTTGTCGCCCACAAGGGGAACAGCATACCAAAGATACCCGACACGGCAAACGAGATCATTGTCCTCCGCGCAGCGAATCGCAAATTGGAGAAGCTGCAAAGGGTTATGGGGCTCAGCTACAGATCACACATCTCCAGCAACCGTCAATGCACTAGGAGGCCGCGCGCAGCAACCTGCAGCCGCACTGCCGCCGACACCTAGCGGGCACTCTCCCTCGCAATCTTCTTCCTCTTCTCGATCTGTTGCAAGGCTGCTGCTGGAGCTAGCTGATCTACAGGGATGACACGGTGCCACCACTTGAAGATGGAGCGCTGCGCATGCCATATGAAGGATCAACATGAAGCAGGCGATGGAAGTTGGGACAGATCTGGAGCGGAATTTGGCATGGAGACGGCTGTCTTTCTCATAGCCCGGCGGCATGGTGGTGGTGGTGGTTAGAGATTATTGGGATTCTAGAACCTCCAGACGCGCTAGAGACACGCCACCTACTGGGCGAGGTCGGCCAGCACCTTGGCAATGGGATCCAATGGTGGCTCATCGGAACCTGGCATCTCTGATACCAGATGATATGGCGGCAGCTAGGGTTACAAGGGAGAGGGGCCAGCCGAGGGCCTTGCCCACGTCCAGGCAAGAGAGAAGGTTTTTCTTTCTAATTGTTGCTTGATTAGATTGATACATCTCTCCTTGTATAGAGAGGTTTATTTGACTCCTAAGGAAGACACCCTTATCTCTAATCAACCCTAACACTAATGGGCTATACTGCCACTCTCGGCCCAAACACAAACAATAATTTGAATCTATATTCTGTCATTCAACATGTAAAGATCAATCAGAAAATCCTAAAAAGTTACAAGACCCCAAATTATTTCATCAACGCCTCATTATCACCCTACTAATGCACCGGATTTTCTTTTCTAAGTCCACCCCAAAAAACGTCCCCTACTGAGGAGCTCCTCCTACACCCACACGCCAAAACGTACCCACAAAATCCCACACCATCAAAACCAAGCATCCAGATCTGCTCTGATCATTCTCTCTCCTTACTCACCCACGCACGAACGGTCCAGATCGCGTGTATGGTCCTCCTCATCTCTCTCATCTCCCACGCTCGCATCGCCCCGTACGCACCCACGCATGTGGTCGCCGGTTCGATTCCCCTCCCCTCCTATGTAATATTAGTTTAGTTGCTTTTTTACCGTGAGAGAAGAAAAAAATCATCCAAAAACCAAACTCGCGCGCGGTGGGGGAGAGGATGAGGTTGCGGGAGGCGCGGCCACGATCCCCTGCCGGATCTCGGCGCCGCGATGGAGGACGCAGTCCGTGAGGGGCGCCGCCGCCACGGAGAATAGGACCGCCGCCGGGAGGGAGCGTCGCCGTTCTTGCGCGGCCGCCACGGCCGACCGCGGCTCCGCCCTATGCGCTGGTCACCGGGCCACGGCCACCACCGCGCCTGTCCCATCGTGCCGTGCACAATGCTCCTGTCCCGCGCGCCTCCCAGGGCTCGAAACCCCAGCTTGGGGCTCCGGCGGCGCGGCGACGATGGCTGCTTCTGTGGCGCTCCGGCAAGGATTGATGTGCTGTTCTGTTGCAGGCTCTGAATCCCTATGGTCCGGTGCCTAGCGGATTAGGCTCCAATGGGGAAGTCTCAGGCGAAGTGGATCAAGTCCGTACTCTTCGGGAAGAAGTCGTTGAGATCCGGTTCCACAAGGCCAAGGATATATCAGTGTGTTCTTCTTCTTCTTCGGTAATTTCATAATGCTGTTACGATTTCGATTTTCTGAGTGTGCCTCAAGTCCAGCTAAGGAGTAGGGATCTGTTCTAGCAACTGATGAGAGTAACAAAGGGTATATATTTTCATGTATATATTTTGTTTATTTCTGTATGCAAATGACCAGGTTAGCAACAAACTCATTTTAATGCGAATTGAAAACTCACCAGTGGCTTTGTAATTTATTTTCTAGAAAAGGTAAAGGGCACTATCTAAACACCGTTGACATTCAAGAGCGAGCAATCCTAATAGATCGAGTTTTTTCCCGGTAGCAAATAGCAATAGTTTCAATGACCACAGTGGAGGCAGAGAGGTGGGGCAGGCAAGTGTGACGACGTGCTGTGCCCTTGGCAAGTTCTGAAAGAGGTATTAATTTTTATTATTCAGCGGCGGTTCTATTCGAATCATTGTTTGAATGCTTGAATTGGATGCATTTTAGTTGTGCATTGCTGTTGTTCTGGGAGAGAGAAGGTTGCTGTTGTTCTGGGAGAGAGAAGGTTCAGAAAGAAGATGGAGCTAGGGAGAATGTGGGCAGCCTGCTGGATCTTGGCACTGCCGCTGCTGCTCACTTTTGCCAATCTGTATTGTAACCTGCACAAATAATCTTCAGGTAATGTGAACTGATGCCTGCATCTCTTGCCATGACAAGAAAAAAACTCCAAACAGATTGAACATATTTTGATCAAATAGATTATCATGTGCCTGAACTGCAAGGATGCTAATTTCTGCTTCTAAGTTCAGGTGTGTTGGTTTAAATGCATGGTATTTTTCAAATTGTGTATCTGATAGCCAGGCTGAGAACTTGGCCAAAGCCATACTCAAAATGGGACAGGCCTACAGATAGCTAACATCCATTTTACACTTTTGTCTTTGGTCTTGACTGAAAATTGATGGTTCTGAGATCTCATTGTATATATTCATTTGAGCTGAAACTTCACTTTGATGCTCCAGGTTTTATGCGATAGGATGGGGCAACTTCTTGGCAAGAAGTAAGCTGACATTAAAAAATTGACCTGCATACAAGCGCCTTGTCTTTCGCTTCTGTTAGTTTCAGTTCAAATGTTTCTATGCATGGTTATGAGCAAAAATTGCTGAGATGAAGTTGGCCTGATTTTACTTTGGAGATGGGGGTGGCCAATGATTAGTTCGACATATACAACAATTCTTGCCATCTTCTTTGGTTGGTCTTGCTTCTCAATTTCTATCCACATAATAAGTCCTATTACTAGCAATAATTTTTGTGCCCTAGCTTTGGCTATTGTTTCTTTAGTGACGTGATTGTAGCATCTTTCAGCCTAATTATCTGTAAACACGTTTGTAACTGATCCCAAGGCTAATGATCGATTCACTAGCTTAGGTCTCTTTGCTCATTACTCTCTTTTACGCATGTATGAATTACATGTTCTTCCGGTGGTATTATTTAAGAATAAATATAAAATGTCATGTATAATTATTCTAAATTTTTGAAAACATACTAAACTTTATTGGCTCGGTTTATCAAAAATAATATCACATTAAGTGATATTATTAAAAGTGTGCCTTTTTTTATTTGATTTGTCTGGTTATGGACAGCCGTAGCGTTAGCACGGGCATTATACTAGTGCTACTAATGTAGTGAAGTGATATACCATGCATCATCAGAAATCAGTTAATCTCTGGATTTGGCTCAATTCTGCTCACTATGCACAATGAGCCGAACCAATGATTTATTCTACTAAAACACTAATTTATTAAGACAAAACATCAATACAGATTTACCTTGCTGCTGTGCTAAAGAAGATTGCCACACCCAAAACATCAAAGCGCTTGACCATATATTGGTCTAGTCCACAGAGCAATTGATAACGCAAGTTCACATAGAGTCCTAGGAAAGCTCCATAACCAAGGGCATTGGTGCTGATAGAGGGAATAGTCACCGATAACCTAAATTGAAGGGTAGTAATAATTAAAAGGATGCATCAGATAAGCCTAAATATATGACTTTGACTGAATACTGTGATAAACCCACCTCCTTTCTTTCCTTGCAGACAAGACTTTTGATATAACACCTTGAACAGAGCCAGCCACAAACCCAACCAGACTAAGCTCAGCAGCTTTATAAAAGAAGGCACTGATTCGTTTTGGTAGATCAAACTCTCTCAAAGGATAGCTCTTCTCGAATATGTTGTTTGGAAGTTTCTCAATTGCATTTTGGAAATCAAATCGGGATGTACTACCATATGAACGGCATGGTGCCAGAAGTCCAAGAACCATCAAGTTGCAACATGACGCAGTCAAAGCATTAACAATCACCAAGTCCCATTCCTGTCGGAACCTGATTTCCCAAAAGTGTGAAATGGTTTAATGATGTATTAAGATGAAATTGTTGAATAGCTTGAAAAGATAAAAGATACCTCTCCTTGCGAATATTCATTTCCCAACAAATGGATGAGGAAAAAGTAGCCATAAACTCCAAAGCCATCTTATGTGGGAATGATGGATCTGCAAGTGTTCTGCAAGCAACAGAATATACTGAAATTTGTTTGAAAGAAGAGCAACTTTACATTATTTATTTTCTCGAATTGGCAGGAGGAAACCATAGTTTTTGACCAAATAGTAGCAGAGAATACAGGTTTTATTTCAGTAAAATCTCACAAGATCTCATTCTTAATAATTCAGTCCCTAACTCTGGCCCCCTACCTCCTGGCGTCTACACCAGGTGAATCCTCCGCGTGCGCTACCTGTAGATTGTGAGGGTGCAATGGTTCTGCTCCAGTAGCACATGAGAGAAGGAATTAGGGTGATTAGAGGAGGGGAACACTGCCTTAGGACTAGACACATCAGCGGCAGCGGCAGCTGGCCAGCTCAGGTTGGAGGCAGGTCCGCCGGCGGCCCAAACACCTCAAAGGCCCATTTAGACCCATGACAATGTGAATGAAACCTTATGACTCATCTGAGTACGAAAGAACAATAAGTAAACCTATTTTCCTGGCACGTCTTCTTTGCATAGACTATTTATTAAAATAGTCAATATCAACAATGCAATGTGTGTGTCATGCCTATTCTAACATGTGTTTACCCTGGCAAGAAAGTAAGTATTAATTAACGGTTATCAAAGTTCATAATACATGCAAAATGCATATTCATTTAGATGAGTAAACTAAGATTTTTTTTGTATTTGATATGATGTGTCTGAATTCATTCAGTTCAACTTTGAACTAATAAATCCTATCTTAACCAAATAGGGTGACAACAAGCACATGATTCTGGAACTTACCTTCCAACAAGACTTCTGGAAAGCCAACCTGGAAGAGCTCTTGAGAAGGACCTAGTGTTTGTCGGTCTTGCAAATATTGACAAGTAACGCACCATCTGTGCAGAACTGACCAAACCCTGTGACCGGACATATATATCATGTAAATTCATGTTGTTCAACCATCAGAGCAACCACAATGTGCTCAAAAACTAGTCCATAAGCATTTAAATATTCTCTATGCACTGGCTGAAACATTGTATGACTAGTCTATATAGTGGTCCATAAGAAAAGCTACCCATATGCTTCTGGACTGCCCATAGGAATAGAAAAACAATACTTTTCTCTCTCTCCCTACTCTTCTGCCACAAGCTCCTTTTGCAACATCCGCCGGCACCATTTGCTCCTAGATTTTTATGTGTTAGTGGCCCCTATATTCTAGTCTATTTGGACTGCAACATTGTGGCCACATCAATAACTATAGCCTGCTGACAAAGATCTTGCTCATATGGACCAAGTAGTACAAATACATTGTGGTTGCTCATGCCAAAACCAAATTAAGAAATATGGAAGGAATCATCAAATTTTACCATCTCGCAAGCTTGGCGGAGACCAGCAGGCAAATTACTCATCGTCTTGCACCATTCTTGCAACACAGCTTCTACAAATTCTCTATTGAATAGCTGCCACAAGAAAAGCACTTCAACTCAAGCCTAAATGTTTATCAGGACATGGACACAGTTTTATCTGAACTGAAAATATTTGCAATCTCACCTCTTGTACAACAATTCGCCTTCTGAAAAGCCCACCTTCTTCTTCCTCCCCATCATCAAAATCATCAAAGTAATCATCATCATCACCATCATCATCACCACCATCACCCCCACCATGACCGATCCTTTTTCCAATATCTCCACCACCACCGCCTGTTGCCAGCTGAAATTTTGAAAGGAAATTTGTGATTAGTAAATGCAGTTAGGGAACTTAACAATGCACATGACCATCACAATTTGTTACTTTGTTCTAACCATGTAGCAAATAAGGTACAACAAGTAGAATATAGCAAAGGATATTAGATTTCAACTCAATCCAACCATATATTTAGCTATGTTCGCTCAATAAAAACTTAAGTCAGGTTAATAAAACACGAACTCAATGGAACCTGAAACCAGTAAAACAGGTCAGCTCATCACTGCATAGTTCCCAATTCCAATGCAACTCTACAAAATGCATAATCATGACTAGATCAGCTAGGTTACAATGTCAACATTAGCCATTTCTTAGGCTGCCAATGAACGGCTCCATAAGTAGACATAAAACAATCCAACACCAGCTCACAGAATGAGCTCTTTCTGCTCTAACACAGGAGTCTGTTTCTGCCGTGCTCTCACAATTGAAATCAAAGATAAAAGCCTATGTAAGTAGCAAAGTTCACATATTCCCACTGATACAGGAACAACTGATTGAGAAATAAATTAGTACCATCAGAGTAAATGACTGATGCCCCATCAAAATAGAACACAAAAGGATGATTAAAACATATACTGAAGTGAGTTACTTTATAACCAGGGCCCACCAAGCATGGTTATTAAGGCATCGCTTCAGAGTCGCTTAGCATGGTTATTAAGGCATCGCTTCATAGTCACTTAAACGTTTGAGCAGTCTAGATTTCCTCATGGCCAAGGCAACGCCCCATCACCATATGTGCATGCTGATGCACCCTTGGCCCTCAATTCTGCCAGCTCCTCATCGATTCTGCTGCTGGCCTGCTCGATTTTGCTTCTACTGGCTCGATTTCTTCTGTCCTGCACTCGTCAACTGCTCTATCTGGAAGGGGACCGTGGCAGCAGTCGATCTGAGAGTGCTTATCAAGGAGGGAGGGGAAGCAGAGGCAGAGGGAAGAGCAGAGCAGCACATCCAGAGGGAAGCAGAGCAGCGCATCTGGAGGGGCAGAGGGAAGCAGAGCAGGCATTTGGGTGGAGGTGGAACAGCAGTGGTGGAGAACAAGAGAGAGAAGGAGCGGCGGCACTGGAGGGGATCGGGATCGGGAGTTTGATGAAGCCACGCCAGAAGAGGGGCGGGCACATGGGCTGCCTTGGTGGACTGGTCCAGCCCACTTCTTATTCCTTTTTTTCCTTCTTTTCTTTTCTCTATTTCTTCATCCACTGCTCTAAGCTGCTGTCTTAAGTTTTTATTAAATTGTTAAGGCGTCACCTCGCCTCACGCTTCAGGTCCTTAAGTGTAAGGAGGTAATCAGTCACCACGCCTTGCCTCACAACCTTGATAATCATGCCATCAAGCATGTCGAAGATCCTTATAAAGGGCCAGTTTGGCACAGCTCCAGGCTCCAACTCCAAAAATTTGGAGTTCATCATCGTCCCTTAGCTCTACAAATTCTTGGAGCTAGAACAGTGGCCACATCTCTACCTAATAATAAAGAGGCAAAATTTCAACCCATCTTTTTTCGTCCATCCATTTTTTTCGTCCATCTATTTTTTTTTGTCCACACCCCCCCCTCGCTGTACAGATTTATATGATCCATGCTCATACGAATTAGAGTAGGTTACACCTATCGATGATCGAGATGGAGTCCGATTCCATGATGTAGTTGGTTCGTCGTTCGGACTCAATGAGGTTTAGCTGATACACAGCCCAATCAAACGTGGACTCTCCATGCCGTGATCAATTAGAAAAGAGGCCGTTGAACGAGCCCGTTTGCAAGCAATTTTGGCGGCCAACAATTTAACCATCCGCATGACATGCAAGAGAGGATACATCATGCAGGATTAGGGAAGTCCAAGAGAAACTAATAATTTCATCTTGCATGCAAATTCGATTGGTAAATGAAGGGACCATATGGAAACATGAGCATTAAGGTGTTCTTTTAGGGCTCTTGGGCTGGATAGAAGCTAGATTAAAGTGATCCTAAGTATTTATTTATATTAAAAATAATTAAAGATTATTTTCCTCCTGTTGAGCATGGACACTTATTTGCTATTAATATTAAAGACCGAAGCATTTTTTAATCTCATTTTTTATTCATCTTGCATGCAAGTTTGTTTGGTAAACGAAGAGATTGGGAGACATACAGAACACAGAAACATGAGCAGTAACTTGTTTAATCTCATTTTTTATTCATCTTGCATGCAAGTTTGTTTGGTAAACGAAGAGACTGGGAGACATACAGAAACATGAGCAGTAACTTGTTCTTTTAGGACTCTTTGGCCGGACCAAAGCACGATTACATATTTTCATCTAAACTATTTATTTATAATGAAACAATTAAAGATTATTTTTATTATTTTAAATACAATACTCAGACAAATGACATTCCTTCTGTTGAAACACACGAACTTATTTGCAATTATTATAGACTGAAGCAAAATTTCTATCACAAACTTTTTTTTCGTCTAACTAAGAGATCGACTTCGGTTACCGTTAGTTTTTTTTTTGTTGTTTTCATGTCGGACGGCGTCTCCTGTTTTGTTCCCATATCCGTTTCTCCTAGCGTTCTATTTTTTCTATATCTATTTTTGTCCAACCTAATCCTATAGTTGTTGGATACGGACACTAATTGCTTTAATCAATTTCCATAGGCTATGAGCCAAATGCGTGGACATTTGTGGTAGGAAGGGAGGCACGGAGACTGCGATGACAGAAAAAAATGGCTCTAGAACATATAAAATGCACGAGAGTACGGGATGCCGTTAAAAATATAAAAATAATAATAAATATGTTATGAGTCCTATCTATTATTTTCCATAATACACTCACGCCCTCCATCCGGTGCTTATACAAGCAACCGCAATTCGCATTTAACAATGACAGTGTCTCATTATAAGATGTATGGGTTCCATGGCAACTTACAAGCACAAATGCTAACAAAATAAACAAAAATCTATTAAGAGTCTATATTGGATTGGTGAGATGTGCAAAATCTACATGTTATCGGAAAAGACGCAGTATTTTATCGACACATTTTTACGTTTTTGTTATTTTCTTTTCTGGATGGACTGTTTTTTGTGTGGTTTTCTACTTTTATTTTTTCCCAAGCGCAAACATGCGTTAGTGCCCCCACGGGAGAGGAAGAAGAGCCCGCGCCCGAAGTCACGGTTCCATGCGAGAATTCAATCATCGACAGGATGTACAAGAGGTTTGGGTAAGTGGTGCAATACAGTGGTGATGGGGTGTGAGATGATCGACGTGGGCACCACCCGCCGGGGTGGTGGGATATGGCGGTTTATGCAAATGCTAGCGGAGTGGGTGTCGTGCCGGAATAGTTAGCAAGATCCTTGTTGTTAAGGTTGGTGGGGCAATGATACTATGTGTCGTCGACTACGGGTGCTCGAAGCCAAATGGAAGGGACGGCGGATGAGCATGGGGTGAGGCAGTGTTTGCAAGCGAGAGCCGGGACAGCGCTGGCGAGGAAGAAGGATAACACGATTCTCAACCACACAACCCTTCTCTCGTAGCAACACACAAGCATATTTGCGGAGAGGGCGCCGAAGTAGTCGGCAAGAGCCTTTGTTGTTAAGGTTGGTGAGGCAATGATCCCGCGTGAGCTGCCGACAACAAGTGCTCGAAGCCAAATAGAAGCAGCAGCGGATGAGTGGTGCGTGAGCCAGTGTCTACAAGCGAGAGCAGGGGGCGCTCGTAAGGAGGAAGAAGGATCACGTGGTTCCCAACCACATAATCCTTCTCCCATAGCAACGCACGGGCATATTTGCTAGTTGAACACATTTGGTTGAGCAATTTTATAATCATTGCAGATTAAATGCAAATGTTAAAAATAAAATTCTAAATTAAAAAAATTAAATAATCTTTTCAAATTACAAACTCCAAATCCTGCATGGTTCTTGACATCACGAAGTTGGAGCTGTGCCAAACAAACTCAAGTCTATCCAACTAAAAAGACCCAGATGTTATCGTCACCACTAAACTAATCACTTCACCTCTCGCTAATACCCGGTCCCACTTCTAATCGCCCCGCCCTGCTGCTCTTTCTTCTATCGTGCGCGGAATCCGCAAAACCGACGCACGCGCACGACACCCATCTCGCCACGATCCTCCATCCACTGCTGCCATCCTCCCAGTCCGAGTCCCAGCCCTGCCCCTGCCGCCTTCCCGCTGAACCCTCATGATTCGCATGGAGCTACTAGTGGAGATGCGCCCCAAAGGTCAAAGCTCCCCCTGCGTGTAGAGCGTTGCGAGGCGCGTTTAGGGGGGATGAGGAGGCAGAGGAGCTGATCTAGCTATTGGAGGCGGCGGCGGCGGCGGCAGCGGTCTATTCGAGGCGTTCCCGATGCGGTTCTGGGGTTGGTTGTGTCCAAGCTGCCCTTCCGGTCCGCATTCACGGCCTCAGCCATCTCACACCGGTAGCGCGGCGCTATCGCTACTGCGGCCGCGTTGGACCTTGCCTTCACCGCAGCATTCCCCCCACGCTTGGGCCCTGCTCTACCCCGCCACACCCGCACTCGCTCGCCACCTCCGCCTCGCGCTCGAGGGCCTCTTCGACCAGGTCTTGGCCACCTCCATGGCCGATCACCTCGGCTCATGGCTCACTGCCTTCCACTGTTCCCGCCTCGGCCTGGGGCGGTAAGAATCCTCAGCATGATCCTGGTATGCCTGAATTTACTCTGCTTGCTTGCTCCCATTCTCCGTTTGCTTGGGTTAATATAATTTTTATTTTATTTATTTTCATGCGCTGTGCTTTGTTTTTGCCGTCCTGATGTTGATCCTACAAAATAAAATTTGGTAAATCGACTGATGTTGATCCTACAAAATAAAGTTTGGTAAATCGAAGTGTCCATGTTACTCTTCAATGGATACTCCATAAAAAATCATTCTGCACCGATCGATTAGGTGAACTGCAGATGATATCATGCCATCACGGCAGAATAGTTTCTGTGCGAGTACAACGATTGGGGAAAAGGATTATTTTGATTGTTTATTTTTCATACCAGTGAGGATATTAACTTCTTGGTAACATTTTTCTTTTGCCTTGATGAACTGTGGCATCGATCTTGTAGTGGTGGCCTGCAACCGTGGATTACTGGATTGCTCCGTACTGCTTTTATTTGGTTTAGTGGAT
This sequence comes from Chrysopogon serrulatus, assembly GCA_015844335.1. Classification (NCBI taxonomy): domain Eukaryota; kingdom Viridiplantae; phylum Streptophyta; class Magnoliopsida; order Poales; family Poaceae; genus Chrysopogon; species Chrysopogon serrulatus. Next base: position 797,909 of record JADLZL010002094.1, on the reverse strand, counting down.
TACTGGATGCTGACAAATTTAAATCTCTACTACTTAAAAGTTACCGATAGGAATCGCTCACTCCAGCGTTTCACCTCGCTCGCCAGCGTTTCCCTCGTGCTCCCAGGCCTCCCGCAAGACAAAAAAAAACCGGCTCTCTCGCACTCCCTCCCGCCGGAAAAAAAAAAAAGCGCGTCCGGCACCCCACCCGTCGCCGAGCCACGCCGCCGCCGCCCGTGCGGCCTAACCCGGACATCGCCGCGGCGTCGTGACTTCGGAGTTCCGTGACTCCGCCCGGACCGTGGGCGACCGCCCGCTCGAGGCACGCACCCGACCTCCCGGTCGGCGGCGACGCCGAAGTCGGCGAGGCGGGGCTTGCTGCTACAGCGTGCGGCGTTCACCTTCAGCGGATACCGCGAGGAGGCGGCCTGACAGCGAAGCAAGTGCTTGCCCTCGGCAGACCCGGTGAGGAGGCCAGGCGGAGAGGGGAGGCTTCGCCGTCGCCAGATCCGGCAAGGAGGTAGCATTGCTGGGGTGGAGGTGCTCGCCAATGCAAGGAGGCGGCATGCGTGGGGCGCCGGTCTCCGGCGATGGCTGCCGCCGCAGCCCCTTATCCACTGCTACGCCTTGAGCAGGGATCAAATCCCTTCCCCAATCCCAAAAAAGAAAAAAAAATCCCTTCCTCTGCGCCGCCCGAGCCTTGCCGCAACTCCCTTTTCAGCACCCGATGGCCGGAGTCGCAGACGCTCCACCCCCTTCTTCCCGGCTCTCCACTCTCTTCTTCCCCGGTTCTCCATGACGCTCCTCCCCCGGCGATTGACACCGTGGCGGCCCCACGGCTCATCTGGTCAGCCATGGGCGGCGGCGTGCTGCATGCAGCTTTCGAGGCGGCGTGATGCGGCGTGGCGTGGGGGCGTGCTACGGCCGGGCTCGGCACGATCTTGACGCCGCCCCTTCAGGCCAACCGGTAAGACGGCTTCGATTCCTTTCTTCCTTCCCTTTCCTGGACTTTGCCATTGAAATGTCGAAGCTGAATATTTCAGCAGTTTATTTTGTATACAAACCCATCTCCAGGGAAGATAATGGCACATATTTCTCAACTTTGCACATTAGCTGTTTAGGAATTGACTTGATGATGATATTTTAATTATTTTGGGTTTGGAAGACCTACTGCTTATGTTGCCGAATTCATTGTTGGCTTTTGGATTGCAGGATTTTGCCTTGGGGAGAGTATTGAATAACAACACAATTTGCTGAATACTATTGATTTGAACTTAGGTGGGTATCAAAGGATGGCATTGGGAATTTTGGATGTCTTCTGATTGGTGCCGTTATTACATTTTTTTTTAATCATGTCAGAATTTACTGTTTAGGAAGATTTATGGATGGCATCTTTATTCAGATATCCGTTCATCTCCATGGTTACATGGGCATAGGGCTTCACCAGCTTCTCAGCCTCTGACAGTGGGAGCAACAACATACTAAGCAGGGGCATCAGCACGAGCAGTAAATGAAAATTGGTCTGAATTTTTGAAACCATAATTTCATTGTTATTTTCATCTTTGCAGAGCTGGGTTAATTCCCTCTGGTGCTGGATTGTTGATGACAAAATGTGCACCAAAAGAGTTGAAAATGATAGAATGATGACCTCAATTGTAACAGGTTTGTAAAGTCTCGTATAATAAGCTATTTGAAAATATAAGTCATTTGAATTTTCTGTCCATGAAAATACAGAGGCACTAATGCCTTGAGCAAAAAGCTCGACATGTCAATTGGTTGATATTTGATTATTGGACACTGGAGTATTTTACCTTGCGATTATTGAGAAAGTGGCCTGGTTCTGATTCTCTGAATTATATCTTGCGATTTACGTCTTGTTTTTCTCTTTATTGTCACAGATATAGAGCAAAGAACCTTTTGTTTTTACTGTAGCATTAGCACAGGCATTTAGGTTTTTGTTTCATTTGTTTATGCTGTTTTAACAGTGTCTTCATGCTTTATACAGGCTTACACAGACCTATTTTTGGGGAGTGCATTGAGAAAGGTACCGATATGATCAGCTTCTTTCTTTTAACTATTGTTTGTAATCCTATAGGCACATCCTTATTTCTATGTAACACATAACGTTCTATGATATTATATATGGTAATCACCAAATAATTTAATTAAGCTGCAATACAAATCTTGCAGCATTTGTCCAGCATAGAGCATATAAAGGTCTCGTGACTCAACATGTCTTATGGACTGTGTAAGTGAAACTGATTTCAAGCATTAACATCGACACCACCTCTTTATATGATTCTTCCGTGTCATGAAAAATGAACTCACAAGCTTGAAAACCATATTGTAGTTTTTTTTCTAACTTGGCTTTGCATTACAAATAGGCATCAAGCATTTGATGTAACACAATTGCTGTTGCAGTCAAAAGAATACCCTGTTTTCTCACTCGTTGTGTGATGACTACGTTTGGTTGGAGAGGTTTAGAGACTGCATGATGACTACGTTTGGTTGGAGAGGTTTGGAGATCCCTTGTTCCACAGGCATAATGCAGGTACTGAACCTTTTGTTTTAAAGAAAGCTTTCAAGTTTGTCCCAAGTACTTGCAAATCAATTTTCCTTGCATAATTGTCCAGTAGCCAGCAGCTGATTGCACTGAAACTTGCTGACGGCCAGACCATGCCTTCAATTACATCTCTTATGTGTCCAAACTGGAGGCACCATATATTCACATTTGATTTGCACAAACTACTTGTTTATTGGTATATACTTGGAAGGACCTCTGATTTCTTGACTGGAGTTGAAACTTGAAAGAGAGGGAATGGGAGAAGAACTTCTCTGCAGGAAGGGACTGAAGATAACTTCGAATTTCCTAATGGAAGTATGGTGTGTCCCTATTTCCTTTGCATTTATTTTCTGTACTATAGTATGACAATCTGATGCATATGAATAAGGAATAAAACCATGCACCCTTTGTTTGGGAATTAAATGACAATCAGTGAAGGATGCAACATGTTCATCTCCTATGTTTAAGGATGAATTGTAGTATTATTTCACTGTTGCCCTTGGCTCTAATGTTTGTCTGGATCTTAAGCTTCAACTAATTAGTTGAGGCACAACATTGATTTCTTCAGTGGACACACTTTTAGAAGCATAATAGTCAGTTGTCTATGAGTTTAACTTTGTTGAAGTGTGACACACATTTCATACTTCCTCTCGAAATACTTAGGATTTTTTTTTGGCCAGCAAAAAAAGTAAAGTTGTCTACTTGTCTTTGCAGGACATGTAAATCAAATATACTTTGTAGTTTGTAGCAACCCTCAGCCTTATGTGTTGCTGCTGGGGCAAAGTGCATGGTTTTTTACCGCACCTTAATTTCTTATCAGTTTTATGTTTATCCATTATCAGGCCTGCAGCTTTCATGTCTGCTGGTGCAAAGGATGGTGATGATCAAAGTCATGTGTGGAATGTTCCTTAGCTACTTATGTATTACCGCAGAACAAATCTTCATGATTCTCAGCTATAAGCCGTCAAGATGAAGCATCCTTTGTTTTTTTTGTTTTTTGTTTTTAAACTAGCATCCTTTGCTTTTTGCTGCATTGTTATATATCATGCTCCTGATGTGTATTTTAAAAGACAATAGATGATACCTATCAGAACGGTAACAACTACAACTTATTGCAATTTACATGTAATGACGTGAATACACCAGTGATGCAAATAATTATATGTGTAGTAAAATACTGTCTTCTCGCTTTAACTGTATCGTTTGCTTGGGCATCCAGAAACACTCAAATTAACGATGAAATTATGGTTCCAGAAAACAGTATAATGCATATATATATTATCGTGGTATTATGTGTTCCCGTTGCAACGCACGGGCATTTACCTAGTACATCAACAATTTAGGCTTCGCCAAACTAGAATGCTCATTTTCAATCGTTCTGTAGACTACAAATCAATAACCATGGGGATCTGCGCAAAACTACAGTTGCTGATTAATCAGCCCTGTCCTTATATTCCTATAAGAGGGGGTGCAAATTATAATGCTATTTTTCGTAAGCCAGTTCATTCTTAAGTTTTGAGTACAAATCAATAACCAGTTCATTGTTAAGTTTTTACCAATCCACACTATTGCATGCATCTGATTTTTTTTTTTTTTTGGTTCATGATATTATATGGATGGATGCAGTTGTGGCAGTACAAAAAAATAAATTCCATTTAAGTGTCCTCTTCATGTGTCCTCTGCATCAGTAAATTCTTGCACATATGCATTATAGTTAAAATTTATTTAAAAAAATTACTGACTACATATTCAGATCTCTAACTTGCCTAATACTTTGATTGCTGATTTTACGCTGCTGAAGTGCTACTATTTTTAATCATATAGCATCGACCATATTAGCAAGATGGTAGTGCTTCATTAGATGAGTAACAGGTAAACCCATATATGCTTGTTGCATCTGGAGTATATAGTTCCATCTTGTAAGCTGCTTTGTATTCTTTCTAAAGTGAAACTGTAACGGCAGGAGAACCACTAAGTGATTCGATAAAAGGCAGGAGCATCAGTGCATCAGAACTTATAGGTCTGTATCTGAACTGATGTTTGCTATCATCTATACTGCATAATTTCTAGACAAGTTCAGTCTTTGGCTAGATTTACGTTTACACTTACCATCTGTATCTGATACTGATATGTGTTAATCAAACTGAAGAATTGAGGAATTTTCTTTTATTTTCACTTATGTCATTTTCTTATTCTTCTGACTTCCCTTCATTACGGCCATCAAATAGTTTTACTTCAGTTTGAAGGCCATCTGCGCGTGCTTTTGGGAGTATTGCAGCCTTGTTCTCAGTTTAAGGTAGTGTTCAGGTTTAGTATTAGTTTTGCTTTAGATTTGTGGCATATTATAGTCTTATAGGTGCTCTGCAATTTTGCAATATCAAAATCTCATAACTTTAGGGCTTAGTATAGCATCAGGGTTGGATCTTTAGGGCTCAGTATTACCGAAAATTATATTTGCACTCAATGGAATTATATTTGACGAAACAGGATATGGTTTTCCTGTCTTCGTAAAGTTTAGAGTTTTCTGGTTCAATGTGTATCAACAAGGAGTCAACATTCAGTCTTCAGGTTGTTACCAATTACTTTCTTATTTCCTCTAAATAATCTTCAGGTAGTCATGACTTGTTTGCCCATAGAACAGATTGATCCCGTGGAAGCAAAGCACGGGTGTGGGGAGCAGGGCAAGGAGAGGTCAAAGGGGACGGGAGCAAAGGTGAAATGGAAGGGAAAGGCACTGTAGGAGTCTGCACACACTCGGAGCTGGTGGGGTTATGATTTGGTGTCACGCTCTCACTATCTGGACCATCACTAACATTGGAGAGTCGTGTGGGTAAAGATTTTATCATTAGCAAGCAACTTCTACGCCTTATGATTTTGGCTACACACAAGTTTCATAGGATATTATTGTTCAGTTTGACATAGTGCTGCTACATAATTTATCTTGTTTGGCCCAAGTTTGCTAGGTTATAATTGAAATACTAAGTCACGTTTTGCAGCTCTACGCACATCTGTACTCAGTGGATTTCGTGCGTACTGTATATTTTACAGATGTGACTATATGTTTTTGAAGTCTACATATATCCGTAGCAACGCATGGGCACTCAACTAGTAATCCATAGAAAATCAAACTGCCAAATAGCGAAGCATTGTAGTTCTGGCCCTTTTCAGAATGCCTATTCCCTTCTTGGTACCGGAGAAATAGTATAAGCAAAGCAAACACCAGACAACATGGGTACTCATTAAAGGAGTATGAATCCATAAGTACCAAGACACGTTCAGGCACACACCTTTGGATTGAAAAATGCACAGGAAACTATCTTCGTTTTGAAGATGTAATCAAGAAAATTCTGAAGCAGATATCCATGCCGAGCAGCAACTCTAAATTAGAGCATGTTTATACACACTAAAAGCACGGGAAGGCAATAGTATGTCACTAAAAAACTGTCTTTTCCATGATTTCCATACAGCTATTCTACCACTACCAGTTTTCTGCCCCGCATGCCTCACCCAATACCTTGGTATTCCTTATCACTGTTCTCACCACTGTGGCCAATATGGGCGCTCTGTATTGCATCCAATAGCCTTCGAACACAAAGGCTTATCCCTAAAATTTCCTAAACCCTATTTCGGAAATCACCCTTCCTCGCAGAAAAAATTATGCAAACAGGGAGAGGATTAAGATTAGATAATAACCTCGGGCATGATCTTCTTGCGGCGCTGGGAGAGGTCGAGCTTGGCCTTCTCCAGCGTGACGGCGCCGAACGCGCCGTACTGCTTCCGTCCCCCTTCATCGCCGGCGGGGCGCGCGGCGGGGCCGAGGCTGGTGCCGCCGCCCCGGTTCCCATCCCCGCCCCCGTCACCGTCGCCGAGAGGCATCTCTCCAGTGACGACGCGGCATCCGACCGATCCGCCGACGGGGGCGGGGCGGAGGCGGAGGCAGAGACGGCGAGACGGACGGCAGCGGGGAGACGAGGGCGCCGGCGGGATGGGAGGAGGCGGAGGAGGCCGGTGGTGGGGTTGGGGCGGGCAGGGCGGCGATGCGGATGGGTTATGGGGTGGGCCGGGGAAAGAGTGGGGAGGAAGGCGGCGAGGGACGACGCCATGGGAGGCGCAGCGGAGGGCAGGGTTGGTGGTGGCCCCTGCGCGCCGTGCCGTCTGGAGCTTTATCGAGAGGAGGCTATCTCTTCATTCGTCCGGAGGTTTGTTTTTTTTTTTTGGGAAACTAGAAATTTAGCAAATCTCTATCTACAAATAAAAAGAACAAAACTGTGAGATTTTTCTTCGTGCGGTAAAAAATGCACGGATTTCGTGCTGCCCCTTCGTGCGGTACTTCGTTCTGCCTCTACGTGGTTTCCTGGAAGTCAGCGGAAGGAAATAATCAGCGGAAGATTAAAAAGGAAAGAAGCCACGGTCAGCGGAAGTCAGCGGAAGAAAACAATTCATCGGAAGGAAGAAAAACCGCGTGTCCCTGCTCCTGCTCCGTAGCACAATCACCTGTGCCTGCCCCTGACCAAAGAATGGATAATTTTTTGTGAGATCTTTCTTTCGTGTCGTCGGCCTTCCACTCTGTGCGATCCCGTCGCCGGTCGACCTTGCTCCTCCGCCAGTCCGCCGTCGCGCTAGCTCCTCACGCGCCACTGTTCTCATCCCTTGCCGTCGCATGGTGCCCTTCCCTTCGCGTGTGATAGCTCGCTCGCTTGCATGCCCGCCCAGCGCTTCGCGCTCTCCTTGCGCGTGGTGAACCCGGTGTCACTTGCTCCCCTCCCATCCCCGTCTCCAATCACGCTCTTCCCCATCACGCATTTTGCGGCAAGAAAGGTGTCCTCGGTGGTGGTGTGTCCTTGAAATCCTCGACTCATCACATCGACCACGCAGCTGCGGCCGTGCAATCAACGGCGGCCTTCTAGATCCATCGAACATGCGATGGAGAGGCGATTCTTCCACACCGTGGCCCGGCGTCCTCGAGATCAATCCCAAGTCCCAATGGCGCCCGGCTAGATCGTCGTTGTGGCCGCCTGCGTCGGCGTGCCGCGCCTTTGCGTTCATCTCTCTCGGCCGCCGGATCGGCGTTTAGGCGGTCGATCAATGCTATGGCTACCCTCACGTCGGCCCAGCGGCTAGCGTTCACGTACGTGTTCATCTCCTGACTTCCTCTTCCTCTCCCTCGATGCATTTCAAAAACATCTGTGAATGGCGGCGCCCGGCGGCGAACCCTATGGTGGCGGTGTCGATGCGGTTGATGGAGGACCACGGACTGCTATGGGCGCACGTGCGGTGGTGTGGGGCGGAGGAGACTTGGGAATTAGGATACTTTTTTGTTTTGAAAGTCATGTCCTCGTTCCCCATCGATCCACGTCCCATGGACACCATCCTTCACGTCCATCCAGGTCTCTTGCTTTCTGCCTCGCCTCTCTTGTACTGATATATTGTGTCTCTTGATTGATGGCTTTTAACTTGAGCATGTTTTAAAAAAGTGCCAATTGCATAAACGGATTTCATTTGGTTTGCATAGTCTAATTTCTGGTTTCCTAACTATTTTTCTTGTTTCCAGTAGTAACATAAAAGTTAATGCGAGTAGGGAGGAAATATGTTACATTTGTTTTTAATTTGCACTTTATGTCGATTACTAAAAACATTTCCCCTCCTATGTGTGACTCATTTTGAGTTTGGTTCAATCTACTTTAACCTAAATGTAAATGCAAATTATTGATAATTGGCATTGAAGTATTATTGTGCTCACAAAGAATAGCGGCAAGGACAAGGGCTGCACCTGAGAACATGATCCCCCGTAACCTGCCTACCTCATCTATAGAGATCTTTAAACGTGGTGACTTAGCTACAGTACCTCCTAACAGGTCCTCATTCGAGACTCAAACAGACTGCTCATCCACAGTTCCGCCTGTACTGTTCACCGGCCCGTTAACCTGTTTCTATTCATGAACAGTAACCGATCTCAAGAACAGTATCCGTGAACAGTGTTTACCCGTTAAGAACAGTAGACCCGTTACGAAACAGTACCATTCCAACCCGTTACTGTTCACCAGCCTTTTTGTTTTTTGTTTTTTTTGGCCACCGTCCTCCCTCCCACGCGAAGCGTGGGGCCCCACTCTAATTTTATTTAATTTTCTGCACATTGGCCCTTTAGTCCCCGTCTGGCGGTATTGTCACAGATGTTTATGTAGGTTATGTGGTTTTGCTTATCATATTCTCCGAATTTATTACTTTCTTGTTTGCAATGTTCAAAAAAATGTAAGACTTTCTACTCTGTGCATCTTTATCCATTGTAAATTCCTGTACAGTATAACTTTGCACTCGAATTATTCAGACTTGGCATTGAAGTATGCTATGTGCTCACAGTAAAAGCAGCAAGGAGAAGGGATACACCTGAGAACAGGACCCTTGATAACCTGACAACCTCACTTTGAACAGGTTAAAGGCCTTGAGAACTTCCTGGGATGAATTTTTGTAGCTGACATCATTAACTGAAAACTGCAAGTATTAATGGACTGCTTGGGGAATATGGATTTTAAGCCTACTTTGGTTGCATTTTCTTAATGATTCCTTAATGTATTTGCTATTTATTAGGCTGTAGTTCAATAAAAAACAACTGTGTTTTGTTCTATATGGTCAGTGAGAGATTTTCCTATCATCTTTTCTTCCTCATGTTTTATCCAACTAGAATAAGAAACATATTAGCAAATTACTTAATTTTGAAAAGTTTTGCAGACATGGTTGGAGAAGTGGCCAAAGAAAACAGCATTTGTAAGGCTTGCTAGCGAAGGAGATTGGCATCATCATTTTAAAGTTGTTGCATTACTCAAGATTTCTCCATTTTCATATATGTAGTTTATAAGTATGCTTCTGTGGCTTCAATTGTCAAATATTACCCATACATAGCTGGTTGCATGGCTGCAAACCTGAAATTTTTCTTGCGATATACAGTTACGTATTTACGTCATGCCTTTTCTTCCTTTCATACTGCAATAATTTTTTCTGCCCATCTTAGCTTGCCTGTTGCCTGATACTCTGATAGTGTCTAATACCCATTATGGTGAATTATTATATCCATATGCATCACTTTGATGAAAACCTTTAGTGATCCCAGCAGTAAGATGTTTTTGATATCAGGCCTTGTGAGATCACTATTTATGCAAAGAAAATCCTTCAAAAGCTCAAGAAATCCTTCAAAACCTTAAGAATCCTTCAAAGTCAAGTAATTCTGAGCGCAGGAGGTCCAAGCTCAAGATCAAACACATAATAATGTTAGACTAGTCCTCAAATTACTTGACTCAATGGTAGTGAGATGTTTTTTTTATATCAGGCCTCTGCGCTTCGCCTGATGAACCGGCTTCCAGAATCTCTAAGGTGGTGGGCTTAAAGTTATCTTATGAAGAAATATAGCACTAATTTTATATGTCATTGGTGTGCATAACATCCCAGCCAAATGTTGTCGATACCCTGAACAGTGGCGTGTATGCAGTGGTTTCACTTCCTCCGTCGACATGGAAATTGTTCAGCAGTGCAGTTTATATATACTATATAAATATGTTAAATTATCTGGTTGTACTTTCCGATATTTAAATTTCTTGTGATATGAACTAGACCTCTTCAGTTCCTTGTTAAAACATGAGTTATATTTTTTTTGGCTCACATGAGTTATATTTTAATTATCTATCTTACTTGAATACTATCATAAACTTGAATATTGATATTCCGAACATAACGATTGCAATATCTACTAAAGGTCACAGTATAATACACGTTCGTACCTATGATTTAACTATTTCTATATATTGCTAATAGTGAATCTTGTCACATATGTCTACGTGGAATGGTCCTAAAGCCCCACAAATTTATATGGTTAGTATTACAACATTGTTTTAAGGTTTCGTGAGAGAATTTTTTTAAGACACAGTGTGACAAGCACTAATATATATACTACTAAGATATATATACTTGAACCTACATACATGATATGGAGATGCGGCGAAACTTATTCGTGAATTTGTTGGCGCACAAAAGAAATGGATATTGGAGATTTCATCCTATTGATATAAAATATCATCTTAATCGCATCACGAAATGGTCTATACTCTAGAACAGCCGCGACGTCGCGCTCTCCGTGACTAAATGTCACTTTCACAGTGTTGTTATTTTATCGCGTGATCCATGTGTTTAGTACAAAAGTTTAGTTGTCCCGTAGCAATGCACGGGCACGCTACCTAGTTACTATTAGTTCCAAGCTGGCAAATACATACGGCACGGCACACACCTGTATGTTAAAGAACACTAATTCTAACAACGCATAACACACACACACACATTCACCTCTATAAATGCACAAACACAAATTCTACTCCTATAGACAGTAGCAGATCGAACTTTTACTAATGACTAGAGCCACTAAGAAGCTAAGTAAATTATACGACAATACACATGAAGATGAAAATAAAAACCTAATCTCTAGTGAGATGAGACATCCACATCTTCCATGCTCTCATCAACCTCTACATACGCATAAGATATAAAGGTTATAAAAAGATTAATTATTGAATATTCATTAGTAATCTCGATAAAATGGTTAAAAAGGTACAGAACAGAATTGAAACCTACTGGCCTGGATTATGGACTGGCCGGACTCCTAGAGCTAGAGCAGTGGCGTGTTCAGTTGGAGGGCAAGGTGCTTGCTGGTTGCCTCGGCGCCCTACTATGCTGCGATGCCAACCTGTAGGGCAGCACGTGCCAGACTCTCTTCTTCCGCTAGCAGCTACTCTCGTGAAGGGTGCGGTGACCATCGGATCAACAGAGGCTAGATTAGATCATAATGCCCTTAGCCTAGGAGGTTCGCTCTATGTATCTAGGAGTTTTGAAATGTGTAATAGTCTATAAATAAGAAAGGGTTTTCCCCAAGCAAGCCATCTCTCTAGTCAGTTATTTTCTTCTTCCTTGCTAACCCTTCCTCTTCTCTAGACTACTTAAGTGATCCTCAAGAGATTTTACTTGTCACCTATGTAATCAAACTTGAAATTAGTGGGGATGGAGGCCCTAACCTCCTCGCGTCCTTCAGAATTCGATTTGTGATCGCAATTTGCAGAATTCAATTTGTGTTCTTCGTGTTCTTGATGTTTCCCATTTTCTCCTTCTCTTGTTTTGGGGCATCTCGGTTCGAACTGTTTATTTCAATTTGATCTTAGCCGTGGGTTGATTCTTTCTACCAAAACAATTTGTCTAAATCCTCATGAATCTATAGATTGGATCAAATCAAGGTTTTTGGAAGAAACAAGTTCTTCATCGAATTTCATCGATTTATAAAGTTACAACAAATTTGAGGTTATGATCTTTATGGAGTAGTCTTCTCCCAAATAAAAGAAAAGTTTTGGTAGCTAAAGCATAATCACTCCAACCCCTAGATTTAGTCTGTCAATCCTAAACCATCAAAACCCCATAATAATGATTTAGACTTTCAGTTAGCTAAAATGATTGTAAATCAATATAAGTCAGATGTTTTTAAAATGGCATCTTAGAAAAAGTGTCCTCAATATCCTTTCCTCCTTAATAGACATTGGGAAGAATATAGAGATGGCATGTCTAGTGATGCCATAGAAGGAGAGCCAAGCTACTTAGCAATTAATCCTATCTTCTCTCGTTCTGTATCCACATTAGATGACTTATCTAAACCCATCTTTAAACTCATTCTTGACCCTAATAATTTTCCTTATGCTCTCTCTCCTAAGTCTCATAATAACCCTTGAAACTCACTAAGACACACAGTATTGGAGTCATGAAAACAATAGGCATGATCGAGCAACGTAACGGCGACAATGGCAGAAATACATGAATGTTGACGGTTGTTAAGTACCAAATTTACCCATCAACTAACTCTCAAAAGAGACATATTTGCGATCAAAAACATAAACATAGGGTTCATACTAACAGAATTCCATGAGTTTTAGTGAATCTATGTTTCTACAGGTACATACTAGAAAAACTATCAAAGATGACCAATATGACAGTATAAAGTATCTCAAATGATGGATTAGAATGCACCATTGCGAAAATTTTATTGAGACGATCAAAATGGACATATCATTTGCTATATTCGAAGCTCAGAATGAAAAGATATGAATTTCACAAATAAAAGGAAAAATCCACATTATAGGCTGCGGGATTAATTGGGCCTAATTTGGAATTTGGCCCATGTGCATAATAATGATAGATGATGGAGAGTTTAGTACCACCTTGCTTGCCCAAGGTGGGACGGAGCCAGATGCCCCTTATAAAAGCAGCCCTGACCCCTAGGGAGAGGCATCCCCATGAAACCCTAATTCATATTCTCTGATAAAGGAGGATCAGAGGGGTGTCCTTTGAATGGACAAACCCCTCAAAGGTTAGCAATTAAGGAGACTATTCTCATTAGGATCTAGTCTTTAGAAACAGAGAGATAGAGAGGAGAAGGACTATAGAGGAGGTGCTGGCCTGTCGGTGTCCCTCTACATCTTGTACCTTGGTGAAAGTTAATCTACATCTAGGATTTCTCTGGTAATCATCTTCTTCTTTTAAGCAATTGTGTTTATATTGTTCTCCTAGTCATGAGTCTCTTTTGAGTGCTTTAATCTATTGCAATAGGTTAAGGTATAATTTGTAGTGTAGGCGTGGAGCTTAGACTCAGGTTGCTCACGGAGGTGATTTTATAGCTCCGTTGAATCCTATGTATCCCACTATCCCGTTGGTAAGCCGAACAGGAGTATAATTGGTCGGAAGGTCACAGTGTTACCTGTGCTCTTTCTATGCAATTTCCACAGATAAAACATATAAACATAGCTTTGAGAGTAGAACGTGAGAACCTTAGTAATCTTCTCTATATTCTTAACCTTTTTAAGATCTTGTTCGTACTCCAGGTCAAGTTAGCTGTCGTAGTTAACCTCACTATTTTCTTGTGGATACGATATTCAAAACCTCCAGAGTGAAATGCTACAATGGTATCCGTGTGCTTGCAGAATATTCAATAGGCATTAATAGATACAAACCAGCATTTTTAGCGCCGTTGCTGGGAAAACGATTGTTGAGTTATCTACGAATCTAACTTTGCCTTGTATTATACTTTTATCTTTCCCTTTGTACTATAACTCTCTTCACCTTTTATATCCTTAAATGGATCCCATCAATTCCACTCCTATCTTTTGCCATGCTAAACCTATAGGAGCCAGCTTAAAGCCACCAAAAACTTTAAAGCCTATCAAAGCATCTGGCTATGAGCTGCCCTCACATTTAGTAAATATGATTAGAAAATAATCCTTTTCGGGAGAAGACGATGAAAATCCATACTCACACCTACGGGAGTTCGATCTGACCTGTGCATGCTTGCATATCGCTGGCATGTCTGATAAGACCTTAAGATGGAAGTTTTTCTCATTCTCTTTGATGGGAAAAGCTAAAATTTGATACAATTAGACCGTAGGAACTGTCCAAGGAGATTGGAGAATGTTATGCTCTAAATTTTGTTCAAAATTCTCTCCCATCTCTACAATGATTTCCCCTCGAGAGGAGATTCTAACTTTTAGACAACTAGAAGAAGAATCTCTTGAAACATCATGGGATCATTTTAATGACCTTCTCACATTTGACCCGATGCTTTTCAACATTTTTACTTGGGTCTTAGTGATGATTCTAGGCAATCCCTTAATGCAGTCTCCGGAGTAGTTTTTCTCTGTTTAAATGCTAGAGAAGCAAGGTCTATGCTTGATGAAATTAATGGAAAGACCCCTTGCACTAGCACTTACCATGAACTCCTCGAGGAAGAGAAAAAATCATCTCTCAAACAAGAAGAGAAAGTTTCAATAATTAAACCACAATCATTCTAATCCTAAGATTTTGCTATCAATCCTAAACCATCCATAACCCAAAATCCTTCGAAGGAAGAAGAAATTCAACCTTTGAAAACCTCTCTTGACAACAATGATAATCTTTTAGAAGATGATTTTGAGGAAAGCATACGCTTCCAGTCCTATAAGAGCCTTTCGAGTACATATAATTCACTTTTTCTAGAGAAGGAACCTCTTTAAAAGCATCCTCTTTAGAAGGAATTCAAGGATGGCATGACTAGTGATGTCATAGAAGGAGAGCCAAGTTATTTTGAAGTTAATCCTACTTCTCCCCTTTTATGCCCATGATAGATGCTGTCGGTGTTTAACCATCGATAGCCTACCACGGGGTACCCGCGGTAGTTGATTCGGACCTTGGTGAATTACCAGAGCTCAGCGGTCACGCAAGAGACACTCGGTTTTATCCTAGTTCGAGCTCTCGTTCGACGAGTAAAAGCGCTACTCCAGTCAACCTTGGCCTTTTGCGTTGGATTGATCGTGTAATAGCGTGTGTTCTGTTCGTCTGTTACAAGAGGGTGTCCTCGGCCCCCTCTTATGAGAGGTGGCCAGGACTTTGATGTAATCCTAGTCGGACTAATAGATAGTGTCCTGATTTACTTTACAGAAGTTACTTTCTTAAAAGCCTAACTAGGATGTGCCGACTTCTAGTCGGAGTCGGCTTCCTTGGTATGGTCTTTTGTTCTCCTGTCGTGGGGCCTTGCTGGTGGGCCCGTGCCTCTGAGTTCTATGCCGATAGGGGACTGTTTTGGTCTCGCATCGACAAGCCCCTGAGCATTTCAAGGCTGAGTTCGAGAGTCGACTTGTCTTCAAGTGAAGTCTTGAAGTGGTCTTTCGGAGTCTTTTTTTTGGAAAGGAGTTCACTTGATGTGCACCGTAGGTGCACTCATTGAGTGTAGCCCCCGAGCCTCTTGCTTGTTTGGGACAAACAAGTTGGAGGGTCTTCTGTTGTTCCCGGGTTCTTTTTTGGAGAGCTCCCGAAGAGTGTAGCCCCCCGAGCCTCTTGCTATTTGGAAGAAAAAACTGGAGGGTCTATTATTCTGATAAAAAAGTAGAGAGTGTACGCCCTGTAGCCCCCGAGCATTTGTTCGAGTACTTTTATACTTGGTCAAAGGTTCTGGAACTTTTGTCTGATTGCCTTTACTTTCTATCAGTCTGTTGGTTGGCAGTTGAGCTTTGGATTCTCGTCTTCATGTGTTGTGGTTACTGTGATGGTATATTTTGGGTATATGCCTTGTACTATGCTTCTTGTGAATTGGCTCTGAGTCTTGTCAGCCTTCTTTGTGTCTTGGTAGACCTAGTTCATGTACGCCGATCTTGGCCTATAAATAGACCTTTTTTGTTCTGGGCATTTGAGTTGTTATTCTTCTATTCTTAGTTTCAATGATTGTCTGTGAGGTTGATCAGCCCCCGGGCTTCTTGTTTTTCCTTGCTGTGTAGTTTGTAGTGGTTAGAAGAATTCTTGAGAAAGGGGTTATTGGCAGACTAATCTCTCAGTAGCATTGTGGTTGGAGGCTCGTTCTGGTAGGTAGAAGAAGTCTTGAGATGTGTTGCATGTTCCCTCATTTTGCAGTCTCAGTTCTTCTTTTCCACTCTGCCAGACATCTGTCCTGTGCAGATCGGCTGCTCCCCTACGCGGATCCTTATCTGTCCAGTGCAAATCAGCAGCCGACCTATGCAGAGCTGGGGCTATCTTGCTTATATCGGGTCCAATCTGACTTGTGGCTAGAGAGGCCTATTGTGATGCTTGATAATCCTATGCTGCTGATGACGAATCTTGGATGCACTGTGTTCTTCTTTAGGGGAGTGTGGTGTATCCTAGGTTGCTTTGGATCTGCTCAGCAGTTGCCACCACCTTGGTTGTCTAGAGGTCTGCGTAGTTGTTTTCTATGGTGGAATTCCACCGGGTTCCTTGTAGCTGCTATTTTTATGTTTCTTCTGAATTCTATGGGTCTTGTAAGACTTGTAATATGTAACATGTAATCTGTAATGGTTGTCTGAGTTGTTTTTATCTGTATCTGATTTGTTCAAGTTGTTGTACTTGGTATGCTTGTTTGTATGCCTCTGAGCTGATTAGTTCCTTTGGATAGCCGACTTCTTTTTGATGAAGAATGTAGATCTCCTTTTCTAAGTTCTTTATTTGGGTCCGTGATCGTAGCGCTGTCCGTTTCTTCCTGTTGTGAAGTAACGTCATTATGACCGTTGTTCCAAGATTACTGGGTCTGTTCCATTTCTGCATATTGTGACTATAGGCCTTCTTTACCGTTGTCCTGTAAGTGGGCTCTTAACTAGGCTTTTTGCCCACTTATAAATTGACCTTGTGGCTCTTCTCCTTCTTCTCCTTGCATTCGCATCTTGAAAACCCTAGAAAAAGTCCCTATTGCCTTTGCTCTTCAATCTCGCTCTGTTCTTTTCTTATCTGTTAGCCATTGTATGGGGAAAAAGACAGCCGCGACCAAGAAGCAGGTCGTCGACAAGCCTGTTCTTGAGGAGGAGGTTGACACGGTGTTGAACCCTGAGTTCGCCGCCATGAAGACTGCTGCAAAGTCGTTTCCCGCTCCGACCATTTAGGAGAAGCACCTGACGGAGTTGGTGGATTGGGGCATGATCCAGTCCCAAGATCTTGCCGGGTGGACTACTCCTGGTGAGCATCGGGTTCTGGTCTCCCGTGCTAGGGAGATTGTTCTTTTTGTTTCTTTTATCCGTGCCGGCCTTTGTCATCCGACTTGTTCTTTTCTTCATCATCTTCTTCACTTTTACTGCATCTCTCTCCATGGCCTTACTCCAAATGGAGTTCTTCATATCTCTGTCTTTGTTTATTTTTGTGAAACTTTCCTTGGCATCCCCCTTTCCTTGAATCTCTTTTGATTTCTTTTTCGTCTCAAGCCGTAGCCCCGGTCGGATTCCCTTCATCCCCTCGGAGGATGTGGGATCCAGTTTCGGCAGGGGCGTAAGTCGAGCCACTTTTTTGAGTATGATCTTGTTGAATCTATGAAGGACTGGCACTCCGAGTGGTTTTATGCTGGGAATTTAAGTGGAGGTGATGCTAGTCCTTCTCTGGCTACCTACTCTGGAGTCCCGCCAGTGCCTAATGATTGTTGGGAGAAAGACCAACTCACTGTTGCTGAGTTGCAGGCCTTGCAACTTGTTTTTAAAAGGATTAGGTTCCTTAAGCAGAATGGTTTGAGTGGTTTTTGCTATTGTGGCGAGTTATCTTTGACACCGGGTACAACCTTTGAAGGCTTGAGAGCATTTTGGCTTTGAGTACTCTGGTGCCGAGGATCCTTCTCGGATGGTTGCTACCACTGAGTTGTCTGATGATGAGGTGCTTGTGCGCCTCAAGAAGATTTTGAACGGGGCCAGTGTGGTCCCAATGATCGGATTTGAGTATTCTGCTGCTAATCCTCCTGCTGTAAGTAGTCTTCCTTTTTTCCCTAGTATTATGCTTTTTTGCACTTCTTGTCTTTTATGACTTTCTTTTCATCCTTGTGTAGCCTTTTGGGAGGGATTTTAATGCAGATGCGTCTCTCTACATTGATGGAGAGATTGCTCCTCTCCTAGTTGCTCCGTCTGCTCCGCAGCCTATTGTCCATCAAGTGGTTGATGTTTGGGTTATTCTGCCGATGAGTGTTCCCCGAGCTACTCGCTCGCATGGGAAGATGCCGGCTGCTGCGGAGACTACTTCCGAGGTGCCTAGGTAACGGGCACGTTCATAGTCTTCTCCGCAAGTCACAGGTAGCATCCTTATAGGTGAAGTAGCCTTTGTTTTGGTTGTATCTTGTTTTCATATCTTCTGATTTTTTATCTCCTCTTAATTGTAGATGGCAATGTGCTTGCGCTTCTTGAAGTTGAAGATGAGGAGTCAGGCGGTTCTCCTCTTCTTTGTCGATTAGTAAACTTTTTATTTTCTATGCCGAGTTGTTTGTTTCTTGTTCTTAATTTCTTTAGGTGACTTCTTTTGTAGCCCCCGGGAGTCTTCTCCTGCTACTCCTGGGTTGGATATCTTGCCATCTTTTCCTCCTTCTGTCGAGGTGTTGGGTGACTTGAATGAAGTCATGCCGCCTCCATCATCTTGGCCTCTTATACTTCGCCGCCGTCCTTCTCGGTGAGTCTATTTTACTTCGCCACCGTCCTTCTCAGTGAGTCTTTATTTTGACTTCTTTTTTGTCAATTTGATTGCTTCTTTTTTCTTTACATTTGATGTATATCTTTGCCTATAGTTTGACTACTCTTTCTCAGGTTTCGGCTTCTAATTTCGAGAAGACGGTTAGTGCTGAGGTGGGTGATCAGGTGCATGATGTGCTTGACTCCTATCAAGTGGTGGAATCTGCCCTGGTGTTGCCGGAGGTGGTGGTTGCATCTTCTGTAGCGACTACTTCCCCTTTGCCAGCGGCGGAAGTTGTTGCGACGGTGGGTTCAGGTGGAGAACAGCTGCCTTTAGCTGTTCCTCTAAGTTCTTCGCGATCTCAGGTTGTGTGTGCTTCTTCTTCGTCTCCTCCTCTAGCTCCATGGGATTCGGTCCATGATATAAAGTTGGTACAGGAGTTGGAGGCAGCATTTGACCCTAGTTCTCGTCTGGGGGAGATTGTTTCTAAGTGGAATTCTTTCCAGGAATCTTTCTCCCACCGTCTTAAGGTGAGTTGTAACATTTTTCTTGTATATATTTCCTTGATTTGATGCTTACCTTTTGTCTTCTTTTGTAGAGTTTTTCTGAAGATTCTGACCTTGTGTTTGGTTCTATTGAATCATAGAGGGAGTTGTCGGTGGAACTGGCTTCCTTGAAGTCGGCGCTGGATGCTGAGTGTGAGGCTCACCAAGCTTTAGAGACTACTCTCCGTGCTCAAGTGGTTGAGGCGGAGCAGCATAAATCTGCTGCTTTGGAGTCCGAGAAGAATGCTTCTCGAAAGTTGAAGATCTTGGATAAAGATATCCAAGGTACTTGCTTTTGCTTTTTCTGTCTTCTCTGCCTTTTCTGATGTCTTTTGCTTTGATTTCTTTTTCTTTGCATTTGAAGATTTCAATAAAAAGTACTCGAAGGAGACTGAGGCACTGAAGCTTAAAGTCAAATCATACCGCAACCAGTCGGAGCAGGTAAAAGAGAATGTAGAGGAAGTCTTGGCGAAGGCTTTGTTGATTAGACGAGGTGCTGATCGGGATCTTTTGCAGGCCAAGAAGACTATTGAAGACTTGTCATCTCGCTTGAAAGCTTCTGAAGAGAAGTGGGTAGCTCTTTGGAATTCTTTCAAGGTGGTTGCTGACTTGCTTCGGAAGCCTGGAGATTCTGGCTTGATGTGGATCCAGTTTCTTCCTGGGTTGCCTGGTCGTTTCGCTAGTGTAGTGGAGGGGAGGGTATTTTTGAGGGTGTTCAAGCCGTTTTGGGGCGGGTTCGGTTGCTTGACCTGGACTTGCCTCTTAAGAGGGTTTTGGATAGCATAGAGACTCCTGAGGCCAATCAAGCCCTTACCCAAGCTGAGAGTGTTGTTGGTGACATCGCTTGTCAGTTTGTAGATCTTGTAGAAGTTGTATCTGTTCCTGCTGCGTCGGGTAGAGGTCAATAGTTGCCTCTTTGTAAAAATATATTTGTGGTCATTCTTTGTATGATCTTGCTTTTGTTCTTTTTTGAGAAACTGCTTTCTGAAATGTACTCTTCTTGGTAGATGGAGCAAGTTTTGTTGCGGTATTACTTACTTGTGAGATCAACCCAGAATAATTGGGTTTGGACTAGCTTGTAGCCTTTGTATGCTTTCACTTTTTGCGAGCATCTCTGCTCTCATCTGGGTTGTAAAACCCAGGATAGGTCGAGTGTTGGCTTCTTAACCGTACTCTCGTTGGTGTTGTAAAAACAACCTGGAATGGTTGGGCTCAGGCTAGCTTATAGCCATTTTGCGCTTCTACAGTTTGCGAGCCTCTCTGCTCTCATCCAGGTTGAAAAACCCAAGATAGGTCGAGTGTTGGCTTCTTAGCCGTACTCTCATCGGTGTTGTGAAAACAACCCAGAATGGTTGGGCTCAGGCTAGCTTGTAGCCATTTTGCACTTCAATGGTTTGCGAGCCTTTCTGCTCTCATCCAGGTTGAAAACCCCAGGATAGGTCGAGTGTTGGCTTCTTAGCCGTACTCTCATCGGTGTTGTGAAAACAACCCGGAATGGTTGGGCTCAGGCTAGCTTGTAGTCATTTTGCACTTCAACGGTTTACGAGCCTTTCTGCTCTCATCCAGGTTGAAAACTCCAGGATAGGTCGATGTCGGTGTTTGACCACCGATAGCCTGCCACGGGGTTCCTGTAGCAGTTGATTCGGACCTCGGCGAACGACTAGAACTTCGGCGGTTTCACGCAAGAGACACACGGTTTATCTCCGATTCGAGCCCTCGTCGTCGAGTAAAAGCTCTACTCCGGTCGGCCTTGGCCTTTTTGCGTTGGATTGATGTATGATTGTGCGTTGTTAAATGCATTTACAAAAGAGGGTGCTCGGCTCCTTTTTATAAGAGGAAAAGAGCGAGCTATGGTTTCTAGTCCTAGTCGGATCCATAGGAAGTGTTCTATTCGATTCTTGAGAGGTTACTTTCTATTCGTCCAACTAGGATGGTCCGTATTCTACTCAGATCCGTCCTTCTTGCTCTTGTCCTAATGGGAGCCGTGCTGGTGAGTAGCCGACTACGTCCCGTATCGACAAGCCCCCAAGCATTTCGAAGTAGAACTCGGGGAGCGCCTTGCTTCTGGAGTGATGCTTTGAAGTGGTCTAGCTGAAGAATTGTTCCCTTTTATGCGCCGTAAGAGGCGCACTCATTGAGTGTAGCCCCGAGCCTCTTGCTACTTATTTATAAGTAGGCGGAGGATCTTGAGAAAAAAAAAAAAAGTTGAGGGTGTATGCCACAGTAGCCCCCAAGCCTTCGTCTGAGTTGTTTTTGGTCGAAAAAAGTCGGGCGATGGCTTTCAAATTGCTTGTTGGTGTTGTAAGTGTGTTTCCCTAAGCGTAGCTTCCGAGCTCTTCTGAGTACTTTGTAAAAAATGAGGTGAAGGCTTGTGACTTGCTCGAGCTTTTCCTGAGTTCTTTTTCTTGAAAGTAGTCGGATGATGGCTTTTGGTCGACATGCGCCCATAGGCGCACTCATTGAGTGTAGCCCCCGAGCCTCTTGCTTTTTGGAACAAAGAGCTGGAGGGTCCATAGTAGCATGATGGCTTTGAAATTGTAGCTCCCGAGCTTGAATTCTTTCCCTCAAAAGTAGTCGGGTGGTGGCTTTTTGATTGACGTGCGCCTATTGGCGCACTCAATGAGTGTAGCCCCCGAGCCTCTTGCTTTTTGGAACAAAGAGCTGGAGGGTCTAGAGTAGCATGATGGCTTTGAAATTGTAGCCCCCGAGCCCTTGTCCGGGTTCTTCTATTGTAGAATTTGGACAACGGCTCGTGACTTTGCTTTTACTTGTCCTTTATGTATGCTTTTATGGTTGGGCATTGGCGGTTTGGTGGTATAAAGGCTTTTCTTGTCTTTGGGATATGCCTGGAATATGCTCTTCTGTTGCTCTCTTTACTGCCTTCTTTTATTGTCCTTGTCAATGCTTCTTTGAATTGGTGAACTTGGTCTATGTACACCGATCTTGACCTATAAATTGCACTTCCCTTTCGGTTGTTTTCAGAGTCTTGTAGTATGCTTCTTCCTGTTCTTGTGACAATGATAGTTTGTGAGGTTGAACAGCCCCCGGGCTTCTTTCTTGTTCTTCCAGTATGGTCTATTTAGTGGGTAGAAGAATTCTTGAGATAGGGATTAGAGACAGACTAATCCCGGAGTAGCATTGTAATTGGAGGCTCGTTCTGGTAGGTAGAAGAAGTCTTGAGATGTGCCTTATCTTTGTGTCATTTTGCACTCTTAGTTCTTCTTTTCCACTCTGCCGGACATATGCTCTGCGTGGGAAGGTTACCGAGCCGCCGCGATCTCTTCTAGGCGTGTGTGGTGCGATCATTGCCGCCCGACGCAGAGGCTGGAGCTCTCTTTGTTCACATGGGGTTCGATCCGACTTGTTCTTGGAGAGGCCCGATGTGATGCTTGATCAGTCAGTGCTCCTTTTGGCAATCTTGAATGCGCTGTGTTGATGTATCAAGGTTGCTTTGGATCTGCTCGGCTCATTCTGCCTTAGAGGTAGTCCGGGTCCATGCGAGGGGGCGGTTTTGGATTCTCGCGTAATTGTTTTCTATGGCAGAATTCTCTTGGGTTCCTTGTAGCTATTGCTTTGGATTTCTTCTCCGAATTCGATGGGTCTTGTAAGACTTGTAACCTTGTATCCTGTAATATTGAAGAATATTTGATCCCGCAATGATCCGAGTTGTTTTGTCCTGTGTTTATGGTTGTCCGCCTTCGACCCGACTTGTTTTTGATTGATATGAAGACGTATATCTTTTAGTAGACTTGTTTTGGCTCGAAGTTGGTTGGCTTCCTTCATTTGGAGTTGTTGGTGGCCGACTTGTTATGATAATATTGGCAAAGCTATCTTTCCTTGTAACGGCATAGTATTTTACCGTTGGTGGGTAACGGATACGGACCGTTATCTCGTGGTTTAAGGGTTTCTTGGGCCTTTCACATTCTTGCGCCTTGTATCCGTTGGCCTTTTTACCGTTGCCCTTAAGTGGGCCTTTTAAAACCGGTCTATAAATTAGGCTGCGGTTACTATTCTTCTTCTTCACCTTGCCTTTGCTTCCCGAAACCCTAGCGCCGAGAAAAAAAAAAAATCCCCAAATCTTTGCTCTTGCATTGCCGCCACGCATCCTCCTCTTAGTTTGGGTGCTTGATTTGTTGCATGGGAAGGAAGAAGGTGGCCTCCAAGAAGTCGGTAGTTGAGAAGTCTGTTCTTGAGGAGGAGGTCGACGGCAAATGAATCCCGAATTTCTTTGCTATGAAGGCCATCGCAAAGAACTTCCCGCCCGACTACCCGGGAGAAGCATCTGGTTGAGCTGCGGGACTTGGGTATGATCCAGCCCAAGTTCTCCGGTTGGGTTGCTTTGGTGAGCATCGTGTTCCCGTTCCCGCCCGGGGGAGATTGTGCTTTTTATTTCTTTTTATTCGTGCCGGGCTTTGTTTGCCGGCTTGTTCCTTCCTCCACCATTTTCTTCGCTTCTTTTCCATCTCTCTTCATGATCTTACCCCGAATGGGGTTCTTCATCTTTCTATTTTTATCTATTTTTGTGAGACTTTCCTTGGCATTCCTCCCTCCCTCAATCTGTTTCCGTTTTCTTTTTCCGTCTCAAGCCGCAGCCCCATGATGATTCCCTCCACACCCTTGGTGGATGTGGGATCAATTCCGGCAAGGGCGTAAGTCGAGCCACTTCTTTGAGTGTGACCTTGTTGATTCCGTGAAGGATTGGCGGTCCGAGTGGTTTTATCTTTGGTAATCTTGATGGAGGTGCTTTGGTGCTCCAAAGATCCAAACCTACTCGGGGTCCCGCCTGTTCCTAATGATCGGTGGGAGAGAGAGCAGCTTACTTCGCCGAGTTGTCTCTTCTTGAACCTCTTTTCAATAGGATTAGGTACTTGAAGCGGAATGGCTTGTCCGGTTTTGCTATTGTGGCAAGTTACCTCCGTCGCCCGAGTACAACCTTTGAAGGCGTGAGAACTTTGGCTTTGAGTACTCGGGCGCCGAGGATCCCTCTCGTATGGTGGCCACGACCGAGGTTGTCGGATGAAGAGATGCTTGTTCGTCTCGGAGAAGATTTTGAAAGGCGTCGTCGGTGGTCCCAATGATTGGTTTCGAGTGCTCGTGATAATCCTCCCCCTATTTGTGAGTGTTTCTTCTTATTTGTATCTGTATTTTTGAGTTTTTTTTTGACTGAGATTGACTAGTTTCTTATCTTTTTTGAAGCCTTTTGGCGGGGGATTTTAATGTTGATGCCTCCCTTTATGTTGATGGGGAGATTGCTCCTCTTCTGCTCCTCCAATTTGGTCTTGGTCATCGGTAATTGAAGACCGAGTTGTTTTGCCTGGTATTTCTTTGATGGAGCCTTCTCTTCGGTATGTTCCTTATCGGTAGGTGGCCCTTCCTCGAGTAACTCGTGCGGTGCTAAGAGACTTCTTGTGGGAGATTCTTCTTCTTCAGCAGCTCAGAAACGGGCGCGTTCTTCTCTTTCTCCTCAGCCATCAGGTAACCTTTTGATAGGTGAGAGGTTGTTTGGTTTTACTTTTGCTCGCTCTTTTTTTTGGAAAGTAGTCTTGATTCTTCTCTTTGGTAGGCGGTGTGTATCTTCTTCTTCTTTTTTTGACGATGAGGCGAGGATGTTGATGATTCTCCTCTTCTTCGTCGGTAAGTGTTGTTTTTTGCCTTTGGTATACATACTTCTTTGTTGTTTTGTTCGACTTGGCTTTTTGTAGCCCCCCCCTGGTGCAACTTCTTCTCCTTCTCAGGCCTTGGGGCCCTTGCGGGGTCCTTCTCCTTCCACCGCCGGGTTGTTGGTGGGTTTGGATGTGGTTATGCCGCCTCCGCCTCCTCGTCCTCGACTTGCTATTAAATCGTGCTCCTAGGTAAGTCTTGACTTCTTTTCTCCCTTTTTGTATCATTTGTTTTTAGCTTCTTTTTTTGTTCTGTAGGGTCCTTAGCTCCGGCTTCGATTACGAGAAGACCGTGAGTGTTGGAGCTATGGGTCGGCGTCTGTGCACGATCCTCATCCAAATTGGATTACGTCGGTGGTGGCTTCATCTTACAGTCTTTGGGACTTCTACTTTGCCGGTTCTTGTGAGGTGGTCGAGTCGATTTTTTTGTAGCGAAAAGAGTTGCCTCTTGCCCAACCCCTAACTTCTCCTCATCCTAGGGTTGGGTGTTCTCCTCCTTTGTCTCCTTTTTTATCCTCCTTGGAATTACATCCGTGATTTAAAGGCGATGCGGGATCCGGAAGAAGACTTCAATCCGAGTTCTCGCCTTAAGAAGCTTGAGGCTGGATTCAAGTCTTTTCTTGAACAATTCGGGTAGGATGACTTGTTTGCTTTATTTTTACTGTCTTGTCTTTTTTTTTCTTATCCTTGTTTTTCTTTATGTGTAGGAGTATGTCGGTGATTCGATCTCTTTTTTTTGGCTCGTCGAGTCCCAAAAGAAGTTGTTGGATGAGCTGGCCTCTTTCTTGGCCGGGCGCTTGATGAGGAGCGTCAAGGGCGTCGATCTTCGGAGACTGCCTTGAGAGCTCGGGTTGTTCTTCTTTGTTGAATCCGAGAAGAAGGCTTCTCGGGATCTCCAAAGTACTTGTAAATGCTTTTTTTTGCGTATAGTTTTGTCATCTTGCTTTTTCTCGACTTCTTTACGCTTCCTTTTGCGGCTTTGAAGAAAAAGTACTCGGAAGAGACCGAAGCTTTGAAGCTTGAAGTAAAACCTTCCGCAATGACTCGGAGAAAAGTAAAAGGCGGATCTTTGAAGAAACTTTAGCCCGGCTCGGCTGATTAGGCGTGGTGCTCATCGAGATCTTTTGCGAGGCTAAGGCATCGATTGAAAACTTGTCCGTCCGCTTTGAAGGCTTCGAGAAAAGGCAATGGTCAACCTTCTTTGAGGATTACGTGCAAGGTCTTGCCACTATCTTTGAGGAGGCACGAAGATGTTGGTCTGACACAGGTTCGATTCCTTCCTCGGCCCGGCCGACCGGACCATCAATTTTGCCAAGGATGCGGTGTTGCTTGGCGTTCGAGGTGTCTTGGCTCGCATCCGAGTAGTTGATCCCAACTTTCCTCTTGATAGGGTGATGGATGGGACCCATACTCCCGAGGATGAACAAGCACTCGCGGAGTCTAAAGCTTCTTTGTTACGCCCTTAGCTTCGGGAGTTTTCGATCTTGTAGAGATTACGCCGGTGCGTCTTGATGATGGCGATGATCATCGGTAGTAAACTTTTGTTGTAATGAAACGTTGATATCTTCCCAGATAAAATTTCTTGAATCTTGGCCAAATATCTTGTTCTTTGTGTTGAAATGTTTGAATATTTTGTTATCTGTTGTACTCCTTTTGGCGTTGTGAATCCATCTAAGAATAGTTAATATTGTAGCCGTCTTTAATGATTAGTTCGGACCGTAGGCCCTCATCCGAGTTCTTTTTCTCTAGAAGTCGGGATAGGTCGAAACTCTCTCTTGGCTCTCATCTAGTCCTGAAAAGGAGCTAGGATAGGGTGAGTGTTGACTTTATTTTAGCCGTACTCTCATCGGTGTTGTGAAAACAACCCGGAATAGTTGGGCTCAGGCTGGGTTGCAGCCATTTTGCACTTCAACAAATAATTCGGACCGTAGGCCCTCATCCGAGTTCCTTTTATCTAGAAGTCGGGGAGGTCGAGCTTTCTCTTTGCTCTCATCTAGTCCCGAAAAGGAGCTAGGATAGGCCGAGTGTTGACTTCTTTAGCCGTACTCTCATCGGTGTTGTGAAAACAACCCGGGGTCGGCGTTTTTTGCTCTCATCGGGGTTTGCCCGGGGTCGGCGATTTTGCTCTCATCGGGGTTTGCCGGGGGGTCGGCGCTTTTTGCTCTCATCGGGGTTTGCCCGGGGGGGGTCGGCGCTTTTGCTCTCTCATCGGGGTTTGCTCGGGAGGTCGAGTGCTTTTTTGGACCGTAGGTCCTTATTCGAGTTCCGTATTCTAGAAGTCGGGATGCAGTTGCGGAAAGAAGGCGAGATACTGTAATCTTTCTTATGAATCTTTGTTGAAGTAAGTAGTACATGTCTTTGTTATCTAGGCGTAAAATCGTCGTAATTGAGAGATGTGCCATGAATTTTTATTGGGGCTCCGTCTTGATCATCGGTTCGTAGGATCCCGGTCTGTTACTTTTGTTACTATGAAGGGACCTTCCCATGGGCTGAGTAGTTTGTGTCTTCCATCTGGTTTTTGTATTTTCACGAGAACTAGATCGCCCGGCTTGTAAGGTTCTTGGTTGAACGCTTTTGTCGTAATCTCGGTCCTTGCATGTATCTTCTTGATTGTAGTGTTGCATTGACTCGACTTCTTCTAAGTGTCGATTTCTAGTCTTCTAGTTTCTTACGCTTCTCCTTCGTTATATTGCTCAATTCTGGGGGATGTCCATATTAAGTCTGCTGGTAATACGACTTCTGATCCGTATACTAAGAAGAAAGGTGAGTAGCCAGTTGCTCTGCTTATCTGAGTTCTTAGTCCCCAGACTACTTTGGGTAGTTCATCTATCCATTTTGCTCCGTAATCTTTGAGGTCTTCATATAGTCTTGGTTTCAATCCGGCCAAGATGAGGCCGTTTGCTCTTTCTACTTGACCGTTTGCTTGAGGGTGAGCTACGATGCATAATCGATCTTTGAATCCACGCCTTGAGCCCAACTTTTTGAATTCATTGGGCTCGTGAAAGTTGATCCTAGGTCTGTAATTATCTGTTTGGCATCCCAAATCATGCATAATTTCTTGGATGAACTCTTGTGCTTTGGCTGAGCTGTATTTTACTAATGGCTTGTATTCTATCCGCTTGGTGAACTTGTCGATGGCCACGAATATGTATTCGAACCCTCCTTTGGATTTTTTAAGTGGTCTGACTTGATCAAGCCCCCAAAGATGAGAACGGCCATCTTTGGTGGGATGCATATTAGATTCGAGCTGGAACGTGTGCTTGTCTTGCAAACATTTGACAGTTTTTTTCAGTATTTGACTAGTTCTTCGGCGTCTTTTTAATGCTTTGTTGGCCAATAGAATCCTGATCGAAAAGCTTTTTCGACTAGTGTCCTTGAAGATGCATGATTTCCGCAGCACCACGAGTGCATTTCTAGTAATATTTCTTTCCCCTCATTTGTTGGTACGCATTTCAATAATACGTCGATGATGCTTTGCTCTTTTTGTAAAGATTATCTCCTACTAAGGCGTAGTTTTTTGCTTCTTCTAATTACCCGAGTTGCTTCTCGCTTTATTTCTAGGTAACTTCTTTTCCTTGATGTAGTCTATGAATACTTGCATCCATGTTGAGTTGTGCGTGGCGATCATTAGAGTTTGCTCTTGTTACGTCTTCTTCTTCTCGTCTTCTTTTTTTTAATCGACTTGATAGATGGTTTGTTTAATTGTTTTACAAAAACTCCAGTAGTACTTTTGCCCTATCGAGCCCGGTTTGGCTAACACATCACCGTACAACGTTTGAATCTCGTAATATGTGATGTATTTCTAGACCTTGAAAATTTTTCTCAAGCTTTCGATTTACGTTGCAATAGGCATCCATATTTTCCTTGGTGCAATCCCATTCTTTATTGACTTGGTTGATTACTACTTGCTGAATCTCCGTAGACTAGTAATCTCTTGATTCCAAGTGATGTTGCAACTTGTAGGCCATGGATGAGTGCTTCGTACTCTTCTTCATTGTTGGTAGCTTGCCATAAAATTTGTAGAACATATCTGAGTTGTTTTCCATCGGTGCGATAAGTAGTACTCCTGCTCCTGCCCCTCCTAGTTTTAGAGATCCATCGAAGTACATTTTCCAATGGTCTAGGATGACGTTTGGAGTAGGTTGTTGTATTTCGGTCTATTCCGCAATGAAGTCGGACAATGCTTGAGATTTGATTGCCTTTTTGGTGCAAATTCTATTTTGAGTGCTCCGAGTTCAACCGCCCATTTTGAAATTCGTCTGTTGAGTCTCGGTTTCTTAGGATGTCTCCGAGTGGAAAATGCATTTCGACGACTACTTTGTGATCTTTAAAATAATGCCCGAACTTCCTTGAAGTTATGAGTATTGCGTAGAGTAGTTTTTTTGCACGTGAGGATATCTCACTTTTGATACTGTGAGTACTTCACTTATGTAGTATACCGGCCTTTGTACTTTGTAGATGTGTCCTTGTTTTTCTCTTTCGACCACAATGGCCGTGCTAACTACTGAAGTAGTTGCGATAATGTAGAACATGAGGTCTTCGTCTTTCTTTGGTGGTACTAATCGAGATGTGCTGATGTATGCTTTTAGCTTGTCGAAGGCTTCTTGTGCTTCTTCGTTCCAAAATAAATTTATCTTTTTTCTTTAGTAATTTGAAAAAAGGTAAGCCTTTTTCCCCCAATCTGGAGATGAATCTGTTGAGTCTTTGCCATGCAACCTTGTTAGTTTCTATAGATCCTCGATATCTGGCGGTGGGCCCATGTCGGTTATTGCCTTGATTTGTTTTGTGCTTGCTTCAATTCCTCTTTGGTGACCAAAAATCCGAGTAGTTGCCCCGATGATACGCCAAATACACATTTGTTGGGGTTAAGTTTCCACTTCCATCTTTTGAGATTGTTGAAAGTTTGTTGTAGATCTTCAATCAAAGAATCTAGGTTCTTTGTTTTTGACGACTACGTCATCTACATATGCTTCCGCGTTCTTTCCAATTTGATCTCCCAAACAAGTCTAGATTGCTCTTTGGTATGTTGCTCCTGCATTTTTGAGTCCAAAAGACATTGTTTTGTAACAATAGGCGCCGAAAGGTGTAATGAAAGAAGTTTTGCTTTGGTCTTCTTCTTTTAGGGCAATCTGGTGATATCCCGAGTAGCAATCTAGAAAGGATAATAGAGCTGATCCTGCTGTTGAATCCACTATCTGATCAATTCTTGGTAATCCGAAAGGGTCCTTTGGAAAATATTTGTTAAGGTCCGTGTAGTCGACACACATACGCCATTCATCTGTGTTCTTTTTGTGTACTAGAACAGGATTTGCCAACCAGTCTGGTTGTAAGATTTCTTTAATGAACCCTGCTGCTAGTAGTCGGGCTATTTCTCTTTTTATTGCTTCCTTCTTGTCTGGTGAAAAACGTCGTAGTCTTTGTTTGATCAGTCTTGCTCCTTTGTTGACTTCAATTTTGTGCTCAGCCAACTCCCTTGGGACTCCGGGCATATCTGCTGGTTTCTAGGCAAATATATCCTTGTTGTCCCGTAAGAAGTTGGTGAGCGCGAGTTCCTATTTGATAGGCAGGTGTGCGCTGATTGTGGCGGTCTTTGATGGATCACCTGTTCTTAGATCAATCTTTTTGGTGCCCTCTCCTTCAGCTGTGGTGAGTGTACTTTATTTTTTGGCTGGTATCTCTAGTTCTTCTGTTCTTATTTCTGCTACTGCCGAGTTGATTTCACCTTGTACTTTTGAGGATATTTGTATTGCTTGTACATCGCATTCGTAGGCTCTTTTTAGGTCTCCTCTGAGAGAGAGTACTCCGTGTGGTCCTGACATCTTGAGTAGTAGATATGGATAGTGTGGTATAGCCAAGAATTTTGCTAGTGCTGGTCTTCCTAATATCGCATGATATGATGATTCAAAATCTGCAACTTCAAATTTGATGAGTTCTGTCACGTAATTTGTGGGAGTTCCAAATGTTCTTGGAAGTGTAATCTGTCCAAGAGGCATAGCTAGTCTCCCGGGTACTATCCCATAAAAAGGTACGCTTGTAGGTGTGATTATTTTTGAGAATTCTGTTCCCATTTTCTTTAGGGTGTCTGCAAATATGATGTTGAGTCCTGGGCCCCCATCGATGAGTACTTTGGTTACTTGTTATGGCGGCAATTGTTGGTCCGAATACTAATGGATATAGCCCGCTGCGTTCCCAACACTTGTCCATTGGTCTTCCCGTGAGAACTGAATTGGATATTGTGACCAGTTTAAATATCTGGGTGTGTTCTTGGCTCTCTTTGCCATGATTGTTCGCCAAGCAAGCTTGTCTTCTTGTTTACTCCTAGAACCGGTACTCACGAGAATATTACCGATCTTGTTGCTCTTGGATTTTGAAAACCGTTATCGGTTGTGTTGTCTTCTTTTTTCTCTTTATTCTCTTCCTTGTCTTGTTTGTCCTTTCTCATATATTTTTTTTGAAAGATGCGACACTCTCCCATTGGGTGGATTCCTCGTTGGATGATAGATGCATTTCATATTTTCGAGGTCTTCAAATCTTCTTGCCGGGTAGAATTTCTTTCTTTTCGGTGGATGCCACCATGTTGTCGAAATATCTCTTTTTGTTGTGGAATTCTTGTCTGTTGTCTTGAATGTTCCATCTTCTTGAGTTGTCTTGATACCTTGAGTTATCCCGGTATCTCGAGTTGTCTTGATAACCCGAGTTGTTTTGGTTGTTCCATCTTGTGTTGTTTTTTGATCGTTCGGGTTGTTTCTTACATGCGTGTTGTTCCTCCTTTCTCGAGTTGTTTTTACATTGTTTGGAAATCTTTCTCTTGTCTTCTCTTCTGCTGTAATCATCTTTTCAATCGTTCTTTTGAACTCCTCGTTTGTCCGAGGGTTTTCTTTGCAGAAATCGTGAAAATCCATCTTACTTTTGAGCCGTATGAAAATGCTTCTATTACTTCTCTCTTGGTGATGTCATGTACTTGTGCTCGAGTTCTCCAAATCTTCTATAGAAGTCTCTCGAGGCTTTCTCCCGGATTTTGCTTTAAACCTTTTAATTCGGCTTGCGTTATTGGGTGGATCGGTATCCCCGCAAAATTCTCGCAAAAATGCTTTTTGGAGGTCGCCCCATGTTTTGATAGATCCGGTCGTAACTTATCGAACCACCGGAGTGGTAATGTTTTCGGGGCCATTGGGAAAAATAATGCTTTTATATCGTCATCGCCTCCCGGCTAGTTCTATAGATTGAGAATAAATCCTAAGCCATTGCATTGGCTCGGTCTTGCCATCATATTTTGAATGATTGGATGGTTTGAATTTGTGAGGTAGTTTGACTGTGAGTAGTCTTCTGCTTGAAGCAAGGAAATCTGTCGGGTACTTTTTAAGTGCGTAGTCGACCGCCTGGTTGTCGTATCTTGAAATAATCCCGGGGGGACTTAAGGGTGGTGTCGGAGATCTTCCCCTGTTTTCCCTGTTTTTTTTTTCCCAATCGTGATGAGGCTGAGCTCTTCTCTCATAATTTAGAGTTGATAATCTTTCGAAAGCGGAAATCCTCCGAGTTCTTTGACTTGTCTGCATTCGGATGGTATGTGTCGGGGAGGTACTTTCGGTCGTCTTGTATCCTTTTTGCGCGGTATCCCCGAGTAGACTTCTAAGCCTAGCTTGTTCTTCACTTGGTCGTTGTATGGCGTCAATTTCATTAATTAACTCTTGTATCTTGTTGATAGGATCAAGCCTTGTCCTTGCCGCAGTTCGTCTTTCCTCGGCTTCTTTCTCAGCTCTTTTTTTATTGTATTCGGCTAGCTCTTCTTCATATTTGCGCCATGCTTCTCTTCGTTCATGAACTCGGTTCCTTCTTCCTCCTTTTTTCTTGTTTCTTCTTTCTCTCGCTGCTTTCTGGCTGTCAGTCTCTCCTTCTCTTGTGACGGAATTTGCTGGAATATCAGCTTCTGATTCTTCTAAAGATCTGTAGTCGGGTTGGACTGGTGGTACTAGAGGTTGTCTTATCATGAAGACTTCTTCGTGCGTATTGGGTGGATGGTCGAGTTCTTCTCCTTCTAGAGGTTTACCGTATTGAAAAGGAAGGAAGGTAGAGAACTTATTTTGTTTGAAGATATCCCATTGGTCGAGGTCGTAAGATTCCATTGCTTTCTGAGTGATATTCTGATATATTCGTGCCGAGTTGTTGAAACCGTAGTGAAAAGAATTCGGCTCGTCTTGTATATTTGGGTCTTCAGCTTCCTCTGTGAGCTTGAGTCTTGAAAAAATTTCTTGTATCTTCGGCTCGGGTTCTCGAAGTAGTCGACCATGGAGAATTCCTTGTTCATCTGCTTCGCAAACCCAGCTTCCGAAAACGAAGGTTGATCCCACCGAAAAAATCATCATATGTAGGTCCGTCGAGCCTTTGACGTTGATTTCGCTGAAAGCCCCTACCCAGCGCGCCCGGTATCGGTGTTTGACCACCGATAGCCGCCCACGGGTTCCCGTAGCGATTGATTCGGACCTCGGCGAGCGACTAGAACTTCGGCGGTTTCACGCAAGAGACACACGGTTTATCCTGGTTCGAGCCCTCGTCGTCGAGTAAAAGCTCTACTCGTCGGCCTTGGCCTTTTGCGTTGGATTGATGTATGATTGTGCGTTGTTAAATGCATTTACAAAAGAGGGTGCTCGGCTCCTTTTTATAAGAGGAAAAGAGCCGAGCTATGGTTTCTAGTCCTAGTCGGATCCATAGGAAGTGTTCTATTCGATTCACGGTGGTTACTTTCTATTCGCCTAACTAGGATGGTCCGTATTCTACTCGAGATCCGTCCTTCTTGCTCTTGTCCCGACGGGAGCCGTCTTTGGTGAGTAGCCGTCTACGTCTCGTATCGGCAAATGTCGGTGTTTGACCATCGATAGCCCGCCACGGGGTTCCCCGTAGCGATTGATTCGGACCTCGGCGAACGACTAGAACTTCGGCGGTTTTCACGCAAAGAGACACCGCGGTTTATCCCGGTTCTAGCCCTCGTCGTCGAGTAAAAGCTCTACTCGATTCGGCCTTGGCCTTTTGCGTTGGATTGATGGATGATTGTGCGTTGTTAAATGCATTTACAAAGGGGTGCTCGGCTCCTTTTTATAAGAGGAAAAGAGCCGAGCTATGGTTTCTAGTCCTAGTCGGATCCATAGGAAGTGTTACTGTTCGATTACAGAGGTTACTTTCTATTCGTCTAACTAGGATGGTCCGTATTCTACTCAGATCCATCCTTCTTGCTCTTGTCCTGACGGGAGCCGTGCTGGTGAGTAGCCGTCTACGTCCCGTATCGACAGTCGAGTGTTGGCTTCTTAGCCGTACTCTCATCGGTATTGTGAAAACAACCCGAAATGGTTGGGCTCAGGCTAGCTTGTAGCCATTTTGCACTTCAATGGTTTGCGAGCCTTTCTGCTCTCATCCAGGTTGAAAAATCTAGGATAGGTCGAGTGTTGGCTTCTTAGCCGTACTCTCATCGGTGTTGTGAAAACAACCCGGAATGGTTGGGCTCAGGCTAGCTTGTAGCTATTTTGCTCTTCAACTGATAGGTTTTTTTGAATCGTGAGTCCTTATTTGAGCTTGGGGTACATCTGAAGATATCTTTATTACTCTTGAAGATTTTTGATTACAAGTAGTCTTTTTCAAGAGACTTCTTTTTAGGCGTAAAATCGTCCTAGTTGACTGATGTGCCAAGAGTTCTTTATTGGTGCTCCTTCTTCTGTCATTAGCTCATATGATTCGGGTCCTGTTACTTTTGCTACTATGAAGGGGCCTTCCCATAGACTGAGTAATTTGTGTCTTCCCTCTGTTTTCTGTATTCTCCGTAGAACTAGGTCTCCGACTTGTAGGCTTCTTGGTTGAGTACTTTTGTCATAGTGTCTTCTTAGTCCTTGTAGATATCTTGCTGATTGTAGTGTAGCATTGATTCTGACTTCTTCAGTGCTGTCCAGTTCTAGTCTTCTTGTCTCTTCTACTTCTCCCTCGTTGTATTGCTCGATTTTTAGTGAAGTCCAGATTAAATCTACTGGTAATATAGCTTCTGACCCGTATACTAGAAAGAAAGGAGAATAGCCGGTTGCTCTACTGATTTGAGTTTTGAGTTCCTAAACTACTTTTGGTAGCTCATCTATCAGCTTTGACCCGTAATCTTTGAGATCTTCATATAATCTTGGTTTTAATCCTGCAAGGATGAGTCTATTGGCTCTTTCAACTTGTCCATTTGCTTAAGGGTGGGCAACTGAAGCGTAATCTATGCTGAATCCGTAATCTTGTGCCCAACTTTTGAATTCATTGGCTGTGAAGTGTGATCCAAGGTCTGTGATTAGTCTATTTGGCATTCCGAATCTATGCGTGATTTTTTGGATGAATTCTTGAGCTTTTGCTGAACTGTATTTTACCAAAGGCTTGTATTCTATCCATTTGGTAAATTTGTCAATGGCTACGAATACGTATTCGAAGCTGCCTTTTGATTTCTTGAGTGGTCCGACTTGATCGAGCCCCCAGCATGAGAAAGGCCATGCTGGTGGTATGCATATCAGATTGTGGGCTGGTACGTGTGCTTGTCTTGCAAACGTCTAGCAATTTTTGCAATGTCTGACTAGTTCTTCTACATCTTTCAGTGCTGTAGGCCAGTAAAAACCTGATCAAAATGCTTTTCCAACAAGTGTTCTTGAAGGGGCGTGGTTTCCGCAGCATCCAGAGTGCATTTCTAGTAAGATTTCCTTTCCTTGAGATGTTGAGACACATTTTAAGAAGACTCCAGATGATGCTGCTCTTTTGTAGAGGTTGTTTCCGACTAAGACGTTGTTTTTGCTTCTTCTGATGATCCAAGTAGATTCTGTCTTGTTATCTGGTAACTTGTTTTCTTTGATGAAGTCGATGAATGTTTGCATCCAAGTTATGTTGTCTATGTTGATAGTTAGGACTTGCCTTTCTTCTGACTTGTCTTCAGTTGATGTTTCATTAATCTTCTTGATAGATGGTTTGTCTAGTTCTTTGACAAAAACTCCAGTTGGTACTTTTGCTCTGTCTGATCCAAGTTTGGCTAGTACGTCAACTACGACGTTTAAATCTCGTAAGATGTGATAAATTTCTAGTCTTTGGAAGTTTTTCTCGAGTTTGCGTATTTCTGTGCAATAGGTGTCCATGTTTTCTTTTATGCAGTCCTAGTCCTTGTTAACTTGATTGACTACTACCTCTGAATCTCCATAGATGAGAAGTCTTTTGATTCCGAGTGAAGTGGCCACTTGTAGACCGTGGATGAGAGCTTCATATTCCGCTTCATTATTTGTAGCTTGCCATAGAATTTGTAAAACATACTTGAGCTGTTTCCCATCTGGTGCTATAAAAAGACCCCGGCTCCGGCCCCTTCTAGTTTTAGAGATCCATCGAAGTACATTTTCCAATGGTCTAGGGTGGCATCTGGAGTGGGTTGTTGAATTTCAGTCCATCCTACAATGAAGTCGGTTAGGGCTTGGGACTTGATGGCTTTTCTTGGGGTGAATTCAATCTTGAGTGCTCCTAGTTCAACTGCCCATTTTGAGATTCGTCCGGTTGAGTCTCGATTTCTGAGTATGTCTCCGAGTGGGAAGTCTGTTACTACTATAATCTTGTGGCTTTCGATGTAGTGTCTGAGCTTTCTAGATGTTATCAAGATTACATAGAGTAGTTTCTGTACATGAGGGTATCTGATCTTTGAGATTGTGAGAACTTCGCTGATATAGTATACTGGTCTTTGAACTTTGTAGATGTGTCCTTGTTCTTCTCTTTCGACTACAATGGCAGTGCTTACTACTGAAGTTGTGGCTGTGATGTAGAGCATAAGGTCTTCGTCTTTCTTGGGTGGTACTAGTACTGGGGACGTGCTGATGTAGTCTTTTAATTTGTTGAAGGCTTCCTAGGCTTCTTTGTTCCATATGAATTTGTCGGTCTTCTTTAATAATTTGAAGAAAGGCAGGCCTTTTTCTCCTAGTCTTGATATGAATCTATTTAATGCTGCCATGCAACCTATCAATTTTTATAGGTCCTTTATATCCTTAGGTGGGCCCATATCTGTTATTGCCTTGATTTGCTTTATACTAGCTTCAATCCCTCTTTGGCTGACTAGAAACCCGAGTACTTTGCCTGATGATATGCCAAATATGCATTTATTTGGGTTAAGCTTCCACTTCCATCTTTTGAGATTATTGAAAGTCTGTTGTAGGTCTTCTATTAGAGTATCCGGGTTCTTTGTTTTGACGACGACATCATCCATGTATGCTTCCGCGTTCTTTCCAATTTGATCTCCCAAACAAGTCTGAATTGCTCTTTGGTAGGTAGCCCCTGCATTTTTGAGTCCAAACGACATTGTTTTGTAGCAATATGCCCCGAAGGGGGTGATGAAGGATGTCTTACTTTGGTCTTCTTCTTTTAGTGCTATTTGATGATAACCAGAGTAACAATCTAGGAAGGATAAAAGTGTTGCTCTTGCTGTAGAATCCATGATTTGATCGATCCGAGGTAATCCAAAAGGATCTTTTGGACAGTGTTTGTTCAGGTCGGTGTAGTCGACGCACATGCACCATTCATCCAAGTTCTTTTTGTGCACCAAGACAAGATTAGCCAACCAATCTAGGTGTAAGATTTCCCTTATGAAGCCCATTGCTAGTAGCTTGGCTATCTCTTTCTTTATTGCTTCTTTCTTATCGGGTAAGAATCGTCGTAGACTCTGTTTGATTGGTCTTTACCCTTTGTTGACTTCTATTTTGTGCTCAGCCAACTCTCTTGGGACTCCAGGTATATCTGCTGGTTTCCAGGTGAATATGTCCTTGTTATCCTGTAAGAAGTTGGTGAGCACGAGTTCCTATTTGATAGGTAGGTGTGTGCTGATAATTGCGGTTTTGGATGGATCACCAGTGCCTAGATCAATTTTCTTTGTGTCTTTGTCTTTCGGTGGAGTAAGAGTACTTTGTTTCTTTGTTGGTATTTCCATGTCTTCTATTCTGACTTCTACCATTGCTGTGTTGATTTCCCCTTGTGTTTTTTATGATATTTATATGGCTTGTACGTCGCATTCGAAAGCGCGTTTCAAGTCTCCTTTGAGTGAAAATACCCCGTTGGGTCCTAGCATTTTGAGAAGTAGGTGTGCATAATGAGCTATAGCCAAGAATTTTGCCAATGCCGGTCTTCCAAGTATAGCATGATAAGATAACTGGAAATCTGCTACTTCGAATTTGATTAATTCTGTGCAATAATTTATTGAAGTTTCGAAGGTGACTGGCAAGGTTATCTGGCCGAGAGGCATGGCTGGCTTTCCGGGTACTATTCCATAAAAAGGTATGCTTGTGATGTGATTATTTTTGAGAATTCTGGTCCCATTTTCTTTAGTGTGTCCGCGAATATGATGTTGAGTCCCGCTTTTCCATCGATGAGTACTTTGGTGACTGTAACTGCCGCAATTGTTGGTCCGAGAACTAACTGCCACAATTGTTGGTCCGAGTACTAGTGGGTAAAGTCCTGCATTTCCAACACTTGTCCATTGATGATCTCATGAAAACTGTATTGGGTATTGTGACCGGTTTAGGTATCGAGGGGTAGCCGGTTCTCTTTGCCATGATCGTTTGCCAAGCGAGCTTGTCTTCTTGTTTGCTTCTTTATCTAGGGGCCCCTAAGAATATTACCGCCACTGTTGCTCTTGGGTTTTGGAATCCGTTATCCGTTGAGTTGTCTTCCTCTTTTTTCTCTTTGTTTTCTTCTTTCTTAGTCCTTTCCTTCTTCATGTATTTTTCATGAAATATCCTGCGAGCTCCCATAGGATGGTTGCCTGTTGGATGGTAGATGCATCGTATTTTCTTGAGTTCTTTAAATCTTCTTGCTGGGTAGAATTTTCTTCTTTCAATAGCTGCCACTGTGTTGTCTGAGTATCTTTTCCTGTTGAGATATTCCTGTCCGTCATTTGGGTTGCTCCATCTCTCTAAATTGTTTCTTCTGTCCGGGTTGTTTCTTCTATCTGAATTGTTTCTATTATTCTGATCTAGGAATCTCTCTCGTGTTTTCTCCTCTGCTGTGATCATCTTTTCAATGGTGCACTTGAATTCTTCATTTGTTCAAGGATTTTCTTTGCAGAAGTCATGGAACATCCACTTTATCCTGAGACCATATGAAAAAGCTCCAATTACCTCCCTTTCAGTGATATCGTGGACTTGAGCCCTTAATTCACCAAATCTTCTGTAGAAATCTCTGAATTTTGTCATGGTTTTGTTTTAATCCTTTCAATTCTACCTGAGTTATTGGATGAGTGATTATTCCTGTGAAATTTTCACAAAAAGCCTTCTGAAGGTCTCCCTAGGTTCTGATTGATCCTGGGTGGAGTTTGTCGAACTAATGTAGTGGTAGTGTTAGAGCTTTAGTGTCATCATCTCCTCCGGCCAGCTCTATTGATTGAGAATAGATCCTGAGCCACTGCATTGGTTCTGTTTTTCCATCATATTTAGAATGATTTGAAGGTTTGAATTTGTGAGGTAGCTTGGAGGTGAGTAGTTTGCCTGTGAAGCAAGGAAATCTGTCGGGTGCCCTCTGCAGTGCATGTCGAAATGCAGCTTGGCTATCGTATCGAGCAGGCGATCTGTGAAAGCTTCGAGGTGGTGGTGTAGGTAATTTTTCTCTGTTCTCTCCTATTCTTTCTGACCAATCATAGTGTGGTTGAGTTCTCGTGTCTTCGCTTAGGGCGGATAATCTCTTGAACGCAGATGTTAACACTGGATTTTGGTAAGAGCCGAAAAGATGACAGGTGGACCCGTTCGGCAAAACTCGCGAAAAGGCAAAAGATCAGCGCATTCGGCAAACGCTCGTACGGTCGATTAACCTTGAACTATTCGGCAAGTGTCTGCATGCGGCTAACTCGGGCGGTTCGGCAAGCATTCGTGCGGTCGGCTATCTTTAAAGGCGGTGGCTCCATTCGGGAAGCAAAAGGTGGCAAAGCGTGAAGCCGAATAGAAGGAGAAGAGCGTGATGATCAAGGACTCCGAAGAAGGCTATAGCAAGAGAATCGCCATGCTTTTGAGTTGCCTTTAATGAATTGTGTAGTCGTAATCTCTTAGGATTCATGTTATGTTCAGGGTATAAATATAAACCCTCGACTATTGTAAAGGATATTCACAATCAGATCAACACAACCGGCCCCGTGCCAAGTTTCGAGTCCTTTTGTCGTGTCGTCGAGTTCTTCGAGAGGAGCCATCGATCCGTCGACCTCCGTAAGTTCCGGCAACCTTGTTATCATGTCTAGTATCATGCGGTGGATTTAGATATTGATGCAAGTAGTCTTGTTTGTCTCGACCGGATGGCCGTGCGGCGGCGCGCCCGCTTGACGATCAAGAAGTCTTTGCTTATGCTTTGTTCATCTCGACTAGATGGCCGTGGCGGCAAAGGCCCGCTTGATAGCTTAGCGAAGCAAGATAGTTATCGGCTCTATTTGATTTTGGCAAGATCTAGTGGATTCATTAAGTTATCACGTGTTGCATGTGTTTAATGCTTTTATTTATTTGTTACACTCTTTTGCCCAACCTAGATTGGTTGTTTTCGGCTCTTTATTTTCATAGATCTATTTGCTCTTTGACGTACATATCATGTCACCATGAAAGATAGATCATATGCCTATATAGCCGAATAAGATCAATCTAGATTGTTACATGTTGCGGGTTCTTGCACGTTAGAAGCGTTTGAATCTTGATAGGACCGGGTGTCGTCTGCGGCGGATGCAAGTTCTTGATGGGTTTATTCATGATAGCTTATTTGTTCCTTCTTCATGGACCCCGGGTCGGCCGGACTTTCTAGAGCTTGGTTATGCTTTCAATTCATGATCAACTTTTACTTGTTCAAACATGTCTTCTCATGCATGCGCTGTTCGACAATAAAATGTTCCACGTGTTTTATCTTCATATTAGTCGAATGAATCATATGCATGATTGGCGCATGACTTCTATAGTCAGTATGTCGTCGTAAGTGGCTTCAGAGCCGTACATACGGAACTATGCGGTCTCATCCGCACGCGTTCGATTTTGTATTTAACAATCTTTTGTCCCTTGTCGACTTTCGGGTCAAACCGACCGGCACGCTTCGGGATTTCCAAACCGTGCGGCTGTCCGATTGAAGCCACGCTTTTTGGCTTGCTGTGTGTGAGGCACAGTGCGTTGCATTTCTTGTCAACAGCAGATACTCCCTGACTTCTCTGGCTTGGCTGTTCGGAAGGAGCGTACTGTGGAGGTGCTCGGTCGCCTTGAATTCTTTGTGCAGTAGTCTTGAGTAGATTTCTGAGTCTGACTTGTTTTTCGCTCGGGCGAGAGATGGCATCTATCTCGTTTATTAGTTCTTGTATCTTGTCGACTGGGTCTATTCTGGCCCTGGCTGAGGCATGCCTTTCCTTGGCTTCTTTTTCCGCTCTCTTCTCGTTGTAGTCTGCTAAGTCCTCTTCATACTTGCGCCAGGCTTCCCTGCGCTCTTGTGCTCGGTTTCTTCTCCCCCCTTTCTTCTTATTTCATCTTTCTCTTGCTGCCCTTTGGCTATCAATTTCTCCTTCTCTAGCTATTGAATCTGGCGGAATATCAGCTTTAGATTCTTCTGAAGACCTGTAGTCAGGTTGTACTGCTTGATTGGTGATGGTTGCTGAAGTTGAATCAATAGATTTCAACATCTTTTTGTTGATGATATATTGATGCATCCGTGCAGCATCGTCGAGGCTGTAGCAAAAAGAACTTGGCATCTTTTGTGGATATGTTGCAGTTGGGTTGTAGAGGAAAGTACTCGGTGGCTCGCTTGTGCTCGAGTTATGATATCTTGAGTTGTAAAAATTTTTCACATATCTTCGGTTCGGGCTCTTGAAGTAGTCGACCATGGAGGATTCCATAGTTGTTTGCCTTGCAGATCCAGCTTTCGACAGGCCGGTCCCACTAGAGACTGGTCGGTCTCCTCTTGGGCCCGCTGGCGGCCCGCTTCGCCTAGGTCTCTCCACCGCCTTTGAGGATTGATCTCCACCGTCCACCGAAGTCGGTTTGATCCAAGGGCTCACGTTGATTCGCCAAGGCTATAAAAGGACTGACAACCCCCCTATTGGCGGTCCTTAAACTCAAAAACATAACCGTCAACACTCACATAAAATGAAGATCACGTGAACACCAAACTTAGAATTAGGGCTTACAACTTACAAGTTCCACAAAGTTTTGGTGATTCATCTTTTGTAGGAGGACAATGATGAAGACTACCATAAATGGGCTCAAAAGCATGCAAGGTACAAATGAAAACATTACCTAAAATGAGCCCGAGTGGAGAGTC
The DNA here is from genome assembly GCA_015844335.1 of Chrysopogon serrulatus. Taxonomy (NCBI): domain Eukaryota; kingdom Viridiplantae; phylum Streptophyta; class Magnoliopsida; order Poales; family Poaceae; genus Chrysopogon; species Chrysopogon serrulatus. The sequence goes on along the minus strand of JADLZL010002094.1, from coordinate 755,889 downwards.
CCAGTTACCCTATAAATCCGGGCCCAGAATAGAAGAAAAATAAGTCCAAACCTAATTCAAGTGGCTCCAACTTTAGAAATCCCTGTCATGGGCCAAGTCCACGACACCAAAGGAGCCCACCGACCAAAATTGGGCCTGATTGAGTTGTTCACGGTGGATAACGTCAACTTTTATTAAAACTTTAGACACAAAAGAACATAGGAATACACACTAGTCTAGGGTTTTAATTGACAATTTCCACGATTTTTGCATATTCCGTATTTTTAGGGACCATTCCAGAAAAGCATAAAAGAGGGATTGAAGTGTATAATTATCACAAAACATGTCACGAACGAAGACATCGCGCATTGGATTACTAGAAGGATCTAGAAGACACCCAAAGCGGCCCAGGACCCACGAGGGGGGCCACCAAGTGGGGCCAGCCCCCCCACCTGGCGCCGGTCGGCCTGCGGGGTTTGGCGCCCCCTCGGAGTCTTCCTCCCACGCTTCCTTGGCACCTAAGTAAAGCATCTCTACGTCGATTTAAGATCGGTTTGATCCGATGGTGCACATGACATGAGACGCGAATCGATGGCATGGCGGTTCCTTGCCCCCTACTCCACCTCGGCCTATATAATGATGCCCCAAGGCTCCTCCTATAGGCATTCTACACCCCGGTGCTTCATATTCTCTATATAAATTAGGGTTAGGGTCCTTCTAGTTGATCTAGTTCTAGTTCATCTAGTTCTAGTTCATCTAGATGTAGCAATTAGGAGAGACTAGTTCATCTAGATCTAGTCTTGTTTAGAGATTAGAGAGATAGAGTAGAGGAGTGGAGATTCCGGAGGAGCTCGGCTTTGTCGGTGCTTCTTCGTGGTCAGTATTCTTACGGATTCACTCCCCCTCACCCGAGCTGCATTCAGTGGTACTTTTGTATTCTATATTCTGATTCAAGTAAGCAGTTGTTCTTATTTGTTCTTAAGTTTGCAACTCATATTGAGTACTTTGATCTATAGGACCACATAGATTGAAGTTGTATTTAAATAGTGTAGGCGTGGTGCCTAGGCTAGGTTTACTTGTGAATGTCCCCTGATTGGCCGGATAATGGTAGTTCGCGAAGGTGACTTTATAGCTTCGTTAAATCCTCTGTAGTCCACTTCCCGTTGATAGGATCGATAGGCTCAAAGGTTCTTGGTAGGAGAGAACTCTGATTTCTGCTCTTATTCAGGTTACTTGCCCAGTTAGAACGGTATTATTCAAACCTTACCGGTTGTCAGAACTAGAAGTCATTAGCTATTTCCTCTTTCTTGATATTATCTAACCTAATTGTTGGGTTAAGTCTATAGACTTTGTCATCATCACAACTGTTCCCTGTGGATACGATATTTAAAACCTCCGGGTAAAATGTGACATCGGTATGATATCTGTGCGCTTGCGGATAATCTTACTTAGATCTTATTTAATGGAGTACAATTAATTTATAACAGCAAGCATTTTTGGCGCCATTGCCGGGGAGGCCAAGAAAGAAAGCTAAATGAGATTCCTCTTTTGGAATGTTAGGGGTTTAGGGAAAGGTAGTAGAAAGAGACAAGTTAAGGAGCTGATTGATCAACATAATCTTGGTATAGTGGGGCTGTAGGAAACCAAGAAATCTTCTTTTTTGGATAGTGATCTGAGGGATCTTGCTGGTAATAGGGATTTTACTTGGAAGTGGTTGCTAGCCCAAGGGAGGTCTGGTGGCGTCATAATGGGTGTGGACCAATCATGCCTAGAGTTGGAGGATTCTTGCGTTCTAGAGTTCTATGTTTCCTTAACTATTAGGGATAGGAAATCAAACTTTAGATGGGTCATGGTTACAGTGTATGGACCGGTAGATCATGATCTGTCTGATGCTTTCTTAACTGAAGTAGGGTCTGTTTGCCAGCAGATAGTTCTTCCTATTATCATTGGAGGGATTTTAATTTGATTAGGGAAGAAGCTAATAAAAGCAGTGAGAATTACGATTGTCATCTTATGGACAAGTTCAATGAGTTTATTGGTGACCATCAACTAAGGGAACTGAAAAGGTAAGGTCAAAAGTTCACATGGACCAGTAAGCAAGAAAATCCTATCATGGTCAACCTGGACAGGGTTCTTTTCTCCATGGGTTGGGAGGAAAAGTTCCCTTTAACTATCTCTTGGTGCCTAACAAGGGTTGGGTTTGATCACTCTCCTGTTGTGGTGGATAATGGGGAAAGTCTACCTGTTAGGCCAAGATATTTTTTCTTTGATCAACAATGGCTAGGTAGGGACAATTTTGTTGACTTAGTCTCAGATATATGGAAGGAAGGTGAAGCAAGATGCCCAGACCAGTGCTATTCTCTAGATTGCTGGCATGGTTGTCTGGTTTTTTTAAGGACAAAACTTAAGGGCTAGAATATCAAAATGTTAGGTGAAGAAAAGAAGGAGAAAAATGCACTTTTGGGTCAGTTAAAAGATCTAGATAAGCAGGCTGAACTCAGGGAGTTAATACCTAGTGAGTGGAGTCATAGGTATCACATAGAAAAAGAGTTAGAAAGAGTGTATGAAAGAGAAGAATTATATTGGAGATAGAGAGTTGGTAAGTTTTGGCTAAAGGCTGGTGACTCCAACACCAAATTCTTTCATCATTTTGCTAATGGGAGAAGAAGGAAAGGTACTATCATTCAACTAGAATCTGAGCAAGGGCTTATCTCAGAGTTTTAGGAAATTATGGATCATGTTGTGCATTATTATAAGTCTCTCTTTGGACCTGTGGAAGACAGGAATATTCACCTATCAGCTAATTTTTGGGACAGTAGCAGAAAGGTGAAGGATACAGATAAAATGAAGCTGATCTGTAATTTCTCAGAAGATGAAATCAAGAAAGCTATATTTGAGATGAAGTTAGATGCTGCTCCTGGACCAAATGGTTTTGGGCCTATATTTTTTCACAAATTCTGGGACTTGATCAAGGGGAGATATTTGGCTATGTTTCCAGACTTTTAGAATGGTAATTTGGATATTAGAAGACTTAACTATGGGATTATTACCTTGGTTCCTAAGGCTGTGGATGCTAGAACTATTAAACAATATCGACCCATCTGCCTACTTAATGTGGATTATAAGGGCTTTACTAAAGTTCTGACTGAAAGATTAACCACAATAGCCAGGGAGGTTATTGGTGAGAATCAGACTGGCTTTATAAAAGGTAGAAATATTTTAGAAGGGGTGGTTGTCCTTCATGAGGTATTACATGAATTAAGTAAAAGAAGAAGTAAAGGTATGGTATTCAAAATTGATTTTGAGAAAGCTTATGATAGTCATATGGGATTTCCTGGAAGAGTTGATGAGAGGAAAGGATTTCCCTGAAAAATGGATTCAGTGGGTGATGCAGACAGTCAAAGGGGGGCAAGTCTGTGTAAACATCAATGGTACAAGAGGCCCTTATTTTAAAACCATGAGGGGTTTGAGGCAAGGGGATCCCTTACCTCCTCTATTGTTTAATCTAGTGGCTGATTCGCTTAGTGCTCTCATGGACAAAGCTATCACACAGGACCTAATCACAGGGGTCCTGGGGGACCTTGTCGAAAATGGGATTTCCCATATCCAATATGCGGATGATACAATTCTAATGACTGATGGATCAGATAAATCAATTGTGAATCTTAAAATTGTGTTGTATTGTTTTGAATGGCCGTCAGGGCTAAAAATAAACTATCATAAAAGTGAAGTCATCATGTTTGGGTACTCTCAGGATGAACAAGAGAGGAAGGCTAATATGCTAAATTGCAGACTAGGAGTGCTGCCAATGAAATATCTTGGAATTCCGGTTTCTGATAGAACTTTAGGCACTGGGGCCTTTCTTGGGGTTCCTAACAAAATGATCAAGAGGTTGGAACCATGGAAGGGCAAATTCCTAACATCAGGAGGGAAATTGATTTTGACTAATACCTGCCTTAGTAGCTTACCTATATATGTGATGGGTTTTTATTTGCTACCTAAGGAGGTTCATAAGAAAATGGATAGTGTTAGATCAAAGTTTTCTGGCATGGAGCTGAGGAATCTCACAAGTATCACATGGCTAAATGGGTGTCGATTAGCAAGCCTAAGATTCATGGTGGTCTAGGGATTGTAGACCCTTACTAAATGAACCAATGTCTAATCACTAAGTGGATCTAGAAATTGGAAAAAGGCTTAGGGGAGCTCTGGTACAGATTACTGAAGGCCAAATATATGAAAAGGGGAGGCTTTTTCAACTCTAGTAGTCAGGGATCTTCTCAATTCTGGAAAGGTTTGCATAAAATAAAGCACCTGTTTCAGTGGGGGGCTGAATATCATGTGAAGAAGGGAGACAGAGTTAGATTCTGGCACGACTCTTGGAATGGGGAGGTACCACTGAAAATGCAGTTTAACTATATTTTTGAAATTTGCCAGAAGCCAAATGCTGTGGTGAGAGATTTCTGGGTTGATAGGGAATGGAACATTCCTTTGAGGCGAAGCTTATCTGGGGCCATGTTGGTTGAATGGGAGGAGTTATTAGGAAAGCTTGATCAAATCAATTTAGATGACTTTGGTGAGGATGAGGTAAAATGGTCTATTGACAAATCTCAAGCTTTCTCAACTAAGTCTCTATATTACTTGTCTAACCCAGGGGAGTGTGAAAGACAGTCTAACTAAATTGTTGTGGAAGACTAAAGTACCTTTGAGAGTAAGGATTTTTCTATGGCAAGTTTTTCATGATAAACTCCAAACTGCTGTAAATCTTAGTAAAAGAGGATGGCATGGGAGCCCGCTGTGCTGTATATGCCATAAGCCAGAAACAGTTAACCATATTTTGTTTGAATGTGTGTTTGCTCAATACATTTGGTGCTGTATTAGAGATTCTTTTGGCCTAGGAGGCTTTCCAGTTTCAGTTCAGGAACTGGCATCTGAATGGTTATCTGGGCGGCTAGGCATTCCTAAACGTATATGCCTCATATTTTTTGCAGGTTTGGCTTGGGCCTTATGGAGAAATAGAAACAAAATGGCTATTGAGAAGTGCTTCCCAACTAATCCAGATGCTGTGATTCATACTGCTCTCAATTTCATGCAGATATGGATGGATTTACTGAAGACAAAAGACAGGGATGATATGATGAAGCTGGTGCAGTGCTTGACGTGCTCGATGGAGGAAGAGAAGAGCTGCATAGAGTCTTATTCTGATATCGTAGTTATCTGATCACCGGCTATGTTGGTGTTGGCTTGACTAGGGAGATGGTTTTGTCTTTTTTGGCTCCTTAGGGTGGAGCTTGCTATGTTTGTGTGAAAAGTTTAATGGCTAACTGGCATCCCCAGTCTGTATGAATCTTATTGGTTTTCTGAGAAGCCGAGTAAATCTCCTTTAAAAAAATCTTGTATTATACTTTTATCTTTTCTTTGTTTTATCGCATTCTCTTCATTATTTTTGTGTTCATCCTTATGGATGCTTTTAATTCTATTCCTATTTATCTTTATGGCATGCGCAAAAGCTTCGGGCCACCAAAATCTATAGAACCTATCATAACACCTGGCTATGAGCTGCGCCCATGTTTAATTAATATGATTCGGGATAAACCCTTCTCGGGAGAAGGTAACGAAAACCCATACTTACATCTACAAGAATTCGAGCAGACTTGTGCATGCTTGCGCATTGCTGGCATGTCCAATAAGACTATTAGATGGAAACTTTTTTCTTTCTTCTTGACCGAAAGAGCTAAACGTTGGTATAATCAAGCCGTAGGAAGTATGCAAGGTGATTGGAAAATATTATGCTCTGAATTTTGTTTATATTTTTTTCCCATCCATAGAGTAGTTAAACTTCAGAAAAAGATTCTAACTTTTAGGCAACTAGAACAAGAATCTCTTAGCACATCATGGGATCGTTTTAATGAACTTATCACATCTGGCCCTGATCTTGGTTTTCTAGACCCCGTGCTCATTCAATATTTTTATGTGGGTCTTACCAAGAATTCTAGGGAATCCCTTGATTTATCCTCTGAATGAGCCTTTCCTTATTTGCCTATAAGTAGAGCGAGGGCTATGCTCGAAAAAGTTGCTCTAACTAATTCCGAGCTCCTCGAGGAAGAGAAGGACTCATCACCTGAACTAGAAACGAAAGTCTTGGTAGCTAAAACACAATCACTCCATTCTCAAGATTTAGCTATCAATCCTAAACCATTAAAACCCCACTTTGATAATTTAGACTTCCAATTAGCTAAGATGCTTATGAATCAATGCACATCAGATCTTCTCAGAAGAGCATCTTGGAAAAAGTGTCGTCAACTTCCTTTCCCTCTTGAAAGACATTGGAAAGAGTGCAAGGATGACATGTCTAGTGATGCCATAGAAGGAGAGTCAAGCCACTTAGAAATTAATTCTACTTTCTCCCCTTCTATGCCCACAGTAAACGTTTCATCTGAACCCATCTCTAAACCCATCCTTGACCCCAATGTTCCTTCTTATGCTCTCTCTCCTAAGTCTGATAATGACCCTAGAGACCCATTAAGACATCCAAAGAATAGGAGTTATAGAGTCTATAGGAATGACCAAGAAGAGCAACGACAATGGCAAGAATGTGTAGAACATACTAGAAATACATATGCTATTGTAAAAGAATGGATGGAAGAAGACGAATCCGTAGTACTAGCATCTAAACTTGGTTTAAATCCAATTGGTGAGCTTAAGTCAATTTCTTTAAACAAAACTCACCCAAGTTTAGAAAAAGCTTTAGAAGAGACCAATTTTGGAGACATCAATTCATGGAAAATCCTAGAAAATAAAACATCTAATAAATATCATAGGCATAAAATAATAGAGACAAATTTATTGCCTATAGACATCCATGAAGAAACACCCTTGGAGTTTAAAAAGGGAGATCACATCGATGAGCATGAAAATTATCTCATTAACACTTCATCGAATCCATGCTCATATGAGAAATCTCCTAGATCAATTAGTCTCTCTAACATTCCCACGCACGAGATCTTTAACCTCCTCATTCTATCTGTTCATAAAATTATTGAAAGGGTGGTTGTAGATGCATATGTTTATCATAAATTTTGTAGATCTTGTTGTAATCTTGACATAGGTACACAAAGGCTAATGTTTTAAAGGAACCCACCTCACCAACTCGAAGTAATAATTAGAAGGTTCCCTAGAATAACTTTGTGTCCCAACATAACCACTCTTAAAAAAAATGAATGAATTGAGTATAGAAATATAATTGTTTAAAATACCCAAAGGAATATTTTTGTCACTAATCATTTTAGGTTTGAAGTGAGAAAAATGACTAATGGCAGCACCAGGTATGACTAACCTATCATAATGCAACATTAATCCATCCAAACTTAACTTTGCTTTGCAAAATTCCAGCTTGGGGAAATGGCCTTATTTAGAAAATCCTATGTTGCTAATATTGGTTGTCTCTACCTTTTTAATTCATGCTCAAAATATTGCATAATAATCATGCTCCTTCATCTCTAATTGAATGAATCTCTTTAAGTGCTTTCATCACCTTTGTCCGCTATAGTAAGTTTTGGTTTGAAAGTACTTCAAGGGTACTTTCATAGGCTTCTTTAAATTAAGCGTGGTGCTTAGGTTAAATAATCTACCTTAGTCAAATTAGACATGGAGTTTGGTTTGGCTATTGATCTGAAATTAGCTTGTGTAGATATTGGATATTTTGTTGGACTAACCCCTGTAGGAAATTTTCAAAAATTAATCTGGGTAAGTCATGAGATGAACTCAAATCAGAGACGAAGTAGGGTGCATGACGGGCTTTAATAGCTCTATAGAAGAAGATACAGCTCATTCATCGTGGATGGAAGAACTGTGAGTATTGATGATTTTATCTTCTACTGCAAGTTGCTTTGTCTCAAGCCATGTCTGTATAAAACATGATCTATGCTAAAATAATACCAATACTATCTTTTAATTAACATAGACAAAGCAAAATAAAATACTGGACAAGCAACTTGTGTTCAGAACTTGTATACTCCTTCGGGTATGTGTTGTCCATTAATCTGTTGCAGGCATAATAATAATGGAGTGACAAGGTGTCGTAAGATCAAAGAAGCAAAAAGATGGCAAAAGAATGATTGCAATAGAGAAGACAAGATGTTCATGAACAACTCAAGATGCAAGAGAAGGAAAAGACCACCAGTCATCTACCCTTCATCACTTAGTGCCATCACGGTCTAATAATGAAGGTAATATTTTAAGGTAAATGGTCAATGCTCTTCTCTTGATCTTGGTGCATACATAAATGCAAACACAGATATGTTAAAGTTACAATTTTAATTGATTAACCGAATCAACTCAATATGATCTGTCTTTTTAAAATTGTTCATGGCACCGTTCTCTTAATCTCGCCTTAACCAAACAAGCTAAAACATTATATTCGATCTTGGGAAGATGATAGTCATCCTTATATGAAATTTATATAGAAATAGACAATCCTTCCATTAGTTAAGCAATTTCTCTTTTTACGCCAATATAAACTTAAATGCAACATTCAATGCTTAATCTTTTGATCTTACCACTCATGTCATAAATCATGTAACACCAACTTTGTCTTGTTCAAATATGTCTAAGGATAGAGAAAACCAAATAAAGGGATAGATTTGGTTCTGTTGGTGTTTTTCCATCAGCAGAGCCCACGCACTTGATCTCCACCTTGGTTTTGCAAACAGGTCAACACGTCGAGTAAAGTTTATTAATTCTATAAGTGACAGTTCAATGAACATGCACACTTGAACAAGATGCTTTGCCGACCACTATTAAAGCTCTACCTCAACCTGCTGGCCAAACCAAAAAAAAAAAGTGACATCACCATCACTAGAGGTATACAACCATCAAGATCTCCATCTTTAAGATAGAGAGATACACAAGAGTGGAAGAAAAAATCCTATCGGTGAACTTTAAATTTCGTACCCTTGCCATAAGGTAATATGGTAGTTATCTAATTAATTAGTATTCCTATCTACATCGATAATTTCACTTTAATATATTCACCTCTATAAATATTAAAAAGGAAATAAAAATCTTTATTGCTTCATTTACTTATCGCATCATAAAATATTAAACGCCCGCATGAATAAACTTGTGGTAACCCCTCAGGGAATATTTACTTGTGGTGGCATAAAAAAAAATAATAATAATAGCTCCTGTATTTACTTTCTTGCATTATAAAAAAGCCTAAAGCCCCATAAGAATTCTCTGTGGTGGTATAAAATAAATACAACTATATATCATGCACTCATATTTAATTTCTACATAATTAAACTAGAAAATCCTAAAAAGAGAATCCTGCTAAAACTTGACAATTTAAATCAACTCATAAGGACAATCAATTATTTATTGGCTGATCGCTAACCTCTTATTAAATTCAAGCCTCGAGTTTGGGTTTTCTTGTTGGAGTACAATTATGCAGGATAGCATTATGACTAAGAAGTGAGTCTATCAGTGGAGCCCACTAGGACTGTCGCTGACAAGCTCGCTCTAGAGATTATCAACACCAAGTATTGCAAATATCTAGCTTGGGGGAGGAGCATCCCCTAGTTATCAGGTAACTATACCTAGACGATTATCGAGTCTATTTTATATATAGTCACAAAATACCAAAAATATATGGGCACATGAAGGTCCATGTCTTTAAGAGTCTTGTGAGTCCAATAGAAATAAAAAGAAGAATAACAAATTAAAACCAAACAAATATACTTAGCTATTTACTAAGGTATGATCATAGAGTGTGTCTATAGTCAGTCTAGTTTAGAGTCAACTAAAAACTGGAGAACATTAAAATTTTGTCTTGGAGATGATGAATAGTTGCTACCAAAGCCATATATGATACATTTAGAGTTAGGAAAACCTTTGTGCATTCATGTTGCTTGCTTTGCATTGAGTTTATTCAACCTTTGTTGTATACCTTATGAGAGCCTTGTTATGCTTTTAAAATCAAGATCACTTACACACTCCACCCATATATGCATTACTCCTACTCTGGGATGTAAGCGTAGTCATTTTCTACTTTCATCCAGATCCACCTTAAAAATATTTTTTTCCTACACTGGGAGTAAAACACCCAAAAATACACCCTATAGGACAACCCCCATTTTATTGCTCTAAGTTCTTATCATTATCTCTCCAATTATTTATATTTAAAAGATGCATGTGGCTATGCAAAAGAATTGAACAAAAAAAGAAAAGAGAAAGAAAAAGGGGAGTAAAAGATGGACAAGTGTCCCAGCAATTAAAATAATGGGTACATAGATGCCCGCCTCCTAGATTATAAGAAAAAAAAGAAAAAAAGAGAAGAGAGAGTAAAGATAGCCCATGTTTTCCCATGAAGAGTTCTAAGTTTTAAAGAGAGGGAGTTACCTTCAAATAGCAAAAGTAGAATTAGGATTGGCTACCATATACACACCTATCAACCATATTCTATACACATGCACATCTTGATTTGATTGTATGCCTCGATTCTCTGTGGATCTATTGTTTGACTTTACAACATATGAATTGCAAGTATGTTCATCCTTGTTATTGCCACTCCTATAAGCTCCACTATGATCCTTAGTTGTAGAAAGGCAGAACATCATTAATGCCTCAGTGTGATCCATAAATACCATATATAATAAGAGACTTGAGGGTGTCATACAATTAAGCTCTGAGTGTTATTTCAAAAACTTATAAAACTCTAGAATATTAGTATTGTGGAGAATTTGAGACATAGTGCTTGACTTGATTGTTCTATCTTTCGATTACTCAAGACTTATGCAAAAGCTGTAAAAGCCCCATAGTTAAAGATAAAATGGGTAAATTTGAAAGTTAGAGCAGTTTTGTCTAAATCGAAGGAATATTTCTGTTTAAAAATATGTATACTTGAAAGGCATGAAAGTATTGTAGCAACTCCCGATCCAAGTTTATTAGTAATCGGACTCAACTTATTTGCCAAGGGACCCAAAAGGTAAGCTTGGGGGAGTTGTTGACGGTGGATAACGTCAACTTTTATTAAAACTTTAGACACAAAAGAACACAGGAATACACACTAGTCTAGGGTTTTAACTGACAATTTCCATAAGTTTTGTATATTCCGTATTTTCTAGGGACCATTCTAGAAAAGCATAAAAGAGGGATTGAAGTGCATAATTATTACAAAACGTGTCACGAACGAAGACATCGCGCATTGGACTACCAGAAGGATCTAGAAGACACCCGAAGCAGCGGGACTCACAGGGGCCACCAAGTAGGGCCAGCCGGCCCCACCCTGGCGCCGGTCGGCGCCCCTGCTAGGGTTTGGTGCCCCCTTCTGGAGTCTTCCTCCCACGCTTCCTTGGCACCTAAGTAAAGCATCTCTACGCCGATTTAAGGTTGGTTTGATCCGACGGTGCACATGACATGAGACACGGATCGATGACATGGCGGTTCCTTGCCCCCTACTCCACCTCGGCCTATATAATGACGCCCCAAGGCTCCTCCTGTAGGCATTCTACACCCCGATGCTTCATATTCTCTACATAAATTAGGGTTAGGGTCCTTCTAGTTGATCTAGTTCTAGTTCATCTAGTTCTAGTTCATCCAGATGTAGCAATTAGGAGAGACTAGTTCATCTAGATCTAGTCTTGTTTAGAGATTAGAGAGATAGAGTAGAGGAGTAGAGATTCTAGAGGAGTTCCGGCCTGTCGGTGCTTCTTCATGGCTGTATTCTTCTGGATTCAGCTCCCTCGCCCGGAGCTGCATTCTGAGGAGCTTTTGTATTCTATATTTTGATTCAAGTAAGCAGTTGTTCTTATTTGTTCTTAAGTGGCAACTCATATTGAGTACTTTGATCTATAGGACCATGTAGATTGAAGTTGTATTTCGTAGTGTAGGCGTGGTGCCTAGGCTAGGTTTACTTGTGAATGTCCCCTGATTGGCCGGATAGTGGTAGTTCACGAAGGTGACTTTATAGCTTCATTGAATCCTCTGTAGTCCACTTCCCGTTGATAGGATCGATAGGCTCAAAGGTTCTTGGTAGGAAAGAACTCTGATTTCTGCTCTTATTCAGGTTACTTGCCAGTTAGAACGGTATTATTCAAAGCTTACCGGTTGTCAGAACTAGAAGTTATTAGCTATTTCCTCTTTCTTGATATTATCTAACCTAATTGTTGGGTTAAGTCTATAGACTTTGTCATCATCACAACTATTCCCTGTGGATACGATATTTAAAACCTCCGGGTAAAATATGACATCGGTATGATATCTGTGCGCTTGCGGATAATCTTACTTAGATCTTATTTAATGGAGTGCAGTTAATTTATACCAAAAGGTTCACTAGGGGTGTGCCCGGACCATGGTGCGCCTGCACCGCCACGGAGCCCAAATGACCTAAACATTGGTCGGTTGCCTCCCACCGACGTTCCAAAAGCGGTGGCATGTGGGATTCTGATTCAATGTACCTGGACAGTCGGTTTGGGTGCAATCTTACATAGAGGTCCCTCCACTCCACTTATAAAAGGAGGCCTCCACCTCCTTAGTCTACATCAATCAATCACCAAGGGGCAAGAGTAGACACAAGAGCTCTACTTCATAGGGGCCTAGGCCCTAGCTAGCGTAGCTTGTTGTAGTATAGGGAGTGAGTGAGGAAAAGTAGAGAGGAGGTTCGGGCGTGTCTGCCACCTCTCGTCTTGGACTCGGGGTAACCGGGTTGAGGAGACGGAGTGCCAGGCGTGTCAGCTCCCTCTCAACGTGTACCTCTACGACCACGTACTATTTGGAGTATATATCCATGTTTGACTCTGGTGGTGAGTCTCTATTCATGTTATCTTGTGCATTACATTCTTGCGAGTTCGTTGTTCGTTACTTGACTTAGTAGCGAATGTTCTAGTAGAGGACTCCTGAGAAAGACGGATGTTCCTGGCCAACGATAGAATAGTAATCAATAATATAGACATGGTGTCTAAGTTATAGGTTACTCTCGTTTGACTCACACTCCACGGGTGAGGGGTCGGTGTTAGGTGGTGACAATCCTAGCATCCCTTGTATTCCCCTATGTTCGGGTGTGGCGTAGAGTTATAGGACGGCATCACCTAGCAGACTAGGTGCGATCCGGTGTCCGAAGTAAGAGTGTAGTAAGCAAGATTATCTTCGTGTAAAGAACCTAAATCGTAGAAGAACCCACTACCCCTTTCCAACTGTACCCTTGTGTGGTCCTTGGACTAGTTAGTTAGAAGAAATACCTCCGTTCCCTATAGAAATATGATATCCTGAATACTTCTAGGTGAAGTGCTACGATGGTAATTCGGTGCGCTTGCGGACTCTTTCACATTGCATTAAGAAATACCAATAAGCATTTCTGGCGCTGTTGCCGGAGAACAGTTGCTGTATTTCCTTCAAACCTAGTTCGTCCTTGTATCTGTATATTTTATTTTTTTCCTTTTATATATAAAAAAACTTTACCTCTCTTATCTTTTCCACCACAAATTCCACTCCAATTCAAAAACATTTTGCTACAACGGGGGAGTTCACTGAGCCACCATTTTCTTCCAAACCAAAACTCTCATCTAGCTATGAACTCCACTCTTGCTTGATAGCCATGGTTCGGGCACAATCCTTCTCGGGACGTGAAAATAAAAAGAACCCATGCAATCACCGGAAGATTTCGAGGAAATGTGTTCGTGCCTGATCATCTTAGGCATGACGCAAGAAACTCTAAAGTGGAAATTGTTTCCCTTCTTTCTTTTAGGGAAGACAAAGCAATGGTACACTCATGCCATAGGATGTACGAATGGGGATTGGAAAGAACTTAGAGATAATTTTGTCTTGCATTCTTCTCTATGTCTCGTATCATTACTCTACCATGGGCAATCCTCGACTTTGAGCAGCATGAGAAGGAATCCATAGGTGCAGTCTAGGCTAGGTTTTTAACGTTAATCCATGCTAGCCCAGACTTTTCTTTACCCGATGTTGTGTTGTTTCCAACTATTCTATTTGGGTCTCGACATAGAAGCTGCCCTATACCTTGACGTGACCATTGGAGGGTCATTTACATAGAAGTCTATGATTGAACAAAATAAAATCCTTGATCAACACTCTTCTTCCATCGTAGAACTTAAATCCCTCTAGTGAAGGGGCATGTCAAGCTTTGAGGAGCCCTCATTAGCCAAACCCTCTACATCCCTAGGCCTTCAACCGAACCAGGAGCACCGAAGAAAAGAGTAGTTCATCCTTGTTGACACTTCTTAACGTCGCTACCAAAAATAGAGATAAATCCCTATCCCCAGCAACGACGCTAAAAAGCGTGTCGATATCTATTAACGCCCACTGAATGATCCGCAAGCGCACGGATACCGTTGTAGCTTTATCCCAGAAGTATTGCAGGTTTTGTTCCACTGAGAAAGGTGTGAGATCAACTACGGTCTAACTTAACTAGGGGTAGCAATAAGGTGAAGGTAGAGAATAGATTTAGGTAGAACTAAGATAGAACTAGGGCGACAATTAATAGGGTTGAGCGCAGTAATCAAGGTTGATGATAATAGGAGAGTAGAGAGGATAACTATAGTTCACTTCTTCTAACTTGGGCAAGTCTATGTCTTATATTGCTAACTGGGGACATTACATAAGGAGAGACCGACATAGGATGTAGATCTCTTTAGCAACCGCGTCCTACTTGGCCTACAAACGGGATAGTGGAATACATAGGATTCAACGGAGCTATAAGTCACCTCCGCGAGCTACCACCAAATCCGGAATGTAGGGTGCATCCACGATTATCCTAAGCCTAAGCACCATGCTTACACCTACGATAATACTCTACTCCCCCTAGGAAGAGAATAAAGCACTCAAAGAGAGTCGTGATCCAGATAAACAATAAAGGCGTAGAACTTACTCGCATTAGAAGTTGATCACCAGAGACATCCCAGGAGCAAGCTCAAGTAGAGCTTGATCCCGCCAAGGTACAAGCCGTAGAGAGGGCACCGACAGGCCGGCACCTCCTCCTAACTCTTCCCTCACTCTCCATCTCACTATTATCTAAAGACTAGATCCTAGAGAGGACTAATCTTCTCTTGATCTCTAGCCCCGCAGAGGTTATCCATTCGAGGGACACCTCTCAATTTGGGTTTGAGAGAATTGCAAATGAATGAGTGTTTTCCTGGGGGGTCCTGCCCTCCTTTTATAGCCCGGTGGGTGAACATGAGCCCTTGGATCAAACCGACTTTGGCGGACGGCTGAGATTGAAACCCTAAGGCGGTGGAGGATGTGGGCCGAAGCTGGGCCTGATTGGCCCCCTCGTAGCGAGCCGGCCGGCCGGGGGGTGGGACCGGCCGGTCCCACTCCGGCCCGTTCACGGTCCGCTTCACCGTGGTGTCTTCTCGCGCCTTCTGGAGTCTTCTAGTGCAGCCCCTGCGGTGGAATTCATATCTGATCATCCGGAACTCCGAAAAAGGCAAATGATATGTCAGTTTCGATCGTCTCGACGAGCTCTTCACAGTGGTGCATTCATCATTTGAGGTGCTTGCAATCTGTCATGTTGGTCCTTTTTGATAGCTTTTCTGATATGTACCTACGTAAACAAGGATTCACCAAAACTCGTGGAATTCCGTCAAGATAAACCCTAAGTCTATGTTGGTGATCGCCAATGTGCCTCTTTCGAAGTTAGTTGACGGGTAAATTTGGTCATTAATAGCCGTCAACAATCCTTCAGAGTTCCCCATCCAATTTTTCCCCATCCAATTTGAGGATAATGGCAGTACCTCGATGCTTTTTGGGCACGGAAACCTTATGCCTCCTACTATGAAAGTTTCCCCTAAAACATCACCTTCAAAAGAATGGTTAATGGAAGTGAAACATTCTTTCAAAGCAATTCGGATTCTTTCACCTTCTACAACCATGCCTTGCTTGATAATGGGAAATATCATAGAAGCCATGCACAATCCCATGGTTGGGGTTAATGTTGTTGACGGTTATTAATGTCAATTATAATCATCAATTATCATCAAACTTGACATGAAATGAATCACAAAGCATAGGTATAGGGTTTTGATCTAACGAGTTCTACGAGTTTTGGTGAATCTATCTTTCTGCAGGTACATACTTAAAAGCTACCAAAGTTGACATATATGATAGTATAAAAGTATCTCAAATGATGGATTAGAATACACCATTGAGACATGCTCGTCGAGATGATCGAAACAGATATATCATTTGCCATATTTGGTCCCGGACAAAAGGATATCGCACTTGCAAACGACACCTGCATAGGAAGGATCTAGAAGACACCAGAAACCACCCTGTGGAAGGTGGGGCCCACCTATCACAGGGGGAGACCGACCGGTCCCACCCTAGGACCGGCCGGTCTGCTATTTCGGCCATTTTGGCCCAGCTTCGGTCCATGGGTTCCACCGCCTTTGAGGAAGAATCTCAGCCGTCCGCCAATATCAGTTTGATCTAAGGGCTCATGTTAATCGCTCGGGTCTATAAAAGCAGCCCTAGACCCCAGGGGGAGGCACTCCCATAAAACCCTAATTCATTATTCATTGGGATCCATTCGAGAGGCGCCCCTTTGAGGATCATACTCTTATAGAGATCAACACACCAGGGAGATTAGGACTAGACTCTTCAATGTAATAGTTTAGCAACATGAGAGCTAGGGTTGAGAGGCTTCATTTCGGATCTTATCGTAGAGCCTTGGAGGTCTGATATATCTCTGTATCTTATCAAGACCTATGTTTTAATATAATTATCTTCTCCATTTACTTCTATGCTTTATTTGTATGGTTAGTGTAGCTATTGCATCATAGCATAGGATCTCCACCTATATTAGGTGCTCTAGTTATCATATGTGGCTAGAGTAGTAATCGATAGTGTAGACATAGTTTCTATGCTATAAGTTACCTAAGATTGCACCCAATTATTTGGCCTTCATATTCCACCATGTTGGAGTTGGTGTTGTGTAGAGCTTTTGACAGCCTTCCCCAACTACTTCTTTCTCATTTATTCAAGAGTTGGAAAGGTACTGCTGCTCTGAAGTGCTATTGTGTATGCTATACTTATCTATGTGTTAGTTACATTCTAGTATCAACTAGAATAGAACCCGAGTAATAGAGAAGTACATAGAAACCTTGAACTCTCCCGTTGGCCTCTCAAGTTAGTTGACTATACATATATTATAGGATTCTCCTCTGTGTGTGACATTGTGCATAGCTCTTATCATTTATCATTTATCTTTACTTTAATCTAGTTGGTGTACTAGTTAGTAGATACATGATGGAGAACTATCAAACATGTTTATCCATTGTTTCCTAGTGGTAAAATATAAATAACGATACCTGTAATACTCCCGGTAAAATGCTACAATGGTAATTCTGTGCGATTGTAGAATCCTTCATATTTTAATTGTGTATAAGAAATACCAACAAATATCATGTCACAATTCCTTGCGAAAACCCTTGTACGCAGAACACCGCTAGTCCTGACCGATAAACTCTTTAAAAGTCTGTCTGGACTCATTTTTGAGTGTTGTGGGATTGCTAAGGTTGTGCCCATCATGATAGATGAAACTGAGGTTCGCTTAGACTTCTACATCAATGCATCCTTGAATTTGAACTGCTCATAGGCTGCCCTCTGGAAACACTTTTCAAGAAAACCATCCCAGGGGAGCCTTAGTGAAATGTCGAGATAAAATGCTCCTGCTACTCTTATGTCCCATTTAGAAAACGCAATGGCGAAGCAAGATCCCAACCATGAGCTGTTTGGGGAGGTGAAATTCGTATCCCCGTTTGTTTCACCTAGGCTTCCTAGTGAAACTGAACGTTCCATCATCACCCTCGCTCGAACCCAAGCCATGTCTCTCTGGCCATCCAAACGTTGTTCTCGATAGTCATCGAGATTCAATGATGTTCAAAAATGATTTATCCTTTAAGAAACATAACTTCCATGCCATGGACATCAATTTTAGTGCCACATGCTCTTATGAGGATCCCAACCATCTTTTGATCTTCGTTTCCAAACTTTTTAAGAGAATGGTTGTGGATGCTGTAAATCTCGTACATACATTGTGGTACTAACCTTGCAGCTAGAATGATGATGCTAAACACTTGGTGGTAAAGTTGGGAACTATACCACCATTGAGAGCTGCAAGATGAAGTTCCCACGGTCAAGCTTATGACCATAAATAAAGCACTGCCGGGAGTTACCTTGGATTATCATAAAAAAGTTCTTTTTATTTTTTAAAAATAATAGAATGAATTATATTACTATTAAAAATATAGATAATAATAATAGTAATAATTATAACACAACTTCTCTTCTCAATAATAAAAAAAATAGCAAGAACATGTTATCAAGATAGCATGCACCTTCGTGTATTATTGGTTACTAACCATTTCAGGTTAAGACCGAGAAGAACAAAGGTACATGAGATGTTGGAGAACATTGAGCTACACCGAGTGCATATTTTGATGGCCTTGGGTGGAGAAACACATAGCACACTTGACTTTTTCACAAAAGTCCAAGTGTGGGGGAGGATGGTGAGATTCTCACTACAAGCTCCATACACACCGAAGACCGTCTTGATTAAAAAATGCTAGCTCTCTCTTGCTAAAAAAAGAGAAGAAAAAAGAAGGCTATAGAAGAAAAGAAAAAAAAGGAGAGAGGAGAGAAAACTAAAAGAGAAGAGAGAGAAAATAAATAAAGGAGAAGTTTGAAAATTGAAAGAAAAGAGAAAAAAAGAGTATCTGATAAAAAAGAGAGATAAAAAAGAAATGGACGCTCTCTTTTGCTACTTGTCACCAAGGCCCATGGCCTATACACACGATTTGTGTGTATAGTCTAAGTCTTGTTGATCACCTGAGTAGAACCATATGCAACGAGCCACCATGCAGCAGGATCAAAGCTTCATCTACATATACTGCCGATAAGTACAGTCAGGTATGCAAA
Source organism: Chrysopogon serrulatus (assembly GCA_015844335.1). Classification (NCBI taxonomy): domain Eukaryota; kingdom Viridiplantae; phylum Streptophyta; class Magnoliopsida; order Poales; family Poaceae; genus Chrysopogon; species Chrysopogon serrulatus. The sequence continues at coordinate 736,980 of JADLZL010002094.1, read as the reverse complement.
GCTAATAAATGATCACCAACTTCTTTACTTATATTTATCTTTAAGCGAATACAAGTTCATGCTTCTTTTGTTTATGACATATGCTCTAGTTTGGATTTTTTCACATGTGCACATATACACCTATAGGCGTTTTAAATTAAGCATGGTGCTTAGGTTAAAATGACCTTCTTTAATCAAAATTTGCACCACTACATAACAAGGATATTGTAACACTTTCTTGTAACACATTCATCAATGTGTTCCAATGAAAATTCACAGTAACACAAAACAATATGTTACAGACTTATGTTGTAACATAAATATGTTTTTTTAGAAAAATGTGTTACTGGCAATAATTATAGTAACACAAAATTAGTGTTACAAGCAAAATGTTACAATAGTGCAGTATATTGTAACACATAAATAGAACACATAAATTGTGTAACAAATGTATGACCTGTAGTAACATAAAATAATGTTGCGGTCCAAGTGTTACAGAGAAATATATACATGTAGACTTATGTTCAAAGGCAACACGAACTTCAAACTTCGATGTCTAATTAGGCTATTAGGCAATCACATCGTGGTCATCAAACGAGAACCAAGTAGCAACTATTAGGCGATTAAAAAGGTTACTTCGATGTTCGAGCATATTGTCATTTTTTAGGCTGGGGTCAAGACACTCTAGATAAAGATAGGTCGTTAGAGGAACGAATATGACATTGTTTCATGACTACTTACCTCTATATAAGATGATCAAGAATTTCAACTTTTTGGCCCGCTACGTTTACTACCTTGAACCCATATCTATATAAGAATGAGCTCAAGACACTCATGTAAGAAAAATGAAAAAAATAAAAATGAGGTGATCAACAAGATTTGAACCCACAACCTCAACCCCACCAACCAAGAGAACAACGCAACACCTACTACCACAAGACCACTTAAATGTTTATGTAAGATCTAGTATTTCATTTTATTTGTTATAGAAACTATGACTTAAGCTATCAGGATACAATTTTTTAATTATTCAAACAAAATTCAAATGAGAGATAACCAAACAAAATTTGTAGATCTATATGAGATTTAAAAACTTGTAAATGACAAGTTTCCAATTCAAAATCATTTACTATCTCAAAATTCTATTTGAAGTTTTCATATTTTTAATTTAAAATAAACATGGCATGGAAAATTGATAAGAAAAATCCATTTGAAATTATTTATAATCCCAAAATTATATTTAAAGTTTTTGTATTTTGAAATTCAAATTTTGCATAGCATGGAAAAATGACAAAAAAAATAAAAATGAGGTTGCCCACAAAAATTTGACCCCACAACCTTTACCACCATTATAAAGAGGACAACACCACACCTACTACCACTACATCACTTACATCTTTATGAAAGGTCTTGTGTTTCATTTTATTTGTCATAGAAACAATGACTTAATTTATCATGATATAATTTTTAATTATTTAACCAAAACAAAAGTTATAGCTGATGAGTTCTACAACTTTGTTATTAATTACATTTTTATTTGAAATCATTTAATGTTTGAAATCTTCGCTCGAAAGTTATATTTTAGAAAATGAAATTTTGAATTGTTCAAATAAAGTCTAATAGAAAAATGATGAAAACAAAAGTTGTACATCTCCATGAGGTATACAATTTTGTTGTTGAGCACATTTCTAATTGAAATTATTTACTGCCTCAAACTTATATTTGAAATAATCAACTTTTGAAATTCAAAATTTAAATTAGTCAAATTAACTCAAATAAAAAATAACTAAAACAAAAGTAATAGATCTAAATGAGATCTAAAAACTTGTAGTTGATGACTTTTCCATTCCAAATCATTTACAATCCCAAAATTTTATTTGAAGTTTTATATTTTGAAATTTAAAATAAACATGGCATGGAAAAATTGGCGGGGAAAAATCGGTTTGAAATCATTTATCATCCAAAGATATATTTAAAGTTTTTGTTTTGAAATTCAAATTTGCATGGCACAACAAAATGACAAAAATTAAAAATGGGGTGACTACTTGTTGGTATAAATTAACGCACTCTATTAAATAAGTTTTAAGTAGGATTATCCGCAAGCGCCACGAGATATCATACCAAAGTCATATTTTTTTATGAGGTTTTAAATATCGTATCCACAGGGGAACAGTTGTGATGATGACAAAGTATATAGACTTAACCCTACAACTAGGCTAGATAATATCAAGAAAGAGGAAATAGCTATTGCACTCTAGTTCTGACAACCGGTAGGCTTTGTACAATACCGTCTAACTGGGCAAGTCACTCGAATAGGAGAAGAAACAAAGTAATCTCTTACCAAGCACCTATCAGCCTATCTGTCCTATCAACGGGACGTGGACTACAGAGGATTCCACGAAGCTATAAAGTCACCTTCGCGAGCTACCACTATCCGGCTAATCAGGGGACATCCACAAGTAAACCTAGCCTAGGCACCACGCCTACACTACGAAATACTACTTCAACCAAGTAATGACCAAGATCAAAGCACTCAATATGAGATGTGAACTTAAGAACGAATAAAAACAAGTTGCTTACTTGAATCGGAATGGCGAATACAAAAGTACCTCGAACGCAGCAGCCCGGCGAGGGAGTGAATCCGCATTTAATACAGCTATGAAGAAGCACCGATAGGCCGAAACTCTTCCAGAATCTCTACTCCTCTACTCAATCTCTCTAATCTCTAAATAAGACTAGATCTAGAAGAACTAGTCTCTCCTAATTGCTACATCTGGATGAACTAGAACTAGATGAACTAGAACTAGATCAACTAGAGGGACCCTAACCCTAATTATGTAGAGAATATGAAGCACCGGGGTGTAGAATGCCTCAAGGAGGGGCCTTAGGGCGTCATTATATAGGCCGAAGTGGAGTAGGGGGCAAGAAACTGCCACGTCATCGATCCACGTCTTCATCTTGTGTGCACCGTCGGATCAAACCGACCTTAGATCGACGGAGGGATGCTTTGCTTGGCTTCCAAGGAAGTGTGGGAGGAAGACTCCGAAGGTGGTGGTGGCCGAGGGCCACGAGGGGCCCGACCGGCGCCAGGGGGGCCGGGGCCCCCCACCTGACTCCCCTGTGGGTCCCGCCGCTTCGGGTGTCTTCTAGACCCTTCCCGAGCCTCGATGACGATGTTTTCCGTCGCGGATAAATTTCGTGATAATTATGCACTATAATCCCCTCTTTTATACTTTTCTAGAATAATCCCTGGAAAATACTAAATATGCAAAATTCGTGGAAATTGTCAGTTAAAACCCTAGACTAGTGTGTTTTCATATATCCTTTCATATCTAAAGTTCTAATAAATATTAACGTTATCCACCGTCAACAACTCCCCCAAGCTTATCTTTTGCCAGTCCCTTGGCAAACAACCTAAGCCTACTTATTAAAATTTTTGGATCAGGAGTTGCTGCAATACTTTTGTTTCTTTTAAGCACTCTTGCTTTTAAACATAAAATTTACTTCGGTTTAGACAAAACTGCTCTATCTTTCAAACTTACCCATTTTACCTTTAACTATGGAGCTCTACAGTTTTTGCATAAGTCTTGAGCAATCGAAAGATAAAACAATCAAGTCAAGCACTATGTCTCAAATTCTTCACAGTACCAATATTCCAGAGTTTTATAAATTTTTGAAATAAAACTCAGAGCATGATTGTACAGCACCCTCAAGTCTCTTATTATATATGGTATTTATGGATCTCACTGAGGCATTAATGATGTTATGCCTTTCTATAACTAAGGATTTATAGTGGAGCTTATAGGAGTGGCAATAACAATGATGAATATACTTGCAATTTATATATTGTAAAGTTAAACAATGGATCCACAGAGAATCGAGTCATACAATCAAATCAAGATATGCATGTGTATGGAATATGGTGGATAGATGTATATATGGTATTTAGTGGCTAATCCTAATTCTACTTTTGCTCTTTAAAAATAACTCCCTTCGTAGAAACTTTTCGCAGAAAAACATGGGCTATCTTTATTCTCTCTTTCTTTCTCTTTTTTTATAAATCTAGAAGGCGGGCATCTATGTACCCATTGTTTTAATTATTGGGACACTTATCCATCTTTTACTCTCCTTTTTCTTTTTCTCTCTTTTTTTCAAAACTTTTGCATAGCCACATGCATCCTTTGAATATAAATAATTGAAGAGATAATGATAAGAACTTAGAGCAGTTAAATGGGGGCTGTCCTATAGGGTATATTTTTAGGTGTTTACTCCTAGTGTAGGAGAAAAATATTTTTAAGGTGGATCTGGATGAAAGTGGAAAATGACTGCGCTTACATCCTAGAGTAGGAGTAATGCATATGTGGGTGGAGTGCGTAAGTGATCTTGATTTTAAAAAGCATGACAAGGCTCTCATAAGGTATACAACAAAGGTTGACTAAACTCAATACAAAGCAAGCAGCATAAATGTGCAAAGGTTTTCCTAACTCTAAATGTATCATATATGGCTTTGGCAGAAATTCAAACTTTATCATACAAGAGCTCATCATGTAAGATTTTGGGTTTTCAAAATAAATCTCCAGAACTTAGTAATGCTAGGAATAAGATAAATAGCAGCTTAAACCTTCATGTATCATATCAATTAATTACCTAGACTCAGCTCAAGCATATGCCTCCACAAATTTCAGGTTCAGAGTAAATTCTTATATCAAAGTAGTCATGTCCAAAACTCGGGAGAATTCATGGTTGAAAACTAGGCACTTGAAAGAAATTATGGTAGAACAACTATTCATCATCTACAAGATAAAATTTTAATGTTCTCTAGTTTTTATTTGACTCTTACTAACTAGACATACTCTATGATCACACCTTAATATATAGATAAGTATTTTATTTTTGATTTTAATTTGTTATTCATCTTTTTATTTCTATTGGTCTCACAAGACTCTAAAGACATGGACCTTCATGTGCCCATCTATTTTTTGGTATTTTATGACTATATAAAATAGACTCCATAATCGTCTAGGTATAGTTACCTGATAACTAGGGGATGCTCCTCCCCCAAGCTAGATATTTGCAATACTTGGTGTCGATGATCTTCAGAGTGAGCTAACCGGCAGCGGTTCTGGTGGGTGCCACTGATAGACTCTCTCCTTATCATAATGTTGTTCCTGCATAATTATACTCCAACAAGAAAACCAAAACTCGAGGCTCGAATTTAATAATAGGTTAGCGGTCAGCCAATAAGTGATTGATTGTTCTTATGAGTTGATTTCAAATTGACAAGTTCTAGCAGGATTCTCTTTTTTAGGATTTTCTAATTTAATTGCAGAAATTAAATATGTGTGCATGATATATATAGTTGTATTTTTATGCCTCTATAGATAATATTTAGTCTTATAGGGCTTAGGCTTTTCATAATGCAAGAAAGTGAATACAGATGCTATTATCATTTTTTTATGCCACCATACCACAAGTTTATTCACGTGGGACTTTTAATTTTTTATGATGCAGCAAATGAAGCAATAAAGAATTTTATTTTATTTTATTTTATTTTTAATATTTATGAAGATGAATATGTTAAGGTAAATTTATTAATGTAGACAGAAATACTAATTAATTAGATAACTACCATATTACCTTATGGCAAGGGTACAAAATTTAAAGTTTACCGATAGGTCTTATTCTTCCACTCTTGTGTATCTTTCCATCTTGAGAGATGGAGGTCTTGATGGTTGCATACCTCTAGTGCTATTGATATCACTTTTGTTCTTTGGTTTGGCCCATAGATTGAAGTAGAGCTTTAATAGTAGCTGACATCATCTTGCTCAGTGTGCATGTTCACAGAACTTTTACTTGTAGAATTAATAAACTTTGCTCGATGTGTTGTTCTGTTTGCAAAACCACGGTAGAGATCAAGTGCATGGGCTCTGGCTGGTGGAAAAACACCAACAGAACCAAATCTATTACTTTATTTATTTTTCTCTATCCTTAGGCATATTGAACAAGTTAAAATTAGTGTTACATGATTTGTTTATTTATGACATGAGTGGTAAGATCAAAGGATTAAGTATTTAATATTATATTTAAGTTCATATGACAGAAAAGAATGAAATTGCTTAAACAATAGAAGGATTGTCTATCTATATATACATTTTCACATGAATATGACTATCGTCTTCCTAACATTGAAATATAATATTTTAACTTGTTTGGTTAAGACTGAGATTAAGAGAACGGTGCCATGAACAATCTTAAAAGAAAGATTATATTGAGTTAATCAGGTTTAATCAATTTAAGTTGTAACTCTAACATGTTTGTGTTAATTTATGTGCACACCAAGATCAAGAGAAGAGCAGTGACCACTTACTTTAGAATATTACCTTCATTATTAGAGCGTGATGGCACTAAGTGATGAAGGGTAAATGTCTGGTGGTCCTTTCTCTTGCATCTTGAGTTGTTCATGGATATCTTGTCTCCTCTGTTGCACTCATTCTCTTACCATCTTTTGCTTCTTTGATCTGTTGACTCTTTTTACTCCAGTTATTATTATGCCTGCAATAGATTAGTGGACAACACATACCTGAAGGAGTATACAAATTTTGAACACAGGTTGCTTGTCCAGTATTTTATTTTGTTCAATCTATACTAATAAAAAGATAGTATTGATATTGTTTTAGCATGGACCATATTTTATACACGCATGGCTTAAGGCATAGTAATTTGCGAGTAGAAGATAAAGTGAATGAATACTTAATACTCACAGTTCTTTTATTTATGATGAATGAGCTGTGTCTTCTTCTATAAAGTTATTAAAGTTCAGCATGTGCCCTGTCTCATCGCTAATTCGAATTTATCTCATGACTTACCTAAATTAATTTTAAAAGTTTTCTGCAGGGGTTAGTTCACAAAATATCCAATATCTACTACAAGTATATTATTAGTTCAAAAATCAACCTAGACACCACGTCTAATTTGACTTAGGAAGGCATTTTAACCTAAGCACCACGCTTAATTCAAAAAGCTTTTGAAAGTAAAATCAACACACCTCTTGGTTCAAAAATTAAACTAAACATCTTGTCTAATTATGACTCAAGAAAACAGTTTAAACTAAGCACCACGCCTAATTCAAAAGGTGTATAAAATTTATCTAAACCTTAAGCATACTATAGCAAATAAAGGTAACATGAAAGTTTATAGAGTGTTATTCAAACGGAGATGAAAGAGCATGATTAACAAATTGAATAAAGGTAGAGATAACCAATATTAGCAATATAGAATTTTTCTGAATAAGACCGTTCCCCCAAGCTGAAATTTTGCAAAGCAAAATTAAGCTTGAATGGATTAATTTGCATTATGATAGGTTAGTCATACACTGGCGCTGCCATTATTCATTTTCTCACTTCAAAGCTAAAATGGTTAGTGACAAGAATTTCCAAGGAATATTTTGATAATTATATTTCTATGCTAAAGGTGCAAGCTTAATTCATTTTTTAAGAGTGGTTATTTTGGGACACAAAGTTGTCTTTGGAAAACCTTCTAATTATCCAGTTGGTGAAGGGGGTTCCTTTAGAACATTAGCCTTGGTGCACCTATATCAAGATTACAATGAGATCTATAATATTTATGATAAACATATACGTCTACAACCACCTTTTCAATGATTTTATGAATAGGTATAAAGAGGAGGTTGAAGATCTCGTGTGTAGTAATATTAGAGAGACCAAAGATTCAGGAGATTTCTTATATGACCATGGATCTGATAGGGTGTTAATGAAATAATTCCCATACTCATCAATGTGATCTTCCTTTTTAAAAAACCATGGGTGTTTTCGTATGGATGTCTATAGGCAACAAGTTTATCTCTATTATTTCATGCCTATGACATTTATTGGATGTTTTATTTTCTAGAATTTCCCATGAATTGATGTCCCTAAGGTTGGTCTCTTCTAAAGCTTCATCTAAACTTAGGTGAGTTCTGTTTATTAAAGAAATTGATTTAACCTCACCATTTGAATTTAAACCAAGTTTAGATGCTAGTGCTAAAACTTTGTCCTCTTCCATCCATCCTTTTACAATAGTATATATATGTCTAGTATGTTCTATGCATTCCTGCTATTGTCGTTGCTCTTCTTAGGCATTCCTATGACTTTTATTCTTGAGATGTCTTGATAGATTTCTAGGGTCATTATCAAGTTTAGTAGAAAGAGCATAAAAAGATTCATTGGGGTTAAGGATGGGTTTAGAGATGTGTTCAGAAACATTTATTGTGGGCATAGAAGGGGAGAAGATAGAATTTACTCCTAAGTGGCTTGGCTCTCCTTCTATGGCATCACTCGATATACCATCCTTGAACTCTTCCCAGTGTCTTTTAGGTGGGAAAGAAAGTTGACGACACTTTTTCCAAGATGCTTTTCTGATGTGTATTGATTTACGAGCATCTTAGCTAACTGAAAGTCTAAATCATCAAAGTGGGATTTCAAAGGTTTAGGATCAATAGCTAAATCTTAGGAATGAAATGATTTTGTTTTAGCTACCAAGACTTCCGTATCCAGTTCGGGTGATAGGTCCTTCTCTTCATCGAGGAGCTTAGAATCGTTACCTTCTCCCGAGAAGGGTTTATCCCGAGTTATATTAATTAAACATGGGCGTAGCTCATAGCCAGGTGTTATGTTAAGTTCATTATATTTTGGTGGCCTGAAGCTTTCGCGCATGCCATAAAGATAGATAACAATAGAATTAAAAGCATCTATAAGGATGAACACAAAAATAATAAAGAGAATGGGATAAAATAAGAAAAGATAAAAGTATAATACAAGATTAAGCTAGACTAAGTGAAAATCAGCAAACCGTTCCCGAAGAACAGCGTCAAAAATACTTGTTGGTATAAATTAACTGCACTCCATTAAATAAGTTTTAAGTAGGATTATCCGCAAGCGCCTGACAGATATCATACCCGGTGTCACATTTTACCCGGAGGTTTTAAATATATCGTATCCACGAGGGGAACAGTTATGATGATGACAAAGTATATAGACTTAACCCTACAACTAGGCTAGATAATATCAAGAAAGAGGAAATAGCTATTGCATTCTAGTTCTGACAACGTATAAGCTTTGTATAATACCGTCTAACTGGGCAAGTCACTCGAATAGGAGAAGAAAAAGAGTAATCTCAGCTTATCTGTCCTATCAATGGGACGTGGACTACAGAGGATTCAACGAAGCTATAAAGTCACTTTCGCGAGCTACCACTATCCGGCTAATCAGGGGACATCCACAAGTAAACCTAGCCTAGACACCACGCCTACACTACGAAATACTACTTTAACCAAGTAATGACCAAGATCAAAGTACTCAATATGAGATGTGAACTTAAGAACAAATAAAAACAAGTTGCTTACTTGAATCGGAATGGTGAATACAAAAGTACCTCAGAACGCAGCTCCGGGCGAGGGAGCTAAATCCAGACGAATACAGCCACGAAGAAGCACCGACAGGCCGGAACTCCTCCAGAATCTCTACTCCTCTACTCAATCTCTCTAATCTCTAAACAAGACTAGATCTAGAAGAACTAATCTCTCCTAATTGCTACATCTGGATGAACTAGAACTAGATCAACTAGAGGGACCCTAACCCTAATTATGTAGAGAATATGAAGCACCGGGGTGTAGAATGCCTCTAGGAGGGACCTTGGGGCATCATTATATAGGCCGAGGTGGAGTAGGGGGCAAGGAACCGCCACATCATCGATCCGCGTCTTCATCTTGTGTGCACCGTCGGATCAAACCGACCTTAGATCGACGGAGGGATGCTTTGCTTGGCTTCCAAAGAAGCGTGGGAGGAAGACTTCAGAAGGTAGCTGCCAAAGGCCACAGGGGGCGCCGACCGGAGCCAGGGTGGGGCCGGCCGGCCCCACCTGGACTCCCCTGTGGGTCCCGCTGCTTCGGGTGTCTTCTAGACCTTTCCTGAGCCTGATGACGATGTTTTCCGTCGCGGATAAGTTTCGTGATAATTATGCACTATAATCCCCTCTTTTATGCTTTTCTGGAATAATCCCTGGAAAATACTGAATATGCAAAACTCATGGAAATTATCGCTTAAAACCCTAGACTAGTGTTTATTCATATATCTTTTCATGTCTAAAGTTCTAATAAATATTGACGTTATCCACCGTCAACAACTACCAAGGTTTGACCCTACAACCTTCATAACAACTAAGAGGGCAACACCACACCTACTACCACTAGACAACTAGTGTTTTTGTGAAGGATCTAGTGTTTTATTTTATTTGTTATAGAAACCATGACTTAAGTTATCAAGATATAATTTTTAATTACTCAAACAAAATTAGATGGAGAAATAAACAAAACAAAAGTTATAGGTCTTGATAAATTCTACGACTTTGTTGTTGATGAAATTTTCATTTGAAATTATCTAATGTTTCAAACGACTATTCGAAGTTCTTAAATTTTAGAAATTTAAATTCTCAATTGTTCAACCAAAGTTGAATATAAAAACGACCAAAACAAAAGTAGTAAATCTCTATGAATGGTTCAATTTTATTGTTGACGACATTTCTATTTAAAATCATTTATTACCTCAAAATTATTTTTGAGTCATCATCTTTTGAAATTCAAAATTTAAAATTTCCAAACAAACTTAAATGAAGAAGCAATCGTAACAAAGTTGTACATCTAGATAAATTCTAAAACCTTATAGTTGGCGGATTTGAATTCATTTGCTATCCCTAAATTCTATTTTAAGTTTTCACATTTTGAAATTTAAAACATGACATAGAGAAATTTGACAAAAAAATCCATTTGAAATCATTTATAGTTCCAAAATTATATTTAAAGTTATTATATTTTGAATTTCAAGTTTTGCATGGCACAAAAATTAATATCCCAAAATTCTATTTTGAGTATTGACATTTTGAAATTTAAATTAAACATGGTATCAAAAATTAACAAAAAATCCATTTGAAATCATTTATAGTCCCCAAACATTTCAAAATTTACATGGCACAAAAATTGCTATTCCAAAATTCTATGTTTAAGTTTTCACATTTTGAAATTTAAATTAAACATGGCATGGAAAAATTAACAAAAATCCACTTGAAATCATTTATCGTCCTAAAATTGTATTTAAAGTTTTTGCAATTTAAAATTCAAATTTTGCATGGCATAGAAAAGATGAAAAGAAAATTAAAAATGGGGTCACTACCAAGATTTGAACCTACAACCTTATCACCACAAATAAAAGGACAACACGACATGACTAGATCACTTATATATTTATGAAGATCAAATGTTTCATTTTATTTATATAAAAACCATTTGTCGCCTCAAAATCGTATTTGAAGTTTTCATACTTTGATTTGAAATACAAAATTTGCATGGCCTGAAAAATTACAAGGAAAATAAAAATAGAACAACCACCAAGTTCAACTTGCATCTCACGACCCAGGAGGGATAGCAACACCACCGACTACCACTAGACCACTTGTATGTTTGATAAAAGGCTTGTGTTTTATTTTATTTGTTGTAGGAACCTTAACTTGATATATTATGGTATAATTTTTCAATTGTTCAAACAAATTCAGATGGAGAAATTACCAAAATAGAAGTTGTAGAACTTTGCAGGTTGACGGCTTTTCCTTTTGAAACCATTAAAGCTTTGTTTCAAATTCTCATATCTAAAATTATCTTTGAATTACGATAGAATAAATGTAATAAATAAATATAATAATATCTATATCTGGTTAGAAAAATCTATAAATTTGCATGAAAACATATCTTTGGTGTATAATCACTGCATAAAAGTTTCAAAAAAAAAAAATTAAGGAAGCATTACTAGACATTACTCACAAAATAGAAAAATTGTCATAATGTTAAACCTTTTTTTTTGAGGTGCTTGTGTCGTGTGCTCCTCAAAAAGTCACGAGACCTTAGAGACTAAAGTCTAGTAAGTGTCATGTTGAAATGTCGGGGGGATATCGAAAGGGGTATTCAGATACAAATAAAAAAACTAATTCCAGATTCCGTTAGACAAATTAATTAAGTATAATTAATTTATCATTAGCATATATTTACTGTACACAATATTATTAAATCATAGACAAATTAGGCTTAAAAAATTTGTGTCGCAAAATATTCACAAACTATGTAATTAATTATTTTTGGACTAAACATTTAGAAACTAAAATTAACCAAACACCCCCAACTTCAGGGGGAGCTAAAATTTGGCAACTTATTGTATCCCACGGTCTATTTATCAAAACTCAAAAGTCAAAACTACAAGCAAACCGCAGCCATCAACCAAAAATTGGCCAAGTCCCACGCTCATCTTTCATTGAAAAAAAATCCAAATCTCCAGCGCCTGCGTTCCCGCTCCTCAACCAAAAATCCCTTCAACCCCATCTCTACTATAATGCACCAGTGCAAATTATACTCCTTCTACCCGAGATTACGTCCTCCGCTGAGGACCTTCAACCATTACGCACCCCAGAAAATGCACACAGGATTCTGTTTCTATTAAAATCAAGGGCCAAAAACCATCTCTCCCGTCTTCAACCCGATCGTGCGGCCATGATCGATCGCAAGCTTCAGCGCTGAAGCCTCAGCCGCGCCCCGCGCCCGCCTGTGCCCGTGATTCAACGCGAACCTCCATATCTGAACCAACTGCCACGACAAGCGCGAAGCAGGCAAAAAAAACCCCGGCGCCGGCCTTGCGCTCGCCTAAGATCGAAATCGCCCTTGCGCTCGCGCGCCTAAGATCGAACTTCGGTGCGCCGTCACCGCCGCTGTCGCTGATCGCTGTCGAGCCCTGCGAGGCGCCGCCACGCCCACGCCCTCGCCCTCGCCCGCCGGCATCGCCGGCGTTGCATGCATGGGTGCGCCCGTCACCGTTGCCGTCGCTGATCCGTCGCACCCGCAACTTTCCCTCAACCCGTCGGAACTAGGAAGCTTCGAGGAGGCTAACGAGCGCGTGCTGCATTCTTCTCGCGGGGTGGCCGGCCGGACGCGATCTGGCGGGTGGTAGCGCGAGGGGCGGCCTGGCGAACAGGCATCGCCGCTCATCATGCTCGCTAACTGCCATTCCAGGTGCTGTTGAATCGCCTTATGTTGCTTTGCTTTGGCATCTTCTCTCATGTACACGTGGATTAGACTATTAGTTTGTTGCTTTCAAAACGACAAAATATTCAGAATCATATGCAAATGCAAGTTTGCTAATTGCTTTTAGAACGATAAAATACTCAAAAGAATGACACAAGTTTGCCAACATTTTTAGATTAAACATTGTGTTTTTTGTCAAACCTTCCTGCAGATTTCAAGGGCTAATTATCTGCAGCACCTCAACATTGGTGGAACATCTACCACAGACGAATCCTTGTATGCAGTTGCAAATAGCTGCACAAATCTGAAGGTGTGCCTCTTCCCCCCCTAGACTTAATTACTTCAGTTCGTGGCAACATCTCATGTTTATGCAAATAATAATATTGACAAAAGCACAGCTTGAAAAATGGATCTGCGAAAAGTCAAAATCTGTTTATTGAGACCAGTCTTTCTAGGCCTTGGGCTTCAACTTAGGTGATGTGCTCACATTAACTTCATGTGTGCCTCTTTTTTCCCCCTAATCTCAAGTACTTCAGTTCATAGCAACATTTAATCTTTATGTGAACAGTAATACCAACAAAAGCATCGCATGAAAAATGGATCTAGGAACATTGGGGTGTGCGGTTGGTTACATAAGCCGGTGATAAGACAAGCCTACTTTGGTTTCTTTGGAGAAAAAATACTATTTAAATGGCTGATAATCCCGACTGATAAGACAAACGAACAAGATGGGTGATGTGTTCATATTAGTTTCAGGTGATGTGTTCACATTAGTTTTAGACTGATAATACAAGCTGACTGATAAGAAAAATATTGTTTGAGAGCAATCATTGTAGGTATTGGGCTATAACTTAGGTGATGTGTTCACAATAGTTTCAAGATGCTACTGAACGTTTGGGTGGTGGGGGGAGAGGAGGGGGGAAGTAAGTGGAGGAGAATGCAAATAATGGCAACAGATAGTACTTTTGTATTTTGCAATTTTCAAAAGGTGGGCGGCGAGTAGGTACCTTCCCATTTTCATAAAAAATGTGTTTTGACTATATTTCTGAAACTTAGAATTGTATTTATATTCCAAACTTAAATTGCAAGCTTCCTACAATAACACCATTTTTATGAATGGTTTTCAATGGAAGTAACTGATTTATTTGCCATTGGCTCATTTTTAGAATGAAAATGGGAGAAGAAAAGTTTGCGAAGTTGTGGTAATGCTGATTCTGCAATTCTTGTTTTTTAATTGTATTTCATGGTGTCTTCCCTTCTATACTTCCTTACTTTCTATATGAATCATGCTTAAGGCTTTGCTTGGTAGTATCTAATATCAACTGTGCTGTGGCAGTTTGAATGAGGGAAACAAAGACACATACTAAGAAGAAACACAAGAAAGCAGATGAAGCAGCAGGTACTTCACTTTTCACTAAATTCTGACAGCTGTGCAGCAGTGTGTTTCCATGATATATATTAGAATAGTAGCTTAATTAATTAGACAGTTGTGCAGTAGTGCGTTGCCATGATATTTATTTTTTCTGGTGTCCAATGTCAATATCCACAAAATCCATGTCAGACTGAGGTGAGGGAAGAGAGTGGAGGAGGAATCCGAAGCTGTCGGCTTCCTCTCCGTCTTGTATTCGGTGTCCCGGGTAGAAGCGTGGGAGGGCCAAAGGTGTCGGCTTCTCCTCGACTGTTGTACCTCTACGGAGCCGACTTATCTTGAGTAATATCTAGGTTCTTCTTTTGATAATTCCAACCTTTCTATTTGATTAAATTCAGTTCTTGCTTTACTTTGCTTAAGGGATCTCCGCTCAACCGAGTTCTCTAGTACAGGTACCAGATTAGAGTAGTAATCCCTAGCATAGGCGTGGTGTCTAGGCTAGAGTTTATCTGAGTTTGCGCCCAACCCCACGGATAGTTGGTAGCCCTCGAGGTGATAGCTCCGACCAGGCCTTTGTAATCCACCACGTTCGGGTTGGTGTTTCCGTAGAGCTTTTGGCAGCCTTCCCCCGACTACCGCTTCCCAGTCTCTTCGAGAGTCGAAAAGGTATTGCTGCTCTGAAGTAAGTGAAGTTTAGTGAGTCTGAACTTTGGCCATCTTTCTTGTCTTGAAAGAACCTTAGGAAACCCCTCTCTACCCACCAAAAACAGTTATTCCTTGGACGACCTTGATCCTTTCTAGTTCACTTCTCGTTCCCCATGGAAATCGATATCTAGAAATACTCCGGGTGAAAGCTACAGTGTTATTCATGCGCTTGCAGATTTATCTATTTGCGTTAACAAATACCAACACCTAGGCGGGGCGTCGCGCGAGCCACGCGCCCCGAGGGTCATGGCTCCTACGCCGTGCTCAGGGCGCGCGCCATTCTAGCCTTTATGTGACGGACTGTGACTATTGACAGTGGAGCGTCAACTTTTAATAGTGCAATGAACATGAAAAATGATCGATAGTATAGAAGTCTAGGGTTTTCACTAATAGTTCCATGAGCTTTGATGATTTCATATTTTCCAGAGAGTATTCTAGTAAACCGCGGAGAAGGACTAAATTATTAAACAAATTAGTAGAATTATCTCATGGTTAAACATATGCTATTGGACTTAGGAAGGCCATAGAAGACACCACGACGAAGCGGGGGCCTGTTGACACCTCTTAATGTTATCTCTAGCAACGGCGCTAAAATGCTTGAGCAGAGCATCGCTACTAGAATGCCAAGTTGTCATCCCTAGCATAACACCATGTTTACCACTCACCCAACCATCAATTAGATGAGCGCTATACGAACCTATGAATAAGTATAATATCAATGTAGCTATACTAAGCATATAACCACAATAGACAAAGAACAATATAACTATGAATATAAGTAGATAAGTATTCATCAATTCAATTGTAGCAATCATATAACTATACAATGATAGAGAACAAGGTGAGAGGAGGTAAGAACTATACCAAATTCAAGCTCTTGATGGCTCTGGAATCCAAGCCTTCGCTTGCCTCCCTCTAGTTCTAACTAGCTATCTAGGCCCTAGCTAAAGAGCTCTGATTAAGGTTTTTGGCTGATGATCAGACTTCGAATGAGGAATGAATGAATGTGCCTCTCTCCTAGGGGGCTCTGCCCTCCTTTTATAGCCCTGGGCGATGATCGTGAGCCATCGGATGAAACCGATATTGGCGGACGGCTGAGATCGATCCTCAAAGGCGGTGGAGCAAACTGGGCAAAGCGGGCCGCCAGCGGGGCCAGATCGGCCGGTCCAGGCCCAGACCGATCGGTCTGGCCTAGTGGCCTCTCGCCCTTCGCTTCAGCGTGATGTCTTCTGGTCCCTTCTAGATTGTTCCTACGCTACCGTGGTGTCCGATTTCCCGTTCTATGTTCCGATAAGCTCCTGGTTTTATGTCTTTTCCAATTTACATCTGCAAAAATAGTGAAACACTAAAACTTGTGGAATTACATCGGTGTAAACCCTATATCTACTTTTGTGATCGTATTTGTATCCTTTTCCATGGCTAGTTGACAGTTGAATTCATACGATAACGGCCGTCAACAGGGCCTAAAGCCCACAGTGGGGTGCTAGGCGGCCTGGGCCCTAGTGCCGACCATGAAGGGTTATGAGGATGCTACGCTAGCCAGAAAACAAAAAATTTTGACCTCATAAACCAGGATCTACTGCTAGTAACAGGTTACGAAATTACCACTAGACGCGCAGGTGCAGCGGAAGATGACTTGAAGTAGACGTGCACGTCGCAGCAGGCAGTGCAGTTGCGTGGTCGTCCGTCATGCCGATCCCCTCGTGCAGTTTGTCCTTGTGCTCCAGATGCTGTACCTCCAAGGAATCCCACACGTGCAGGGAAGAAGCGAAGCGCCCCCATACTGCTAGGTCCACGAGGAGTAGAAGGCGTGAGCGTGGAGGGCGACGACGGCTGCCAAAAGGCGTGGATTAGGTCTGGTCGTGCCCCTCCCCTCTACTTATATAGGCGTCCCTAATGTGCTCCCGAGTTAGAGGCCCATTAGTAACCTTAAGCCTTGGCTAATTCGGGTCCAACTCGAATTAGGCTTCTAGCCCCTTAAGCGTGTGACCTTGTGGGTTCACGTACACAAAGCATGGCCTGAGTACACCTACTCGCCCAATAGTTGACAACGGCCTCTAGCAAGGCGTGACAACTCCTATATGCACGCAAAGATCATATCAGACAAACCACCACAACCACGTACATTGTATTCCCTTGCCTCGTGATATTCGGTTTGACACGTGGGTTAACATTTAACCCAAGGACGATGAAAGCCCTAGTTTGGTTTTGGATAATTGATGAAACCTTTGGATTAATCCTTTGTGGCTAAGTGTGTATAGCAAAAAAAAGGATAGTCCATGCCAATAGAAGGAGACTTGGAGAACATCATGGTGATGGTGGTGAATACCAAAAAAATGGTGATCAAGTGCTCCAACTTAGAAAAGAAGAAAGAGAAAAATAAAATAGACTCAAGGCAAAGGTATACTTGATAGGGCCATTTTGTTTTGGCACTCAAGACACCATAGAGGGTGTGAGTGCATTTAGGATAGATAGTCGTACTATTAAGAGGGGTGATCTTAATGCAAAAGCGGTTATCAAGTGTCACTAGGTGTTCTTATTTCATGCATATGCATTAGGACCTAGTGAGAGCTAACTAATCCCTTGGAAAATATTTTGAAAAAGCTAACACATATGCACAAGTGGTGAGACACTTTGGTGTTAGCTTGTGAGAGGAAGGGATGACGGTGTTTTGGTGTATATCCCTCCCGCCGAGCTTGTGAGGCAGGACTCGGCGAATTTCAGAGTGAGAGAAGCCCTTACAGGGGCATCGGACGCTGGGTCCAGTGTCATCGGACGCGTCTGGTGACCCTGTGAGAGTTAGGATATGCACGACGCGTGCATCGGGCGTCGGACGCTCTGGGCGTCTGCGCGGCGTCGGCAAAGCAAAGCACCCAGCTTGTCAGAACAAGCGCTGAAAGGGCATCGGACGCTGGTGCGTCCGTTGCCATGCCGTCGGACGCGTCTGATGGCTCCAGGGAGGTTTTGGAACCTCTCTAGACTGCGTCAGTTGGATCGGGGTACATCCGGTGGCTTCCGCTGGATGCACGGCTGCTCGCTCGTGTTACATAGGCATCGGATGCATCAGGTGAGGTTCATCTGAGCGTCCGACGATCGCTCAGCAGCTAGCCGTTTGGCGGGTAACGGTCGAATTCAAATGATGAACACGTGACGCCTCCGGGTTGCTCGGTGGTGAGCGTCGGACGCGTCCGACGCATTGCGTCTGAGCGTCCGATGCCCCCGAGTTGGGCTGACTTAGTGTGTAACGGTTGGGGGAGTTGTCTCACCCCTATAAATAGATGTTGGCCGGCTCTAGCTCACTCTCTTGGATATTTTCATTGGTGATACATCCTTGTGAGCTAAAGCAAACCTCTCCCACTCATTCTCTTGCTTGATTGTGCATCCATAGTGAGATTAGGAGTGATCTTAGTGCATTTGCTTAGAGTTTGAGCATCTAGTGGCACTAGAGATCATTGAGCAGCGGGATTGCTTATTACTCTTGGTGGTTGCGCCACTTAGACGGCATGGAGCTGCGGTGGAGGTCCGGCACGTGTTGGTGATTGTTCATGGCCGGCTCCTGATGATTTGTGAGGGGTTCTTGCACCTATTTTCTGTGGGAGATTCACGCAAGGTGACTCTAGTAAATTGCTCATTTCATTGAGTTACCTCACTTGTGGGTAGTTGCTAGCGGCACCCGTGGAGGGTTAGGCATTGGAGGCCTATTAGCGTGCGCAACACCAAGTGGTGGTCGACACAACGGAGAGTAGCATGCCGGCAAGCACGTGAACCCCAGGAGAAAAATCATTGTGTCATATTGTCTCCTTTGTATTCTTGGTGTTCATATTGTGATTGACATATTCATCTCTTGCCCAGCATTGGTACCAATCACCTTATCTCTTGTATTACATTGTTTCATTCTTCTTCTAGTGATAGCTTTAGAGTAGTTTAGTTCTCTAGCTTGATCACCTAGGAGTATACTAGCAACTTAGCCTTTGCGTGACAAGTAGAGATCATAAGCTCACTAGAATTGTCAATAGGTGGCTTACCTAATAAGTAGAGCTAGATCAAACCGCATTTCCACCAGTTGTTATACTAACTTCTTGCTCTAGTGTTTTTGTAGATTTTTAATTAGGCTATTCACCCTCTAGCCATTTAGGACCTTTCAAGTGGTATCAGAGCTGTGGTCACCGTTTGATTTAAGGCTTAATAACCTTCGGTGCAAAATATAGCTCAAGTTGTGTTCAATCATGTTGGCGGCAAACCACCGTTCTTTGATGGCTTATCTTTTGACTATTGGAAGCGAAAGATGAAGATGTACCTTGGTTCAATCAATGACAGGGTGTGGGATGTAACCGAGAAGGAATTCGTTACTCTTGATCCCACCGATCCAACTCCAAGAGAAACCGAGTTGAAGCAATGCAATACAATGGCTCTCAACACCATCTACAATGCCATTGATCGTCCAAAGGTGTTTGAGTAAATTAAGGATCTTAACTATGCATTTGAAGTGTGGAAGAGATTAGAGGAAACCTATGAGGGCACTTCAACGGTAAAGAGTGCCAAGTTATACATGCTCAAGGATAAGCTCATAAATTTTAAGATGAAGGATGATGAATCAATTCTGGAGATGTTCTATAGATTGCAAGTCATCATCAATGGTCTCAAGGGTTTGGGTGAAAATGTTAGCAATGAAGATTTCTCACACCAGTTCTTGAGTTGCTTGCCCAAGAGATTCAAGACATTGAGAACCATCATCTTTAGAAGGGGAATGAAGAAGAGGACACCTAATAAAATTTTTGGTGAAGTAATAACCGAGGATCAATACAATGATGAGGACAAGGAAGAAGATGCCAAGGAGGAGAAGAAAAAGGAGAAGAGTGTGGCATTCAAGGCCGCATCATCAAAGGACAAGGGCAAGAAGAAGAAGAAGAAGAATGGCTCAAGTGATGATGAAGATCAAGCCTCCGATGAAGATGATGAAGAAGAACTAGCTCTTCTTGTGCACAAGTTTGGGAAATTCATAAAGAAGAAGGGCTACCATGCAAGAAAGAGAAAGGACAAGTGCAAGAGTCCGGATCATAGTCGTAAGGATTGTCCATACAATAGTGACAATGATGATGACTACAAGAAGAAGAAGAACAAGAAGGACAAGAAGGAAAAGAAAGACAAGAAAGTCACTTTCAAGAAGAAGGGCAACTCCTATGTGGCGACTTGGGATAGTGTTGCTTCCTCAAGTGATGGAGATGATAGTGATGATGATAAGAAGAGCAAAAAGAAGGGGCATGCAAGCATTGCCATCTCTAACAAGCATTCGGTCTTTGATCATCCATCATGCTTCATGGCTAAGTCCACTAAGGTACATTCTGAAAGTGAAGATGAGGGGCACTCAAAGGAGGACCTCTTGGAGATGTTGGAAGCGTCTCACTCTCTCATGAACAAGAAGAGAGGAATTCAAGGAATTGTGTAAGAAGCTTAGGCTTGTTGAGTAATTCTTTGATGGGCTTCATAGCTCTCATAAGAGGCTAAAGAAAGCCCATGAAAAGCTAGAGAATGCTCACTCCTCTCTTCTTGCTCAAGAGAAGAAGGAACCGCTCCCCACATCTAATATTGGGGTCACATATGACATATTAAATGAATCATTCTTTGAACCTATCATTGTCACCAACTCTTCATGTAGCACCTCCACATCCACTCCTACTACTAGTGACGGTTTCACTTGTGATGCCTCACTTATGGTAGAGAACGAAACCTTAAAAAAGGAGGTTGATGAGCTCACTCATGCCTTAGGTAAAGCCTATGGTGGTGAGGTCTGCTTGCTTAAATGCTTGAGTAGCCAACGCTTTTCTCTCAACAAAGAGGGATTGGGCTACACCCTAGGTTTGTGAAGAGGCAATGCGGCCTTAGGTGATGAGGCAATGCGGCCTTTGCAACTCCAAAGCCTAGCTTTGTGAAGAGCAATGGTCGGTATTGCTATAGATACAAGCAAAGTGGGCACCTAGAGCATAATTGCTATAAAAAGAACAATAACAAGAAAAGTGCTAATGTTCATTCCATTTGCTTTGATTCTTGTTATTTACTTACCAAGGGTGAGAAAGTGTGAAAGCTAAGTTCATTGGTACACTAATTGTGGGCTCAAAGAAGATTTATACTTATCCTTATCATTTATCTTGTAACTTACCCCTGCATTAAGTAGCGAGGACATGGTTATGCCTATCCATTACACTCTACGTTATTACGCTACCTTACACGTGTGCCATGTAGACCTTTCTTTAAGAAAATATAAATAACAACTTGGTAATACTCTGGGTAAATGCTACAATGGTATTTGATCTGTGCGCTTGCGGATACTATTTCTATATTCTAAATGGTGGCATGATTTAATACTACACCTCTTGGTGTTATTGCTGGAGATGACAACTTGGCGTTCTAGTAGCGATGCTATGCCAACAAACATTTTTAGCGCCGTTGCTAGAGATAACGATAAGAGGTGTCAACAAGCACTCTGAGCTAGTCAATTAGCTTCTTGATTCTGACTCCTAGGGATATGCTTAATGATAACAGAAGAGAAAGAATTAAGCAGCTCTTGGCAGTCTTCATAGTATTTCCTCAATATATCATCTTTGCATTCATATAGGCCGAGCAATTGATTGATTATTAATTAAGAATCACCAAAAACTTCAACAGTCTCGGCCTTTACCTCATGAAGAAGTTGAAGTCCCTTAAGAACAGCTTCATATTCTGCCTAATTGTTGGTGGATACTGGCTTTATAGGAAAAGCATACTCGAAACTTGCCCCTCTTGGCAAAATCAAAACAATGCCGATACCTCCTTGTTTACAAGTAGAACCATGTAGCACCTGATTTTAAAGAACAAAACCAGGCTTACCATATGTGTGCCCAGGAAGTCCACACATACAGAAACAGAAGTAGAAGTATCAAAAATAGTGTCATATAGCGAAGACATACTTATATTTAACACTTACATCAGAGTAAAGCGAAACGGCAGCTTGTCTTTTCTTTAGACCCCATCTTCACAGGGACGGTTGACTGGGGGTACATGCACCTAGCACTTCTCACAAAACAAACTAGCTCCACCATCTGGTACCCATCCGGGATTTTCCAAAGAATTAAAAGTAAAGGCAAGCGCGTAAGTACATGTCGTACTCAGCAAATATAACGTGGGGTTCATGAGGCTCAAAAGGCTGACGACAATCGGTTTACGCATTTAGCTTTTAGATGATTAATATTTATGGCATTAATAGCAACAAGGTAGCAGTGATTCCCATAACCACATGATCAAGTGAACAAGAATAAAGAATAATACATAACAATTAACAATATGATTAAGCAACATAATTAAACATCATCCATCAGTGCTCAACTATTCCGTAAGAATCCCCAAGGCCGCCCGTGTCCGTGGGCACGGCTAGTATACCAGTTTATTAAACTCTGCGCAGAGGTGTACACTTTCACTGTGAGTCGTGATTTACCCTTTCGCCCGAGGTGATCAGCCTCTTGACCCACTTTCAAGGAAGATCGGCAGGGTTCACTATGAAGCCTTTCAAAGGTTCGTCTAACAAGTTAGGGCCGCTAGGTTTCCTCGACAAGCGGACATAGAATCCCCCTTCCAAATGGTTCACACCGCAAAGACACACACAGGGACAGAGGCCACGCTATGCCCATCGTGTAAAGCCCCTTATGCGCCTTTCGGTAACCTCTAACAAGCTAGAAGAGGGTCCTCATACTTGACTAAAGCCAGAACCATATAGCCCTCACAGTTGTACTGTAAATCCCGGTGACCACTTACAGATAAGTCCTTATAGAGAGAAACTAGAGCAACAAAACACTAAGCTCTAGATCTCTATAACAGATAATAGAATCATCTTTTAATGTTAATGCATATTCCATTATTCATGTTACGAGATCATGGTTGGTTATATATCCAGCACTAGCAAGTACTACCCACATGCACATATCCCAAGTCATCAAGGTAGATAGTAATCAACTCTAAGTCATCCTTAATAGGGAATCAAAGATACATGCATATGAAATATAGTGGTTATTGTGAATAGGTAATCAAGGAGGTCCCAAGCTATACTTGCCTTATACACTTGCTTAAACCTCGTTCATAGTTTTGCTTGTGGCCATCACCTTTTGATCCGCAGAGCGCTCACAAATGATCCCTGTCCTACTCGTAGTCGCAGCAAGCAAGCAATCCGATAAACATACAAGAAAACAAATAAAGACAGCTAAGAACAATACAACACACGGGAGAAAACAACGTACTAAAAAGATGCTTTTTGCTAGCGCAGGAAAAAAAAAACTCAGACAGAGCTAGCATGAAGAAAAAGAAAAGACAACTACTAGAAGTTTCATAGCGAGACCATGTGAGGTGATTTAAGACCAGATTAATCAAAGCATAATTTAATTCAAAAGTCAGGTTGAGGCTATTTGTGTTTTTACTATTTAAATCATCATTAACACCTTAGCTTGCAAAAGAAATTAATATATGAGAGAATTTACTCGTAATGCATATGACGTGGGTTCAGCTAACTAGACTATAATTTAGAAACACATAAACATGTGACGGCAGGTTAAACATCGCTGATAGCACGTAGACTATATTGACACGCTAACACGGCAAAGCAACCTAAATCGAATAAACGACAGCTAATTACATTCAGTGGCAAAACTGTGAATAAGTGCATCCTCTACCTTGTATCTGTCCTTGTGCTGGTCGTACAGAACTTGCCCTCCTGGTCATAAACAGAGCTCCGGCTGTTGGGGATAGATGGGGCAGGAGAGACCGCTCAGCTGGCTGGGCAGAGACGGCACGGCCTTGGCGGCTGTTGCCTGCAGCAAGGCTTGGTTGGCCCGTTTGGGGTGATGGTCGAAATAGCACAGCAGAGCACCGGCCGGTGGCTGCCTGCACACCGAGACACGGTACAGGGGTCTGCTGCGACAAACACATGGAGATCAGCCGATTGGCGTTGGCAGATGTTCAACATGTAAATCATGTACAAAGACAGAGAGCTTGCACGGTATGGCTCCACGGTTAGCGCGTACGTGATCAAAAGCAAGGAGATCAGCAACCGGACAAGCCAACAGAAAGATAGACGAGACAGCTATATCATTGTACGAGGTTTCTTACCAAAGCACACGAGGACGATGAACTCGGAACGGATCGAGGCGAGACATGGAACGCAGGATGATCGGCAGCGCCTGCATGTACAGTCGGCGAGGCGCCAGGTTATTGTTGATCAGCAAATAGCAGATTGCCGGAAACAATGACTCGATCGGACGCCGCCACTAAGGAGCTCGGCAGGAACATGGCATACAGCGGCCTTGCTTGTTGCCAAGGAGACACCGGTGTGTGGTATGCAGGCGAGAGGCTAGCCATGACAGCGAAGATCGAAAGGTACGGGTCGGCGGAGCGACGGCGGCTAACAAGGAAGCTAGGGCACGTCGCGAGGAGACTTTTCTTTTATATATACGCTGATGAAGAGGGCCTCGGCTCATGCACCCGGCGTGGAAGACATGGGCTTAGTCAATAGTTTATTGGGCCACTGCGCCGGCCGGACGCTGGTGTCACAAAGACGAGAAGCAAACGTTGCCTGGCTAGTGGCTACTCCCACGTTGGCAGCAGTGACAAAGGTACAGGAGCTGGACTGCTAATCATCTTTTGTTGCCATGTCACAGCAAACAACGGCAATGGATGTCTCACAAGATGAGATTGATGGCTGGACATCATCATGCTAAGGAATTTTTACATCTGTGCTCAACACGTTCAGGAGATCATGGTCATGTATTTGTATGCAAAGTTTGAGTGAAGAGATGAATAAGAGTTAGGATTAATTATTTTTGGAACACTTAATTTCATGCAAAAATTAATTCTAGAAAAGTCTAGAATTCTTATTTAAGCCACGAAAAATACTCCGAAAGCTCCAACAATTATGGAAAAATTCTCAGAGATATTTTCAAATGCGACGAGCCCAAATAAAGTATTTGGAGCTTATGAGAAGATATTTAGGAGCATCTAAAAATTAGGATATGCTCACATATGAGCAGGAGGGAATTCTAGAGAAAGCTAGAAAGTTCTCAGGATGGAATGATTTGGAGTACAAGGAAAAGATTTTGGGAAGCTCTAACAAAAGAATTATAAGATGGGCAATAAGGAATTTAATCATAGAAAAATGATAAAGGCATGCTAAAGAAAGATAAACTACTTAGTAAACGTGCTTTGAAAATTTTACTCACTCATAGACAGAGGCAAGCAACAAGCAAACGACATCATTCAAACGACCATCAAAGTAATTTAGAAAAATTTAAAATTTTCTAAAAACTAAATTTGTGTCGAGTTAAACTAAACTTGAGAAATTTTATCCAGATATTAAAAATATTTATGTTGTTTAGTGTTTTCTAAGCACAACCCAAAATTAGAAATTTTAGGGTGTGACAAATCTACCCCACTTAACAGGAATCTCGTCCCGAGATTCAGAGACTAGGGAGATAGCTAAAGCTAATCTTCAAGTCTTCACACATATATCCCTGATCAACACTTATCCAATGAGGATGCCACAATCTCAAATCCAACTTTGTGAAGATGTCATTTAGGCCCTTGTAGTCCTTGTAGATGTCACTTTTATGTCTAAGATTATAATGCTTCTCCAAAACCTCGAATGGTGGCTTATTATTCTCATGAAACTCTGAGTCTCACATTCTTTGTTAGGTTCCTACTCAACACTTCTTTTTTTTCTTGAGTTCTCCATAATTCCACCATGAGAGATATCAGATAACCTAGAAGAGAAATTCCTTCAATCAAAACTTATTTGCCATGCAGGGTATAACATTGAAGTTTCCT
This sequence comes from Chrysopogon serrulatus, assembly GCA_015844335.1. Lineage (NCBI taxonomy): Eukaryota > Viridiplantae > Streptophyta > Magnoliopsida > Poales > Poaceae > Chrysopogon > Chrysopogon serrulatus. The sequence goes on along the minus strand of JADLZL010002094.1, from coordinate 710,974 downwards.
GAGCCTCAGAGAACTAACTGTAGATTTCCAATATCTCCTTCCTATATCATCAATATCAACTTGTCCTGAGTATGCCCAAGATTACACTCCCAACTGATGATATCTTAAATTCAGGATCAATCTTGATGAATAGATGAGCTCCACATAGATGAACCAACAAGATACCAATCCAAGACCAGGTACCCGCGCTTGATAGTGACTTCACAGCCATGGAGATAGCTCATGCTTCCACATGAAACACTAGCACACATGACCTTCACCCTACAACCTTCTTAAGAAAATATCAACTAGGGGACACCAAAGTAACTTGCATATTTTCCAGGGTTAGTTAACCATCATAATAATAGTCAGACACCCAAGGGAGAGCATAAGTAGGAACAAGTAATCTGAAGTTATCCGCGAGTAGAAAAATAGCAGTGCAGTAAAATGGCAATAACTCAAGTTCTGCTAATCCAATAGAGTTGTATATTGTGCCATTGGAAAGATTATGAAGTTCCCTACAACTTTCTAATAGAAAACTTCTCCAGATTCTGATGTTAAAATAAGATTTCTTGGTCCAACATAAAATCTGTCTAGAAATTCTGGCAGCGCAAATGCAGCATATTGCAACTATCATATCTTGAGATCCACAAATCAGCTGACGACGGGCCTCATGTGGTTGGAATCCTTATGAAACCCTCTAGAACATTGATATAGAACATGTTGTCAGATTCTACAGCTAAGGTTGTCAAAACCAGTACACTACAGAATCTATCCGAGTTTTCAGGCAGCACAGATGCATTGTCTTGTGATTTTCATAGCTCTCAAACCATAACACTACTAGGCTGATTGTTGAGGTCAGAGAAACATCTTGTAGTCAATTGTTGTCTAGAAAACTCCCAAGAATTTTTTTTTTGGATTCCAAAAACATATGTATAAGCTAAGGAAGATAGGCTGCTCCAAAAAAATATGATATAGTAGAAACGAGATTCAGAGAGACTGAGATAGATAAGAATAATCTTTAAGTATTCATTTTTTTTTATTTGAGATTGATGAGAGATAAAGGCATGGAAAGATGATAGCCAATTGATGATAGATGGATAAAGATGGTTTTGCCTTTCATCGTGCTTCGCCACGTGAGATACTCTAACTTGATGATGTTGATAGAGGATGCTACCCCACTTAACAAGAGTTTTGCTTATCTTCAAAACTATGTCTTTAGGTCTTCTTTGGGTCACATAGGTAGGGGCAGCACACAAGCATTACACCAAGCATCACACCAAGCAAAATAAGCACACATCATGGCATTAAAACTACACGTGCTTCTGCATTAATGGCGGGCATCCTAATGAGTGGTTTATAAATGATGAAAGGCCATCGAAAATTTGAATAAAATGAGCTCAAAAAATTTAGTAAACAATAGAAATAATATATACCAAGGAGATAAGCACACATAGCTCAAAGGAAGCTATCAAGGATGAGGGACAATAAGACAAGGACAAGAAATAGTTAAATCAATAAGCCAAGGAGATAGAAAAATAGTTTTGTAGCAAATTAGCGTTTAGAGAACGACCAGTGCTAACTAGGCATACGTCCTACAGTCAACACTGCTCTGATACCATTCTGTAGCACCTGATTTTAAAGAACAAAACCAGGCTTACCATATGTGTGCCCAGGAAGTCCACACATACAGAAACAGAAGTAGAAGTATCAAAAATAGTGTCATATAGCGAAGACATACTTATATTTAACACTTACATCAGAGTAAAGCGAAACGGCAGCTTGTCTTTTCTTTAGACCCCATCTTCACAGGGACGGTTGACTGGGGGTACATGCACCTAGCACTTCTCACAAAACAAACTAGCTCCACCATCTGGTACCCATCCGGGATTTTCCAAAGAATTAAAAGTAAAGGCAAGCGCGTAAGTACATGTCGTACTCAGCAAATATAACGTGGGGTTCATGAGGCTCAAAAGGCTGACACTGGTTTACTGCATTTAGCTTTTAGTTGATTAATATTTATGGCATTAATAGCAACAAGGTAGCAGTGATTCCCATAACCACATGATCAAGTGAACAAGAATAAAGAATAATACATAACAATTAACAATATGATTAAGCAACATAATTAAACATCATCCATCAGTGCTCAACTATTCCGTAAGAATCCCAAGGCCGCCCGTGTCCGTGGGCACGGCTAGTATACCAGTTTATTAAACTCTGCGCAGAGGTGTACACTTTCACTGTGAGTCGTGATTTACCCTTTCGCCCGAGGTGATCAGCCTCTTGACCCACTTTCAAGGAAGATCGGCAGGGTTCACTATGAAGCCTTTCAAAGGTTCGTCTAACAAGTTAGGGCCGCTAGGTTTCCTCGACAAGCAGACATAGAATCCCCCTTCCAAATGGTTCACACCGCAGCAGCACACATGAGGACAGAGGCCACGCTATGCCCATCGTGTAAAGCCCCTTATGCGCCTTTCGGTAACCTCTAACAAGCTAGAAGAGGGTCCTCATACTTGACTAAAGCCAGAACCATATAGCCCTCACAGTTGTACTGTAAATCCCGGTGACCACTTACAGATAAGTCCTTATAGAGAGAAACTAGAGCAACAAAACACTAAGCTCTAGATCTCTATAACAGTAATAGAATCATCTTTTAATGTTAATGCATATTCCATTATTCATGTTACGAGATCATGGTTATATATATCCAGCACTAGCAAGTACTACCCACATGCACATATCCCAAGTCATCAAGGTAGATAGTAATCAACTCTAAGTCATCCTTAATAGGGAATCAAAGATACATGCATATGAAATATAGTGGTTATTGTGAATAGGTAATCAAGGAGGTCCCAAGCTATACTTGCCTTATACACTTGCTTAAACCTCGTTCATTGTTTTGCTTGTGGCCATCACCTTTTGATCCATGAGCGCTCACAAATGATCCCTGTCCTACTCGTAGTCGCAGCAAGCAAGCAATCCGATAAACATACAAGAAAACAAATAAAGACAGCTAAGAACAATACAACACACGGGAGAAAACAACGTACTAAAAAGATGCTTTTTGCTAGCGCAGGAAAAAAAAAACTCAGACAGAGCTAGCATGAAGAAAAAAAAAAAGACAACTACTAGAAGTTTCATAGCGAGACCATGTGAGGTGATTTAAGACCAGATTAATCAAAGCATAATTTAATTCAAAAGTCAGGTTGAGGCTATTTGTGTTTTTTACTATTTAAATCATCATTAACACCTTAGCTTGCAAAAAGAAATTAATATATGAGAGAATTTACTCGTAATGCATATGACGTGGGTTCAGCTAACTAGACTATAATTTAGAAACACATAAACATGTGACGGCAGGTTAAACATCGCTGATAGCACGTAGACTATATTGACACGCTAACACGGCAAAGCAACCTAAATCGAATAAACGACAGCTAATTACATTCAGTGGCAAAACTGTGAATAAGTGCATCCTCTACCTTGTATCTGTCCTTGTGCTGGTCGTACAGAACTTGCCCTCCTGGTCATAAACAGAGCTCCGGCTGTTGGGGATAGATGGGGCAGGAGAGACCGCTCAGCTGGCTGGGCAGAGACGGCACGGCCTTGGCGGCTGTTGCCTGCAGCAAGGCTTGGTTGGCCCGTTTGGGGTGATGGTCGAAATAGCACAGCAGAGCACCGGCCGGTGGCTGCCTGCACACCGAGACACGGTACAGGGGGTCTGCTGCGACAAACACATGGAGATCAGCCGATTGGCGTTGGCAGATGTTCAACATGTAAATCATGTACAAAGACAGAGAGCTTGCACGGTATGGCTCCACGGTTAGCGCGTACGTGATCAAAAGCAAGGAGATCAGCAACCGGACAAGCCAACAGAAAGATAGACGAGACAGCTATATCATTGTACGAGGTTTCTTACCAAAGCACACGAGGACGATGAACTCGGAACGGATCGAGGCGAGACATGGAACGCAGGATGATCGGCAGCGCCTGCATGTACAGTCGGCGAGGCGCCAGGTTATTGTTGATCAGCAAATAGCAGATTGCCGGAAACAATGACTCGATCGGACGCCGCCACTAAGGAGCTCGGCAGGAACATGGCATACAGCGGCCTTGCTTGTTGCCAAGGAGACACCGGTGTGTGGTATGCAGGCGAGAGGCTAGCCATGACAGCGAAGATCGAAAGGTACGGGTCGGCGGAGCGACGGCGGCTAACAAGGAAGCTAGGGCACGTCGCGAGGAGACTTTTCTTTTATATATACGCTGATGAAGAGGGCCTCGGCTCATGCACCCGGCGTGGAAGACATGGGCTTAGTCAATAGTTTATTGGGCCACTGCGCCGGCCGGACGCTGGTGTCACAAAGACGAGAAGCAAACGTTGCCTGGCTAGTGGCTACTCCCACGTTGGCAGCAGTGACAAAGGTACAGGAGCTGGACTGCTAATCATCTTTTGTTGCCATGTCACAGCAAACAACGGCAATGGATGTCTCACAAGATGAGATTGATGGCTGGACATCATCATGCTAAGGAATTTTTACATCTGTGCTCAACACGTTCAGGAGATCATGGTCATGTATTTGTATGCAAAGTTTGAGTGAAGAGATGAATAAGAGTTAGGATTAATTATTTTTGGAACACTTAATTTCATGCAAAAATTAATTCTAGAAAAGTCTAGAATTCTTATTTAAGCCACGAAAAAATACTCCGAAAGCTCCAACAATTATGGAAAAATTCTCAGAGATATTTTCAAATGCGACGAGCCCAAATAAAGTATTTGGAGCTTATGAGAAGATATTTAGGAGCATCTAAAAATTAGGATATGCTCACATATGAGCAGGAGGGAATTCTAGAGAAAGCTAGAAAGTTCTCAGGGATGGAATGATTTGGAGTACAAGGAAAAAGATTTTGGGAAGCTCTAACAAAAGAATTATAAGATGGGCAATAAGGAATTTAATCATAGAAAAATGATAAAGGCATGCTAAAGAAAGATAAACTACTTAGTAAACGTGCTTTGAAAATTTTACTCACTCATAGACAGAGGCAAGCAACAAGCAAACGACATCATTCAAACGACCATCAAAGTAATTTAGAAAAATTTAAAATTTTCTAAAAACTAAATTTGTGTCGAGTTAAACTAAACTTGAGAAATTTTATCCAGATATTAAAAATATTTATGTTGTTTAGTGTTTTCTAAGCACAACCCAAAATTAGAAATTTTAGGGTGTGACAAACCATCAAAGAATAATGCCCAAGGGGTCAAGTCTAACAACTTAATCTCTTTTCCTTAATGATAAGTAATGAAATCAGCTATTACTTGACCTTTAACTGCTTTTAGCCAATTCATACTTAAATCAAATTCTGATAATGCAAGAATCCATTTACCAATCCTCCTATTCAGAATAGGCGTGGAAAACATGTACTTGATCACATCAAACTTAGACACCACCGTACACTCGGAGGACAGAAGATAATGTCAAAGATTAGTGTAGGAGAAATATAAGCACAAACATAATTTCTCAATGGGCGAATATCTTGTTTTAGGATCCAAGTAACCTTCTACTTAAATAGAAAATCACTTTCGTTCTTTCTCTTGATTCTTGCATCAAAGCCGACCTAATCGTATGGTCGCTGGCTGCTACATACAACTTAAAAGGTTTACCTTGTTGAGGAGGGATTAATACTAGTGGAGATTTCATGTACTCTTTAATTTCCTCGAAGGCCTTTTGTTGCCCGTTGCCCCATCTGAATTCTTGATCACTCTTCAATTTTAGCAGTGCTAAAAACAGCAAGATCCTAGCTGATAGATTCAATATAAATCTTCTAATAAAATTAAACTTGCCGATCAAGGACTGTAGCTCGGTCATTGTGGTTGGCGGTCTTGTCTTCTTGATTGCATCGAAACTTTTCTGACCGACTTCAATCTCTTTTTCATGCACCATAAAGCCTAAGAATTATCCTGCTGACACTCCAAACGCGCATTTGTGAGGGTTCATTCTTAATCCATGCTTTCTCATACATTCGAGAGTAGCTTTGAGATCTTTTAAGTGTTCTTGATATCCTTTAGACTTCACGACTACATCATCGATGTAAATTTCCACAAATTTGCCGATTAACTCATGGAAGATATAATTTATAGCCCTTTGATAAGTTGCACCGGCATTCTTGAGTCCAAAAATCATGACTATCCACTCAAGCACCAAGGCATCTGAAGGCAGTCTTATGGATGTCCTCTTACGCCATGAATATTTGATTATACCCGGCATTACCATCCATAAAACTAATCACTTTATGGCCTGCTGCTGCATCGACTAGCAGATCGGCAACTGGCATCGGATAGCTATCCATTGGGGTGGCTTTATTCAAAACCCTGAAGTCAATGCAGACCCTTACTTTTCTATTTTTCTTGTACACAGGAACCACATTGGATATCCATTCTGCATACCGGCACTGTCGAATGAATTTTGCTTCATACAATTGAGTGATCTCTATTTTTACATACGCCATAACATTTGCTCTAATCCTCCTTGGAGCTTGCTTAAACGGCCGATATCCAGGTTTGATCGGTAATCGATGTCCAACTAACTTTCAATCAAGACCAGGCATTTCATAATACTCCCAAGAAAAGCAGTCTTTATATTCCTTTAACAGAGTTATTAACTTTTGTTTATACTAATGATCTAGTTTAGCACTAATATATGTCGGCCTAGGCTTATCGCCATCTCCTATATCTACTGTTTCTAACTCATCAGCCGACATGAAACCTTTGCCCATTTTTTCCTGATCATCATCAACTAGGGAATCCATTAATTTAAACTCTCAAAGCCGACTGCTTGTATCGGCTGTTGACCATCCTCAAACACTTTGATGATGTCTCCTTATGTATCTTCCTGGAGAAACATTCCACGCCTTTAAAATTCCACTCATCTGATCTAGCATGAGCAATACTAATAGAGGAATTAGCTGGAACGATCTTGACAGTATCTCCATTCCACTGTATTAGACTTTGATGCATAGTGGATGGGATGCAACAATTAGTACGAATCCAATCTCTATCGAGAAGTATACTGTACGTGCCCTTGGCATCAACTACGAAGAAAGTAGTGGGCAGACTCTTACTCCTAATTGTCAATTCAACACTAATAGCTCCTTTGGTGACTGAGACGTTGCCACTGAAATCTATCAACCTCATATCGATCGGGCACAAGTCTTCTACACTTTTGCCAAGCTTTCTAAATGTTGAATAAGACATGAGATTAACAGCGGTGCCTCCATCAACTAACATCTTGGTCAAGGGCTTTCCATCAATGAAGCCTTTGAGATACAAAGCTTTCAGGTGTAAGTACTTCTCAGGTTTCTCAAAAGTAGCACTTTCTGCCTGATAGATCCACTGAGCCACAGCTACTTCCTCATCGAATTCTTCTTCATATTGATCAACACTCTAAACTCAGCAGGCAACATAAAGATAGCCGATATTTCAGCCAAAGCTTTGCTTTGGCCTTTATCGGCTGTTTGCTTGACTTGCCAGACTCTAAGTTTCTTTCTCGGCAATTCATCATTCCTCAAGTGTTGGACCCGCCTCTTCTGGCTTCTGGTCAATCCTCCTAGACACCACTAACCTTCTTGCTAAACATACCTCTGGTCAGCCATATTCTAATCAACTATCTTTTCCCCTAGCCGATCATGAAGATTTTCAATTTTTGTGCACCGATCTGCTTCTCCAAAGTTCAGTTGTTCATGCACGGGTCGGCGGTTGGCTCTTGTTTGTCAGTACTCCCAATACTGATTACTGCACTCAGTGCAGTTATTGAGGGTAGGCAACTTTAAGCCTTCTTCTAGCAATGTCTAAAGAAAGGACAATTCCAATGATATTCGTTCTCCTCCTTAATCCTCCTTTCTTCATAACAATGCCTTTCATATTCTTCTTCTTTAAGCCAATCTTGATATTCCAAATAATCCTTTTCCTATCGCATCTAATTTTTTCTTTCTGTCGCTGCCATTTATTCAATAAAATTCTGATAGTAGGACGTCTGCGCCTCTCACCAATTTTAGAAGTCTTAGGGCGATCATATCGACTATTTTGCTCATCTTGCTTCTTTTTGATCTCCTGATATTCTGTAACCGAGATTTGCCTTTTTGAGTCAACTGCTCCTGTTTCTCTAGCCCTATCAGAGGTAAGCACCCTGAATTTACCTTTCTAAAGAGAAGATGCGATCATGTGTGTTGGGAAAGGATGGCCTTCTATACCTATACCACCTTTAGTCTTTTCCAGACCAATTTGTCCTTTGTTGATAGCTTGCTGAATGATTTCTCTGAAGATCTTGCAATCATTAGTGTTATGAGTATTAGATTTATGGTATTACAATACCTCTTTTTGTTGAGTTCTTCGGCTGATGGTATCTTATGATTCTCTGTCAACTTAATTTGACCCTTTTCTAACAGGTAATCAAAGATCATGTCAGCCTTCATGATGTCAAAGTTAAACTTCTTCTCTTCCTTCTCTGTGGACTTGTTCTTTACCCAGGGCATATATTCAGAATGTTTCCATACCCAGTCCACAGCAGCGATTTCATCACTTTCTTCTTTATTGCTCTCATCTGCTATTTGTTCCAGAACGCACGAACCAACACTGCCAATCTTTTAAGGTTTATTATAACGCGTGTATCTGAACTGAGCTTCAATGTTGGCTATTTTTCTAGCCAAAGTAGCTAGATTTGGGCAACCAAACCCAATCTTTTCTCTGATAGCTAGTATTAGCCCTTGAATTGCAATGCTAACCACCTTTGGCTCTGATAGTGTCATTGTATAGCATTGATTTTTGACCTCTCTGAACCTTTGAATATAATGACTTCCAGATTCAGAGTTTCTTTGCCTTACATCGACTAAGTCTGTAACTCCCTTTTCTATAACTCTCGAATTGAAGTATTGATGAAACTTGGATTCCAAGTCATCCCATCCATTAATAGATTCATATGGCAAGGATGCAAACCATGAGAATGCAGGTCCAGATAAAGAAAGAGGGAAAACCGCACTTTGAGTGCCGGTTCATAAGCTATCTCTCTAAGCTGAGCAAGATACTGGCTAACATGCTCCATTATTGATGTTGAACCTATTCTAGTGAATTTAACGAAATTAGACAATCTGTATCTTGGCGGTAGCAGCACTTGATCATACCACGCTGGATATGTTTTCTTGTAAGTGATGGATGCATTCTTAGGTTTCATACCAAATTGGCGCTGTACCATATCGGTCACTTGGCTCATCAACTGATCCACCTGAAATGATGCCCCCTGCTGGGTGTTTGAGTTTTCCTGACCTTGCTGGTTAATGAGCTAAGCGTTATGGTGATAACCGGGATTTTCTTGAGCATTGAGGGTATAATACTCAGAGACAATGATATCCAGGGGAAATTTCACCAGGTGCTACCCTTTCTTGATATGGTGGAGCGTTGAAATCTCTGACAATTCTTCTACTGTGAGGAGCTATTTTTACAGCCGATTGACCAACATTATGATCTATTACCAGCTGTTGCACTTGAATGCTTTGCAAGTACTACCTCCATTGGTACAAAGATTGCCTGTTGGTTGTTCTCTAGACATTCTTTCTCCAGATGATTGACCTCTATCCACTTGTTTGTTTCCATCAAAATTAACATAAGCTGGGCCTCTGTTTTCTGTATTCAGACTGAAAGCTTCCTTTATGGCATTGGATATGCTGTTCAAGAAAACTTCATTGTGATTGGTAAGTGTGGTGGCCATAGCTCTGCTAATAACTTCATACATAGCATTCTGCTGGACTTGGACGGCTGGATCTCGCTCTCCATCTAATATCACTCTTGGAAAGTGGGTATTCTGAAAAACTCCTCTTCCTTTATTCTTACTGAAAGACAGCAAACACTTGTCTTGAAATTGAGCGACAGCCATAGTGACTAATTCTTTCATATCATTAGGAAGTTCATCTATGGTCATGTTCAGAATATTACCATTGTCCATGTTGACGATTATGGTCCCACTGGGTGTGCCAAAAAGTGTGTTGATGCAAAAAGTGGTATAGATCTTCCTGCGTCAGTGGATCACACGAGCAGGCTCTCAGAGAGCATACGGGAGCCAGAATCCTTGATCCCTTGAGCCTGGACGAGGCAAGCCGAGCTTGGTAACTTCAATCTGGGGCGTGCCAGTCAATTTGACCTGCAATTGATAAGGGATAGCAAACGTCAAATTCTAGAACCTGCCGGTTTTGTTGCCAGACAGTTCTAAGATGTATGGTCCTCAATGATCGATGAATCAACAGAGATTAACTAGAAAGTCAACTCCTACCAGTGCAGAGCATGTAGCAATAATAATGCGATTTGAATGGCTGATCACATATATAGCGAGTAAAGCAACCTATTTAGCTGATCTCATTAATTGATAAAAGATACGAATTATGCAACACATGCCAGCTTAAAGACTGTTAATTTAATAAACATGCCAGATAAAATTAACCATTAACAATTGGGGTGTGTCCATGCAATCGATAATAATGATTAATCAAATAAAATAACATGTTTTACTAATGTGGGTGTTTCTATGCAGCCACAGTAGCAAATAGACCAGATTACACCAGCATATTTATTAAGCCTAACTATATTTAAGACAACAAGCGTGCATGCATCGTTGTTAAAAACATAACTAGATCGGCTATTTAGTCGATACAGGGTCCAAGCAATGGGGTAGTTCATACGTATAAATCTACTCGATTGCCAAATAAACAATAATTCACCAAGTCTGGTCTACCGGCCAGCGGTCCTATTAAAATACTTTCATGAAGCTTACTAGACCTACATCTACGTGGTCTCTCGGCCGGCGGGCTTCAATAGATCTAGCAAACGATACTAGTCTATTTGACTATCAAATAGATCTACGGCGTAAGCACCACTCGTGAAAGCATAACTTGACCAAATTTGTTTAGCTGATATAGGGTCCATGAAGTAGGAACGGACTACTTGTCTTAATCTGCAGCTATCCTTCAAATCAAAACAGAGCTGGTCTACTGACCGGCGGCTCGAAAGTTAACTTCAAACATAACCACAAGCATACCTAAATTACAACGAAGCTGGTCTAACGGCCAGCGGCTCCGAGATAACCTAAATCTACTCTTGTTAAGCAGCATCTCTAAAACAAGAACAAACTCTTAAGTCAATTTAGAGCTGGTCTACCAGTCAGTGGCCCTAAATCGATCCTCAAATCTATTTGTGTTCAGATTAAGCCTCGAACCCATAACACGTGACAATCAAGATCGACAAATTAGCTGATACGAGCCTGATCGACTGTCTCGGTAAGAATAAGCGTGAACGTAGATTAGCTCGAGATAATAGATCTTTGGTTGATTTTAAGCACAATCTAATCTATCAATCTTTATTGGGCAATGATATTGTTGCAAAAAATAAATTAAATTTAGAACAAACAATATCGATAACTTAATGAATCCACTAGATCGCCAATCTAATAGAGCCGATAACTAGCTTATACCTAACTTCGCAGTGGAGTCGTTAGATGCAGTCATACAAACGAGATATAAACCGATAACTAGCTCAAATCAAGCCTATATGAGATCAAACAATGTAGCTGTATAGACGAGATATGAACCGTGGCAACACTTACAAGCAAACCGAAGGTCGGACTCAACCGACGCAGCTCGATTTGTCGAAGGTCTCGCCGAGATCTACTCTACTCCTACTTCTAAGGGGTGGTCGGAGGCCAAAATTATTGTTGTATTGATTGATTGGATGTCTTTACAATGGTCGGGTCTTTGAAATATATAGCCTAGAGTCCTAACATGAGTCCGACATGAATACAAATACAAAAATAAAGGTAATTTGGACTCCAATCCTTCCTTTCCTTGATAGAGTCCGACATGTGCTTCCTTCTTCCTTTGATCGTCCTTGGACACGCCTCATGCTTTACTGATGTCATCTCTTCATTAGCCGATGAAGAGATGAATCAAGGCATGTGATGGTGTCCAATAATTTTGCACAAAAGGAAGACACAGCTCATTCTCCATGGAAGAACTGTAAGTACCAAAGTTTATACACTTAATCCTTTGTTGTAAGTTACCTTTGCCTTGAACCATATAAAAGTGTAGCTACCAATAAAATTTGTTAAAAGAAATCTATACTAAAGTAATCCTAAAAGCCCATTCTTTTATTAGCATAGAAGAAATCCACATAAAATTATGGATCATAACCTATATTCTAAACTTGTTGCAATTCTTCGGGTAAAATATGTGTCCACTAATATTTATGCAGAAAAAAAAAAAAAGAACAAATGTCTGATCATTGGTTCAAAATGAAAAAAAAGGAGAACAAGTGTATAGAAAGGACTAAGATGGAAAAAAAATAGCTGAAAGAACACTTCAACACCTTCTACACTTCACCATGATATTGGACCAATCACCCTGCAAGAAATAAGGTATATTTATCCAAGCCGCATGCAATTTTAAACTACATTCAACATCTTATACCATGTTGTTAATTGTCTTGGTTATCCTTATCTTATGTCATGCTTAATTTGCTAAAATTTAATACAAATAAAATACTCTTTTGGTTCACCTACATATTTTTTGCTCTATTTGAATAAATATCTTTAGTCTTTTGAACTTTCTCACTCTATTATAAGTATGCTTCAGAATATTATTTAAACATTATAACATCAAAGCATATTTGTAGAAGAATTGGTTGTATATATAGACTATCCTCTTCTATATAAAAATATTTAAATCATATTAGGAGACTTCATAGAATTAAATCAAGATTAGAGGTATTCTTCAAAATTATATCTTCGTCTTAACCTTGTTTAAAAATTTGAAATAATGGTGAATCATTTAAAATACGGGCTACAAGTTAATCTTCAACTCCTTGGCAAATATTATCCATACCTTAAATAAATAGTATATTCCTTCGGGTATGTGTTCTCTACTAATCTCTTGCAGAGAAGACATAATGAGAGAATTAGAAGACTGAAAGAGTGAGAAAGAAGTACAACATATGATACAAGATGCTAATGATCAACTCAAGATGCAAGGAAAGAAAAGACCATTGAAATTCATCTACCTTCTACCATATGGTGTTATCATGCTCCAATAAAAAAGGTAACATCTTATAGGTAAGTGGTCATCATTTCCTCTTAATCTGTAGTACACATCATAGCACCATTTCCTTGATCTCAGTCTTAATCAAAATGAGCTCAAATATGATATATCTTATTTTTGGAAGATGATAGTCATCATGTTATTCTTGATAACTTATAAAGATGAACAATCCTTCCATAGGTTAAGTAACTCTACTTCTTTATCTTATAAAAGCTTAAATGCCATATTTATACTTTTGATATTCTCACCCAAGATGTAAATCATGAACAATGTGAAAAGACATCAATCTTATTGTGTCTAAGGTTAGAGAATGAATAAATTTTGGTTCTATTGGTGTTTTCCCACCAATAGAGCCCATGCACTTGATCTCTAACTTGTCTTTATGAGCAGAACATACTTCAAGCAAAATGTGGGGAGATTCCCCAAATGGAAGTTCTAAACCAGAAACAATGATGCACATAAGATGGGCTTCGATATGCTAACAAAAAAAAAAGAAGAAGGTGGCACCACCATTGGAAGCGCCACTAGTGGAGACACCACCTTAATCCTCATTCTTAGGAGCAAACCGAAGTACTCAATTAATGAACCACTGCAAGGGGTCTAGTTCGAAGGACTCAAAACATCGAACCCTCTCTGTGAGGTAACATCAGTAGTTATCCATATTTACTTTGAGCATTGCATGTTTTATTTTCTCTTAAGCATGTTTACTTTTCTGCATTAGTATTGTATAGAAAACAACAAAAATAAATAAGCATGCATTAGGCTTCATTCATCATAAATATTTAAAGCCCCATGTGAGTTACTCTCAGTGTGTAAAAGCATGTAGGAGTTTTTACTGTGGTGGCATAAAAATGCCAAAAATACCATGCATACATACTTTCTTTTTACGTATAAAAATAGAAAGATCTAAAAATACTAGATGAGCATCCTGCTACAACCTTGCCACTTGAAAAATATTTCTAAAGCTCCATAACACCCAATCCTCAAAATGGCTAACCACAAACTATTTTATCCTAATCTGTTCCACAAGTTTTGGTGTTTTGTGAGAGCTTTCTGCATGATGACTTTAAGAGCTAGTTTACCCAGGGGCCCTCATCTTCACTCCTCATTGTACACCTTTCCAACATACAGTTATCCATTGTGTGAAGGAAGTAACTTCTCAAAGGATAAAGATCGAGATGTTTACGGCAACACTTGCTTTCATAAGCATGAGCTCCTCTATGAGGATCCTTAGTTTCAATGCTCAACCACAACAACAACTAGCTTAGGGGAGGGCATCCCTAGTTATTAGGTAAGTATACCTATATGATTATTAAGTCTGTCTTATAGTCATAAAAATACTAAAAAAATATGAGCACATGAAGGTTCACCATAGTATCATAAGAAAAAAATATGGGCACATGAAGGCTAAACACTATTAAGGGAATCAGCTTGGGGGAGACGCACCCCGTTATCGTCATGATTCAGGTATGTCTTACTACTATTATTGTCTTAGTGTTCTTTTAGTAAGTTATAGTGTGTGTTAGATTAAATAAATAAAGCATATCTAATCTGAAGAACTCTCTCTCTAATTTCTTAAAGTGGAAATGATGAATAGTTGCTCTATTATAATTTCTTTCTAGTACCTAACTTTCAAGCACGAGTTCTCTTAATTAATAATGATGCCTTAAAATAAAATTAAATACATGGGTAGCAAATGCTTGATCTAAGGTCTAAGTAATTGGTGGGTATGATGTGATGATCTAAGCTACTGTTATCTTGTTCTAAACAACACTAGGGTTCCAGAAATTTACCAATATTAATATAACTAAGAATTGCATTGAGTTAAATTAAGCTTTGTTGACCCTATGTGAAGTTATCATGCTATTGAGTTGAGATCACTTACACATTCCATTTATTTTCTGCATAAATGCTCATAATTATCTGTTGCTATCCTCTTAAAAGTTTATTAGAAGATATGTGGCTATGCAAAAGTATCCAAGAAAATAAAAAAAGGGACAAGTGTCTGAAACCTCAAAAAGAACCTCGAAAAATGAATATCAAAAAAAATGGGCATGTGCCCGATAGTAGGATTAGCCTCATAGCCATGTGTCTCTGACAAACAGAAGAGAGTGATAAATTAAAAAATGACTCTATTTTCCATACACATGCACTTCTCGATTCAATGGTGTGATTGACTTTCTCTACGGATCCTTTGTTTAATTTGACAACAATATGTTTAAGCTTTTGAAAAATTATAAAAACTCTAAATTAAAAGGTGAAGTGAAAGAACTAGAGACATAGTACTTGATTTGATCATTCTATCTTTCAGTTACTCAAGATCGAAGGTAAGAGCAATAAGCCCCATGATGAATAATATGATATATTTGTTCTAAATTCAAAGGAGAATTTTTGTTTGAAGGTATGTGTACTTGTTGGAAGTGAAAATATTGCAGCAACTCCTGATCCATTATTGAGTTTGGCTTTGCTAAGGGACTAGCAAAGGTTAAGCCTAGGGGAACTTGTTGACGGTCCTTAATGCCTATTTTATACCATAAATTATTGCATGAATTAATATGAAATAAATCATAAAGCATAGTTGTAGGGTTTGATTCTTACGAGTTCCACGAGTTGTGTTATTCTCGGTCGTTTTGCAGGTATATCTAATTTTATACATAATAAAAGTATCTCAAATGATGATTTGGAGTGCACCATTGTGAAGAGCTCATTGAGACGATCGAAAGGACATATGGTTTGCCCTATTTGAAGTTTGGAGTTAAAAGATATCAATTCCACACCGAAACCAACACTAGAAGACTCTAGAAGACACGAGAAGGCGACCCACCAAAGATGGGGCCCACCTGTCATAGGGTGGGGCCGCCCGGCCCCCTTCCTCGGCCGGACGGCGCTCTTCGGAGCCCGTTCAGGGCCCACTTCGACGGACGGCTTCCTACCGCCTTAGGGTTTACATCTCCACCGTTGCTTAAGTCGGTTTGATCCTACGGCGCACGTTCATCCCACCGGGCTATAAATAAAGAGGCAGACACCCTCCCTGAGGGCATCACATTATTATGGAGATGTAGAGGCGTCCCACGAAAGGATGATCTCTCTTCTCTAGAGAATTAGGGCTAGACATTCCAATATAGTAGATTAGTTCTAGTCGGGAGTTAGAAAGAGCGGAGCCATGCCCCGGTTCTGGAAGAGTCTTTAGAGTTTTGCTATGTCTTTGTATTTATTCTTTGTAAAACTTATGCTTTAATATATTTATCTTCTCTATTTATTTTATGTCTTCCATATTATGTTTAGTATAGTTGTTATATCTTAGCATGGGATTTTCGCTTGTATTGAGTGCTCTGGTAATCATATGTGATTAGAGTAGTAATCTTTAGTGTAGACATGGTGTCTAGGCTAGGGTTTACCTGAGGTTGTGCTCAATCCCACGGTTAGTTGTGGTAGCCACAGATGTGACAGCTCTGTCTGGTCTTCATATTCCACCACGTTCGGGTTGATGTTTCGTAGAGCTTTTGGCAGCCTTCCCCAACTACTTTCTTTCCAGTCTTATTCGAGAGTTGAAAAGGTACTGCTGCTCTAAATTGCTATTGTGTGATTACTTTATCTACTATGAATTAGTTATATAGAACCAAAGTAATAGAGAAGTATTTAAGAACCTCAAACTCTCCTGTTGTCCTCTCACTATTGCTATCTACTCTTTTATCATAGAATTCTCCTGTGTTTCTCATATATGCATAATTCCTATCATCTATCATTTATCCCTACTTTAGTCTAGTTGGTGTGGTGGTTAGTAGATACATGATGGTGAACTATCAATATCTTTATCCATTGTTTCCCAGTGGTAAAATATAAATAATAATATCTGAAATACTCCCGGTAAAATGCTACAATGGTTATCTGTGCGCTTGCAGAATCCTTCATATTTTAATTGTGCATAAGAAATACCAACAAGCATTTTTGGTGCCGTTGCCAGGGATAGGGATTTATCTCTATTTCTAGTAACCACGTTAGAAGTGTCAACAGACCTAACGAGCTATTACATGGCCCTTAACTTCGCCTTTGGAGCACCTGCATCGGCGGCGCACGACGCACGGCGAAAGAGCTCACCGGAGCTTCTCCAGTGAAACCGAGCACGCCAACACGATCAGCGATTCAAGGCAAACTCGACACGACCTACAATCGACGTGCTACGGCTCTGGTGAACACAGCGGCGCGCATGGCAATGGTGGTGTTGGCATTTCTATTGTCACTGCAATAATAAATCTCAAATCCCTATCCTAAACAATGATGCCAAAAATGCTGGTATTAATTAACTTGCCATTAGCAACTAGCCACTAGCCTCTCTTCCCTTACTCCCAACTATGAAACTAGGTTGTCATCCCCAATTATAAAGCTAGAAATAACCATTGGTACTAAATCTTATCATTTTATGTGACTAGGCAGAAATAAATAAAGATGAATATGAATTAAGAATGATTCTGCAAGCGGACAGATAATTATACCATTGTAGTATTTTACCTAGAGTATTACCAGTTATCATTTATATTCTACCACTGGGAAGGCATTGCTAAGAAGCTACTCTATAGTATTGATAACATATATATATATGCATAGAATAGACGATGTAACCAATGTCATACACTCTACTCATAACAGGGGGTAAGTCACAAGATAAATAATATGATAATGATAATGATAACGAGCCATTGATCAGTCATCTCTAATAATATTAGTCCATCCTAACACTCTAATTATGTCAACTTTTGTCTAATCAATTAATAGAGGAATAATTCCTAAGTATTTAACTACATATCAATGCTACGTTAACTAGTGTAAGTACATCTAGTAATCATTGTCAAGTACTACTACCATAATTCCCAAACACATCGGAGCAATATACAGGAAAAGATGAGTATAGGAACCTCATAACAATCCCACTCTACCAATCCACCGTACGGGAAAAGGCCTACAAAGGACTCAATGGATCTGTCACATCCACGATCTACCTCACTACCCGGCAAAACTAGGGATATCCGTAGATAAGCAAAGCATCTAGACACCATGTCTACATATTGCCTACCACTCACCATATGATTAACTAGATGAGCGCTATACGAACTAGTGCATGAATATAATAGCAAACCAACTAAACTATATATATTGAAGTAGACATTGAACATAATAATTAAACTAAGATGAAGAACAATATTGCTAGATAATATCATACAAACATAGATAATACAATAAGAAAGAAAAGCTTAAGAACTATACCCGACTCTTCTCTTCTTGACAACTTCCGGAATCCAAGACCGATTAACGCGCCTTGACTCCCTCTAATCTAGATCTAACTAGGCTAAACTATGAACTAGAAGGCTATGAGGAACTAGAGCTTGAAGCTCTAGATGACTTGATCTTCAACTGGCTCAACCTTGAATAAATTAGGGTTTTCTAGAGGAGGTTTGGCTCCGCTTATATAGCCAAGTGGGATGCATGACGGCCATTTGATCAAATCGACTTCACGTAGGGCTGAGATTGATCCTCAAAGGCGGTGGAGGAACATTCCAGAAGGGGAAAGGTGGGCCCCACAGGGGGGTGCCGACCAGCCTGGGCAGTGGGGCCGGCTGGCCCTATCTGGCGGTAGCCCCGCCTCCCTTTCGCTCTGGTGTCTTCTGGATCCTTCTAGAGTAGTTTGGCGTATTCCTGAGTTGTGGATAATTCTGTGGTGTAGATTTGTAGTTATGCCCCTTTTTCGGTGTTTTCTGGTTTAGTCCCCAGAAATTGGTAAATCACCAAAGCTCGTGAAAATTGTTAGATAAAACCCTAGCCTTCTAGATATTGATGTATTTCTCATGCCTTTTGATATATATAAAAAGTTGACGCTATCCACCGTCAACAAGAGGCACGGCGGAGTTCTCCGGTGAGATGCCGTTCCGCCCAACTTAGTGCAACACTGACGCAACCAACACCCAAGCATTACTCAAGAGCTCACCTAGACTTCAAAACAGCGGCGCGGCGAGCTTGGGAGAGGACGGAGCTAGGTTGCCGATGGCGGCAGCGGCGGCGGCGGTGCAAACCGGTGAGTTCATCGGCGTTCCGGCGTGTCTGGTGGTGCTCTGTGCAAAACAAGGAGCCGACGATGATCAGTGAGGTGAGGCGAATCTTGCGGTGTAGTTGGTTGGGATGGAAACGCTCAGAGGAGCGCTGGCCATGGTGAAGAGCTCACAGCGGCGGTGGCAGACCGGAGAGGAGGAAGATGATGGTGCGAGGGCGACTCCGGTTGGCTTAGGCCATGGCTGGGGGTTCGGCAGGTGCGCAAGGAAGTGGAGAAGCTGTGGGAGAGGTATTGGGAACGGCGGTGAGCAGTGGTGTGTTGGTATTTCTTATGCACAATTAAAATATGAAGGATTCCGCAAGCGCACAGAATTACCATTGTAGCATTTTACCTGGAGTATTACCAGGTTGTCATTTATATTTTACCACTGGGAAACAATGGCTAAAGACATTGATAATTCACCATCATGTATCTACTAACTAGTGTACCAACTAGACCTAAGCAGGGGTAAGTGGTAAATGATAAGAGTTATGCACAATGTCACACACAGAGGAGAATCCTATAATATAATCTAATCAGCTAACTTGAGAGGCCAATGGGAGAGTTCAAGGTTCCTAGGTACTTCTCTATTACTCGAGTTCTATTCTAGTTGACACTAGAATGTAACTAATGCATGGGTATTATAGCACACACAATAGCACTTCGGGGCAACAGTACCTTTCCAACTCTCGAATAGATGAGAAAGAAGTAGTTGGGGAAGGCTGCCAAAAGCCCTACGAAACACCAACCCCGACGTGGTGGAATACGAAGGCCACATAGAGCTGTCACCCCTATGGGCTACCACAACTAACCGTAAGAATTGGGCGCAACCTCAGGTAACCTATAGCCTAGACACCATGTCTACACTATCGATTACTACTCTAGCCACATATGATAACTAGAGCACCTAATACAGGCGGAGATCCTATGCTAAGATGCAATAACTACACTAACCATACAAATAAGGCATAGATATAAATAGAGAAGATAAATATACTAAAGCATAAGTGTTGCAAAGATAAGATACAAAGATATACCAGACCTCCAAGGCTCCACAGTAAGATCCGGAACGAAGCCTCTCAACCCTAGCTCTCAAGTTGCTAAACTATTACATTGAAGAGTCTAGCCCTATTCTCCCTGGTGTGTTGATCTCCATGAGAGTATGATCCTTTCAAGGGACGCCTCTCGAATGGATTCCAACGAATAATGAATTAGGGTTTCAGGGGATGCCTCCCCCAGGGGGGTCCTGCCCTCCTTTTATAGCCCTGGGCGATGATCGTGAGCCATCGGATCAAACCGACATTGGCGGACGGCTGAGATTGAAACCCTAAGGCGGTGGAGCAACCTGGGCGAAGCGGGCCCCGATTGGGCCAAGGCCCAGACCGGCCGGTCTGGCCTGGTGGCCTCCGGGCCTCCGGCTCGGCGTGGTGTCTTCTGGTACCTTCTAGATCCTTCCTGTGTAGGTGTCACTTGCAGGTGCGATATCTTTTCATCCGGGACTTCAAATATAGCAAATGATATATCCATTTTGATCGTCTTGACGAGCCCGTTGCAATGGTGCATTCTAATCCATCATTTGAGATACTTTTATACTGTCATATTGATCAACTTTGATAGCTTTTCCAGTATGTACCTGTAGAAACATAGATTCACCAAAACTCGTGGAACTCGTTAGATCAAAACCCTATACCTATGCTCTGTGGTTCATTTCATGTCAAGTTTGATGATAATTGATGGGCTATAATTGACATTAGTGACCGTCAACAAGTTCCCCCAAGCTTAACCTTTGCTAGTCCCATAGCAAAGCTAAACTTAGAAACAGATATAGATGTTCGTAATTCTTAGAGCATTATCGCAACCTCAAAATAACTCCTCAAAAGCATACCTGCATTCAGACAAAAATTCTCTTCCAAGCTTAAGCAATAACCGAGCTAACTTTCAAACTTACTCATGTTACCTTTGACTATGGTGCTTATCAGCTCTTCCTTGGGCCTTGAGTACTTGATAGACAGAAAGATCCCACCCAAGCACTATGTCTCAAGCTCTTCGCTCAACTATCATTCTGGAGTTTTTTAGAGGTTTTCAAATTAAACTCAGAGCTTCCCATGTATGACACTCTCAAGTCTCTCAATATATGTGGTATTTGTGGATTCTCACCAAGGCAGTGATGATGATTGCCTTTCTTTTCATCCTATAACTAAAGCTTATGTGGAGCTCATAGGTAAGGAGAAAACTTAAAAGCGCAAACTCGCAATGCATATGTTGTAAAGTCAAACAATGGATCCATGGAGAAACAAGTCATGCAGTCGAATCAAGATGTATGGGTGGATAGATATGGTGGATATATGGTGGAACCTAATTCTACTCAGCTCCTTGGATGTCTACCTCTCCTTTGGACTTTGAACACTAGCTAGAGGTTATGAGCTATCTTTTTCTCTTCTTTTTTTTCAGGGAGTTGGGTATCTATGCATCCATGGTTTTCAGCATTTGGACACTTATCCATTTTTTCTTTTTTTTCCTTCTCTCTTTTTTTTAATTATCTTTTTGCATAGCTCATAACACTCCTTTTGGCACTTAGGGATTTGGAGAGATAGCAATAGGGAGCTAGAGCATTTGTTGGATGGCTACCATAATGGAATATTTTTGGTGTTCTCTTCCAGTGTAGGAGAAAACAATTTTGGAATGGATGTAGATGGATTGGCATGTTGTTGCGCCTACTCCAGTGTAGAGTAGTGCATATGGAGGTGGATCTTGATTTAAGAGCATAACAAATTTCACACCAGGGTCACAAAGGATGACAAAACTCAATGCAAGACAAGCAGCATGTATGTGGAAGTTTGTCTAGCCTATCTCATCATGTTTGGCTCTGGTGGGAATGTAAGCTTTGTCATATAGGAACTCATCATGTTTTTGCATTTTTCAAAAAATAAATCTCCAGAACTCTAGTGTCACTTAGAACAAGATAGATAGCAGCTCAGACTTTCTCAATCTTATCAATCAGGTACCTAGACTTAGTTCAAGCATATGCAACCCACAAGTTTCAGGCTCAAAGCAAATCTTCATGTCAAAACAGTTGGAGCTAAAACATGGAAAAACTTTTGTCTAAACTCTAGGCATTTCACATGTGTTGTAACAGAGTAGCTTATCATCATTTCAGATCATCTCAAGTGCTTCATTTTATTGACTCTAGACAGATAAACATTTTTATTTGATTTTCCATTTTTCAAGACTCATATTATATAAAACTCTAAAGACTCTAAAAAGCATGGACCTTCATGTGTCCACATATTTTTAGTATTTTTATTTTTTATGACTGACTTGATAATTGCGTAGGTACACTTACCTGGGTACCTAGGGGATGCCTTCCCCCAAGCTGGTTGTTGTCGTGGTTGAGCATTGAAGCTGAGCAATCCTCTCGATGGAGCTCATGCTTGCAAGAGCTAGTGTAGCCAGGAACCTCAATCTCATCCAACAAGAAGTTGCTTCCTCCACACAGTGATTAGTTGTATGTTGGGAAGGTGTACTTCGAGTGATGTAGATGATGATTCCTAGGTGGACTAGCTCTTAGAGTCATCCTGCAGCAAACATCTCACAAAACACCAAAACTCATGGAACGGGTTAGGATAAGCAGTTAGTGGTTAGCCGTTTCGTGGACTGGTTGTTGTGAGAGGTTTTTAAAGGTTGTTACAGTTCATACAGTGCCACAAGATGCTCAATACTTATTTTTAGATTTTTTATTGAATAGAAAGAAAATATGCATGCTACTTTTTAGATACAAAATGGATGTATTATATTTTTTCCTTCTTTTTTTTAATGCAGTGCTAGTGCAAAAGAGTAAACATGCTAAACAATAATTGATGCAATGCAAGGAAGTAAATATGGATAACTACCGACTTACCTTTTCGGTGAGGGTTCGGTGGTTTTAAGTCTTAGAACCAGGACTTCTCCTTTGTAGGTTTCTTGGATGAGTGCCTCATTTGATGATGGAGATGAAGGACTAGATGATTATACCTTCTCGTGCCAAACTTATTAGGATCTTGGACTTGATATTGGTGGGATAGGTTCATCCTTCTTGTTCATCCATCTTGTCCTTTTGAGGTTGATTCTTTTAGTGTTTCGTTGATCGAGGCTCCCCATTGACAATATTCATCTTGACCTATTTTGCACCATCTGATCTAGGAGATGAGGATGTAGATGGTCGCATTTTCTTCTATCAACCTTTGTTGATCTTCATTGATTTTGGGTTGATGAGTTGATGTCCATTGGAGCTACAAACTTAAGTTCCTCCTTTTCTTTGTCTTCTAATGGCGGGTGAAAAGTTTATTCTTCTTTGATGATGCACCAGCCATCTTGATGATTGAGGAAAGAACTCCATTTGTACTTGCATGAGAGCTTCATCTCCAATGACTTGTGGGTGTCATCCTTCTTCCATGATTGTTCACAAACTTGGGAGACACCTTCGACACACCACCATTGATGACTGAAGTTTATTGATATAGGGATGCACACTATGATGTAGTGGGATCTCGTCATCCTGATCTTTGTTGTCGGCATTCAGGTGTCTTCGAAGATGATGATGAGAGCAGGCATCGGTTTGGCCTATATAGGGAAAATTGTATCCTACTTGTCATCGCCTTCCTCACTTGAAGACATAGAGTAAGGGTCACTCCAGTTCTATCTCAATGATCCACATCATGTTCCTTAACCAACCACAAACTTGCTTTATGTTCCTTTGACTTGTATGCGAACATGCTTGGGATGGTGAACTGTGGCAAAGCACAAAGGATAGGTCGACTGGCCAATGCATGGAATGAGCTGGTCAATATACTCTTACTGGCCTGAAGGTCCCTTTTGTCTTGCAGGGTGATTGGTTCACTATCATGGTGAAGTGTAGAAAGTGTTGAAGTGTTCTCACATTGATTTCTTTTCATCGTAGTCCTTTCTATACACTTATTCTTCTTCCTTTTCATTTCAAACCATGAATAGACATTTATTCTTTCTTCCCTGGAAAAATGTTAGTGGACACATACCCGAAGGATTGCAACAAATTTAAAACATGGGTTGTTGTCCATTTTTATCTACGCTAATGAAAAGATAGTTTTACTTTTAGCATAGATTTTATTTATCATGTTTTTTTCTTATTTGCTTACATTCTTTCATGGCTCAAGGCAAAGGTAACTTTGCAGCAAAAGATGAACTTTGATACTTATAGTCCTTCTATGAATGATGAGTTGTTCTTCTTTTGCGCAGAGCTATTGGACTTCATCATAAGCCTTGATTCATCTCCGATGTGAGTTCACCTCAGGACTTACCCGATTGTATTCCTGCAGGGGTTAGTCTGACAAAATAACCAGTATCTACTATACTATACTTTTTGGTTCAGAAGTCAAACTAGACACAAGTCTAATTTGATTTAGGAAAGCATTTTAACCTAAGCACCACGCTTAATTTAAAATGCCTTTGGAAGCAAGATCACAATATCTATGATTCAAACTAAGCACCATGCTTAATTCAAAAGATATATGAAGATACTCCAAACCTAAGCATACTATAGCAGACAAAGGTAGCATGGGAGCATATAGAGATTTACTCATAGAGATGAAAGCATGATCATTTATGGTGAGAATATTTTTTTTTCATTTTTAAGTAGAGATGCAAGTGTTGTGCATGTGTGCAAAGATCTAATCATGCTATGGATTTAATATGAGGTAGAGTAGATGCATGGATTGTTCAAAGCAAACATATAGTGGAATGCAACATGATAACTACTCATTAAATTTAAAGTCCATGAGCAAGACTTTCTCACCTTTCTTGATCATCCTTACCATGACTCACAATGGAGTTGTGAGTAGTGCAGCATCTTTGTTCGTCAGATATGATGTTATTCAAGTTGTTGTGACGATGACTTTTTCAATCTACACATGGTTAGAATAATATATATGTTTATACATACCTGAGAGATGGCAGGGTTCCAATGTTGATGAATCTTGAATGTTCAGGCACCCTGGATTCTTTAATATCTCCCTTGTCTTGTTATTGCGGAATTTCGCCAAAAGGTTGAACCATTGATTTCCTGCTTATTCCATAACTCAACAAACACAGGGGTAATCCTACTGAAACTAGTGGTAGGCTAGGTTAGCAGATATCAAGATCAATATCAAAATCTTTACGCCAATTGTTTCCCCGGCAACGGCGCCAAAAATGCTTGTTGGTATTTCTTATGCACAAT
This sequence comes from Chrysopogon serrulatus, assembly GCA_015844335.1. Classification (NCBI taxonomy): domain Eukaryota; kingdom Viridiplantae; phylum Streptophyta; class Magnoliopsida; order Poales; family Poaceae; genus Chrysopogon; species Chrysopogon serrulatus. The sequence goes on along the minus strand of JADLZL010002094.1, from coordinate 685,556 downwards.
TAAAATATGAAGGATTCCGCAAGCGCACAGAATTACCATTGTAGCATTTTACCGGGAGTATTACCAGGTTGTCATTTATATTTTACCACTGGGAAACAATGGCTAAAGACATTGATAATTCATCATCATGTATCTACTAACTAGTGTACCAACTAGACCTAAGCAGGGGTAAGTGGTAAATGATAAGAGTTATGCACAATGTCACACACAGAGGAGAATCCTATAATATAATCTAATCAGCTAACTTGAGAGGCCAATGGGAGAGTTCAAGGTTCCTAGGTACTTCTCTATTACTCGAGTTCTATTCTAGTTGACACTAGAATGTAACTAATGCATGGGTATTATAGCACACACAATAGCACTTCGGGGCAACAGTACCTTTCCAACTCTCGAATAGATGAGAAAGAAGTAGTTGGGGAAGGCTGCCAAAAGCCCTACGAAACACCAACCCCGACGTGGTGGAATACGAAGGCCACATAGAGCTGTCACCCCTATGGGCTACCACAACTAACCGTAAGAATTGGACGCAACCTCAGGTAACCTATAGCCTAACACCATGTCTACACTATCGATTACTACTCTAGCCACATATGATAACTAGAGCACCTAATACAGGCGGAGATCCTATGCTAAGATGCAATAACTACACTAACCATACAAATAAGGCATAGATATAAATAGAGAAGATAAATATACTAAAGCATAAGTGTTGCAAAGATAAGATACAAAGATATACCAGACCTCCAAGGCTCCACAAAGAAGATCCGGGACGAAGCCTCTCAACCCTAGCTCTCAAGTTGCTAAACTATTACATTGAAGAGTCTAGCCCTATTCTCCCCCGTGTGTGTTGATCTCCATGAGAGTATGATCCTTTCAAGGGACGCCTCTTGAATGGATCCCAACGAATAATGAATTAGGGTTTCGAGGATGCCTCCCCCGGGGGGGGTCCTGCCCTCCTTTTATAGCCACCTGGCGATGATCGTGAGCCATCGGATCAAACCGACATTGGCGGACCAACCGAGATTGAAACCCTAAGGCGGTGGAACAACCTGGGTGAAGCGGGCCCCGATTGGGCCAAGGCCCAGACCGGCCGGTCCAGGCCCAGACCGGCCGGTCTGGCCTGGTGGCCTCCGGGCCCCCGGCTCGGCGTGGTGTCTTCTGGTACCTTCTAGATCCTTCCTGTGTAGGTGTCACTTGCAGGTGCGATATCTTTTCATCCGGGACTTCAAATATAGCAAATGATATATCCATTTTGATCGTCTTGACGAGCCCGTTGCAATGGTGCATTCTAATCCATTATTTGAGATACTTTTATACTGTCATATTGATCAACTTTGATAGCTTTTCCAGTATGTACCTGTAGAAACATAGATTCACCAAAAAGTCGTGGAACTCGTTAGATCAAAACCCTATACCTATGCTCTGTGGTTCATTTCATGTCAAGTTTGATGATAATTGATGGGCTATAATTGACATTAGTGACCGTCAACATGGTGCATGAATTTCGCGGGAGATTGACGGTGACCAACGGTGAGCGGAGGAAAGGAAATGCGGTGGCGCGGCAGTTCAAGCCAAGCCTTTATAGGCGGCGACGACGCACCTGGCGAGCGGCACGAACGGCGGACTCGACACGTCGAGTGTGAAGTGTCGGTGGTGAGCCGTCGAGGCGCGCGAGGGGTGGCGGAGGCACGACGGTGCGATAGCTCTTGCTTGCACTGTTCCTCCCCCTTCCCATTTTCTGATTATCAAAATAGTTTGCAAACAAGTTCAAATTACTTTCAAATTTTGAACTGAACACAAAAATCTCCAAAAATAAAAGTTGCTCAACTTTTCAAGCTCTACAACTTTCATTTAAGAGATTTCTCTAAAAATGAATAGATTTTGAATTGGATTGAAATTTTGAAAAAGGGGACAAAACCCTAGAATTTGGATTTCAAAATTATTCCAAATTTTGAATGGAAACTTGAAAAACTTTGGAACCAAAGTTGTTCCTCTCATCAAGATCTACAACTTTGCTTTTTGGACCAACCCCAAATTTTGAATTACACAAAAGGGGTAGAAAAGGCTTTGAAATTAGGGTTTGAAATTGAATTGTTGATTCAAACTTTGTGCAATCATTTTGGCTTGAATTTATGAAGTTTGGATCCAACCAATAGTACATTTTGCAAGTATGAAACTCATACTTTCAAGTTGTACCAAAGTTTGGCAAACTTTATTTAGAAAATTAATTATAGTTATCTCGTCAAAGTTGAAAGTGATAATCCTTATCCCACACTTAACCACTAGGGTTAAATGAAGGACAAAGACTCCAAATTCAAACTTTGATTCTTTATTCATCTTCAAGGGATTGTAAAACATGATTAGCATTTAGGTGTTATGTTAGCCAAGCACATGACCACACCAAGATTAGTTTTACTTGAAAATTTTATACCCCTATTTTTGCATCTAGGTTTTAGAAGAAGGTATAAACACATACTTAGCTATAGCTCAAGCAACCTAGAATTGTAAACTCATTTAGTTATCACATGTCATAGTTCTCTAATTATGAATGCATTGCAGTGCATATGATGACATGGCAGGTTTTAGTTGTAGAACCCAGGGGTGTTACACATATAAAAGTGGTTTTGCTTTGATCATCATGGTGGATAGGAATTTGGTGATATCCGTAGTAACCGTCTAGAAAGCAAAGAAAGAGTGATTTGCCAAACACTCTAACATTTCATCAACGAAAGGTACTGGAAAGTGATCTTTCCTTGTTGCTTTATTAAGTTTTCTATAATCTATGCACATACACCATCCAATAACAGTTCTCTAGGGGATTAGTTCATTCTTATCATTTCTAACAATAGTCATACCACCCATCTTAGGTACAACTTGAACAGGACTTACCCACTCACTATGTGGCACAGGATAAATAATCCTAGTGTGTAATAGTTTCAAAACTTCTTTCTTAACCACCTCTTTCATCGCATTATTAAGTCTACGTTGGGGTTCTCTAGTAGATGTAACTTTAGGATCAGTTGATATGCGATGGGTGCAAAGAATAGGGCTAATTCCTTTAAGATCTTGGAGTGAGTATCCAAAAGCAGCATGATGTTTTTCTAAAACAATTATTAGGCGCAAAGATTCTTCTTGAGAGAGTTTATCATTTATGATTACAGGAGAATTCTGTTCATTATTTAGAAAATATATTTTAAACCAGAAGGTAAGGGTTTAAGTTCAATAGGGGGTTTAGGTAGCTCTAGTAATTCATTGAGAGGTTCAGGATCAGATGGTTCCTCTTCCTCTTCATCAATGAAGAACTCAAGGCGTCATTATCTATGTTTGGTTCTATTAATTTCTCAAGAAAAACAAAGCATTAACCTCCTCTATTGGATCTGGCTCGGGGAAGCAGCTCTATCTTGATTTTCAAAGAATGGGTTATAGACATACAGAGCTTAAAACCTTTCCAGAGACTAACATCTAAATTCCCCTGTTTGACCTTCTCTAATGAGCTTTCCTATTAGTAAGCCTATTAACACATCAAACTCCTAAACATCAAAGATATAGAAATTTAATGGAACTTGAACTCCATAAACCAAAATAGGTAGAGAACACAATAGTCCTAAACTTAGAATAATATGACCTAAAAGACTTTTCCAAGTTTTAATAGTTGAAATTAATGGCATATCTTCTAAAAAATCTTTTAGCAAACGAAAGAGACATGATATTAATACCCACAATTGGATTGTAATGAGTAGTAAAAGGATGTTTATCAATCGACATTCAAAAGTAACAGAAAAAGAATTTAAACGAATAACATCTTTTGAAAGTTCTGATTCTTCTAACCATTCTTCACTTAAGACAAAGACTAACTCTTTCTTAAACTTGATGAATAAGATCAATATCTTTAAATTCCCTAGATTCTTGAGGTTTTATAACTACCTGATAGTTAGAGGTGTTTCCATAATCATCAAAAAAGATCATCATCTAAATCAAGCATAAAATCAGGAAATAGAGTTTTCTCCTCTTCCTTATTCAAAAGTTCAGGTTTCAAAATAGCTAAAAGTTGAGATTCAAGTAATGATTCAGATTCAGCTATTGACTCTTCTTTCTCTTCAGGAAGATCATTCAAAATATTCATAAGAATAGTTTTTGCATGTGTAGCAGTTATATACATGAACGCTCCTCCTGCGGCCAAATTAAGATATTCCTTAGTTTTTTCATTAAGGCCCAAAAAGAAGTGTTGTCAAAGAATAGGATCTGGCAAAGCAAGACTAGGACCTGAATTTATAAAACTACCTTACCTAGTGATTCATTATCTAATTGTTTAAAACTTATGATTTTAAAACAAAGTTTAGCGACTTTCTTGATAGGGAAAAACTTAAGACAAAAGTTAGAACATAATGCTTCCCAATCTTTCTAACTACTCCCAACATAATGCTTATACCAAGTTTAGCTCATCCCGTTAATGAAAACGAAAAAAGCTTCCACCTTAACATCTCATCGGCCATGACTTTAATGTGTAGACATGAATAAGTTTCTTCAAAATCATTCAAATGGGAATAGGGGTTTTCGCTAGAACTACCAAAAAAATATTTTTCTGAACTAAATAAATTAACCCTAGACGTAGCTCATAGCCAGTGATGTAATAGGTTTAGATGATTCTATCGGGTCGTAAACATGAGCCCGATGGTGCTCCTTATTGATATAAGAGTTGAGATACGGGTTCCATATTAAAAGATAAAAAAAAGTGAAAATCTAAAAGCTAAAATAAAAAGGAAAAGTATAATACAAGAATTAAGCTAAACTTAAAGTCAATCTCAGCAAACCGTTCCCGGTAATGGTGCGAGAAAATGCTTGTTGGTATTAATTAAATGCATACAAGAAATAAGATTATCCATAGCGCGTATACAATACCGTTGTAGCACTTCACCAAGATAAACCTGATTTTAAATATCGAACCCAAAGGAACAGTAGGTGACGATGACTAAGTCTATAAACTTAACCCAATGCACAATCAAGCTAGAAAATAGCGAGAATAAGGAGAACAATATGGACTATCTAGTTCCGTTCTTTGAAAGTGGTTGTTTTATATCATATGATCACGAGCGATAACTAAATAAGATAGGAGTAGTAATCAAAGTTCTCTCCTACTTCATATTAATAGTCCAGTGGGATGAACATCAACCGTAGGATCAAACCAACATAACGTAGGGCCAAGATGCACCCTCAAAGGCGGAGGAGAGGCATGCAGAAGCTGACAGCTGGGGTCCACCCTAGGAGGCCGGCCGGCCCCACCCCAAAGAGGCTTGGGCTCCGCCTTCTTATGGTGTCTTCTGGATCCTTCCTGATCCCAATGGCGATATTTTTCATCACGGTTAAGTTTTATTGCTTTTATGCACTTTAATCCTTATTTATGCACTTTCTGGATAACTCCCTGGAAAACAGACAAATCACCAAAACTCATGGAAATTGTTAGTAATAACCTCCTATTCTATGATATTATTGTGATTTGCAAGAAAGATTGACGATTAAAAGTAGACGTTATGTACTGTCAACAGTACCTTTTCTCCTAGGAAGTAAAAGTGAACTTGGCCTGATCCATTGTAGATGATAGCTTTAGTGATGCTGAGGAACGGCCTTCTAAGGATGATAGATACATCATCTTCTTTTTCCATGTCTAAGACCATAAAGTCAGTAGGGACATAGTGGGTGTGGATCTTAACCATAATGTTTTTTGCTAGTCCCTACAGGAATCGTGTTGTATTGTCGGTCAGTTGCAAAATAAATGCGGGGTCTAGGGGTGCATTGAATAGTGTATCATATACTTGTTTTGACATTATGTTGACAGTTGATCCAGTGTTGCAGACGGCTAAGTAGAAAGAGCTTTGTCCAATGGTGCACTCTATAGATGGTAGACCAGGATCTCCAACTAAGACTGGTAAGACTAGGCGGCGGCCTTGTCCATACTCTATTGCTTTAACTATCTGAGTCTTCTTTCCTTCTTACTTCTTGTTCTTCTTCTTTCCCTTTGGATAGGTCTTCTGTACTTCTTCCTCTTTATGTGTAGGCTTCTTTGGATAGTAGGTCTCTTTTGGGTTGATAGGATCTTCAAGGATCTTATCTTTGAAACTAAATTTCTCTTCATTGCCCTTGATGGTGAAACATATCTTTGTACTGTCTACATAGATGGCTGCTTTTGTAGTGCTCAAAAATGGTCGGCCTAGGATGATAGGACTCTTTGGATCTCTGCCGGTATCTAGGACCACAAAGTCTACTGAAACATATGATTATCCCACTCGTATGCATACGTTGTCTAGGATTCCTTCAGGGTGCTTAACTGCTGCAAGCATATATTCGTGTACAATAAAGTTGCCTATAGAAAAGTACGGTCAAAAGATTACTGTTGGTATTTCTTATGCACAATTAAAATATGAAGGATTCCGCAAGCGCCAAATTACCATTGTAGCATTTTACCGAGTACTCGGTATCGTTATTTATATTTTACCACTGGGAAACAATGGCTAAAGACATTGATAGTTCACCATCATGTATCTACTAACTAGTATACCAACTAGACCTAAACCGAGGGGTAAGTGGTAAATGATAAGAGTTATGCACAATATCACACACAGAGGAGAATCCTATAATATAAAGTCAACTAACTTGAGAGGACTAAGAGAGAGATCAAGGTTCCTATGTACTTCTCTACTACTCAGGTTCTATTCTTGTTGACACTAGAATGTAACTAATGCATGGGTAAGTATAGCACACACCATAGCACTTCGGGGCAGCAGTACCTTTCCAACTCTCGAATATGACTGGGAAGAAGGTAGTTGGGGAAGGCTGCCAAAAGCCCTACGAAACACCAATCCCGACGTGGTGGAATACGAAGGCCACATAGAGCTATCACCCCTATGGGCTACCACAACTAACCGTAAGAATTGGGCGCAACCTCAGGTAACCTATAGCCTAGACACCATGTCTACACTATGGATTACTACTCTAGCCACATATGATAACTAGAGCACCTAATACAGGCGGAGATCCTATGCTAAGATGCAATAACTACACTAACCATACAAATAAGGCATAGAAGTAAATAGAGAAGATAAATATACTAAAGAATAAGTCTTGCAAAGATAAGATACAGAGATATACCAGACCTCCAAAGCTCCAGACAAGATCCGAAACAAAGTCTCTCAACCCTACCTCTCAAGTTGCTAAACTATTACATTGAAGAGTCTAGCCCTAATCTCCCTGGTGTGTTGATCTCTATGAGAGTATGATCCTTTCAAGGGACGCCTCTCGAATGGATCCCAACGAATAATGAATTAGGGTTTCAGGGGATGCCTCCCCCCTGGGGTCTGGGGCTGCTTTTATAGGGAGGAGCGATTAACATGAGCCCTTGGATCAAACCGACATCGGCGGGCGGCTGAGATTCTTCCTCAAAGGCGGTGGAACCCGTGGGCCAAACCTGGGCCAAATCGGCGAAAATGACAGACCGGCCGGTCTGGGGGTGGGACCGGCCGGTCTCCCCCTATGACATGTGGGCCCCACCTTCCGCGGGGTGGTTTCTGGTGTCTTCTAGATCCTTCCTGTGTAGGTGTCGCTCGCAGGTGCGATATCTTTTCATCCAGGACTCCAAATATGGCAAATGATATGTCCGTTTCGATCGTCTCGACGAGCCCGTCGCAATGGTGCATTCTAATCCATCATTTGAGATACTTTTATACTGTCATATATGTCAACTTTGATAGCTTTTTCAGTATGTACCTGTAGAAACATAGATTCACCAAAACTCGTGGAACTCGTTAGATCAAAACTCTATACCTATGCTCTGTGGTTCATTTCATGTCAAGTTTGATGATAGTTGATGGGTTATAATTGACATTAGTGACCGTCAACAATTACCTTTAGCATAATGTTGACATTAACACCAAGATCGCAGACAACATCAGAGAAATTGTGGTGCCCAATGGAGATGGGAATCACAGGTCTGCCTGGATCTCCTCTCTTGAATGGCATGGACTCATCCTTCTATCTTTTCACATTCCTTCTATGTAGTAATCTGCACGTACATCAACAAGATTTGCGGTTTCGGGCTCTAAAGGTTGACTAGGAATCCTGCCTTCATGGATTGGTGGAACAGTGGCCGCCAGCTGAGCTAATTATGATTCTAACATTTTATTAAAGCAAAGCTGGTTCTTAATAGCAGAGGTGAGTCTATCCATTTTAGTATTTATATTTTCTAGTGCTTTATCATTGGATGCTACCCATTTAGATAAATTTTCCACAGCTTTGTTTTGACTAGAAATTACTTCCTTTAAGGCAGTTGAGAATTGTTATTGAAACTATTGTTGCCTTGATAGTTACATTGATAGTTACCTTGGTAGTTGGGCCTTTGCTGGTTCCATCCTTGATTAGGTTGATTCCACCTTTGATTTGACTGATTCTATCTTTAATTTTGTTGAGGATGATAGTTGGTGTTGTTGATGATGTTCACATCCTCTTGGAGTGTAGGGCAATTGCTACCTGAGTGCCCTATATCTCCACATTCGTCACAAGTCATGCATGAATCATTGATATGCATGACTTGTCTCTTCTCAATGTTTTTGCTTTCAAGCTTCTTCATTATGAGGTCTAGCTTTGCAAAGACCATATCAATTTCCTTAATATGATGCATGCCTCCTCCTCTCTTGCGAGGTTGCACACCTTCTTCATTTCAGTTCTGGTTTGAGGCTGTCTTCTCCATAAGTGTTGTTGCATCGGCGAGCTTAAGTGAAAAAAAAGCTCCTCCAGCTGTAGCATCCATGGATTCACGGGTACTAGAGACTAGCCCATGATAGAAGGTATGTATAAGTAGTCAATCCTCCATCCCATGATGTGGACATTCTATAATATAATCTTGAAAACATTCCCATGCCTCGGTGAACGATTCATCATGTTGTTGATGAAAGCTTGAAATTTTCCCATGTAAAGCATTGGTCTTATCTGTAGAAAAGAACTTGGCTAGAAAAGTAGTGGAGCATTTATCCCATGTAGTGTTGGTCTCTTTGTTTATATAGAACCACTATTTTTCTTTTCCTAGAAGTGAAAATGGGAAAAGGCAGAGTAGAATAGCATCTCATGATACTTCTCTGATTGTGAAGGTGCTGCAAATCTCTAGAAAGTGTTGTAAGTGTGCACTTGCATCTTTATGGGCCTTTTCACAAAACTGACTAACTGGAACCATAGTGATAAGCACAGGCTTGAGCTCAAATCCATTATCACCAATATTGATATTAGGTCCAGTACGGATGTTGGCGGTTGTTGGAGCAAAGAACTCACGCAGGATCTTTTCAGCCATAGCTTCAAAAGCTGGTGCTAAATTTTCTGATTCTTCTCCTTCGGATGTTGGAGCTTGCTCTCTCGAAGATTGAGCTTCAATGGAGGGTGTTCTTGATGGTGATTCAAAAATGTCCCTCGTGTTAGCAATCTTCCTTCTTCATAAGAGTCTCTCTGGATCTTCAATGTAATTGTCCAGGAGATCAAATCTGTTCATTCATTCATTACCCTGCATAAGATATAAAAATAGATAGAACAAAGGTAAGCCTGTTTGAGTTAGAGGTCAATTGGGTGATCGATCTTATTCATGATGCATATGTGTTATCAATACTTTCTAAGTTTATTAGCCTTCCCCGGCAACAACGCCAAAAATGCTTGTTGGCATCTCATAGTGTCATCAGAATAACAACGCTACAAGATGTATGGTACAGATTAACTTGCCTTTAGCAACTAGCCATGTATCTTTTACCTTTACTCCTAAGCATGGAACTAGGTTGTTATCCCCAATTGTAAAGCTAGGAATAATTATTGGTACTCAATCTATCATTTATGTGACTAGACAGAAATAAATAAAGATAGATATAAACTAAGAATGATTCTGCAAACGGACAGATAATTATACCATTATAGCATTTTACCTAAAGTATTATCAGGTTGTCATTTATATTCTACCATTGGGAAGGCACTGCTAAACCAATAATCTAGAGTATTGATAACATGTGTATGCATTGAATAAGAGATGTAACCAATGTCATATTATCTACTCATGACAGGGGTAAGTCATAAGATAAATGATATATAAATATGATAATGAGCCATTAACCAGTCATCACTAATAATACTAATCCATCATAACAATCTAATCATATCAATGTTGTATAATCCAATTAATAGAGAAATAACTTCTAAGTATATGTTAAAACTACGTCAACTAATGCAAGTACATCTAGTAATCATCGTTAAGTAATACTATTATAGTTTCCAAACACATCGAAGCAATATACGAGAAAAAGATGAGTACATGAACCTCATGTTTATAAATATATTCTTAACCTGACAGTCCCACTCAACCAATCCACCGTACGGAGGGAGGTCTATAAAGAACTCAATGGATCTGTCACATCCACGATCTACCTCACTACCCGGTACAATAGGGGATATTCGCAGATAAGCCAATCATCTAGACATCATGCCTACATACTGCCTACCACTCACCTTACGATCAAATAGGTGAGCGCTATATGAACCAGTGCATGAACATAATAGCAAACCAACTAAACTAGATGTATTGAAATAGGCAATGAACATAATAATTAAACTAAGATAAAGAATAATATTGCTAGTAAATATCATACAAATGCAGATAATACAATAAGAAAGAAGAGAGCGAAAGAAGTATACCGAACTCTTCATCCAAGACCGGTTGACGTGCCTTGACTCCTTCTAAACTAGATCTAACTAGACTAAACTATGAACTAGAAGGCTATGGGAACTAGAGAGGCTCTGGATGACTTGATCTTCAACTAGCTCAACCTTGAATGACTTGAATGAGGTATTAAATGAATTAGAGTTTTCGGGGGATCTGGCCCTGTATTTATAGCCCGGTGGGATGCACGATGGCCGTTTGATCAAACCGACTTCACGTAGGGCTAAGATTGATCCTCAAAGGCGGTGGAAGGCACTCGCGGAAGATGATAGGTGGGTCCCATAGGGGGAGGCCGGGTGGCACGTCTGGTGGGGCCGGCCGGCCCCACATGGAGGTGTCTCCTCCCCCCCTTCGCTTCAGTGTCTTCTGGATCCTTCTAGAGTTCGATGGAGTATTCCTGAGTTGCGGATAATTCGAGATGTATTTTAATAGTTAAGCCACTTTTCCGTTGTTTTTCTAGATTAGTTCTTAGAAATTGATAAATCACCAAAACTCGTAGAAATTGTCAGATAAAACCCTAGCCTTCTAGATATTGATGTGTTTCTCATGCCTTTTGATATATAAAAAAGTTGACGCTGTCCCCCGTCAACAAGTCTCTTATTCATCCTTTATGAGATTGACTTTTATTGTTCAGATCCTTGACTTATGTGATTATTTGTTATCAGAATACGGTTGCATATAGTAAATTTTTTAGTGAAGGTTATTTTGTCATTCAACAAATAAAGGCTATACTAAATCAGTTTGTTCTTTATTACTTTTATTTAGATATATGATAATTTTGTTCTGCATGCTCACTGCTAATTGGATACTTGTTCACGCCATAGTGACCAACCATTTCTATTTGGTTTTAATCAGAAAACCTAAAATGCTAAATTTCTTGTAGCTTTATTGTTCCTTTTTCCACTAGAGGAGGCTGCTTCCTTGGTGTCAATGTTTGGGATCAGTCCCAAGGTTGCTGGCCTGAGGGAGCCTTATGTCTCCTATTCTTAAAGATATGGTATGCATTCTATTAGTCATATCATTATTTTCATGTCAATAATGTAAAATTCAGATTTTTCCCCATTTTCTCATTACGATAAACCTGATTACAGCACAAATTGAATAGGATTTTAAAAATTATTTGTTCACACGAACTGAAAACTGGTAGCCTTCATTGTGCTGGTTATGTGGGGGATCCTATATATCTTGCATGACCGGAGTGAGACATTGTATTATACAGTGAGTTCTACTTGAAAAAAAAGTAATGCAGAGGTCATTTTATCACATTGTTGCTTACTTGTCGAGTTAATAAACCTATCAATGTTTACAAGCATACAAATACTTCTGGTTTTCTAGCACTACAGCATATGCTTGTGAGAGCATTCTTGCATCTTGCTTGTCCATCTCCTACTACTAGAATTCCTTTGGTAGTTCTGATTGATCATACATTATGTTGTTTATTTTGGGTTTTGAACTTGTTCTTTTCAAAAATTAATTTCACAATTATCTTGACGATCAAGTCCAAACATACTAGAATCTGTAGTTCTTTTAAATTTGTCTAACAACCACCTTGTGAATCAGGTGCAGACATATGCTAGTTCCTGCATGAGAGATGTTCTTAATTTTTGTTCTTGTACAGGTAATAGGAAAGTGTAAACAATAAAATAAAAGACTCAGTAGATAGAAATGGACGTAGTTGCCCTGCTGTGATGTCTGTAGCTAGTACCTACTGCTTGTATTACCGCGGCAGCATGATCTTCTGGTGTTCATGGATCAGTAAAATGGTTGCATTACTGAACGAACACCTGATATCAAGATTAAAAAATAGAAAAATATTATAATCAGATGCTTTTTAGCTGCTATTGACTTGAATTTTTCTCCAAGACAAGCAATCACTCACTTCATGCATTTTAGTTGTGTGTTTTAATACAGGTTGTACCAACAAGACACTGCTTCCAACGACTGACGACAGCCGCTTCTTCCAATGAATCGCCCTTAGCTTTGTCTGCAAACATCAATGTCCGCCATCTTTGGTGGATTTGAATGATCGTGTTCTCCAATGTCCTTGGAGAGGGCGCCACATTTTGCTTTAGGATCCATGTGTCTAGTTTGACATGTGCAAACGATGTAGGTTTTTTAGCCTTCTTACTATGCAAATGTAACACAATGTCCTTGCAGTAGGTCAATAATTAGAATATAGAGTGTGTTCCAATTGAATCATGATTTTAAAATGAGTTCTACCGTGTTTTCATGAATGTCTTGCAAGAATTTTGTGCTAATTTACAAATTCCATCGATTTGATGGAAACTTATGCCGATCAAATGGGAGGTCACTTTTGGATGCACGATTCGCTGCAACTATAAAAGGTTTACTCATTTTCTAATCCTCAGTGAATGAAGAATAAAAAAATCTTAACACATGGCAAAGCAATCTATTGCACACAGGATTATTTCTCCAAATCACATACCTAAAAAACTGCACCGAGAAAAAAAAAAGCATGGAGAAAAAATAGAGAAAAATCGGAGGAAAAACATCGGCATAGGTTGGAAAAACTGCACCGAGAAAGAAATTGGCATGAACAAAAACTGCACTTAGAAAAAAAAAATGTACGGAGAAAATTGGCCTGGGCCGTCTCGACTGCTAGGCTGCCAGATGGGTCTGGGTACTAATTAACTATTTAGTACCCGAGGACCAAATAGCGTTGTCCTATACATATTTATACCTAATAATAAAGAGATAAGACTTTGTCCACCCATTGTTTGGTCCGGCCCTCTTCCAACTAACTCTTCTTTCAACATGAATAAAATAAAACCACCACTTATTCTCTTACTTAGTTTGAAATTGCAAAAACTTATTGAAATAAAACCACCACTTATTCTATTACTTAGTTTTAAATTGCAAAAACTTATTTGTAACTAGCGTTCTATCTTTTTTAAGCTTCTTTACATAATACATAGACAATAGCCACCTAATAAACCGAGTCGATCTCTCTTCAATTTTTCATATGGTATAAATTCTATACTGTAAATAGTATTTTTTATGGGCCTTAGTAGTTAATTAAAACATGGTGAGATAAGCCCAGGTATTATGGCTCATAAAGAAGCAAAGTCCAATTTAAATTTGTTCCCTAATACTTAAAAGGCAAAATTTCTACCATCTTAAATTTTCATCTTCGTATTACTATGACCTTTCCGTGTCCTTTATTTTTTTTCGTTTTGGCTTTCTCCTCGTACGTGTTCTGGATTCCAGATCATGGGGGTCTCGAGGATATGCGGCTGGCCTGGCCCCCTCGTGGAAAGTGCTGTAGTTTTTATGTTTGCTGCTCTTTCCATTTTATTTATTAATTTTGAACAAAGGAACCATGCTTTTTTCTATTCTTTAATCTATTTATACCTACCTAATCTATATCTAATAATAAAGAGGTAAAACTTTCAGCCAATTTTTTTGGTTGAACCATAAATTTGGTCTAGCCATAAATTTCGTCTGGTATCCTGACTATAAGATTGCCGAAATCGGAACACGGGCGGAAAGAAAAGGCTCCGGGCAGAAATCAAATACAATACATCAAGCTGACAACAACAGCATACGTAATCCAAATTGACTTCAGATACAACAGAACAATAGACCACACGTAATCCAAATTAACTGCAAATCAGATACAACAGATCAAATAGACCGAACCATATACGCTTCTCCTGTGCGCAAGGTCATCTCCGCTCCTCTCGTCCGTCGTCGATATGGCCGTATTCCATGGCAAGTGGGCAGCCGCCGCCGCTGCGTGCGCATCCAACATGACCTCGGGCAGCTACCGGACGCACGCTTGAGCACCAGCCGCGTGCATCCAGCGCGACCTCGGGCTGCCGCAGCCACCGTTTTTCGCCAGCTAGCGCGGGCCGCCACTGGCCGAACGGCCACGCCGCCCTACACAGGTATCGCCTTGATGCTCACCGCTAGGCCGCGGAGCAGCGAGCAACGTGCCTAAGGGACGCGCCGCTGGTGTCATATGCGCTCGGACCGTTGCCGCGAGGGCCGCTCCCATGTGCGCCGCCGCCGGCCGCGCGCACTGGCTTCATGAAGTGCGTCCGGGCCGCCGCCTAAATCTGCACTGCGCAATGGGCGGTGGCCTGTGCTGGATGCCGGTGGTGCCGCGTGTTATTAGTTTCTCTCTTTCTCCCTGGATGCCGGTGGGCGGTGGCCTGTGCTGGTGCGGCACTCTGCTGTGTTGTGGTGAGGAGCAAAGAGTGTCGCTGGCAGACAGAAGTGAGAGAGAAGTGAGATGAGATTAGGGTTTGGTCCTTTTTATATGTTCCTCTTTTCGCATCTTGGCCGTTCATTTCTATCAACGGCCAAAATCAGTTGGGCCTCAAGTGGAGAAAGTCATGGTCACGTGCTGGGCCTGCGTGCTGGTATTAAGGTTTGGCTCTATAAATTTCCATTAGCGCCAACTTAAGTTGTCATTATATTTAGTTTAAGTTTTTTTTTCCAGCAACTCAGTTTTCTGTTTAAGTATATAAAATGCGTTGACTGCCCAAATTATGGTATTTATTACCATTTTAAATAGAGTTCATTTACCATATTTACTTGCTCATCTTTTAAGTTACCATTTTAAGTATGATTTGGGGATATTTTTTTTAAGTCTATTTAAGTTTTTTAAGAGCCTTTATTTAACACCATAACAAATTTTTATGCACTATTTTTTGATTTTAAGTTTGAGATCCATTTTTTGGTTCCAAAACATTAAATCCATGCTCTCCATCAGCATTTTTATATGACCTACAGTGAGAGTATGTTTTGTGAGCATTTTTTAAGCATCCCAACTATTGGTGAAACATTCTAGCATTGTAATCATAAATTGCAACAATGGAAGCTATCTTATTGTTGTCCCATATTAGCTTTCTTTTAGTTTTCAATGCTACTTATTTATCAAGTTTTTAGTATGAAAATTACTCCTTCCCCGCACATTTGGTTTCAAAGATGCAATTCGTAATGTCTGTGTATCAAAAGATTACATGTCTTTATTTGAGGTACATCGTGGCAATTTGAATCCAGTTGTGATTTTACTCTGCTCTATAAGAGTGCTCCATAAGAGTTAATGCATGGCATAGGCTTAACTTCAGTATGTTTTGATATTCTCAATGCAACAAGTTTTGAAATATGTAAAGCAAATGCAGATTGGTAAACTACGTTAACATAATAATTCTCTATCTCCCGTTGCAATGCACGGGCATATTTCTTAGTATATATAATAATAAAGACACAAAACTTTCAGCTAATTTTTTAGTCCATCGTGATTTTCATCCAGCCTCTATTTCGCCCGGTCTGTGCATACGTATAACAAAAAAAAAAGAATATCACGGGATTTTCTCTTTGTCACGAAATCATAGCAACAGCCGTTATTCCATCTTGTCATCAACGTATGGACATCCGTGTTTATCGTTTTGGAACAAGTTACGAGTTAGTTTCCGATCCCATCTTGTCACACCATATATATATATATATATATATATATATATATATATATATATATATAGAGAGAGAGAGAGAGAGAGAGAGATGGTATATTGGGAGCCCTGGGCTTCCAATAACGTAGGGGAAGCCCCAGCCACCTAACCAGCTAGCCCAGCCAGCCTAGCCACCCACCAGATGCAGGTGCTGACGCGAGACCCAACAGACTGGATGCATAAAAACCCTAGTCAGAATATGTACAAACCTTTTTGTCGCGATGATGCATATAAACCAGTGGTTTGAGTGCATTAAAACCTATTTGTTTCTGCGTACAAATCACCAAGCGAGTAGGCCTTCCACCTGATAGAGGCTGACGCAGGCTGACATAGGCTGACATAGACTGACATCTACGCATCCACTCGAATTTCTTTTGTTTTTTCGCGATAATTCCTCAACAAAACATTCGATTCAAAAACGGTTTTCACCCTTAAACTCCTGACATTTTTGCGTACGATTCAAGATCCATTGTGAATATATTTTTAAAATTTTTTGAAATTCATAAAATTTGCACATTAGGATATAGAGTTATATGCATCCGACTATGCATAAAAATCTATGGTCGTGTGCGTAAAAACATGAAGACAATCTTGTCCTCTCTAAAATTTAAAATTTGAAATTTGAAATTTGAATCATACCACATAAGGGCTGATTGGATGCATATGCATTCACTCGTCAAGATGCATAAAAAAGTTTTGGCATCGATATTGCATATAAATTAGTGGTTGAATGAATAAAAGTTTACTTTATTACTGCATATAAATGATGAACATTACAACTAATTATGATTGATTTGGAGATGATGCAATCTTTTCTAAAATTTGAAATTTGAATCAAGGCACGTGAAGCCTAGTAAAATGCATATAATTATAGGATAAGATGCATAAAAAGTTTTTAGAGCCGATGTTATATAGGAATTAGTGTTTGGATGAATAAAAATCATCTTTATTACCGCATAAAAACCTCTCAATGAGATGGACATTCCCTTACACATGAATTGTACATCTCATGCAAAATTCTATGACATTAAATCCGCCCTATAGGGTTGGGGGGTGGGTTGGTGGGCCACGCACCGTCCTCGAATAAATCCGCCCCAGTGGGGAGGTTCCGGTAGGATTGTATGCACTTTTTCCTAGCTATATAAACATCCCCCCTATAGGGTTGGGGGGTGGGTTGGTGGGCCACACACCGTCCTCAAATAAATCCCCCCAGCGGGGAGGCTCCGGTAGGGTTATATGCACCCTTCCCTAGTTATATAAACATCCGCACCCTATAGGGTTGGGGGGTGGGTTGGTGGGCCACGCACCGTCCTCGAATAAATCCCCCTAGTGGGGAGGCTCCGGTAGGGTTGTATGCACTCTTCCCTAGGTATATAAACATCCCCCTATAGGGTTGAGGGTGGGTTGGTGGGCCACGCACCATCCTCGAATAAATCTCCCCCAGTGGGGAGGCTCCGGTAAGGTTGTATGCACTCTTCCCTAGTTATATAAACATCCCCAATAGGGTTGGGGTTGGGTTGGTGGGCCACGCACCGTCCCCGAATAAATCCCCCCAGTGGGGAGGCTCCGGTAGGGTTGTATGCACTCTTCCCTAGGTATATAAACATCCCCCTATAGGGTTGGGGGGGTTGGTTGATGGGCCACACACCGTCCTCGAATAAATTGTAACACCCTCGGTGTTACGCGCCAAATCATCTGCTAAAGCATCTCATGAGCATCATCATTTCATGAATATTGTGTCGAACACTAGAAAATAAATATTTAGTATTAAATAATTAATATTCTGTGCTTAGCAAGTGGCTTAATTGAATTTAGAATTTTAGATAATAAATTTGCCTTGAGAAATCAACTTAAAGTATTTTGCTGTAAATAAATAAATATAAGTTTTCTATGATTGTGTAAAGGACAATGAAATAAAAGAAAAACAAAAAACGTACATACACACTCTCTCACGTTTACGTACACTCTCTCTCACACTCACGTACTCAACGCCTGAAGCCACCCACACAACACATGTACACACACACACGCACACATGCACATGCACCTGGTTGCTGCTTGTTTGCAGTTGCAAGCATGCACCGTATGTCTTGGCCGAGCTCCAACTAGCTAGCCTTCATGCCTACGTACACAACCATCCATGCACATGCCGCTGCACTACTGCAACCGAGCGTCGAGCCACCCGTTGCCATGGTTGCTTCACAGTGCACGCCCAGCGTCCCGTCCACGTCGTTGCATAGCTGCCGCTCTACTGCGTCTAGCTGCTTGCTGCCGTCGCGTCGTCCGAGCGCGAGTGGTCGTGCTCGCCGTCGCCTTGCCATTTATGGCACTACGGCCGCACGAGCTTGCTTTCGATCATCAGCATACACACAGCTAGCCTCTCGACACCATGCACACCTGTGTCCTTGGCAGCATGCAAGCTCTTGTCTTGGACTAATTAAGAGAGAGACACTGCAGCTGCACGTTGCAAGTGCAAGCATGCACACGTACATGTCATTCACCGCATGCGCTGCACTGCCATGAGCGAGCATTAAGTGCAGTCATGCATCTCGCGTCGCGTTGTTGCAGCTGCCGTCTCGTCGTCACAGCTGTGCGCAAGTGGACGTGCTTGCCGTCGTCTTGCCATTTATAGCACTATGGCCGCACAGGCTTTGCTCCCTGATCATCACCTAGTGCACTTATCCCTCGTGGCGGTCTGTAGCATGCACAAACCAATCACTAGTAGAAGCCAGTCACTCACAACTAAGCGAGGACGAGCCGAGCAGGCTTGCCTTCTTCCTGTTCTCCTTGCTGCCAGGGCCGCCGCCGGGTCTCATTAAATCTCCCAGAGACAAGTCACCTCGATGCTGATTCGTCGCGTCCGCAGCTGTTCCATTAAGTTCTCTGGCCGACTGATCCCACTCCGCATTGATTCGAGCAGTGCCTCGGTACTCTGACGCTGTAACAAGCTACTGCTTGTTCATCCTGTGTCACACGTGGAGCCATCCCCTTTCTTGTTTCTTTTCCATTGAATGGAAACCAACCATCGTCGTTAGAATCGGCAGGGAGCGATCACCTCAAGCCTCACATCGTTCGCCATCAATTATCTGAGTCACCAGTACCTCTCTCACTTAACCCGTGCCGTGTCGGGCTCCATTTAATATTTGGAGTTTTCTCCATCGTCCGTCCATTTGAGGCCGAGAGCGCCGCGCCTTAAGACACCAGCTACCCAGAGTCTCAGCCTCCGCTTCAGCCAACACCATCTCCGAGCTGAGGTTTCCACCGTCAAAAGCTTATTAGCTTCTTCTTTCAGTTGTGCATCAAATTTACTTGACTTCGTAGAATTTATATAAATTCGAAGTTAAGTCCTAAAATCATGATTCTAATTTTGATAGACCCCAGTGTGTTCTCTCTGGGTGCTAGAGTAGATTAATTAGTCTAGTGCTTAATGATTTAGGTCTGCAATAAATAACAATGGACTTCCGTAATTGTTCTCGGCTCTCGATATTTAATTAATAGCATGAGTATAAAATTGATAGTTTATTAAACAGTTCCCTATACCCGATGCTTTGGTAGTCCGTGAGTTCGTAATATGGGTAGAGTCAAAGCTTGCTTGCTGGTTGGTACATTAGTTAGCTTTAGAAGTTTTATGTATGTGCTCTCTGTAGTGGCCGTAGCTCTAAATAATTAATTTAATAAGGTGGCTAAAGTAGTACCTTACTTAGAGTATATGCTAAAGAAATAAGAAAGCTAATTATAATTGCTTGACTTGAAATGATAATACTTAGCTAAACATGTTAGTCTTTAGAGCTAGCTGGTAGCTTAGTTTATGGGTGTTTTATTTTAAGAGTTGCTTTGTTGCCTTTATTTATTGCATTATTATCGCATGCATGTAGAGAACGAAGTCTGCATCTTGCCGATCCCCGACGACGTCGAGTACGAGGAGGTGATCGAGGAGTACGTGGAGGAGTTTCCCCGGACCGAGGCGTCCCAGAGTCTCGGGGAGTTCCGAGGGAGCTGTGGGTGATCGACTCACCGACCCGCCCGCCCAAGGCAAGCCCCGGTGCATAACCCCTATTTTATGAATCTATCAATATATATATATTGTGCATTTATGTTGTAGGAATTTTATGAAACCCACATGCATATATATATAACTGTCCTATGAGTCCTACTAGAATAGGTTCGCGTAGTTGCCATGCTTAGGTTGTCGGTAGCGTGCGTAACCTGTCGTTACTCATAAGTAGGAGTATACTTTACTCACATGATAAACTGGTGGAAAAAGGAACATGTTGACCGGGCGGGGATGTGGTATGATTCTTGGTGGTGTGTAACAAGTTATGTCCTGCGGACCCACAGGCTTAATTTGGTTACATGGTTTCCCCCGTCCGCGTCGATTAAGGACCGCTCGTTGCTAAGGGTTGAAGGTTAAGCCACAGATCTCCTTGTCCCGAACACATACGTGTTTATGGGAGCACGGAAGGCTTGCTCTCTCTTGTCTTGGGTTCCGGCTCGTCTGGACCGGGCTGTATGGGGGGCGGGGATGGTGGAGGTCCTTGCACCGCGTTACGGTCGGCCGGTAATGTCGGGGGCTTGGAGTCCAAGTTCGGACAGGGACACGGAGCCCCGCGGGGAAAGCAAGTTGTTCTCGTCTCGTCTAGGATGCAAAGGGGGAGTGTGTCTCTCGGGGCACCCACCGGGCAAATTGATTCGCGAATCGCCGCTTCAATGAACGGTACGGCGAGGACTTTATTCTGGCATCGTAGTAAGAAATGGAAGTGGGAAAAGAGGTTAAAGATGTATCTGATTGCTTACCACATGCTTGCAAATAGACAGTGCTTACATAGTATGATTAGCTATTGAACTAAAATACGGCTAATGACTTGAAGTAAGGATTTATGCTTAGTAATTGCTTTTCGCAAATAAACTAAACCAAGTAAGCCATACAAACCTACTCATACCCTTGAGAGTCGGGATATATAATTCCCGGTCGGGTAAGTCTTGCGAGTACATTGTGTACTCGGGGTTTATTTCCCCCAGGTGCGTTCAGCTTGAGGAGTAGCTTTGTGTGGAGGATTCATCCGGTGGGCACAGACGGAATCCTTGTATCGCTTTCCGCTAGAAGTTTATTTCGGTTTATTTGTTTTAAATTCCGCACTCGAACTCCGGTATTGTAATGAATAAATTTTTAAGACTCTTATTGTATGAAATGAATTAAATGATATAGGTTCCGTACTCAATGTATCCTGGTTAAATTTGTGGTTTATCGAGTTCTCCCGTTGGGTGTGCTCGACAGAATCGATTAAATTAGTACGCTCCCTTGGGTACTTAGCGTCTAATGGAAGACAAGTACTCTTGTGAGTGTATTAATTTGGGCGGTTCTGCCACATAAATCCCCCAGTGGGGAGGCTCCGGTAGGGTTATATGCACTCTTCCCTAGTTATATAAACATCACCCCCTATAGGGTTGGGGGGTGGGTTGGCGGTCCACGCACCGCCCCCGAATAAATCTCACCCAGTGGGGAGGCTCCGGTAGGGTTGTATGAACTCTTCCCTAGTTATATAAACATCCCCCCTATAGGGCTGGGGGGTGGGTTGGTGGGCCACGCACCGTCCCCGAATAAATCCCCCCCATCGGGAGGCTCTGGTAGGGTTGTATGCACTCTTCCCTAGTTATATAAATATCCACCCTATAGGGGTTGGGGGATGGGTTGCTGGGCCACGCACCGTCCCCGAATAAATTCCCCCCAGTGGGGAGGCTCCGGTAGGGTTGTATGCACTCTTCCCTAGCTATATAAACATCCTCCCTATAGGGTTGGGGGGTGGGTTGGTGGGCCACGCACCGTTCTCGAATAAATCCCCCCAGTGGGGAGGCTCCGGTAGGTTTGTATGCACTCTTCCCTAGCTATATAAACATCCCCCCTATAGGGTTGGGTGGTGGGTTGGTGGGCCACGCACCGTCCTCGAATAAATACCCCCTAGTGGGGAGGCTCCGGTAGGGTTCTATGGACTCTTCCCTAGTTATATAAACATCCCTCCTATAGGGTTGGGGGATGGGTTGGTGGGCCACGCACCGTCCTCGAATAAATCCCCCTAGTGGGGAGGCTCCCGGTGGGGTTGTATGCACTCTTCCCTAGTTATATAAACATCCCCCCTATAGGGTTGGAGGGTGGGTTGGTGGGCCACGCACCGTCCTCGAATAAATCCCCCCTAGTGGAGAGGCTCCGATAGGGTTGTATGCACTCTTCCCTAGTTATATAAACATCCCCCTATAGGTTGGGGGTGGGTTGGTGGTCCACGCACCGCCCCCGAATAAATCTCAGCCAGTGGGGAGGCTCCAATAGGGTTGTATGAAGTCTTCTCTAGTTATATAAACATCACCCTATAGGGTTGGGGGGTGGGTTGGTGGGCCACGCACTGTCCCCGAATAAATCCCCCTAGTGGGGAGGCTCTGGTAGGGTTGTATGAACTCTTCACTAGTTATATAAACATCCCCCCTATAGGGTTGGGGGGTGGGTTGGTGGGCCAGGCACCGTCCCCGAATAAATCCCCCATTGGGAGGCTCTGATAGGGTTGTATGCACTCTTTCCTAGTTATATAAACATCCCCCTACAGGGTTGGGGGGTGGGTTGGTGGGCCACGCACCGTCCCCAAATAAATCCCCCCAGTGGGGAGGCTCCGGTAGGGCTGTATGCACTCTTCCCTAGCTATATAAACATCCCCCCTATAGGGTTGGGGGTGGGTTGGTGGGCCACGCACCGTCCTCGAATAAATCCCCCAGTGGGAAGGCTCCGGTAAGGTTGTATGCACTCTTTCCTAGCTATATAAACATCCCCCCTATAGGGTTGGAGGGTGGGTTGGCGGGCCACGCACCGTCCTCGAATAAATCCCCCCCAGTGGGGAGGCTCCGGTAGGGTTGTATGCACTCTTTCCTAGGTATAAAAACATCCCCCCTATAGGGTTGGGGGTGGGTTGGTGGGCCACGCACCGTCCTCGAATAAATCCCCCCCAGTGGAGAGGCTTCGATAGGGTTGTATGCACTCTTCCCTAGTTATATAAACATCCCCCCTATAGGTTGGGGGTGGGTTGGTGGTCCACGCACCGCCCCCGAATAAATCTCACCCAGTGGGGAGGCTCCAATAGGGTTGTATGAAGTCTTCCCTAGTTATATAAACATCCCCCTATAGGGTTGGGGGTGGGTTGGTGGGCCACGCACTGTCCCCGAATAAATCCCCC
The DNA here is from genome assembly GCA_015844335.1 of Chrysopogon serrulatus. Classification (NCBI taxonomy): domain Eukaryota; kingdom Viridiplantae; phylum Streptophyta; class Magnoliopsida; order Poales; family Poaceae; genus Chrysopogon; species Chrysopogon serrulatus. The sequence continues at coordinate 662,127 of JADLZL010002094.1, read as the reverse complement.
TAGTGGGGAGGCTCTGGTAGGGTTGTATGCACTCTTCCCTAGCTATATAAACATCCCCCCTATTGGGTTGGGGGTGGGTTGGTGGGCAACGCACCGTCCCCAAATAAATCCCCCCAGTGGGGAGGCTCCGGTACGGTTGTATGCACTCTTCCCTAGCTATATAAACATCCCCCTTATAGGATTGGGGGTGGGTTGGTGGGCCATGCACCGTCCTCGAATAAATCCCCCCAGTGGGGAGGCTCCGGAAGGGTTGTATGCACTCTTCCCTAGCTATATAAACATCCCCCCTATAGGGTTGGGGGGTGGGTTGGTGGGCCACACACCGTCCTCGAATAAATCCCCCCAGTGGGGAGGCTCCGGTAGGGTTGTATGCACTCTTTCCTAGGTATATAAACATCCCCCTATAGGGTTGGGAGTGGGTTGGTGGGCCACGCACCGTCCTCGAATAAATCTCTTCCAGTGGGGAGGCTCCGGTAGGGTTGTATGCACTCTTCCCTAGTTATATAAACATCCCCCCTATAGGGTTAGGGTTCGGTTGGTGGGCCACGCACCGTCCCCGAATAATTCCCCCCAGTGAAGAGGCTCCGGAAGGGTTGTATGCACTCTTCCCTAGGTATATAAACATCCCCCTATAGGGTTGGGGGGTTGGTTTATGGGCCACGCACCGTCCTCGAATAAATCCCCCCAGTGGGGAGGCTCCGGTAGGGTTCTATGCACTCTTCCCTAGTTATATAAACATCACCGCCTATAGGGGGGGGTGGGTTGGTGGTCCACGCTCCGCCCCGAATAAATCCCACCCAAAGGGGGAGGCTCCTAGTAGGGTTGTATGAACTCTTCCCTAGTTATATAAACATCCCCCTATAGGGTTGGGGGGTGGGTTGGTGGGCCACGCATCGTCCCCGAATAAATCCCCCCCATCGGGAGGCTCTGGTAGGGTTGTATGCACTCTTCCCTAGTTATATAAACATCCCCCCTATAGGGGTTGGGGGGTGGGTTGGTGGGCCATGCACCGTCCCTAAATAAATTCCCCCCAGTGGGGAGGCTCCGGTAGGGTTGTATGCACTCTTCCCTAGTTATATAAAGATCCCCCCATAGGGGTTGGGGAGGGTTGTTGGTCCACGCACCGCCCCGAATAAATCTCACCCAGTGGGGAGGCTCCAGTAGGGTTGTATGAACTCTTCCCTAGTTATATAAACATCCCCCCCTATAGGGTTGGGGGGTCGGTTGGTGGGCCATGCACCGTCCCCGAATAAATCCCCCATCGGGAGGCTCTGATAGGGTTGTATGCACTCTTTCCTAGTTATATAAACATCCCCCTATAGGGTTGGGGGTGGGTTGGTGGGCCACGCACCGTCCTAGAATAAATCCCCCTGTGGGGAGGCTCCGGTAGGGTTGTATGCACTCTTCCCTAGGTATATAAACATCGTTGGAGGTGGGTTGGTGGGCCACGCATCATCCTCGAATAAATCCCCCCAATGGGGAGGCTCCGGTAGGGTTGTATACACTCTTCCCTAGTTATATAAACATCCCCCCTATAGGGTTAGGGGGGGGTTGGTGGTCCACGCCCGCCCCCAAATAATTCTCACCCAAAGGGGAGGCTCCAAGAGGGGTTGTATGAACTCTTCCCTGGTTACATAAACATCCCCCTATAGGGTTGGGGGGTGTCTTGGTGGGCCACGCACCATCCCCGAATAAATCCCCCCATCGGGAGGCTCTGGTGGGGTTGTATGCACTCTTCCCTAGTTATATAAACATCCCCCTATAGGGTTGGGGGGTGGGTTGGTGGTCCACGCACCGCCCCCGAATAAATCCCACCCAGTGGGGAGGCTCCAGTAGGGTTGTATGAACTCTTCCCTAGTTATATAAACATCCCCCCTATAGGGTTGGGGGGTGGGTTGGTGGGCCATGCACCGTCCCCGAATAAATCCCCCATCGGGAGGCTCTGATAGGGTTGTATGCACTCTTTCCTAGTTATATAAACATCCCCCCTATAGGGTTGGGGGGTGGGTTGGTGGGCCACGCACCGTCCCTGAATAAATTCCCCCCAGTGGGGAGGCTCCGGTAGGGTTGTATGCACTCTTCCCTAGTTATATAAACATCCCCCCATAGGGGTTGGGGGAGGGTTGTTGGTCCACGCACCGCCCCGAATAAATCTCACCCAGTGGGGAGGCTCCAGTAGGGTTGTATGAACTCTTCCCTAGTTATATAAACATCCCCCCGATAGGGTTGGGGGGTGGGTTGGTGGGCCATGCACCGTCCCCGAATAAATCCCCCATCGGGAGGCTCTGATAGGGTTGTATCCACTCTTTCCTAGTTATATAAACATCCCCCTATAGGGTTGGGGGGTGGGTTGGTGGGCCACGCACCGTCCCCGAATAAATCCCCCCAATGGGGAGGCTCCGATAGGGTTGTATGCACTCTTCCCTAGCTATATAAACATCCCCCATATAGGGTTGGGGGTGGGTTGGTGGGCCACGCACCGTCCTCGAATAAATCCCCCCAGTGGGAAGGCTCCGGTAGGGTTGTATGCACTCTTCCCTTGCTATATAAACATCCCCCTATAGGGTTGGGGGTGGGTTGGTGGGCCACGCACCGTCCTAGAATAAATCCCCCAATGGGGAGGCTCCGGTAGGGTTGTATACACCCTTCCCTAGTTATATAAACATCCCCCCTATGGGGTTAGGGGTGGGTTGGTGGACCACGCGCCGCCCCCAAATAATTCTCACCCAGTGGGGAGGCTCCAGTAGGGTTGTATGGACTCTTCCCTAGTTACATAAACATCCCCCCTATAGGGTTTGGGGAGTGGGTTGGTGGGCCATGCGCCGTCCCTGAATAAATTCCCCCCAGTGGGGAGGCTCCGGTAGGGTTGTATGCACTCTTCCCTAGTTATATAAACATCCCCCCATAGGGGTTGGGGGAGGCTTGTTGGTCCACGCACCGCCCCGAATAAATCTCACCCAGTGGGGAGGCTCCAGTAGGGTTGTATGCACTCTTCCCCAGCTATATAAACGTCCCCCCTATAGGGTTGGGGGGTGGGTTGGTGGGCCATGCACCGTCCCCGAATAAATCCCCCATCGGGAGGCTCTGATAGGGTTGTATGCACTCCTTCCTAGTTATATAAACATCCCCCCTATAGGGTTGGGGGTGGGTTGGTGGGCCACGCACCGTCCCCGAATAAATCCCCCCAATGGGGAGGCTCCGGTAGGGTTGTATGCACTCTTCCCCAGCTATATAAACGTCCCCCCTATAGGGTTGGGGGTGGGTTGGTGGGCCACGCACCGTCCTCGAATAAATCCCCCAAGTGGGAAGGCTCCGGTAGGGTTGTATGCACTCTTCCCTGGCTATATAAACATCCCCCCTATAGGGTTGGGTGTGGGTTGGTGGGCCACGCACCGTCCTCGAATAAATCCCCCCAGTAGGGAGGCTCCGGTAGGGTTGTATGCACTCTTCCCTAGGTATATAAACATCCCCCTATAGGGTTGGAGGTGGGTTGGTGGGCCACGCATCATCCTCGAATAAATCCCCCCAATGGGGAGGCTCCGATAGGGTTTTATACACTCTTCCCTAGTTATATAAACATCCCCCCTATAGGGTTGGGGGTGGGTTGGTGGTCCACGCGCCGCCCCCAAATAATTCTCACCCAGTGGAGAGGCTCCAGTAGGGTTGGATGAACTCTTCCCTAGTTACATAAACATCCCCCTATAGGGTTGGGGGGTGTCTTGGTGGGCCACGCACCATCCCCGAATAAATCCCCCCATCGGGAGGCTCTGGTAGGGTTGTATGCACTCTTCCCTAGTTATATAAACATCCCCCCTATAGGGTTGGGGGGTGGGTTGGTGGTCCACGCACCGCCCCCCCCGAATAAATCCCACCCCTCGTGGGGAGGCTCCAAAGGGGTTGTATGAACTCTTCCCTAGTTATATAAACATCCCCCCCTATAGGGTTGGGGGGTGGGTTGGTGGGCCATGCACCGTCCCTCGAATAAATCCCCCATCGGGGAGGCTCTCGATAGGGGTTGTATGCACTCTTTCCTAGTTATATAAACATCCCCCCTATAGGGTTGGGGGGTGGGTTGGTGGGCCACGCACCGTCCCCGAATAAATCCCCCATCGGGAGGCTCTGGTAGGGTTGTATGCACTCTTCCCTCGTTATATAAACATCCCCCCTATAGGGTTGGGGGTGGGTTGGTGGTCCACGCACCGCCCCCGAATAAATCCCACCCAGTGGGGAGGCTCCAGTAGGGTTGTATGAACTCTTCCCTAGTTATATAAACATCCCCCCTATAGGGTTGGGGGGTGGGTTGGTGGGCCACGCACCGTCCCCGAATAAATCCCCCCAGTGGGGAGGCTCCGGTAGGGTTGTATGCACTCTTCCCTAGCTATATAAACATCCCCCCTATAGGGTTGGGGGTGGGTTGGTGGGCCACGCACCGTCCTCGAATAAATCCCCCAGTGGGAAGGCTCCGGTAGGGTTATATGCACTCTTCCCTAGCTATATAAACATCCCCCTATAGGGTTGGGGGGTGGGTTGGTGGGCCACGCACCGGCCTCAAATAAATCCCCCCGAGGCTCAGGTGAGGGTTGTATGCACTCTTCCCTAGGTATATAAACATCCCCCCCCTATAGGGTTGGAGGTGGGTTGGTGGGCCACGCATCATCCTCGAATAAATCCCCCCAATGGGGAGGCTCCTCAGAGGGGTTGTATACACTCTTCCCTAGTTATATAAACATCCCCCTATAGGGTTGGGGGTGGGTTGGTGGTCCACGCCCCCCCAAATAATTCTCACCCAAAGGGGGAGGCTCCAGTAGGGTTGTATGAACTCTTCCCTAGTTACATAAACATCCCCCCTATAGGGTTGGGGGGGGTGTCTTGGTGGGCCACGCACCGTCCCCGAATAAATCCCCCCATCGGGAGGCTCTGGTAGGGTTGTATGCACTCTTCCCTAGTTATATAAACATCCCCCTATAGGGTTGGGGGTGGGTTGGTGGTCCACGCACCGCTCTCGAATAAATCCCACCCAGTGGGGAGGCTGCAGTAGGGTTGTATGCACTCTTCCCTAGTTATATAAACATCCCCTCTATAGGGTTGGGGGGTGGGTTGGTGGGCCACGCACCATCCCCGAATAGATCCCCCCATCGAGAGGCTCTCGTAGGGTTGTATGCACTCTTCCCTAACTATATAAACATCGTCTCCATGTTTTTACGCACACGACCACATGTTTTTGCATGCATAGACGGATGCATATAACTCTATATCCTAATATGCAAATTTTATGAGTTTCAAAAATTTTCAAAAATATATTCACAATGGATCTCGAATCGTGCGCAAAAATGTCAGGAGTTCAATGGTGAAAACCGTTAAGGAATTATTGCGAAAAAATAGAGGAGATTTAGATGGGATGCAAGCCTCCATGCATGCGTCGGTTGTGTCGACCCATGTCGTGTCTTTGTTTAGTGGAACGTCCCAGCTCAAGGAAAGATTTTTATGCGGCAACGAACAGATTTTAATTCACTCAAACAAGCGGGTTTGTATGCATTGTCGCGATAAAAACGCGTTTGTACGCCTTGCCTCCGACATGAGAATTTACGTGTCGATCTGGCTGGGTCCGCATCGAGATTCGAGATGTGCGGATGGTGCATCACGTGGGCTTGCCCGGTGTGGCTAGCTTGATGTGGGGTGGTGCGGTTGGGATGGTCAGGGCTTCCCTAAGCAATAGGAAGCCCTAGGCTCCCCCAATAGCCACCCCCTATATATATATATATATATATATATATATATATATATATATATATATATATATATATATGCAAATAAGATTCTACATCCTAGGTATAGAATATTATTCTGCACCCGGTAGTTAATACCGACAGATATTGACAAATACTAATAAAAAATACTTGAACAATCTTGAACAATACTTGAACCGCATTCGGTATTAGTCGAAGAGTTGGCGTTCGGTAGTGTTCGATATTTCTGAATTCAAGTAGTGTTCGGTATTTCTGAATTTTCTTCAAGATTACTCAAGTATTAGCTACTTTGGGTGTAGGATATTATTCTACACCTAGGATATAGAATAGCACGTGTATATATATAGAAAAATTATTTTCTACTCCTAAGGAGTAGTTACTCCCATATGTATATCTCTAGATTTAGAGCATATATGACCGAATCGAATATATATATATATATATATATATATATATATATATATATATATATATATATATATATATATATATCTTTATTCTACACACCCAAAGTAGCTAATCTTGACGATACTGAGTAACACCGACAAAAATACTTTGCACAATACTTAATGATACTTGAACCGCATTTAGTATTAGTCGGTAGTTGGTGTTGAGTGTTCAGTATTTCTAAATTTTCTTTAGTATTAGTCAAGATTACTCAAGATTAGCTCTTGGGTGTAGAATAATATTCTACACCCAGGGGTGTAGAATAGCACGTGTATATATCTATAAAGATACTTTGTTTTTTTGTGAACCGGGATCACACTATTCATCGTCTTGTTTATCGCATGCAGGGACCCCTCACATATTTCTGCTCATCTCTGATAACGAATCCCGTCTACAGTACCGGGATCACACTGTACACATCGGGATCGCACTGTTCACAACCGGTAACGCACTGTTGTGCCGCCGAGGACGTACTGTTCATCCGTTGCTGTTCCCACCTGATCTGTTACTGTTCATTCCTCCATTTTTCCAGTTCCTTTTTTTTAAGCCTCATCCCCACGCGAAGCATGGGGGCCTCACTCTAGTATATGTGTGTGTGTGTATATATATATATATATATACACACTCGGTAGCGCTATTCTATACCCTAAATGTAGAATATTATTTTATAGCATGGACAAATCCAGACCAACCAAACCGCCCGTCCGACCCCGCCCACCCGAACCGTCCTGCAAGCGGCGCCCTGCACCCGGCGCACCCGCACTCGGGCCGCTCCTAATCCGTCCCGTGCGCCCGCACTCCACTCGATCAGCAACGCGTGCCCACTTCTGGCCTGCTGCTGTGTCAGCGAGGGCCCGCTTGCCAGGGGCTACGCCGCTGTAGTTCACGAGCATGCATGTAGGAGCGTCTGACACTCCGTCCACTCGAAGAAGTAAGCCCACTCCTTCCTGACACACTGCCTGCATGCATGCTACGAACCACCACATGCTAGAGACACATTACTAGTAGGAATTTGACACGCTGCACAGTATTTTTCTTTAGAATTCTGATTTAGGGCGCCTTTGGATCACGGGTGAAACGCCGATGAAACAAAGGAATCGAATCCCATGGGATAGATGACGTCATGCATCCTTTGGCAACGCACGGGAGAAACGGAGGAATCCATTCTCCGGCATTCCTCCGGATTCGCTTCTCTCACAAGCGAGAGGGAAGAAACCATCCGCCTCGAGCTCATTTTTTCAATGAAGTCCGAGGCATTTTTCAGACGGGCGAGTCCGGTAATGCAGAGGAGAGGGAGAGGGAGGACGCCGACGAGGAGAACACGTACGGTGCAGCGGAGCCGAGCCCATCACCTCTCCGACGCACCCCTCCGCCGTTTTTCCCACCGCCGAGCCGGCTGCAAGCACCCACGCTGCCGAAGCACGGCTCCGCCGGCCGGTCCCACCAGGTGACGGATCCGGGTGATCCGTGGCCGCCAAATCCGTGACCCGGCGGATCCGCCATGGCTGCTCCCAAGGCAGCGCGGGAGGGAGCAGCAGCGCGCCGATGAGAGAGAGAGAGAGGCCGTCGTCCGTCCGAGAGAAAGAGAGGAGAGAGAGAGCCGAGGGATGAGGGGGAGGAGGATGAGGCGGGCGGACGCAGAGAGAGAGGCTCCATTCCTTTCCCTTTCGGTTGCCAAAGGCTCTTCCCACTTTTCCTCTTCCTATAGGATTCTTACGGATATGCACCTCAGTTCCTTTGATTTTCCTATCCCTATCCCTTTCCTTTCGCGGTTGCCAAAGGGGCCCTTAGTATGTATCAGTATTTTGGTTAGCTTGGGTATTCTTTAGTACAATGGTTCAGTATGTGTCAATATTTCTTAGTTTTTCTTTAGTAGTTCTCGGTGTTTTCGTTTAGTACATGTTGATATTTTGCTTCAATATTTATCAAGATAAATTATTCGGTATTTGTTAGTATAATCATTCGCTATCTGTTAGTATGTTGTTTCAGTTATTGTCAGTATAATTGTTAAAATACTTAAATATACTAACAAAATACTTAAAGATATTGGCAAAATATTCCAAGATAAATAGTATAGTGTACTAATAAAATACTTAAAGATACTAACAAAATGCTTGAAGATACTAGCAACTACTTAAAAGGTACTAGCAACTATTGAAGTTATAGTACCGATCAAAACAAAAACAAAAATATTTAAAGATACTTGATAAAATACTTAATGATACAAACTAAATACTTTGGAATATACTGATAAAATACTTAGCGATACTGATCAAAGACTTGAAAATAGTGACAACTACTAAAGTTATAGGGCAAAAATACCGACAAAATACTTAAATGTATTGACAAAATATTTATAGATACTGACATTTACTTAAAAGATACTGAAGCCACTAGCAACTACTACTGAAGTTAAAAGTATTTTCAATTACTGCAGTACATGCATACACTGTAATAACATTTAAAAAAGTTCCTACATGTACTAGTACTAGTATACATGTGTGCACCCTCCAGTAGCTAGCTTCCTACATGCATGCACTCCGTCGTAGCAAAAAAAAAGGCAAATGGCATTCAGAGTTGGCACCTGCACGGAATATGTAGGCGCGCGTGACCGCGTGGGCTGGAGAAGGCGGGCCCGTGATGGGTACGCAGCGCGTGGGGATAGTCTGGGCCGTCTGGCGCATCACGCATGGGCGGCGCGGGGGCCGAGGCCACCATGGGTCAGATGCGCGGGCGCGGGTCGAAGGGATTTGTTGGGTTCGTTGGTTGGCTCACGGTGTAGAATAGTTATTCTATACCTAGGGTGTAGAATAGCACATATATATAAATAGAACTACTACTCTATAGCTGGCTGCAGAATAACTTATTCTGTAGCCACTTTGAATTACGATAATTACAATACTAATTTACGAGAATTATAGTAACTCTTTACTAAGCGGTATACTATAATTATTATGGTAAATAGTCCTATGTGTTATAGTAACTCCTTACTAAGTGGTTTACTATAATTATTATGGTAAATAGTCTCATGTGTTATAATAACTCAACTATTATAACGATTATAGTAATTGAGTTACTATATTTCTCGTAAATTAGCATAGTAATTATCGTAACTCAAAGTGGCTCTGAGAATAAGTTATTCAATGGCAAACTCTGAAATAACTTATTCTATAGCTATTTTGAGTTACGATAATTACTATGCTAATTTATGAGAATTATAGTAACTCAATTATAGTAACTCAATTACTATAATCGTTACAATAGTTGAGTTACTATAACACATAGTAAGGAGTTACTAGAATTCTTGTAAATTAGTATTAGTTGAGTTACTATAACACTATAGTAAGGAGTTACTATAATTTTAAAAAAATTAGCATTAGTTGAATTACTATAACACTTAATAAAAGTTACTATAATTTTCATAAATTAGTATTATAATTATCGTAACTCAAAATAACTATAGAATAAGTTATTACGTAGAGTAGTTAGTTATAGAGTAGTAGTTTTCTATATATATATACATGTGCTATTCTACACCCTAGGTGTAGAATAGTTATTCTACACCATGAGCCAATCAACCGACCCAATCCAGCACCTTCGATCCCAACCGTGTGCGTCCGACCCTCCCACGCGCCTCGGACCGCGCGCCCACCTGCTCGCCTCCACCGGTACGGTGCCCCGCACGCTGCATGCATGGGCTCCCATGCGGCTTGGCCCATGCGGCCCGCGTCATGTGCACCCGCTTCTGATTTTTTTTGCGTGGGAGACATGCACTGCTACACTTCTCTGCATGCATACACTGAGAGCCCTCCTAGTCTGAGATCCAATGTGCTAAGCCACTGTGTAGACATATTTGTGCTGCTCCATCAAGTGCAAAATTAATTCAGTATCTTTAGCATTTTTTTAGTATCTTTAGGTATATCTTCAGTATTTTGTTAGTATTTTTAAGCACTTTGTCAGTATTTGTATTTTGTTCGGTATCTTAGGATATATCTTCAGTAATTTGTCAGTAATCTTCAAGCATTTTTTTATCAGTAGCTTGGTACAACCGATATTATAACTTCAAACTTACAAGTACCTTTAAGTAGTTGTCAGTATCTTCCAGCATTTTATCAGTATCTTATAGTGTTTTATCAGTATACTGAAGTATTTATCTTCAAGTATCTTCAAGTATTTTATCAGTATTTTTGAGTATTTTCTATTATTACACCAGTATTCTTTCTAGGAAGCCGATCCTGTAATTTCTATAGTTGTCAGTATTTTTATCAGTATCTTTAAGTATATTGTTAGTATCTTCAGGTATTTCGTCAGTATCATCTTGAAGTATTTTTTATTATTTTAAAGTATTTTTTTTGTGAGTAGCTTAGTATTGCAGGTTGCTAGTATCTTTAAATAGTTGTTAGTATCTTTAAGTATTTTATCAATATACTAAAGTATTTATCTTCAAATACTTGTCAGTTCTTTAAATATTTTATCATTAGTCTAAAGGACACTAGCCACCAAATAGTAGCTAGTCTAGCATGTTTTTCAATAAAATCCCTTTCTGCTCGGTCGTGTTGGTGGTTTTCGGAGTACAGACTGCTGCAGCTATGAACTTCGACCTTGATCCTACAATCACTGCACAATTCTTTGTCTTGCTTTGTCATCAGTCATCAACCACAACAAAAATCACCTAGGAATGGGTTCCAATCCGTGAATGGAGAGGTCATGAGGGTGATGATGTTCTACCTTTTCTGAATTGCATGCCATTGTGTAGCCCACACAGCTGCAACATGCGAGTATCTATATCTAATCTAATTAGAGCTGGCCCTCTCCCCTCCTAAAACCTATTAATTCTCTGTTTATTTTGGTGGCTTCTATGCCTTCTGTGTGCTATGCACTAAATGTTGTGTACACTGAATGATTACGTGCTGATTTTAGAACTTGGCATTAGGAGGAGAATGATTCCTTATTGTAAGACTTAATTCGGTTGTCAAGGGAATACTTCTTATGCTGTCAAAGTCTGATTATTGGTGTGAACCTCAAAAGGTTGAATGTAAGTACCATTTGGTTTTCAGAAAACTGCCTACTGTTGCAGTTCTGAAAATGCTGTGAGCTGAACTTAATTTCCATTGTACCTGTATTATTTTTTCTGTTCCAGTAATTTTTTTCTGTGACCATGTTGATGCTTTTAGCATGCTGTCAGCTTTGAGTCTTTCAGAGTTTATCGATAATTGAAGTTGGAGAGGTCATTCAAGAGCATTTAGTTTTCATGGTTGTTCGTCCTAAAAAGTCAAATCTCAGCTCTTCCCTTCCTACTGCTACACTATATGCTTTGGGTAGTGTTTCTGAAACCCAGTGGTAGATAGCAAAGCAGCAATTCTTGTTGTCCAGCAACTGCTATTTTCATTCAGCGATAGCTGCTACAGTTCATGCTGGTGTGTTCTTCTTGACTGGCCTTGGGTTAGTTGTTTTTGGTCACTTTGGGAGCAGATGGGTAAACTGTCTGTGTACTATTTTTGAAATAACTATCTGTGTACTACTCTGCTGAAATTTCCTTTTCAGAACAGCAACAATGGGGTTGCACCCAACTGCAGGGCTTTTTAACAGAGTTTCAGGAACAATCCATCTTTCTGGTTTGCACGTGAATGAAAATCAAAGTTCATTTCTCAGCCTAGATAATTTTAAAAGAAGCTGTGGTGGGTGCTAGCTAATTATAAAGGAACAATCCATCTTTCTGGTTTGCACTCAACATGTTTCTGTTTTCATTCAGTCAAGGAACTTAGTTGGAGGAAACAAAAGTAGCAGCAGAAACCTGAACTCTGACATGCCTTGCATTTGCTAACTTTGTCTAAATGTCTACAAATTTGCATTTGCATTGTTATCGATTCTACATAATTGGGAAGCCAAAGTTGCTATGCTGACTTTTTTTTTTTTTGAGAGCCATCTAGACCAGGGTTCTTTCTTGGTTTCTTTGATTCAGTGCAAACACTTGCTTGGAAAAAAAAACATATGCAGAGATTTAGAGACATGTTTAAGAAAAACTACGCTCCTGATTTGGAGACATGCTTTCTTGGTTTGTGGAGTCAGTGCTTTTCTAACTCTGCCTAAATGTTACAAATTTGCATTTGCATTGTTATTGATTCTACAGAATCGGGAAGCAAAGTGGTTATGCTGACTTTTTTTTGAGAGCCATCTAGACCTTGGTTTCTTTGATTTCAGTGCAAACACTTGCTTGGGAAAAACATATACAGAGATTTGGAGACATGTATGAAAAACAAATATGCTCCTGATTTGGAGACATGCTTTCTTAGTTTGTCGAACAATGCTTCGCTAAACTTGGTGATTTTACATGGTGTCAATTTTTATCTAGAAATTTCTATTTCTTTTTGCTCTGTAGTTCCCTTCTATGCTTAAATTTAATAAAACTACTTATACGAGTTGGTGGTTCCATGTGTTCAAAACTGAGATTTAGTGCTTTCTGGTTTTTGGTCCATGTCAGACTAAACATATATTTCTAAGTTTACAGTTGCATCAGTACAACCTCTTTCTCTGTCTTTTTTATTTTGTAGAAATAGAAATGACTAGATTATTTGTTAATCCACCAATTTAGTTGATTGATCTGTGTTCAAAACTGAGATTTAGATATGCTTTTGGACTTCTTTATTAGTTTTGAACTCACAATTTATCTCTAATTTCTGACACATGGCATTTGCCATTTCTATATATTCTTTTCTGAACTCGACTCATGTAGCTATGACTTGATGGTGCAAACTCAATATCCGTGTGATCTTGTTCTCTCGATATATCGTTCTATAAAGCATAGGGTTACGGATTTCATTTTTGTGTCCTGAACTGGAGGAGCAACAATAGTAAAAGGATGAAAAAAAAAAAAGCGTCCATTAGTGAATAATAATGTAGGTGTTGTGGCTCTTTTTCTTCTTTTTATATGCTTCTCGATGTTTTATTTTTTTTCATCCCTTTTCTCTTGAGACATTGCTTGTCATCGAGCCTTAACTCTTGAGGCAAGCAATGTCTCAAGAGAAAAGGGATGAAAAAAAAAAACATCGAGAAGCATATAAAAGAAGAAAAGAGCCACAACACCTACATATCGAAAAGTACCAATGGTTGTATATTAGAAACATTGGTGAATAATAATGTAGATATTACTATTGATGTTTCTTATATATCTTGTGTCACAATTGGTAGATGGCCAGGATGCATCAAACAAGGAAAATATGGATCCTAATGAAACAGATGATTGGTTGCATAGGAATGATTCACTCTATGCAAAAAATATTGATGGTATACTTATGTCCAATCAGTTATCAGGTAAATAAACTACCGTTAATATGACATCAATGCCTACATTTGTGTTGCTGGTTCTATTAATAGCTTTATATACAACGAGAGGATCGTTGATGGATATCTAATCTGTTCTATTTGTCTTACTACTACCATTTTAACTGAAAGACAACTCTGTATGATGCTTCACGTAAGAGAGTTAACAGAAGAGCAAGTCATGGTTCAACGTGCATGGTGTAGGATGACATATGCAAACATGACACCTGAGCAACGGGAACAAAGGCGCAAGCAACAGAGACTTTACAATAGAACTCCATCTTGTAAAGAGGCAACGAAAGTGACTACAAACTGCTTCAGGGAGGTGCAGAAAAACACCTTAAATAGTGAGTCCATCGCAATGGAGAATACACTCTTTAATCCAACGATGGAGTGGCCTCATAGACCCACAGTAAGCCCCAGCAATTGGGTTATCCTAGAATCCAGTGCAACACCTATTTTTATTCCACAAGCTATTGAGGAGACAAATGATGACGATGAGTGCAATGATATAATGCCTGATCATATGACACATAGACAAAATGTTCCATTTGGGCAAAGGCATACATTGATATCCCATTGTAACACTGTGTTTGAGCGTCGCATCGGTCAGAACATAAGAGAAGCTAACAATGATGACAAATGCATGAAAAGAGACCACACGGATGAAAATATGCCCTTAACTCAAACAACCATGACCAATGATGGTAAATAATGAGGCCTCCCTACTCTCATTCCTTCACTTGAAACCACTTTATTCCTATCTCAACCATGTCCATTATGTGATTGACAGAAAGCGCTGGACCAAGCCAGGGACGAAGCCAGGAATTTTCTTAGGGAGGGCTGAACAAGAGCTGCCTGACCGTCGCCACGCCGCCGGGGCTGCCGCTGCTGCCGCTTCGGCCGCTCGTCTGGCTGCCTGCTCTCTTGATCCAAAGATCGGTAGCCCGGCCGAAGCCCGCCTTGCCCGGCTCCTAGCTCCGTCGCTGGACCAAGCAATCAAAAATGCATCGCCTACACAAGAAGAACCATTATTTGATGATACCGGTAATTTGCACTCATCATTAACATTATTTATATTATTTGATTCCCTTTATTATTACCCAAGTTGAAAAATCTCATGCCATTGTGACGATTACAGATGATGATGAGGGCGATATATTTGAAGATGATGAGGATGAGGATGAGGGATACCTGTTTGGTGGGCAAGGTATTTATACCAAATGTCGAATACTTTCTAAACATCCATTCCTTTATTAACCTATATCTTTTTTGTTTAAATAGCATTTCATTAGAGGAATCAGATAATGATGTCCAAAGTGAAGATCCTGAGGCAGACATAGCTTCTGAACCTAAAGTATCTGGCCCATATGAAAAGGTGTATAGTAACATACCTACAGAGACGCACATGCTAAAACCTGTCCTAGATTGCCGCCACTGTGGTGCGAAGAGGTTTCCAAAAGAACAACCTAGCTTCTGTTGCCGTAATGGAAAGATCGAGCTAAATGAACCAAAAGTACCAGAGGAGCTCATGAGGCTTTGGGCCGAGCTCCGACGCGATGCTAGGCACTTTCGTAATAATATTAGGTTTTTCAATGGCCACTTCTCTTTCACTTCCCTCTCTGTCGCCTCGACAGTGCTACTGCTAACATCAGAAATAGTGGCATATATACCTTCCGTGCACATGGCATGATCTATCACAACATAAGGTCATTTGGGAGAGAAGGTGTAGAGCCCAGACATCTTGAGCTTTACTTTTATGATGACGATCTGAGCCTTGAGCATCGGTACCGAAAGTGTCATGAAGAGCAGTACCAGAAAGATAAAGAAGTCATAGATAGATTGGTGGCCATCCTTCATGACAACCATACTCAGAAAAATTAAGAAGTATGGGACAGGTCGAACATCTCGAGGACTACTGTATTGAATTGAACCTTGATAAGCAATTGGACTAAAGGACACACAACGTGTCGGTGGCTTCAGAGGTGGCTGCTGTTTGGATTGAAAGTAGTGAACTCCTTGATCAGTTTTAGAATAGTGTTGTCCTAAATAGAAAAGATAGAAGCAGGTATGGCATCCAATCATACCATGGATGCTATGATGCTCTTTCATACCCACTATTCTTCTCTAAGGGCGAGCTTGGATGGCATGTGGATATCCCAAAGAAAGATGTTGCTAAGCAAGAAATCAAGATGGCTCGTGCCCTACGTAAGGCTCATAGTGGTACAGAAGAAGAAGAAGAAATAGGTCTGATTGTCTTCTTGTCTTTTCATGTATACCAAACCGTTATCATAGAAACAACTCTAATACATTTCTTTTTTATAGACTCTCTAGGGAATTTATTTGTTTCTGTGCGTGACTACTACTGCTACAAGTTCTAGATAAGGCCAAGGATTTTTAATCCCATATTTTATGGCAAGCGTCTTTTCCAACAATTTGCGGTCGACACATACATCAAAATTGAGAGCTCTCGGCTTGATTACATACGCAATCATCAAACGAAGATTATGGCCGACCTCTACCAAGAATTGGTTGATAGTTAGCATGCTGGAGAAGGTAGATCAGAAGCTATTGGAAAGCAGACAGTGATGCCGTCATCATTTATCGGAGGCCCAAAGGACATGAGGCGTAGGTACTTGGATGCCATGGCACTGGTGCGGAGGTTTGGAAAACCAAACATCTTTCTTACTATGACATGTAATCCGAAATGGGATGAGATCACGCTGCGTGAGTTGTACCCTGGACAAACACCACAGGATCAGCCAGATCTTATTGATTGAGTCTTTAGGGCAAAACTAGAAGAGCTTAAGAACATGCTACTAAAAAAGGATATCCTCGGAAAGGTTCGTGCACATGTGTATGTTGTGGAGTTCCAAAAGAGGGGTCTACCACATGCACAATTTTTGCTAATCATGGAGGGACCCTATAAGGTCACGTGCCCAGAGCAGTATGACCTCCTCATCTCAGCGGAGCTCCCAAATAAGAAATATCCAAATCTATATAGAATGGTTACCAAGCATATGATGCACGGCCCTTGTGGAGTACTTAATTGCAATTGCCCATGCACAAAAGGCTGTGAATCATGCAAGAACCATTACCCGCTACCTTTCTGTAAAGCCACACTACAAGGCAAGGATTCATACCCAGTTTATAGACTTCATGACGATGGTAGAAAAGAAAAGGTTTGTGGGCATCACCTTGACAACAGATGGGTCGTGCCTTACAACCCATACCTCCTACGTATGTTCAATTGCCACATCAATGTTGAGGCATGTGGGAGCATCAAGGCAATCAAGTATTTGTTTAAGTACATTCACAAAGGACATGATCGTGCGTTTGTGGCTGTGAGAGAGGATGAGAAGGCGCATAATAAAGGAAACATTGATGAGATCAAACTGTATAGAGATGCTAGATGGGTAACTCCTCTAGAAGCATTGTGGAGGATATATGGTTTTGATATAAGTGATAGGTCCCTTCTGTGTTGTCCTTGCAGCTCCATCTTACTGGCATGCACATGGTGTTATTTCACCAATGTGAGGGTGTTCGACGAGTGCTTAATCGTCTAGGTGTTGAAAGGTCAATGCTTACAGCCTACTTGAAGAAGAAGAACACATCTAAACATGCCCGTGGTATAATATATCGAGACTTTTCTGAGTACTATAGGTGGGACGCACAAGGTAAATCATGGATTAGGAGGAAGCAAAAGTTCTAAGAAAAATTGGAAAAGTTGTGTGCGCCAATCCAGCCGAACGTGAGCGTTACTATCTTAGGGTTCTTCTAAACCATGTGGCTGGTGCAACCTCCTTCACTGATCTAAGAACGGTTTCTGGTGTCCTCCTACCAACTTTTCGTGAAGCTATGCAAAGAAGGGGTCTTATTGAAGCGGACAACACATTGCACGAGTGCCTTACTGAAGCTACTCAGTGGATGATGCCGTATGCACTACAAAGCCTCTTTGCAACAATCTTAGTATTTTGTGAGCCGAGTGATGTGTTAGAACTCTGGGAAAAGCATAAGGAAGCAATGTCAGATGACTACAAACACAATAACCAGTCTAACTTTGCAGTGGAGCAGATGGCCCATATAGGTATTCAGAAGTTACCAGAATCTATGCAGAAGGACATAAAGATGTACCCACTTCCTGATATCGACAACACATATGATCCCTCTAACGATATTCCTAGGGAGATTTTTTAGGAGGCTAACGTTCAAGCAAGTGTTGATGACAAGGGACTATCAAAAACCCTTGACGAGGAGAAGTAGGCTGCCTACAATGAGATTTTGTCTGCTATTGATAGCGATCATGGGGGTTTGTTTTTTGTGGATGGACCTGGCGGCACCAAAAAGACTTATCTATATAGGGCCCTACTTGCTACTATACGTAGTCAGAACAAGATTGCTGTGGCAACAACAACATCTGGTGTTGCAACCTCAATAATGCCTGGTGGTAGAACTGCCCACTCGCGCTTCAAGATTCCCCTCACACTCGATGATGGGGCCTTTTGCAGCTTCATGAAATAGAGTGGTATGCCAAGCTGCTTTGTGCCGCATCCCTTATTATTTTGGATGAGGTGACAATGATGAAAAGACAAGGTGTTGAAGCGCTAGATAACAGCCTCCGGGATATCATGGACCATCCTAACCTGCCATTTGGAAGGAAGACTGTGGTGTTTGGTGGAGATTTTAGACAGGTTCTCCGAGTTGTTTGAAAAGGATCAAGGGCTCAAGTAGTTGGTGCTTCACTATGGATGTCGTACGTTTAGAATTCCATGCGACATCTCAAACTGGTGCGCAACATGAGGGCAAAGAGTGACCTGCTGTTTTGCAGAATACTTGCTACGCATAGGGGGAGGCTCTGAGGAGGCTAATGTTAATGGTGAAATCTGCCTTCCTCATGATATATGTGTACCACAGACCGGGGAAGACAGTGATCTTGATACGTTAATTGATTGCATATTCCCTAACCTTAATGCTAATATGTCAAACAAGAGCTACATCACATCACGAGTGTTGGTATTTCTTATGCATAATTAAAATATGAAGGATTCCGCAAGCGCACAGAAAACCATTGTAATATTTTACCGGGAGTATTCCAGGTATCGTTATTTATATTTTACCACTAGGAAACAATGAATAAAGACATTGATAGTTCACCATCATATATCTACTAACTTAGTACACTAACTAGACTAGAGTAAGGGGTAAATAATGAATGATAGGAGTTATGCATAAATAACATAGACACACAGGAGAATTCTATGATAAAAGAGTAGATAGCTAAAGTGAGAGGACAACGGGAGAGCTCATGGTTCCTAAATACTTATCTATTACTTTGGTTCTATATAACTAATTCATGGGTAGATATAGCAATCACACAATAGCACTTTGGGGCAGCAGTACCTTTCCAACTCTCGAATAAGACTAGAAAAAAGGGAGTTGGGGAAGGCTGCCAACGAGCCCTACGAAACACCAACTCTGACGTGGTGGAATACGAAGGCCTAATAGAGCTATCACCTCTGGGGCTACCATAAAAATTGGACGCAATCTCAGGTAACATATAGCCTAGACTCCACATCTACACTATCGATTACTACTCTAGCCATACGTGATAACTAGAACACCTAATACAGGCGAAGATCCTATGCTAAAGTATAACAACTATACTAACCAATCAAATGTAATGCATAAAAGTAAATAGAGAAGATAAAATATATTAAAGCATAAATCTTACAAGAATAGATACAAAGATATACCGAACTCGGCGACTCCTCCGAAGACTCCTCCGTAACCCGGGCGTAAGCGCCGCTCTCTCTAACTCTCAACTAGAACTAATCTACTACATTGGAAAGTCTAGCCCTAATTCTCTAGAGGTGAGAGATCATCCATTCGAGGGACGCCTCTACATCTCCATAATAATATGGTGCCTTTAGGAAGGGGGTCCTGGGTTGCTTATATGAGGGCGCTTGGCCACCCCCTCCACCTTTAGCAAGCGATGTGGTACTAATTCTTCCATCGTTTCGCTCCTTTGGGCTATTATGCATTCAACTTGGGCCTTCTAGGCATCCCCTGTGTGAGCCCACTTAAGGAACCAGCATGGGATGCCTTTCTTGGGCCCCCATATGAGGCTCCTCCCACGTCATGGGCCTTGCTTGGGCGTGGGGCCCATTAGCGGTGATTCTCCTTTATTTGTGAAATTAATATCTTTTCACTTCGGACTCCGAATATAGCAAATGATATGTCCGTTTCGATCGTCTCGACGAGCCCGTCACAATGGTGTAGTTCAATTCCTTATTTGAGATACCTTTATTTGATAGAAAATTGCATACTCCTGTAACACAGGTGAGAACACCAAAACTCGTAGAACTCGTTAGAATCAAAACCTACAACTATGCTTTGTAATTCATTTTATATCATTTTATACAATAGTTGATGATTATATTTGGTGTTTAATGACCGTCAACAAGTTCCCCCAAGCTTAACCTTTGCTAGTCCCTAGCAAAGCCCAACTTAGAAACCGCTATTGATACCCATACCTTCTTAACAATTTTCTTATACCCCCTCAACTTGGGTCTTGAGCAATCGAAAGATAGAAAGATCCAGCCAAGCACTATGTCTCAAGCTCTTCATTGAACTATCATTCTAGAGTTTTTAGATGTTTTTAAATAAAACTCAGAGCTTCCTTTGCATGACACTCTCAAATCTCTTAGCATATGTGGTATTTGTGGATCCTCACTAAGTCAATAATGATGTTATGTCTTTATTTTCTTTCTACAACTAAGGCTTATGTGGAGCTTATAGGTGCGGAGAAAATATGAAAGAGCATACTTGCAATGCACAAATTGTAAAGTCAAACAATGGATCCACAGAGAAATAAGTCATGCAATCGAATCAAGATGTGCAAGTGTATGCATTTGGCGGAAGTGATGAAACCTAATTCTACTTTGCTCCTTGAAGACATATCCCTAATTCTACTTTGCTCCTTGAAGACATATCCCTAATTCTACTTTGCTCCTTGAAGACATATCTCTCTTTTGGAACTTGAAACTTGGCCAGAGGGTATGACCTATCTTATCCATTCTTTTCTTCTTTTTTTCTTCTCTTTTTTTTAGGGAGGCGGGCATCTAAGTACCCGTTGTTCTTCTAACTCCCTCTCTTTTTTTTTTTTTCTTTTTTTTTAGAATAACTTTTGCATAGCTCACACCTCCTTTTGGCATTATAGATTTTGAGAGATAGCAATAAGAACTTGGAGCATTTATTTGGTGGCTATCCTATAGAAATATTTTTTGGTGTTTACTCCCAGTGTAGGAGTAAAACATTTTTCGATGGACAGAAAGGAATGGCTTGTTGTTGCGCCTACTCCAATGTAGAGTAGTGCATATGTAGGTGGAGTGGAAGTGGATCTTGATTCAAGAGTATGACAAATCTCTTATAAGGGTCACAAAGGTTGACGAAAATCAATGCAAAACAAGCAGCGTATATGTGAAAGTTTATCTAGCCTAGATACCATGTTTGGGTTTGGTAGGAATGTAAGCTTTGTCATACAAGAGCTCATCATGTAAGGTTTTGTATTTTTCAAAAGAAATATCCAGAACTTTAGTGTCACTTAGAACAAGATAAGCAATAGCTCAAACCTTTTCAATCATATCAATCAATCAATCACCTATACTTAGCTCAAGCATATGCAACCCACAAGTCTTAGGCTCAAAGTAAATCTTCATGTCAAAACAGTGTAAGATAAAACTTAGAAAAACTTAAGTCCAGCAACTAGGTACTTTAAGAGCTATCACTTTTATTCTTTAAGATCATCTCTGGAGCTTTCCTATTTATTAACTCATAACTAGACACTCATATTTATTTAGTTTTACATTTTAAAGACTCACAAAGACTCGACAAACATGGACCTTCATGTGCCCATATATTTTTGGTATTTTTATGACTATAAGAAAAACTCGATAATCGCATAGGTATACTTACCTGATAACTAGGGGATGCCCTCCCCCAAGCTAGTTGTTGTCGTGATTGAGCATTAAAACTGAGTGATCCTCACAGAGGAGCTTATGCTTATGAGAGCAAGTGTTGCCAGGGACATCTCGATCTCATCCCTCGAGAAGTTACTTCCTTCACATAGTGGGTAACTGTATGTCGAGAAGGTGTACATCGAGGAGTGAAGATGAGGGCCCCTGGGTAAACTAGCTCTTGAAGTCATCCTGCAGAAAGCTCTCACAAAACACCAAAACTTATGGAACAGATTAGGATAAAACAGTTTGTGGTTAACCGTTTCGAGGATTGGGTGTTATGGAGCTTTAGAAATATTTTTCAAGTGGCAAGGTTATAGCAGGATACTCATATAGTATTTTTGGATTTTCTATTTTTATAAACAGAAAAGCAAAACATGTATGCACGATATTTTTGATATTTTTATGCCACCATAGTGAAAACTCCTATAAACTTTTATACCGCAAGGGATTCTTATGGGGCTTCAAGTTTTTAAGATAAATTTAGCCTAATGCATGCCTATTTATTTTGTTTGTTTTCTATGCAATACTAATATAGAAAAGTAAACATGCTAAAAAGAGAATAAATCATGTAATACAAGAAAGTAAATATGGATAACTACCGATGTTACCTCCCAGTGAGGGTTCGATGTTTTGAGTCCTTCGAACTAGACTCCTCCTTTCAGTGGTTCATTAGTTGAGTACTTCAGTTTGCTCCTAAGGATGATGATTGAGGTGGTGTCTCCACTAGTGGCGCTTCCAATGGTGGTGCCACCTTCTTCTTTTCTTTTTATTAGCATCTTAAAGCCAATCTTATGTGCATCATTATTACTGGTTTAGAACTTCCACTTATAGAATTTGAGGAATTTCTCCACACTTTGCTTAAAGTGTATTCTGCTCATAAAGACAAGGTAGAGATCAAGTGCATGGGCTCTATTGGTGGGAAAAACACCAACAGAACCAGAAATTTATTCATTCTCTAACCTTAGCATAATAAGATTGATGTCTTTTCACATTGTTCATTTACATCTTAGGTGAGAATATTAAAAGTATAAATATGGCATTTAAGCTTATGAGATAAAGAAGTGGAGTTACTTAACCTATGGAAGGATTATGCATCTTTATAAGTTATCAAGATTAACATGATGACTATCATCTTCCAAAAATAAGATATATCATATTTGAGCTCATTTAGTTAAGATTGAGATCAAGAGAATGGTGCTATGATGTGTACTCCTAAGATCAAGAGGAAATGATGACCACTTACCTTTAAGATGTTACCTTTATTACTGGAGCATGATGACACCATGTGGTAAAGGGTAGATTGAATCTCAATGGTCTTTTCCATCTTTGCATCTTGAGTTGTTCATTAGCATCTTGTCTTATATGTTGTACTCCTTTCTCACTCTTCCAGACTTCTACTTCTCTTATTATTTCTTCTCTACAAGAGATTAGTAGACAACACATACCCGAAGGAATATACTATTTATTTAAAGTGTGGATAGTGTTTACCAAGGAGTTGAAGATTAAATTGTAGCTCATGTTTTAAATGATTCACCATTACTTCAAATTTTTCAACAAGGTTAAGGCGAAGATATTATTTTGAAGAATACATCTAACCTTGATTTAAACAATTTTATAGAGGAGAGGATAGTCTATATATAAAACCAAAATCTTATATAAATATGCTTTGATGTTATAATATTTAAGTAATATTCTAAAGCATACTTATAATAGAGTAATGAAGTTCAAAAGACTAAAGGTATTTATTCAAATAGAACCAATAATATATAGGTGAACTAAAAGAATATTTTATTTATTTTGAGTTTTAGCAAATTAAGCACGACATAGGTAAGGATAACCAAGACAATTAATAATATGATATAAAATGTTCAATGTAGTTTGAAGTTGTATAAGGCTTGGGTAAACATACCATATGACTTGCGGGGTGATTTGTCCACTATCATGGTGAAGTGTAGAAGGTGTTGAAGTGTTCTTTCATCCATTTCTGTCCATCTTAGTCCCTTCTTTACACTTGTTCTCCTTCCCTTTCATTTCAAACCATGATCATACATTTATTCTTTCTTTCCTGTATAAATGTTAGTGGACATATACCCGAAGGATTGCAACAAGTTTGGAATGTGAGTTATGGTCTATGTAATTCATGTGAATTTCATCTATGCTAATGAAAGGATAGGCTTTTAGGATTACTTTAGCATAGATTTCTTTTAACAAATTTTGTTGCTAGCTATACTTTTATATGGTTTAAGGCAAAGGTAACTTGTGACAAAAAGATTAAGTGAATAAACTTTGATACTTACAGCTCTTTCATGGAGAATGAGATGTGTCTTCCTTTTGTGCAAAGTTATTGGACTTCATTACATGCTTTGATTCATCTCTTGATGTGAGTTCATCTTTGACTTACCCGAATTGAATTTAAGAGTTTCCTGCAGGGGTTAGTCCAACAAAATATCCAGTGTCTACTAAAGCATACTTTTAATTCAAAAATCAATCTAGACACCATGTCTAATTTGATTTAGAAAGGTATTTTAACCTAAGCACCACGCTTAATTTAAAAGCCTTTAGAATTAAAATCACCACTTCTAAACTAATCACCATACTTTATTTAAAAGATGTATGAAGATACTCCAAACCTAAGCATACTATAGCAAACAAGGTAGCATGAGAGTATATAAAGATTTACTCAAATAGAGACGAAAGCATGATCATGCATGGTGAGAATGTTTGTTTATCTTTAAGTAGATATGCAAGTGACATGCATGTGTGCAAGGATCTAAACATGCTGTGGATTTGATATGAGATGGAGTAGATATATGGATTATTCAAAGTACACATGCAGTGGAATGCAACAGGATAACTACTCATTAAATTTAAAACCTATGAGTAAGACTTTCTCACCTTTCTTGATTAAACTTACCATGACTCACAATGGTATTTATGAGTAGCACAAAGATCTTTATTCGTCCATGTGATGAATTTTTACTTCTTGTGACGACGAATTTTTTCTCTAATCTACACATGGTTAGAAGAATATATATGTTTATAAACCTATGAGATGGCAGGGTTTTCAATGTAGATGGATCATGAATGTTCAGCCACCCCGAGTTCTTCAATATCTCCCCGTCTTGTTCTTGTGGAATTTCGCGAGAAGGTTGGAACGGTTGATGTCTTGCTTATTCCACAACTCAAAAAAAAAGGGACAATCCTACTAAAGCTAGTAATAGACTAGATTAGCAGATATCAAGATCATTATCAAAATCTTTACGCCAATTGTTTCCCAAAGAACGGCGCCAAAAATGCTTGTTGGTATTTCTTATGCACAATTAAAATATGAAGAATTTCGTAAGCGCACAGAAAACCATTGTAGCATTTTACCGGGAGTATTCCAGGTATCATTATTTATATTTTACCACTAGGAAACAATGAATAAAGACATTGATAGTTCACCATCATATATCTACTAACTTAGTACACTAACTAGACTAGAGTAGGGGGTAAATAATGAATGATAGGAGTTATGCATAAATAACATAGACACACAGGAGAATTCAATGATAAAAGAGTAGATAGCTAAAGTGAGAGGACAACGGGAGAGCTCACGGTTCCTAAATACTTTTCTATTACTTTGGTTCTATATAACTAATTCATGGGTAGATATAGCAATCACACAATAGCACTT
Source organism: Chrysopogon serrulatus (assembly GCA_015844335.1). Taxonomy (NCBI): domain Eukaryota; kingdom Viridiplantae; phylum Streptophyta; class Magnoliopsida; order Poales; family Poaceae; genus Chrysopogon; species Chrysopogon serrulatus. The sequence goes on along the minus strand of JADLZL010002094.1, from coordinate 636,919 downwards.
TAGGGCAGCAGTACCTTTCCAACTCTCGAATAAGACTGAAAAAAAGGTAGCTGGGGAAGGCTGCCAACGAGCCCTACGAAACACCAACTCCGACGTGGTGGAATACGAAGGCCTAACAGAGCTGTCACCTCTGGGGCTACCACAACTAACCGTAAGAATTGGGCGTAATCTCAGGTAACCTATAGCCTAGACTCCACGTCTATACTATCGATTACTACTCTAGCCATACGTGATAACTAGAGCACCTAATACAGGCGAAGATCCTATGCTAAAGTATAACAACTATACTAACTAATCAAATGTAATGCATAAAAGTAAATAGAGAAGATAAAATATATTAAAGCATAAGTCTTACAAGAATAGATACAAAGATATACCAAAACTCTAATGACTCCTTCGAAAACTCCTCCGGAACCCGGGCGTAGCGCCGCTCTTTCTAACTCTCAACTAGAACTAATCTACTACATTGGAAAGTCTAGCCCTAATTCTCTAGAGAGGAGAGATCATCCATTCGAGGGACGCCTCTACATCTCTATAATAATGTGGTGCCTTCGGGAAGGGGGTCCTGGGTTGCTTATATGAGGGCGCCTGGCCACCCCTTCACCTTTAGCAAGCGATGTGGTACTAATTCTTCCATCGTTTCGCTCCTTTGGGCTATTATGCATTCAACTTGGGCCTTCTAGGCATCCCTTATGTGAGCCCACTCAAAGAACCAGCATGGGATGCCTTTCTTGGGCCCTTATCACGCCATATGAGGCTCCTCCCACGTCATGGGCCTTGTTTGGGCGTGGGGCCCATTAGCGGTGATTCTCCTTTATTTGTGAAATTAATATCTTTTCACTTTGGACTCCGAGTATAGCAAATGATATGTCCGTTTTAATCATCTCGACGAGCCCGTCGCAATGGTGTAGTCCAATTCCTTATTTGAGATACTTTTATTTGATGGAAAATTGCATACTCCTGCAACACAGGTGAGAACACCAAAACTCGTAGAACTCGTTAGAATCAAAACCTACAACTATGCTTTGTAATTCATTTTATATCATTTTATATAATAGTTGATGATTATAGTTGGTGTTTAATGACCGTCAACAACAAGCAATATTATCTCCACGCAATGATTGGGTCGATATGATTAACATGAAGATGATAAATCATTTCCATTGGGATGAGATGGTGTACCATAGCTTTGACAGTGCGGCGGATGATCCGAACAACTACTACCCATCTGAGTTCCTTAACACTTTGACCTATAACGGTCTCCCTCCACATGTGTTAAAGCTCAAGATTGGGTGCCCAGTTATATTGCTTAGGGACATCGACCCTGCAGGTGGACATTGTAATGAAACATGATTGGTGATTCGAGGGTTCCAACGGAATACCATCGATGCAGAAATTATGGTGGGGGACCATGCTGGAAAGCGGATCTTCCTACCACGGATTCCGTTGTGCCCCTCTAATGACGAGATGTTTCCGTTCCAATTCAAGAGAAAGAAATTTCCTATTAGGCTCAGTTTTGCCATGACGGTTAACAAGGCACAAAGGCAGACTATCCCCAATGCTGGTGTGTATTTGCCCGAACCAGTGTTTTCTCATGGTCAGTTGTATGTTGCACTTTCTAGAGCTACTGCGAGATCGAACATTAAGATCCTTGCTATCTCAACCGGTGATAAGAAGGATAAGAAAATAAAGGCAACAGTAAATGGTACATACTCAAAAAATATTGCCTACAAAGAGGTCCTAACTTCATAAAAGGTATTGTCTTATTTTTTACATGTGTTATATTTCTTACATTCGTATCCTTTATTATTGATATTTGTCACATCTATCTGTATGTCGGGTAATAAAGAGTCAAAAAATAGGAGACAAGTAACTTATAACTTGTTGACATGTTGATTAGATGTCACAATTTGATCAGGAAAAATCCTATCAAATCTGGATCCTTTAAAGTTACCTGTATTATATGAACAACTTGTGAATTTTGAGTTTATAATTTTTTTGGCATTGGAAGGTGCGGTTGAGATGGCATTATCTAAATTATATATACAAGTCCAATGGTAGTGATGGTTTTTATTTCACCAGAGAATATCCAAAGCGTATCTGCCTTCATCGTTCTTGTTTTGATCACGATCAACTCATGTACTTGTAGCTCTCAATGCCGTGGGCATTGGACCATAACAAGGACACCCCACTTCGTCCACCGATCGGTCTTTGGGAGCTAATGCACTCCACACTCGTGAGATATTTGTATTCCCGTAGCAATGCACGGGCACTCAACTAGTATATATATAAACTGCAAAGTGTTACAATCTTTTTTCATGATTCATTCATCTAAAAAATTATGTTTTTGGCGAAAAAGGTTTATAGTTTGAAATACATCAAATCATGTTTTTACGTTTCAGTTGGAATTTTTTTGCTCACCTATCACTATAAAATCTGCCTTCAAAAATAAAAAGAAATAACACGTTCATCATGTTTTCTGGTCGCTCACTTGTCCGACCACGTGACAAAAGTAAAAGGTAAAAAAATGAGGCAAAAAAAGGAAAACCGACCACGTAAAAGAAATACAAAATCAGACAAAAGAAAGGCAAAAAAAAAAAAAACAGTTGAAGCCATTGAGAGCCGACCACGTGAGGTGAAAAAAAAGAAAAATCATCCGAATGCTAGCTGGGCCTGCATAGGGCCACCAGCATTGGTCGTGGGCTCTGGTGTTGCTGTGGTGGGAGTGGGTACCAAATAGCTATTTGATGCGAATGGGCTGTAGTCTAGTGGTAGAATTGTCCAGTGGGACACTATCCACCAGAGATCAAATCCTCTGGTGCTACGCACCTTTCCTGTGATTTTTTCGGAATTTATCGGCATTATACATTAAGTGGTAAGCGACGTTCGCGTCGTCGTTCGAGTCGACGACGAGACGCCAGCGGTGACTTCGGGAATCGACGAGGCGTTAGTGGTGACTTCAGGAATCTCTAGATCTACTGGCTTAGTCCTTCGAAGGTGCTCATAGAGGTAGGGTTTGCGTGCATGTGTTCATAGCGATAAGTGTGCGTGCATGTTGTGAGCGTCTGTGTTATACTGGGTAATTCTAAAATAAAATAGTTATTTGGTACTCGGGGACCAAATAAAGTTGTCCAATATAAATAATACTAGAAAATATGCCCGTGCGTTACTACAGGTAAATAATAGAATTTGATGATACCTAGAATCGTGGTGAGGGATTTGTAGTGCTGACAATGCAAGAAAAACAAGATTTCGCTTCATCTTATCAACCGGGAGTAATGAACTTGTGGGTGCACAAGATAGGATGCATGGGTCTCTCTTAAACCTCTGCCGCCTGGTGGAAGTGGAACTGGTGGTCCACGAGATGAGATGATGATCTATAGAAGAGAACAAAGGAGGTGATGCTGATCTCCAGAAAAAAAAAAAGATCCTTTTGATCTTCACATCCTTTTTAGCGTTGAAGGGCCTATTGCAGAACATATCAAAAAGAAGCTGGTGGTGACCTCTGAAATGAAAAACAAAGATCAAAACAACAAATATATCATGAGTTGATGTATAATTTGAATCAAAGACCACACTGTTAGGTTCTTGGGTGGTGATCGATATGCACGGCTATAGCAGAGAACCGAAGATTTGGATGTTTTTTTTCGGAATGAGGTTCAGTCAGGCCTACGTTTTCTATACCGAAACGGTTTGGGTGTGCTGAAGGGCTGGTTTGTCAGCAAAAAAAAGTATCAAACGAACCAGCAAATCAAAACATGGGCTGAGATTACTGCAGGCGGCTGGCCCATTGCTATTAGTGAACAGACTTTAATCAAATACCAGGAATCCAGGAATCCAGCGGACAAAAAGGTTAGCTAAAGTTGCTACCAATAGCCAGGAACAACTGTAGGCTTCAGTAAAATATCATATAATTTTCAGATAATACTATGTCCTAAGGATCCAATCGTGATGTCATACTAAGCCCTAGAGATATGAGATTTTGATTGCAAAATTGCAGAGCACCTATAAGACTAAAATAGTCCACAAATCTAAAGCAAAACTATTACTAAACATTAATACTATCTGATAAACTAAGATCAAGTCAGCAATACTACCAAAAAGCATGTGCAAATGGCCTTCCAACCGAAGTAAAACTAATTAGCATTTGTTAATGGCCACAGTGAATGGAAGTAGAAAAGAACTAATGGCATACAGTGAAAATAAAAAGGATTCTTCAGTTAAAAAGCATCCAATGCTCCAGACACTGAAATCAAATCAAAAAAATTTAACTGGCTTTGTAATGTGGCACGGCAACATATTTTGAAATTATTTTCAAGGAAACCTTTGTCTAGACACTTTGAGGAAACCTTTGTAGTTAAAAAGCAATTATTCTCTAGACACTTTGAGGGTAAAGACTTTAGAAAGTAATTGTAAATATTGATACTTTTATCTATAATCTTGGTCAAACTTTTGAAAGATTGACTAAACATATAGCTACAATTGCATCCATTCTAGACAGAGGTAGTACATAAGAAGGTACAGCATACCCGCTGGCTGATGTATTCAAGCTGCTCATAAAAGAATCTTGGATGCTCAAACTTATGTTTTGACAGGTGCAAAAAAGCACAGCTGCAAGGAAACAACACACCATGATGGCCAATATGACTTCTTTGTTGTAAATGTAATGGAAGATAAGTGGATTTCTCTTTCTATGTCATGAAGGGAATACATATTACTGATAAACCTGAACTCTTGCTACAACTGAAAATTGGTATGTGATTAAGCCTGAGTGTACAGTACCGCAATGTGTGATGACCAAAATAAATATTTGTGTATCACTACATTCAAACCTAGCAATTTTTCAAATGTCATAAACCAACATTGTTGGCTAGACTTCACTATATCCCATCACGAGTCATATACCACTTAGATAAGATATGGTAATACCAATCATTCAGGCAGCACTTCAATGCCACAAATACACTCACTGCAATTTCACAGTCCATCCTCTAAACCATATTCCCTCATTACAGATACATATATTATATGGGAGTAAAAATGGCATTCTCATGCAGAGTCAAAAGGACATGTATTTTCAGCTGTGTTGTTATCTACATGTAATAGTCAGGTTGTGCACTACATTTCCTTTCTGATTTATGATTCTAGCTAACAGCTCTAGAAAATATAATTTCAAAAGGCTAGTTATGTATGATTATGGTTAATTGCCACAAAAAATAGAATTTGAAAAGGCTAACTCTGAATAAGTACGTGGATAGCAGCTAAACATATTCAGAGAACTGTTTGACATCTGCAGTTAAAAAAATAGACCAATTGCAATTCTTGGTACTCTATTTATTTAACTGAAAGGGATTGAAGTTAGCAGACATAATACATGTAATTATTTCAGAACCGAATACAAATAGCCAATTAGATTAAGATGGTTTGCGGGCTCCGTTTCACACAGCAGGAAGGGAAGAGAAGGGATTCCCATACCTGGTGGTTCTCATCGCTGGTAAAGTGCAGGAGAAGGGAAGACGAGGGAAGGGCGCCCTGTAGGAGGACCGCATCGATCGTGGTGCGGAGCCCTGAGGCGACAGCGTGGTTGCTGTCTTGCGCTGAAGCTGCACGCACCTCAGCACCGATGAGTACGACGAGCTCTGCGCCGCCGCCAGAGCAGGAGGTGGCGCAGGGCTCGTCGTACTCATCGGTGCTGAGGTGCGGTTGGGATGGCGGCGTGGCTGAATCCGAAGGATGCAGACACGGAGGTTGTGTTCGAGCTGGTTCTATCACGTTGAGCTGCGTGCAGGCGTCGAGCGCCAGCGAGGAGGCGCTGCGGTGGCGCCGCGGAAAGGGGACGAGCGCGCGGCGATGTGGTTGCGCGGTGAAGGGAAGATCTGGTGCCTGCTTGGTCTGCGGTTTTTCCTTTTTCCCTTCTACGGAGCCGGGAGTCTCAGGTCGAGGCGAAGGAGGAGCGTCGTGGACTCGTGGGTGTTCTCTGCGGTTTCTTTTTTTTTTTTTTGGAGCCGGAGTCTTTACAGGCGGGTGAACCCAAATAGCCTCGGCTGGACAAAAAAATTGCTGGACCAAAATTGCTGAACCAAGAAACTTGGCTGAAAGTTTTGCCTCTTTTATTATTAGGTATAGATATAGATAATATATAGGTAATAGATAATACATAATAAAAATATATAATAGATAAGTTTTTAGATAGATAATTAATAGATATATAGATAGTAGATATAGACTAGTAAAAATGCCCGTGCGTTGCAACGGGACTTTCAATTTGTAAATATATGCTCGTGCTAATTGCTACAGCAAAAAAGCATGAAATTAATCAGACTTAAAAAAATGTTCCACTTTAAGTTGCTGCATTTGCTTGTACAATTCGCTTCGGTATGTCAGCCACCAGAATACATAAGTTTTATTGTTGAATTAACAAAAAGTGCTTAAATCTGTACAATTAATACTTCCCAGTTTTATTGGATATCACCTCCCTCATCTGACATCTCCAAAATAGATAGCCAAGCACATGCACACCTTTCAAAATAGTATGCCTATCAGTGTTGGAATTTACGTATACATGATCATATAGCAAGGTATGTTTCATCCAAATTATCCCAAATTAATTTTAGAATGGACCATAATGTATTAATGATTGTAGCATAATTGGGTAACAGGTGTTCCACAGTTTCCAAATCAGTTCGGTCTCATCATGAGCTCTATAAAAGGTATATTTAAGCTCCTGTATCGTTCATTAAGCTGGATATGAAACAGCCCATCAGGATAAACATCACAAGCAGATTCACTGGACTCATCATTGTCCACAAACTCTAGACCAGGGTTTGATATCACCTCCTGCATGAAAATGGAGTAATCAACTCCTACAGTTTACATGTTCAGACCATTTATCTAAGCAGCTAGTATTTAAGTTATGTGCCCATAGGCACAAGTTTGAGACACTGATCATACATTAGACTTATCAAGGGTGATATGACCACCACGATCTTTGTTGTTAATAGAGCTGGGATTCCAGCAAAGTTACCCATGCGAGAAAAGGAGGCCAAAACTGCTATTCACGTAGAGAAAAAATAATAAATTATAGAATATAAAGGGGCATTACAGAAAACATACCTTATCCTGTCACCAACCAACAAATGAGATTGGGGTCTCAGTTTGAAACAAAAATCAACAGCCACTGGCACCCCGGGACCACCAGGAGCTGATGAACAAGGAAACGAAGTGCTCGCTTCCTGACCAGATTCCTTTCTGTGACCAGTGACATGATCAACAATGCTGGACTGCCTAAGCCCCTCCCAAACTAACACAATGAATTGTGTTTTTCACCAATATATATAGTCTGCAAACTAACACAATGAATTAGAGCCTGAATCAGATATTGCATAAGCAAAGGTGCACTTAAATAACACACATAAACCTGTAAATTAATCACCAATATATATAGACTGCAAACCAACACAATGAATTAGAGCCCAAATCAGATATTGCATAAGCGAAGTGCACTCAAATAGCACATATGAACCTGTAAATTAATATCTCATAGGACATATGCTCGTTCGTTGCAATGGTAATAAAATCTTAATTGCTTCATGTGTAATTAACAACACAGATTAAGCTAGGTAATTATTTATATCTTCCCTCAACTGTTGTTTATACCACTATGCGGTCACCAAAGACAAAACAGCCAACTGTTGCTTTTCCACCTCAACATCCAAAGAAAATAGCATGACGTCTTCTGAAACTCTTCCATCTTCCCTCGAATACATAGGACCAAAGAAGCAGTAGCAACCCAAACTCTTTCCTCCCTGGTGGCCCCTTCTTGAAAAATCAAAACAGTTGTAATCCCTCAACCAACACTTTTAGCTACTCCATCAAATCATTTTTTATTCATCAGTTCTACATGTCATGTATCTTAGTTATTCTCCATCAACCACAGCAAACCGCAGCCTGGGCTCCTCTTCCTCTATCTTCCTCAATGCCATATTCAACTCTAAATTGCTAGCATGAATAGCAGACTCTTGGTCCTCTAATATATAGCTCTCATCCTCGCCAAAATCATGCAGCAACATAGCTTGGTGCTGGCTGTGAATAGAATGGAAATAGTAGAAGCTTCAAGGATATCTCCAGAAATCTAGACAAGTATCAATGTTTCAATGCACAAGGAAAAATATTCCTATAAAAGTTTCCAAGTTCAATACAACGATCATCTAGTCAAATGAGACTACATCCGCAAAAATGTAAAGCAGGAGAGTTTGCCTAACTAAATTGAGATGTAGGATCTAAAATAGATAAATGTTATTCATCCAGGTTAACTATTCATATCCACTATTCTGGCGCTTTTGGTATATGGCCCCATGAACAGCCTAGAATGCATTTTTAGAACACTTAATTACCATATAACATCAGAAAGAAACCAAAAATATTGGACGTACCACTCTAACCAGTGAGGCAGGAATTAGTTGGCTCAGTTCAAGCTTCATTCTACAAGGCTAAAGCAGAAGAAACAGTCACATCATGGAATATTACTAATTGGGCGTTATTCAGCTGTCATGCCTTCACCCTTCATTACATATAACTGAGAGATGGTCTAATAGAGAGAAGCAACTCCCTGTATTCGCCCTGCATATCCATAGGTCAAAGATGATTCAAGGAGTATCTATGTGTAATGTCCAGCACAATTCCAAGTATTGATGTTGATTCATATAGTTCAAACCAACCATCTAAGCAGACCACAACATCCGGGACAGAGTTGATAGTTTTGCAAAGATGTTAGAACCATATACATGAATCATTTGCATAATATAATGCACACAAGTAGTTCACATATAAGTTTATGACACTGACCACATGTAGAACAAAGGGGCCTGTTGGAACAGCAAGCTGCAATGGAAATAAATTTATGATGATCTTGAAATACCTTCTGTTATAGCAGTCCTTGATTAACTTCCACCCACTGATCCACCTGCTCAAAGCAAACTGTTTAATAAATTGTGTTGTTAGTAAAATATAATCTTTAAGTTACTAACTTACATCTTATGACACACAAGCTAAAGGAGATATATTAATGGAAGTATCAAGTTATAGATTGAAACAATAAAGTAAAACATAAACAGGAAACCATCAAGAGGCTAACTGGAGGTGTTAAAGATGTACAGATAAGCATATTGGCTTTTCAGTAAAATTGGTGGCGCCATAAATCTGTGATATTCATACTGAGATATATGCAGCCATAGAGAAGAGAAGCATAGACTACAATTGACACAGATTAAAAATAAATAAATAAATAAATAAATAAAGGGAAAATAGCATGATCAACAAACCTTGCCTAACTGTGGCAGCATGCAGCAATATGACTGCCTTTTCAAATCCGCAGAGATCAGGAGCACGGTTGGCAACTTATAACAAAGATTGATGTGTTCTCTCGAATTAAAAAAATCCTCCAGCTCTTAATAATAGGGAAAACGAGGAACTTGTGTTGGACTTGGACACGCCAGAGACATATCTAATACAGGCCAGACGATCTCATACAGCTAGACCATAGTCTCTGAGAGTACTTGCTAGCTCTAGCATTGTCGATGTTGCCATGGTGAAGCTGCTGCTCTGGCATTCAGCGTCAAGTAGTACACCCAGCCGCCCGGTGCGCGCGTCAGAACGCGACCCCGTGTGTCGCCTGCATCCGGAGGTCCCAAACGGCAATTCTTCCTCTGTGGCTGTCGGCCGAAGATCCGATTCTGGTAGCTCCGGCCGGTCCTTCGTTCTTCCTTGTTTGGAGCTCCTCGAACCTGTGGTCGGACGGGAGGAGCAGCCGTCGGCCGTCTTGCGTGCAGCACCGGCATGGGACGGCGCAGCGGCGAGGCTGCGCGTGGACAGGACACAGGAGAGGAACGGCCGCGTGCGGCGTCGCCGGCGCACCTCGAGGTAGGAGTGGTGGCATGGGAAGGAAGCGGTGTGGCGGCGGCACGGGTCAGAAGTGGAGGCGCCGGTGGCGCCGGGCCGGAAGCGAGCGGCGGCGGCACGGAGCCACGGAGAGATGACGGGAGGGAGGAGTTGCAGCGGCGGCGTGTCGAAAAATTTTTTTGTAGTGGGCCGATCGCGAATGGGCCGAGATGAGCGAGTGAATTGAACGGACGGTTGGGCCGCACGAAAAAGGCTGGACGAAAGGAATGGGCCGGACGAAAATCGGGGGGAGAGAAACTCTTCCCTTTTAAAAATTAGGTATAGAATAGATGGTTATCTCTATCTCTACCTAATAATAAAAGACGAAAATTTCAGCCCATCTATTTTCGTCCATCCATTTTTTTTGTACATCTTTTTTTTGATCTGTCTTCCTCTAACTACTAGATATCGCGCTTATATGAGGCTCATTGTGTCCAGCATGGTATAGAGCCAGATTCTAAAACGGATTGATTCATGTACGTGACTCGAACTCATCAGAGTCCTAAATTAAACAGAAAATGATACAAATAGAAATCAATTTAGAAACATAAATAGAAAAAGGATACAAGTAGTCCCACTTCTAATTGCCATGAGTTCAAGTCCTACACGGATTTTCCAAAACAATTATATATCTATCTATTCTTTCCTTTCTAATATTATTTCTAATAAAAATATATTGTGAGGAGTTTATTTGATTTGCCGTTCTTTATTTTTTTTTATTTTCTGTTTTTTATATAGCGTTGCTCCCTCCTACTCAAAACTGGCCAATACGTAAGCATGCATCTATCCAGTTACGTGCATAAATAAATCATCTAATTGGTAGGTAACGAGTCTTTTATTCCCTTTTTCACCCAGCCAGTTCATCTTTGACTTGATTTTGTTATTTCTCTCTTAATATTCTCAAATCGAACATAAAGTCCAAGGTATTTACGATACATTGTTTTCAAATTCCATAATTGTTGTTTTGATCTATTTTTTTGTGACTATATGTTTTTGGTCCAAAGGGCATGAACCAGAGTGCACCCAGCCACCACCACAGTTTGCCTATCTGGTTTTTAAATAACATAGAAAAAATCAACAAGCAAGTAAGGGAAGCTCGGCGGGCATATATATATAGAAATAAAACACGTAAATCTACATCTATTATTCATTGAACGTCTTCTTTCTCCATTTCTATTTATCGTTTTTTGTTATTTTCACCATAAATATAAAAAATAAAAAATATTTTGATATTTGAGCACTCGACCTTTTCTTAATATAAAAATAGACATTTTCACCTCTAAATTATTGATGTGGTAAATCATTGATGTAGTTTTAAATCTAAACAAATTCTATATTATTACAACATGAAATAGCCAATGGTCCAATTAATTAAATCATAAACTAAAATCTTGAACAGTTTATTGTCCAGTTTAGTTAGACAAATACTATGATTCACTTTATCAGTACCAGTGAAACACATTATGAGGATTACCATGTGGAAAAATAGAAGAGTTCTTCTAGGCCAGTCCTTTGATGCAACGGTAACTAACTCCTTGCTGACTATATATAAAAAAGTAGAATTACAAAATTTTATGGGTCTAGAAAAATGTCATCGAACTCGATATTAAACTGTAACACGTACCAACGTATAGGTAGTGTGAAATTAAAATTATTATATATTTACTAAATATGTTCGTGTTGCAATAGGAGAAAAAAATCTTGATTTTAATTTGATACACATTTAATAAGACATCTTCATATTACCATTAACATTAAAAAATTTTAGAAGGAGAAACCATAAATATGTAATTATTATATGGGTCAGCATTTTTTATAAATGTTTGGGAGTTTTTTCTTTCCCGTTGCAACGCATGGGCATGTTTGCTAGTATTCAATAATAGACTAAACTCTAGTCCGGTGATTCAAATGGAAGAAAATTTGGTGCAGGGTGCAGACCGGGAGAGAAGGCCCATCTCGGTCTGCCCATGTGAAAATGAAAAGCACAGTAAAGCAAGCAGCCCAATCGGCCCCGCCAAGAAAATCCGAAGCCCACGAAGCCCAGCGAGCCCTTCTCCGCTAGGCTAGTATTAGTACGCGGCCAGCCGCCAGAGGCGGGTTGGAGTTGAGCACTTGAGTTCCCCTTCTACCCTTCACCTCCCGATTGCCGCCGCCGCCGCCGCCGCCGCCGCCGCCGCGTCCCTAACCCCAAGCACTCCAGAGCCCCCGTACCGGATCGACGCCATGGTGTCGGAGGCCAGCAAGAAGAAGGCCGCCCAGAAGAAGGCCGCCGCGGCCGCCAAGAGGGGAGGCAAGGCCGCGGTAGCGTCCTCGTCGTCTTCATCTGCGGCCGCGGCCGCAGATAAGGCTGCGAACGGCGTCGCGGCGCTCAAGCTATCAGACCGCACCTGCACCGGGGTCCTCGCGTCTCACCCGCTCTCCCGCGATATCCACGTGAATACCCCTTTCCGATCGAACCCTCGTCTTCCTGTTCTTTCGTGATTGCGCGGTGTGAATCTTTTACATTCGTGAACTCGCCCTAGACGCGGAGGATCTAGCAGTTTTTTTCCTATTTGTTACATCGCATACCCCATACGCATACTGGGTCAAGTTTAGGACGCTTGGATTCGCCTGACATCTTTGATCGATCTCTAGAGATCTCTACTGCTATGTTTCATTCCACAGCGAACAGATCTGTCTCCTAGACTGGTTTTGATATGCGCACCGACCTTTGATATTTGAATTAGTAAACTATTATTTATTTGGTTAGATATGTTCCGCAAACATGGCGAGGGGGAAATAGTTTTCAGGGGGCAGCGAACTGAAACTTGGAATTTCATTTTGTTACTGAATAAAGAGAGACACATAATAAAGGGACAAAATGAACGAATCCCTCTGGTAAGGCATCCAGTATCTTTGTATGTTATGCTATATCTGAAAACAGAGATTAAGCCCCCACCGTGTTCTATATGCCTACTACTTTTCCTTCAGAAAAGAACAAGTGATAATATTCCTCGTCGATATCTTGCTTCCATTCTTTTTAATTTGCCTGGAATTTCTGCTTCTAGGTTAATTGTTACCTCTCTAGCACAATCTCTAAATCCTGTTGTGAGCACTATATATGCCATTGATCATTGTCTTTAATAGGTTGAGGTCCTGGTCCTCACTAAATGGATGTATTTGAAGCAGTGAAATTCAATTACCATGTAAATGGTAGTCAGTTGGCGATATAACTTGGAACAGATAGTCATGACAACAGTTCCATGTGATGTTCAAGTTTGGTTTCTATGTAGATTATTGTTATGGAATACAGGCAGTAGCTTCATTCCTATGACTTGTCCGGGTCTTCCTTTTGCCATTAAAGGAAGTGAAAGAACTTTGGCCTCTAAATTAGGACTCTTCAATATTTGGGTGCTGCATCCCCTGATGATTTGTTTAGCCCTTTTCTGATTGGTGATTACCTAGTAACTGTAATTTATGTTTTGGATCTTGCAGATAGAGTCTCTTTCTCTGACATTCCATGGGCATGACCTTATTGTGGATTCTGAGTTGGAGCTGAACTATGGGAGGTAAAAACATAAATACATAATGCTAATTCAGTTACGAGCAGGTATGCTGTTGGAGCATGTCACTGATACCTCTTATCTGTTACATTTTTATTTGATATATCAGGCGATACGGTTTGCTTGGGTTGAATGGCTGTGGGAAATCTACTCTTCTCACAGCAATTGGCTGCAGAGAACTTCCTATCCCTGAACACATGGATATATACCATCTAAGCCATGAGATTGAAGCTTCTGACATGTCGGCACTGCAAGCTGTTGTTACATGTGACGAAGAAAGGGTGAAGTTGGAAAAGGAAGCTGAAATTTTGGCTGCACAGGTTGAGCTCTTGGAATCACATAATTGTTACTTTCACATGTTCCTTCTCACAGCCTTTCTCATGATGCAAGCTATAAGTTAATGCTGGTGGCATTTTTAGGACGATGGCGGCGGCGAAGCTTTGGATCGTGTTTATGAGCGTCTAGATGCAATGGATGCTGGAACTGCAGAAAAGCGAGCTGCTGAAATATTATTTGGTCTGGGTTTTAATAAACAAATGCAGGCAAAGAAAACTAAAGATTTCTCTGGAGGTTGGCGTATGAGGATTGCTTTGGCAAGAGCATTGTTTATGAATCCAACAATCCTTTTACTTGATGAGCCTACAAACCATCTCGGTAAGTCTTGGAAAATCTAAAATCAATGGAAGTGTAATTAGAATACTATGTTTTCAGTGGACAGAAATTTAATTGGAACCCTGCTATCAGAGAAATATTTATTTATATAAGTTGTTGGAAATTCATATCCATATGCACATTTGCACAGCCTTACATTTCATTAATTAGTAAGGCAGTTTCCTTCAAGCATCGGTAGATGGATTTACCCAAACATAAAATGATACCTTGTGAATTCTTATGCACATTTGCACAGCCTTTATACTTTTGAATAATACTGCCAAAATTCAAGAATTCTTATGTGTCCTGTCAGAGTTTTTTACAGGCTGTTTTCAACTCTGTTCTTGAAGGCATTGTTTTCTAATTCTTTACACTCATTTGCAGATCTTGAGGCTTGTGTCTGGTTGGAAGAGACACTAAAGAAATTTGACCGCATACTTGTTGTCATATCACACTCTCAGGATTTTCTAAATGGAGTGTGCACTAACATTATCCATATGCAAAACAAGAAGCTCAAGTTATACACTGGTAACTACGATCAGTATGTTCAAACTCGCTCCGAACTTGAAGAGAATCAAATGAAGCAATACAAATGGGAGCAGGAACAGATTGCTTCAATGAAGGAGTACATTGCTCGCTTCGGTCATGGTTCTGCAAAGCTTGCTCGTCAGGCTCAGAGCAAAGAGAAAACTCTTGCAAAGATGGAGCGAGGTGGTCTCACTGAGAAGGTTGTTAGGGACAGAGTTCTAGTGTTCCGGTTTACAGATGTTGGCAAGCTTCCTCCACCGGTGCTGCAGTTTGTTGAAGTCAAGTTTGGGTATACACCAGATAATCTCATATACAAGAGTCTTGACTTTGGTGTTGATCTTGACTCTAGAATCGCATTGGTTGGTCCCAATGGGGCAGGGAAGAGCACTCTTCTAAAGCTTATGACTGGTGACCTTGTTCCATTAGATGGAATGGTTCGGCGCCACAATCACCTGCGCATTGCGCAGTATCATCAGCATCTGGCTGAGAAGCTGGATCTGGACATGTCAGCTCTGGCTTACATGATGAAGGAATACCCTGGGACCGAAGAAGAGAAGATGCGAGCTGCTGTTGGCAGGTTTGGCCTCTCAGGAAAGGCACAGGTGATGCCGATGAAGAATCTTTCTGATGGGCAAAGGAGCCGCGTCATCTTTGCATGGCTGGCATATAGGCAGCCGCAACTGCTCCTGCTCGATGAGCCGACGAACCATCTGGATATTGAAACCATCGACTCCCTGGCAGAGGCACTGAATGAGTGGGATGGTGGTTTGGTCTTGGTGAGCCATGATTTCAGGCTGATCAACCAGGTTGCTCAAGAGATCTGGGTGTGTGAGAATCAGGCCGTCACAAGGTGGGAAGGTGATATCATGGATTTCAAGGCACACTTGAAGAGCAAGGCTGGTTTATCTGATTAGAAGGCTTTTTCTAGCAACCATGAGCTTATTAACTCTGTATCACGAAGTCCCAGTTTTCCAGTAGCAAACTATCGGAGATACTGTTATTGTGTCGGATTCCTTATGATTTGCATCGCAACCAGAGTACCTTATACAACCTGGATTATTTATTTATATATATTTTTTTGAAATGTTATGTGTACTGTAAGTTTTGTAGATTTTGAAAGTTTGGATTTGTCGAAGTTACTGGATTTTTTTTTATCATAGTCAGCATACAACTTAAATCTTAGTTTCAAATTCAGCTAAAATTTGGTTCACAAAAAAATGGTTTTGTTAATCATTTGAAAAATTTGCTACATTTTACATTACTAGTATATTGTCTGTGCTAACGTTATGGTGACATTTAAGATAGCATAAAATCAACAACACTCCCTCGTTTCTAAATTGTAAAGTCGTTTTGACTTTTTTGGTTCATCTATTTTGCTATGTATCTAGACATATTATTATATCTAGATATATAGAAAAAATGGATGTATCAAAAAAAAAAGTCAAAGCGACTTTATAATTATAATTTGGAAGGAAGAGAGTATATGTTTTAGTGATTTTGGAAAAAATGGTATCTATAATATAGTGGATACATACACAAGTTTTTCATATATACAACAAAAAAAGTACTAATGGAATAAAACCATGCATTATTGTGTGTTAAAAGAGAGATGGCTTCTCTGGTCAGTCAGTCACGTTGATGCTCTCGTCATCGTCCTCTATTTCTCTCCTTTATACTGACTAGTCAGCAAGATTCTCTCCTCTATAGTCAATTCTCCCGCATCCATCCATCCTTTATATCATACTCTATCCACTGTGGAGCCCATTTATCACTTTATCTAAATATATTCTTGTGAGATCTAGTTTTGAAGGATTTATTGCAACGAATTTAATGGTGCAATTGGGATTTAATTTGAATTTATGGTTTATGAGTTAAAACATTTTTTTTAAGGATTACACCAGTGGGGCCCACACTCCCTCTCTCCTCCCTCTCACATGCTCCCTTCCCTGCCAGGCGCGCGCGCTCGCCATGCTGCTGTCGTGGTGGGGCCACCAGCACCAGCAGAATAGCGCAGCAACTCTAGGAAACGCCACCAATACCGGGAGTCAGAGTGTTGGCGGGATTTTAACGTATACCGCTGCAGCTAGTTTTATACGCCATTTGCTGGCGTGGCTGTCTACCGGGTTCCTTTACAGGACCCGATGCAGATGGTCTTAGTTTTGAAATGGTTTAAATGCTGCTACTGCTTCTCTGATCCAACCAAGAACAGTGCCATGAAACATTCTTCAAACCAATAGATTTATTAGCGCAATTAGCACCAACACTTTTATAGAAAAAAAATCTATCACATTCAGGTGGGAATGGGACGCAGATGCAATTTATCTGTGCTACGGACATGCTGAAACATTTCAAGGGCCTGTTCCAGAAGTCTAAAACTCATTATTTGGTCAATTTGATCCTCAAATATATTGCATCAAATATTCGCTAAAATTAAACACCACCAGGACGCATCCTGATTCCCAGCAAGTAGAACTGAACTGACCTTATTCTCAAAAAAAAGAACTGAACTGAGCTCGAGGAGTTTCCCGAACATATGAAGAATCGAGGCAAACAATATCGAATTCAAACTGCTGTTGGACTGCTACTACTACAGATAGAATCATACCCAAACTAAATCACAGGTATTCTGAATACCACAATACAAGCCCCAATCCGGCGACAGCTGCCGATTTCCCTCCCAGCAGGACATAGCAACACGAAAAAACAAGACAAGAGGATGGCACCAGGGCCGCATGAGGCGTGGCATACCGCGAGCGCATCGATCTGGACAAAGATAGCGTTGATGGTGCGGTAGGCTAGCTCGTTGAAGGCCGGCTCGATGAAGCGGCAGGGCCACATCAGGACGATGAGAATGTGGGCAGGAGGCGCGGCTGTGACTCCGCCCGCCGAGAGAGGATCGCCTGAGAAGAATCTTATGAAGAGCCGGAGAAGAAGGGGCTAGAGAGCAGATGGAGAAGAAGGTATATAGCGTGACTCCGGTCACCAGATCCGCCTATCGCCGACGAGCCGGAGAACACCGCCGGAGCTGGAGAGGTCACCGCTGCCCAGAATCAGGAGGCGGCGGCGGGAAGTTGCGCGTTCTCCTTTTTTTCCCTTCTGTGAACGTTTAGCGGAGAGGATAGATGACGCCTCGACAGACACGCGTGATTGGCGTGCCGCGGTGCCGCGACTCGTGCGCGGGAGGTTGAGGGTGGAGGAGGATGTGTGACACTTTTGATCTGTACCGTCTGATGTGAATGAATAAGGAGAGAGAGTGTATGAAATTAAATTTAGGTTATTCATTTTAATTATGTTGGTTTTCTGGGTATAATTATGTGGGTGGATGAAGGGGGCTTCTCAGCGGAGATGTTTATTGTGTGTAGCTGTAGCAAAGAAAAGTTGGTGTATTAGTAGGTTGATGATTGTCTGACTAGTAGCGTGCTGGTACGTTGTAATGGGATAACAGAATTTTATAATAAAAATACACAGATGTCATGATAAGTACATCTCACTATTGTATTGCCATCTTAGCCACCTTTAGCCTACAGTGAGACCCAATGCCCCTTGCTAGTATGTACTTGCCATGGTATGCACTTGCCATGGCCGCTATTATGGTCTCTCCACGTGGGAGGCTCAAGGCTCCACCATTTTTTTATTGTGATACATAGTACGCACACATACGTCCCCATCAGAGTAGAACCATAGTCTTGCTGAGCTCACAACGCTCTGGAATGCCGGTGTTAGTGAACCACCCCGAACGCTAGCCATGTTTTGGTCATCCCAAAGATCCCTAGGTTGCCTTGTCGCATATGCAATGCCAGGACAGTTGTGTAGCATGCTGCTGCCGTGTGGTGATGTTCTGGTCAACTCTAGCCACCTTCTGCGATGAGAGACTATTGATATCCGCTGTGACCCCGTCCACCTCACGGCATAGATGGGTTTTCTAATATGTTTTTCTACGATTTACTGTGAACACGAGCTCCCCACAAAAATAGGCTATTGTTTGGCTAGATGCATTTATCTAGGAAATAGAAATTATGCAACATGTGATGTACCACTTGTACATGGTAACAAAATTTATTCACCATTTTTTTAGTTTCTCTAGGATTTATTATGCAACTTTAAAGTACCAACCATTTTGATCATCTTAAAGAAAAAAGAGAAAGATATTAGGCATTTTACATTAGAAACCCTGCACTATTTCTAAATCAGACATGTCCTTCTCTATTTTTCTTTCTCTCTATCACTTTGTGAATTGTATCCCTCCGTTCTTACATATTCTTGCATGTAACTCCTCTTCTTGTTCACATAGACACAGCAGGACAACACGCTCACGGATGGCCACTGCGATTGGGAGTACGACCTGTCTCCACGGTGCAGTCGTGTTTGTTGAGCTGCGCGTCCTAAGCCTATTCGCACTCTTCATCCTCTAAATGCATCCTCTAGAAGGCCTGATCATCAAGATTCTCTCCTTTATACTCAATTTTTTTCACACCCATCAATCCTCTATATCATTCTCTATCCACTGTAGGATCCACTTGTTATTTTATCTAAATATATCTATGTGAATTCTTGTTTTGAAGAATTTAATGAAATAAATTTAATGGCGCAATTAGAATTTAATTTAGATTTTTGGTTTGTGAGCTACAGTATTTTTTTTGTCTCGTAAAAGTGGGGTCCACCCAAAGATTCCTTCGTGTCCATGCGCCGTCCATGCGCTGCTTTCTCCTGCTTCCTTCTGTGAAGTGCACGTGGTGGGGCCGGGCTGATACCGCATCTCTGGTACAGCGCCAAATGTGACGGACCAGACGCACATACCGGACCACATAGACTCGTTGCAGCTTTATATCCGGTATTTTGTCCCTCCAGGACCGTGTAGCATACAAGGCTGCAGATAACCTAAGCGGCTAAGCATAAGGCTCAGACGAGTAAGCAGCGGCAATCTCAGCCACGTTGCATCTATGCGGTGTTCTTGCCTATGCTTGAGCTCGCCATGCTAGATGTCGACGGGGGAAGGGAAGAGAGGTCGGACTTGGACGGACTAGGACGCACGATGACGACGTGGCAAAGGCGGGCCTCGGTGAGATCCATCGACATGCTACATGTTGACGTTGCAATGGCCTGAGGCGGAGGACCGTCTCCGTTGTTGGATGTGAAGTTATCGCCTTGTAGGTGGGCTCGGTGGCAACCAAGGCTCGGTGCGATAGTGTCCCAGAGGTCGACGATGGTCATAACTGGAACTGGGGTGCTGCGTCAGGCGGAGGAGCAGTAGGATGTCATGGTGGAGTGGCGGTCGTGGCGCCAAGTGAAATTCGTGCTACGCAAAATCCTAATGAATATGGAAGAAACCGTGAATTTCTGGCCGCTGGACGCCGTTGCTTGCCTTTCTTCTAGATGCAAGAGCCGAAAGGCGACTTAAGCACCATGATCCACTATAATGATCGATGACAGCCATAGCGATGATGGTGTCTTGGTGGGGTGGGGAAGAAGGCCATTGCGTCTTATCTCGTCTGTTTTTTTTATGGGTGATTATCACTACAAGGTAAGAAGGGAGAAGAGAAGTATCAAAATCCGGGCTTGCACGTACTGTGATTTTAGGAAAGAGAAGTGGTATTTTTTTCACAAGTATTAACTATGCAGGTATTTTCTTGCACATCTGTTTTCTTCCCTTCCTATTTGGCCGGAGAACATGAGATTTTTCACGAACGATAATTATGCCCGAATGGACGTCCCATTCCCCCTCCTTCCTATTCAGCCGGGGAATGTAAGATTTTTTTTTTTCCTTGCGTGACGGCGAGAGAACCGCGTCAGGCAGAAAAAAAATCGGATAGGGCGTGACCGTGCTGACTCATTAATTGTTCCTTGCGTGAGGCAGAAAACCGCTGATTTTTGTGAGAACCGCGTGAGGCACAAAAATATTGGACAGGGCGTGACGCAAGGCAGAAAATTGGTCGCGCCACTACACGGGGATTGTAGCTTCGACGTCATGGTGGCGATCGAGACTATTTTTATCGCACGAAACCGCTGTCTTCTTTTTAACCGATTTTGTTACGAGAGACTTTTACTGTTCTGATGTCATGAATTTGATATCATTATTTTTATTTGTTTGATAGACTATTCTTCAAAGAACACGTATCATCTTATGACACTGTGTGGCTAGCCTATGTTCTTAGCATCTCGCGTATGACGCTGTACGGCTAAAGTTCATAGCGTGTCTCAAAATAAGGTTGATGGTTCCTATGACGTTGGTAGCCGGAGATTAGGATTTTAAGTTCGTAGAATCTTTCATAAGATGATGGTTGATGGTTCTCATGGTGTTAATAATAAGTGCCGGTTTTTAAAAAATGTTTTGAGAAAAAAATCGTGTTACCTTATTTCGAACATTGACCTCAGAATCTGAGTCATGACCTTCGGCGTCGAGGTTGTATGTCTTAGACCACGTACAACGCCGCTGCTTAGCTAGGCGCTTATGAGCATTTGCATGATTATTTGCCGCCGTGGACGCTCGCCGGGGCGCTTCGACTGAGCGTCGCTGCCTAGCCAAGCGGCCGGCGCCAGGGGATTTTTTTAATCGGAAACTTACAGTTACAGGATGGAAGCAGCAGATTAGCATGGAATGCTAGCGCTTTCCCCATTGTAGGTTAAGGCTCTTAAGCAGTTTGTTCACTATATTCTCTTTCCTTAAGCGCTTCTAGGTTGTACATGCCCTTAGCGCCACAAGCTTTAGGCATCGATCGTTGTGGCCAGGTTAAACGTGGCATTTGTGTGACATAGCTCAGTGTATGACTCGTGAGACATAACGTTGACCTTGACATCGAGGTTTGGTCCAAAAGCCAACCAGCCTGCTCGACTCTACACCATATGCTTTCATCTTCCTAGTTACTGTATGACTTAGATAGCTAGAAACGGTGTCTATATATTTCTTTACTTCCTTGGAATGGTTAAATAATGTTCGAAACTTTTAAGTTGAATGTGTTTTGTATTAGTTTAGCCTTATGTAATAATTGACCTAATTCTCTTAGTTTCAAGGAATGAAGCCAATTTAGTTTTTTATTAAAAATGCATATACTAATAGAATCGGCTTCATGACCTCGCCAACAATTTTGCCACCATCAAAGACCTTGCCGCGATGCAAGACAAGTGTTCAACATTCATTATAGGATTTAGACGGTTTGTTGAGTGCAATTGGCAAAGCCTTTGCCGAGTGCTACACTAGGCATACATCACTGGTCAAAGATTTTGATGACAAAGAGCTCTTTGCCGAGTATCATGGTCGTTGCACTCGGCAAACTGACCTACTTTGCCGAGTGTCATGGTCACTGCACTCGGCAAAGACTGGACACTCAGCAAAGATAGTTCCTAGAAATGTCAAGTTTGGTCACTTTGCTGAGTGTTGTAGTCATTGCACTCGGCAGTTGGTGTTTTTCACCTACTTTGCCGAGTGTCATGGTTACTGCACTCGGCAAAGACTGGACACTCAGCAAAGATAGTTCCTAGAAATGTCAAGTTTGGTCACTTTGCTGAGTGTTGTAGTCATTGCACTCGGCGGTTGGTGTTTTTCTCATGTGCAACACTCAAGAAAAGTGACCAAAACTAACAGTTTTAATTGTTTATTACATTCAACTAATCATATACCACATATATATCACATATTTTGTAACAGAACCGACTAATTTATAAAAGCACAAGTACAAAATCACTCACTAAGCAAGCAATTAGCACACTTGAGCACTTATAAATCCGGTAGTCCATAAAATCATGAAGGATTTCAAACTAAACATCAACAACCAAGATCGTCATGCAGTTTAGCGATCGTCAATCACATGTCACATAGGGTTCGCACATAATCCGATTACATCAGAGTTTTGAAATAAAAGTTATTACAATACCAAGTTCTAAATAATAAATAGCGGAAGTAAAGTAGTTTAAATCTCAACCCACACACGCCAAGTTTTGATACAGTGCCAGATCCTAAGCACATCCACAAAAGCAAGTAGGGAGAAAATAGTAAGAACGACCATGCCCTTGGTCTAATACTCCATAGGGTAGAGACAGGTCTCGCAGTACCCATGGTAGGTATGCCCATCTGCACAAACAACAAGGGAACAAAGCCCTGCGTACGAGAATATACCCAGCTAGACTTATTCGAATACTCAAGTAAAAGACTCCAAATATGATAGGCTTTATCAGTGGCTAGCTTGACTCATCATTGCCAAAGCATAAGTTGAACATTTTAATAAAAGTGAAGTAGTTGGCTCAGCTTAGTTATTTTCTATTCATACTAGATGAGCACCTATACTAAACATTACTTGTTTAGTTATTAATCAAGCAACAGTAACCATATCAAGTATAGTATTTCCATCATCATCATATAATCATCATTTGTTCCATAAACATTGCTATGATGACGTAGCTCAAGTCAAGTGCTCACTATCCAGGAGCGATGGCGATTCAAATTGATTCCTACTGAGCTTAGGAGGTATTCCCCACATAAACCACACTCACCCGTCGGTGAGCTATAGGTCACCATGACACTTATCCGAGAAGAACGCGGTTTCGACTGGAACCACCGTACCCAGGGGCCGTCCGACTGCCTTAGCCAGCCTTGCTGGCCTCGGACTCACTCTTTGCGCCCCTGTAGCCCCCCATCCATCTCCGATACGGTGCGAACGGATCGAACTCCGGCCTAAATAGTGTTAGGCCTCGCGGTCGGAATGACTTATCCGACCAGCTAAATGTGGGGCATGCGTTCAACATGGCTCAAGGGACGTATAACGGTATGGTCTTTAATCAACATAGATGAAGTCACTATAGTCTAAAACCCCATAAGACTCCATCCGGTCTTAATTTTATCACAAGACGTCCATTATCATGATGATATCAACATAAGACATTTCATAAGTATCTAGTAACCATCTATATCTCACAGATGACAGGAAATCCTCTGACTTCTACCGGTCTAAGCAGGGCTAAGCAAATTAACTCGTCCTAGCCTAGCAGGGTATTAAGGTGGGGAAACAAGGTAAACAAGGATATATAATGCATCAACGGTTGCACTCAACTCCTACACCTAATGCATCAATCCAGAAACCATAATTAAAATATTTAAAAGCATAGGTGAGGAATGCTCCGGGGCTTGTCTGGAATCCAACACAAGTCGGTGCTAGTTAGATGATACTCGTTTGGCAAGTATCTCTCTTCCCAGTGCTTGTTTCATCCTTCCATCTTTAGGATTAGTCTACCCAACATCATCCTTGGGTTTTGCTTCAACACCATGTCCTCATCATCTAGCGTACGTAGATGTCATGCAACGATGTATATGTATAAACACATAGAAGTGCAATAGACGAAGCATCACACGCGTGCATTCAACATAACATAAGGTTACACTAGACGGTATGAGCATATTAGAGAGCAAGCTATTCACATCATGCCAAACATCAAGATCATAAGCATATCAAGCATAACACAAAGCACACAAGACATCAAGTGTTCGAACTTAACCATGATCAAGAAATGAGTTACACTTAGCCACACACAAAGTAAAACTATAACTAGCATCTACCAAATTCTGGATGTACATATAGCAGCTGAGTAAATAAATCATATCTAGAGTTATACAACTCTAAATTACTTGCAATGAGCCAATCTAAAAAGCTTATGAAATTATATACAAATCATATTCAAACATCATAGCATGATTCAACCTCTAACATAGCCAAATAATTTAATTTCTCTAATCTGGTCAGGCAATTCCAGGAAGCAGCCATTTCTGAAGCTAAACATTACACAGCCATAACTCACAAACCATAAAGGCTATAGCTATGAAAATTTAACACAATATAGATATGAAAGTTATCTATAACTTTATTATAGACAAGTTTCACATTAAACATCAATTATAAGGTGCAATCATTAAAGTCCTATAAACTATCCAGAAAGCTCCAGAATTGAATAAATAGAGAAATTAATATTTC
Source organism: Chrysopogon serrulatus (assembly GCA_015844335.1). Taxonomy (NCBI): domain Eukaryota; kingdom Viridiplantae; phylum Streptophyta; class Magnoliopsida; order Poales; family Poaceae; genus Chrysopogon; species Chrysopogon serrulatus. The sequence continues at coordinate 612,306 of JADLZL010002094.1, read as the reverse complement.
ACTCATGTTTTAAACATCAACTTAGGCATAACAAATATTATCAACAGTTGAAATATATTAAATGGACACTAGAAAACATGGTAGCCCTTTCTAAATAAATTATTTTCATATATTTATTAATTTATTTAGATAATTAGATGAATTAAGGAATATATATGGAACACATATTAGAGTTGCATAGTAAATTCTAAGAAAATTACAGTAGCTCACACATACTCACAATAGTCTACTTTCAAAATTTCATAGCATTTGAATAAACATAGCAACCTCTATGAAAAGAACAAATTGCTATAGTAAGAAATAATATGAGAGCAAGATAAATCTAAAACTCAAATATTTTCTATAACATATAGAAATGTTAAATATCCACATGTCAAAATAATATCATGCAAAGGTAATGGAACCACATTTTCTATTTTTACATTTTTAGTTTAATTATAAACCATTTCAATCCATTTACTAGACATCAAGCAAGATAAGTCAGTAACTCAACTAAACTGTATGCAATAAACCTGAAACTTTTACCACATCAAACACATAGAATTAGTAGCCTACCACAAAAATTGCACATCAAATGGAGCATCACAACTAGAGATATGAATTTCTCAAACTCAAATCCTAGATAGCAAAGATCTAATTTTACCATAAAAATTTTATACTAAAATATACAATAATTATGACTCCACTGCATATATTCATAAGGATTCTAAAACATCTTTATTTGCTATTTTAGGATTTTTCTGTGATTTTATATGAATTTCCAAAGTTTCAGCCGAAATTGCATAAAAGAAAAATGAAAAAGAGAAACTGCACTGTGTGGCACTATTCACATGAGTCACGGACTTCGCACTTAACCCCCTGGACTTTGTCAAATTGTTGCGCATAGTCCCTGGTCGCGAGTTAAAGAAGAGGAGGCACCGAAGCTTGCCGATGCCGGCCGGAGGAGGCTCGTCGATGGCAATGGAGCGCAGGCAGAGCACGGCGGGACCGTGCGCATCCCGTGGCGGCCACAAGACGCCCGTCGCAGCGCCAGAGCGCTACCACGCACCGCGGTTGGCGCGGTGGTGACGCCCAGCGGCGGCACCGGCGGCCGCACCCTCTGGTGCTTCTTTCGCCAACCAAAGGGGGCACCGGGCTCGAAAGGTGGTGGGGAAGGCGATGTTAAGGCCGTGCCTGGGGACGAAGGAGGCTCGCAGATAGCGCCCCGCGGAGCTCCAACTCGGCCAGGCATGGCGGCCGTGCTCTCCAGCCGAGAGCGGCGCTGGGGGGCCGAAAGCAAGCAAGGAGTGCGAAGGGGCGTCTGAGGAAGTGGAGAGGCGAGTGAGGGCGTGCTCGCCATCCTCATGCAGCAGGGACGGCAGGCGTGGATGGGAGGGAGTGGTCGACATGGGCACAGGGCAAAAAGGGCCACGCCACGCGGCATTTCGTCGAGCAGGAGGCGAGTGCTACAGTAGGTACATTGGATACCCCAAAATGACATATTCTTGGCAGATTCGGATCTTGGAGTCTATATAAAAATCTTCACCTCTGATAGATCTTCAACTTCTCTTAAGGTTGCTTGGTCATTGCTGTCCTGGATTGGTGGGTGATTAGTCCCGAAATTGATAGTGTCATCGTTGCTAACGATGATTAACCTTGCCTCGATTTATCTCAAAATTGACTTGTCAAACTTGATCAATTTGAGCCCAACTTTTGTCATTCTCTTCTTCATTGTGCTAGCTTCCACTTCTATTTTTGGGTCAAGACAAGATGTTTTATAAAAGTACGGGAACACGGCATGCCAATCTAATGACGTTCACTAATCTGCTTTCAGAGAATTTTTCTGTCCTGAAAAATCTGCCGCTGATTCAATCTTTGTGCTTCTTGTTGACTTACTTCCAAGCTGATTTAGAGCTAGGTCCAAAAAGAACATTTATTTTTCATCACTTCAACTCTAACTTTTGTTAAAGGTCAAACCTCAGAATATGAGCGGAACCTATACTTTCATGTTGCTCAACTCAGCATCTTGATAAAGCTCTAAACTAAGGTTTTTGATCCAAATAATGCATTTTCTTGACATTTGCTCAACATGGGCCCTTCATGACTTTTGTTTTAGAGTTCATCTAGAGTTGTTTGAGCAAGGTTGCAAGTCTTGGTTGACTCCACACGCTCACATCCACTTAAGTAAGCAATCTAAGCAAGCATATGACTTGGCATTTCGTGTGAATTATTGATTCTATTTTTCGCGACACTTTTTCAATAGTCAAGGTACATGTGGATGGATGTGAGATAAAGATTAAGATCATTGCTCATACCTTGCTTAGGTCCAATTTCAACTGCTTAGCTCATGACTAACACCCAGGTGTTACATATTTCACAAACATCACATATATATCACAAAAATCACATATATCACAATATATTTCACATATCTCACAATAAGCATCACACCACAAGTGCCAAAATGAAACCATAAGCTGAGTGCATCATAATTGTGATTTTTAGTTTGTACGTGGCAACCACTAGTCTATCATAAGCTGAGTGCATCATAGTTGTCAAAATAAAACCATAAGTGCATCACAACCATAAGTACATAACAAGTGTATAACAAGCATAAGTAAATCACAACGATTGTTGGGTATGAGAAAGCCCCATACTCTTTGAGGTGATAAGGCTCATCATTCGATGCCGCTGATTGATTCTGCACCAATAAGAAGAGATTGCATGTGTGAGACAAAATTTAGGATAGGAATATATGTCGGTGTTTAGCCACCGATAGCACGCCACCAGGGTTCCCGTAGCGTTGATTCGGACCTCGGCGAATAACTGAACTCGGCGGTTTCACGCAAAGAGACACCGCGGTTTATCCTGGTTCGAGCCCTCGTCGTCGAGTAAAAGCTCTACTCCAGTCGGCCTTGGCCTTTTGCGTTGGATTGATGTGTGATTGTGTGTTGTTCGTCCGTTACAAAAGAGGGTGCTCTGGCTCCTTTTTATGAGAGGAAAGGAGCCGGAGCTGCGGTTTCTAATCCTAGTCGGACTTGTAGGAAAAGTTCCGCTCTTATTACAGAAGTTACTTTCTATTTATCTAATTAGGATGATCCGCCATCTACTCGGATCCGGCCTTCTTGCTTTTGTCCTGACGGGAGCCGTGCTGGTGAATAGCCGTCTACGTCCCGTATCGACAAGCCCCCGAGCATTTCGATGTAGAACTTGGGGAACGTCTTGTTTCTTGAGTGATGCTTTGAAATGATCTAGCTGAAGACTTCTTTTCCTTATGTTGTGCGCCGTAGGTGCACTCATTGAGTGTAGCCCCCGAGCCTCTTGCTACTTATTTATAAGTAGCCAGAGGGTCTTGAAAGGAAAAAAAGTTGAGGATGTATGCCTTGTAGCCCCCGAGCCTTCGTCTGAGTTGTTTTTGGTCAAAAAAGAAGTCGGGCGATGGCTTTTAGTCTGTTTGGTATTGTCAGTTCGTTTCCTTAAGCGTAGCCCTCGAGCTCTTCCGAGTTCTTTGTAAGAACTGGGCGAAGGCTTGTGACTTGCTTTAGCCGTAGCCCCCGAGCTTTTCTGAGCTCTTCTGTGCAGGAACTTGACAAATGCTCGTGTCTTACTTTTAGTTGTAGCCCCCGAGCTTTTCCTAAGTTCTTCTGTTGTAGGAATTGGACAACAGCTCGTGACTTGCTTTTACTGCTCTTTATGTCTGCTTTTATGGTTGGACGTTGGCAGCTGGTGGTGTAAAGGCTTTTACTGTTCTGGAATATGGCTGGAATATGCTCCTTTATTGCTTTCTTTACTGCCCTCTTTTGTTGTCCTTGTCAGTGCTTCTTTGTCTTGGTGAACTTGGTCTATGTACGCCGATCTGATCCTATAAATTGGACCTCCCTCTCGGTTGCTTTCAGTGTCTTGTAGTGTGCTTCTTTCTGTTTCTGTAAAGATGATAGTTTGTGAGGTGGAGCAGCCCCCGGGCTTCTTTTTTGTTCTTTCAGTATGGTCCACTTAGTGGGTAGAAGAATTCTTGAGATAGGGATTAGAGGCAGACTAATCCCGGAGTAGCATTGTGATTGGAGGCTCATTCTGGTAGGTAGAAGAAGTCTTGAGATGTGCCTTATGCTGGGTCATTTTGCACTCTTAGTTCTTTTCTACTCTGCCAGACATATGCTCTGCGTGGGAAGGTTGCCGATCCGCACTGTCCTCTAGCTGTGCGGTGCAAAGCAGCGACCGGCCAACGCAGAGCTGGAGCCCTCTTGTTCTCATGGGGTCCAATTCAACTTGTGGCTGGAGAGGCCTGATGTGATGCTTGAGAAGTCAGTGCTACTTTTGGCGATCTTGGATGCACTGTGTTGGTGTATCTAGGTTGCTTTGGATCTGCTCGGCCCGGACTGTCTCAGAGGTAGTCTGGGTCGGCAACGGCTATCACTTTGGTTGTCTGGGGGTTCTGCGTAGTTGTTTTCTATGACAGAATTCCACTGGGTTCCTTGTAGCTGTTGCTTTAGTTTTCTTCTGAATTTGATGGATCTTGTAAGACTTGTATCCTGAAAGACTTGGATCCTTATAGCATGTAAGACTTGTATCCTTGTATCCTGCAAGTTGTGTTGAAGAAAATATATGTTCCTGAAATGATCCGAGTTGTTTTGTCTTGAGTTGCTGGTTGTCTGCCTTCGTGCCGACTTGTTTTGATTGATAAGAAGACTGTCTGTCTTTGAGTGGACTTGTTTTGGCTGAGATGCTAACTGTCTTCCTTTGTGTGGACTTGTTCCTCGACGTCTTACTTCGTGCCGACTTGTTATGGAAATTTTGGTGGAGTTACCTTTTCTTGTAACGGTATTATATTTTACCGTTGGTGGGTAAACGAGATTAGGACCGTTATCCCGAGATTTGGGGGTTTACTGGGCCTTTTCTGTTATTGCGCTTTGTATCCGTTGGCCTTTTTACCGTTGCTCCTTAAGTGGGCTTTAAGACCGGGCTATAAATCTACCCGTATGTCTTTCTTCTTCTTCTTCACCTTGCCTTTGCTTCACGAAACCCTAGCGCGTGAGAGAAAAAATCCCCAAACCACTGCTCTTGCTTTCTTTGCGCATCTTTCCCTTAGCTTTGGCTGCTTGATTCGTTGCATGGAGTGCGAAGAAGGTTGCGTCCCGAAGCCGATGGTCGAGAGGCCTGTTCTTGAGGAGGAGGTCGACGAACAATTTGAACCTAGAATTTCTTTGCAATGAAGGCCACCGCGAAGAACTTCCCCCCCTCCGGCTACTCGGGAGAAGCATCTAGTCGAGCTGCGGGGAGTGCGGGATGATCCAACCTAAGGAGTTCTCTGGTTGGGTTGCTCCTGGTGAGCATCGCGTTCCTGTTCCTCGCCCAGGGGAAATTGTTCTTTTTGTTTCTTTTGTCCGCGCCGGTCTTTGTCTTCCAGCGTGTTCCTTCCTTCATCGTTTTCTTCGCTATTTTTGCATCTCTCTCCATGATCTTACCCCGAATGGAGTTCTTCATCTGTCTGTTTTTGTTCACTTTTGTGAAACTTTCCTTGGCATTCCTCCTTCTCTAAATCTGTTTCGCTTTCTTTTCCGCCTCAAGCCGCTGCCCCGCAATGATTCCCTCCACACCCTTGGTGGATGTGGGATTCAATTTCGGCAGGGGCGGAAGTCGAGTCACTTCTTTGAGTACGACCTTGTTGAATCCGTGAAGGATTGGCGGTCCGAGTGGTTTTATGCTAGAAATCTTGATAGGGGTGCCGGTGCTCCAGCACTCCAATCCTACTCGGGGGTCCGCCTGTTCCTAATGATCGGTGGGAGAAGGAGCAGCTTACTGCTGTCGAGTTGATTCTTCTCCAACCTCTTTTTAATAGGATAAGTTTTTTGAAGCAAAACGGCTTGTCTGGTTTCACCATAGTGGCAAGTTATCTTCGTCGCCGAGTACAGCCTTTAAAGGCGCGTGAGCATTTTGGCTTTGAGTACTCGGGCGCCGAGGATCCTTCTCGTATGGTGGCCACGACCGAGCTGTCAGATGATGAGGTGCTTGCGCGCCTCCAGAAGATCTTGAAAGGAGCGTCAGTGGTCCCCATGATTGGTTTTGAGTACTCGGCCAGCAAACCTCCTCCTGCTGTAAGTTGTGTTTTCCTGCTTGTTTTTTGTGTTTCCGAGTACTTTTTAATTGAAGCTGACTTGTTTCTTTTGTTGTTTTTTGAAGCCTTTTGGCAGGGATTTCGATGCTGATGCCTCTCTCTATGTTGATGGAGAGATTGCTTCTCTTTCGGTTGCCTTGGCTGTTCCTGGTCATAAGGTAATTGAAGGTCGAGTTGTTTTGCCCGGTGTTTCTGAAATAGAGCCTGTTCTTCAAGTATGTTCCTTATCGGTAGGTGGCCCTTGCTCGAGTTACTCTGGCCCCGGTGGAAAGAGGCCTGCTGCGGGTGATTCTTCTTCTCTGCGCCTCGAAGCGGGCGCGCTCTTCTTCTTCCCCCAGCCTTGGGTAACCTTCCGATAGGTGAGAGGTTGTTTGGTCTTGTCTTGCTTGTATTTTTTGGAAAAACAGTCTTGATTCTTTTTTCCTTGGTAGGTGGTGGATCTGTTCTTTTTTTTGAAGACGAGGTTGAAGATGTTGATGACTCCCCTCTTCTTAAATCGGTGAGTGTTGTCTTCTTGGTTTTGGTGTATATACTTTTTCTTTGTTTAATTTTGATTTTGGTTTTTACAGTAGCCCCGGGCGACTTCTTCTCATTCTCCTGACTTGGGATCCTACTAGGGTCTGTCCTTTCTTCTGCCGAGTTGTTGGTGGATCTTAATCATGTTATGCCGCCTCCACCAACTTCGGCCTCGTATTGCTCTCCGTCGTGCCCCTAAGTAAGTTTTTCTTCTTACTGACTTCTTTTTCTATATCTTGTATCATTTGTCTTTAGCTTTTTGGTTCTTGCAGGTTATCTGCCACTATTTTTTCTGCTCCGGCTTCTGATTCTGAGAAGACCGTGAGTGTTGGTGTAGTGGGTCAGGTGTCTTTGCCTGATCCGCATCCGGCTGTGGAGTCTACCCTAATGGTGGCTTCCTCTTCCACCTTTGGAACTTCTTTCTTTACCGATTCGCGCAAAGGGGTTGGGGTGACTTCTTTAGGGGCAGAAAAGTTGCCTCTTGCCCAACCCCTGACTGCTTCTCGTTCTAGGGTTGGGAGTTCTCCTTCTTTATCGCCTTCTTACACTCCTTGGGATTCTGTTCGTGATTTGAGGTCGATGCAGGCGCTGGAAGAAGAGTTTAATCCGAGTTCTCGCCTCAAGAAGCTTGAAGCTGGATTTAAGTCCTTTCTTTGAAAGCAGTTCGGGTAATATGACTTATTTATTTTATTTTACGGCTTGTCCTTTTTTTTTACTTTTCTTTCATCTAAATGCAGGAATACGTCAGTGATTCTGACATCTTCTTTGGCTCGTCTGAATCTCAAATGAAGTTGTTGGATGAGCTGGCTTCTTTGCTGCTGGCGCTTGATGAGGAGCGTCAAGGACGCCAATCCTCGGAGACTGGTTTAAGAGCTCAGGTTGTTGTAGCTGAACAGCAGAAGTCGGCTGCAATTGAATCTGAAAAGAAGGTTTCTCGAGATCTTCAAGGTACTTGTGTATGCTCTTTTACGTGTATAACTTTGTTCTTTTTTTCTCGACTTCCTTACGTTTTCTTTTTGCGGCTTTGAAGAAAAGTACTCGAAAAGAGACCGAAGCTTTAAAGCTTGAAGTGAAAACCTTTCGCAATGACTCGGAGAAGGTAAAGGAGGATCTTTGAAGAGATTCTAGTCGGGGGCTCGGGCTGATTAGGCGTGGTCTTGATCGAGATCTTTTTGCAGGCTAAGGCATCGATAGAGGACTTGACGGTTCGTCTCAAGGCCTCGGAGGATAGATTTTTAGCCTTGCTGAGTTCTGTTCAAGGACTTGCCACCATCTTTGAGGAGGCCTGAAGATGCCGGGCTTGACACAGGTCCAATTTATCCCCGACCGACCGAGCGGACCATCAACTTTGTGAAGGATCTTTGTTTTGCTCGGTGTTCAGGGTGTATTGGCTCGTGTCCGGCTGCTTGATGGCAACTTGCCTTTTGAGAAAGTGCTGGACGGGGCTCATACTCCTGAGGCTGAGTAGGCACTCTCGGAGTCTGAAGCTGCTGTTTTGTCTGTGGCTCAAGAGTTTACTGAGCTTGTAGAGATTGCGGCTGTGCGTGCCGATGGTAGTGATGATTAGGCGTAGATGGTTGTAATGATGCTTGATGCTTTCCTGAGGCTTTTGTGTATAAAAACTTCCTTTCTTTTATTTGTTCCTTGGTGCTGAATGCCTTGTTTTTGTCTTGACAATATGCTTGATTGATCGTGGATTGTCATCTGAGTTCTTTTAGAAGTCGGGATAGGTCGAGCTGTTGCTTGGATAGAGCGAGTGTTGGCTTCTTAGCTGTACTCTCATCGATGTTGTGAAAACAACCCGGAATGGTTGGGCTCAGGCTTTCTTGTAGCCATTTTGTACTTCAACAATTAGTTCGGACCGTAGGCCCTCATCTGAGTTCTATACTCTAGAAGTCGGGATAGGTCGAGCTCTTTGTTGGCTCTCATCTAGTTCTGAAAAGAAGCTAGGATAGGGCAAGTGTTGACTATTTTAGCCGTACTCTCATCGGTGTTGTGAAAACAACCCGGAATGGTTGGGCTCAGGCTAGGTTGTAGCCATTTTGCACTTCAACAATTAGTTCGGACCGTAAGCCCTCATCCGAGTTCTGTACTCTAGAAGTCGGGATAGGTCGAGCTCTTTGTTGGCTCTCATCTAGTTCTGAAAAGAAGCTAGGATAGGGCGAGTGTTGACTATTTTAGCCATACTCTCATCGGTGTTGTGAAAACAACCCGGAATAATTGGGCTCAGGCTAGGTTGTAGCTATTTTGCACTTTAACAATTAGTTCGGACCGTAGGCCCTCATCCGAGTTCTGTACTCTAGAAGTCGGGATAGGTTGAGCTCTTTGTTGGCTCTCATCTAGTTCTGAAAAGAAGCTAGGATACTGTAATCTTTATTGATCAATAAGCCTTTATTGGAGGAATGATATATGTATTTTGATTTCTAGGCAAAAAATCATCGCAACTGAGAGATGTGCCATGAATTTTTTATTGGTGCTCCATCTTCTGTCATTAGTTCGTAGGATCCAGGTCCTGTTACTTTTGCTACTATGAAGGGGCCTTCCCATGGGCTGAGTAGTTTGTGCCTCCCGTCTGGTTTTTGAATTTTTCGGAGGACTAGATCGCCGGCTTGTAAGGTTCTTGGTTGAACGCTTTTGTCATAATATCTTCTCAATCCTTGCATGTATCTTGCTGATTGTAGTGTTGCATTGACCCTTACTTCTTCTAAGCTATCGATTTCTTGTCTCCTGGCCTCTTCTGCTTCCCCTTCGTTATATTGCTCAATTTTGGGAGATGTCCAGATCAAGTCTGCTGGTAGTACGGCTTCTGATCCGTATACCAAGAAAAAAGGTGAATAGCCAGTTGCTCTGCTTATTTGAGTTCTTAGCCCCTAGACTACTTTTGGTATCTCATCTATCCATTTTGCTCCGTAATCTTTGAGGTCTTCATATAGTCTTGGTTTTAAGCCTGCCAAGATGAGACCGTTGGCTCTTTCTACTTGCCCGTTTACTTGAGGATGAGCTACTGATGCATAATCAATGCTGAATCCACAGTCTTGAGCCCAGCTTTTGAATTCATTAGCTGCGAATGGTGATCCCAGTGCATGATTATTACTGTTTGGCATCCCGAATCGTGCATGATTTCTTGGATGAACTCTTGTGCTTTGGCCGAGCTGTATTTTGCCAATGGCTTGTATTCTATCCATTTGGTGAACTTGTCGATGGCCACAAAAATGTATTCGAACCCTCCTTTGGATTTCTTGAGTGGTCCGACTTGGTCGAGTCCCCAGCATGAGAACGGCCATGCGGGTGGAATGCATATTAGATTGTGAGCTGGAACATGTGCTTGTCTTGCAAACATTTGACAATTTTTACAGTGTTTGACTAGTTCTTCGGCATCTTTCAGTGCTGTTGGCCAATAGAATCCTGATCTGAATGTTTTTCCGACTAGTGTCCTTGAAGATGCATGATTCCCGCAGCATCCAGAGTGCATTTCTAATAGTATTTCTTTCCCTTCTGCTGTTGAGACACATTTTAGTAGTACGCCTGATGATGCTATTCTTTTGTAAAGATTGTCTCCTACTAAGACGTAGTTTTTGCTTCTTCTGATGACCCGAGTTGCTTCTGTTTTGTTACCGAGTAACTTCTTTTCTTTGATGTAATCTATGAATACTTGCATCTATGTTGAGTTATGCATGCTTGATCATCGAGAATTTGTTCTTGTTACGTCTTCTTCTCGTCTTCTTTTTTGTCTGATTTGATAGATGGTTTGTTTAGTTCTTTTACAAAAACTCCTGCGGGTACTTTTGCCCTGTCTGAGCCTAGTTTGGCTAATACATCAGCTGCAATATTTGAATCCCGTAATATATGATGGATCTCTGGTCCTTAAAAATTATTCTCGAGTTTTCTGATTTCTGCATAATAAGCATCGATGTTCTCCTTGGTGCAATCCCATTCTTTATTGACTTGGTTGACTACTACTGCTGAATCTCCGTAGACTAGTAGTCTTTTGATTCCAAGTGAAATTGCGACTTGTAGGCCGTGGATGAGTGCTTCGTGCTCTGGTTCGTTGTTGGTAGCTTGCCGTAAGATTTGCAGAACATATCTGAGTTGTTTTCCATCAGGTGCGATAAGTAGTACTCCTGCTCCTGCCCCTCCTAGTTTTAAGGATCCATCGAAGTACATTTTCCAATGGTCTAGGATGACATCCGGAGTTGGTTGTTGTATTTCGGTCCATTCTGCGATGAAGTCGGATAATGCTTGGGATCTGATTGCTTTTCTTGGGGTAAATTCTATTTTGAGTGCCCCGAGTTCTACTGCCCATTTTGAAATTCGTCCTGTTGAGTCTCGGTTCCTTAGGATATCTCCAAGTGAAAAATCTATTACGACGACTACTTTGTGATCTTCAAAATAATGTCTGAGCTTTCTTGATGTTATTAGTATTGCGTACAGTAGTTTCTACACATGTGGATATCTCACTTTTGATATTGTGAGTACTTCACTTATGTAATAGACTGGCCTTTGTACTTTGTAGATGTGCCCTTGTTCTTCTCTTTCAACCACGATGGCTGTGCTTACTACTGAAGTTGTTGCAGTAATGTAGAGCATGAGGTCTTCGTCTTTCTTTGGTGGTACTAATACTGGAGATGTACTGATATATGCCTTTAACTTGTCGAAGGCTTCTTGCGCTTCTTCGTTTCAAGTGAATTTGTCTGTCTTCTTTAGTAATTTGAAGAAGGGTAGGCCCTTTTCCCCAAGTCTAGAGATGAATCTGTTGAGTGCTGCCATGCAACCTGTTAGCTTTTGTAGGTCTTTGATATCTGCAGGTGGGCCCATATCGGTTATTGCCTTGATTTGTTTTGTGCTTGCTTCGATTCCTCTTTGGCTGACTAGAAATCCGAGTAGTTGTCCTGATGATACGCCAAATACACACTTGTTGGGATTGAGTTTCCACTTCCATTTTTTGAGATTGTTGAAGGTTTGTTGTAGGTCTTCAATCAGGGAATCCGGGTTCTTTATTTTGACTACTACGTCATCCACATATGCTTCTACGTTCTTTCCAATTTGATCGCCTAAACAAGCCTGAATTGCTCTTTGGTATGTTGCCCCTGCATTTTTGAGCCCAAAAGACATTGTTTTGTAACAATAGGCGCCGAAAGGTGTGATGAAAGAAGTCTTGCTTTGGTCTTCTTCTTTTTTAGTGCGATCCGATGATATCCCGAGTAGCAGTCTAGAAAGGATAACAAAGCTGATCCTGCTGTTGAGTCCACTATTTGATCAATTCTGGGTAAACCGAAAGGATCTTTAGGACAATGTTTGTTGAGGTCTGTGTAGTCGACACACATACGCCATTCATCCGTGTTCTTTTTGTGTACCAGAACGGGGTTTGCCAACCAATCTGGATGTAAGATTTCTTTTATGAATCCTGCCGCTAGTAGTCGGGCTATTTCTTTCTTTATTGCTTCTTTCTTGTCTGGTGAAAAACGTCGTAGCCTTTGCTTGATCGGTTTTGCTCCTTTGTTGACTTCAATTTTGTGCTCAGCCAACTCCCTTGGGACTCTAGGCATATCGGCCGGTTTCCAGGCAAATATATCTTTGTTGTCCCGTAAGAAGTTGGTGAGCGCGAGTTCCTATTTGATAGGTAGATGTGCACTGATCGTGGCAGTCTTGGATGGATCGCCTGTCCCTAGATCAATCTTTTTGGTGCCTTCACCTTCAGCTGTTGTGAGGGTGCATTTTTTTGGCTGGGATCTCTAGTTCTTCTGTTCTTATTTCTGCAACTGCCGAGTTGATTTCGCCTTGTACTTTTAAGGATATCTGTATAGCTTGCACATCGCATTCGTAGGCTCGTTTTAGGTCTCCTCTGAGAGAAAGTACTCCGTGTGGTCCTGGCATTTTGAGTAGTAGATATAGATAGTGTGGTATAGCCAAGAATTTTGCTAGTGCTGGTCTTCCCAATATTGCATGATATGATGATTCAAAATCTGCAACTTCGAATTTGATGAGTTCTGTGCGATAGTTTGTAGGATTTCTAAATGTTACTGGTAGTGTAATTTGTCCGAGAGGCATAGCTGGTTTCCCGGGTACTATTCCGTAGAATGGTATACTTGTAGGCGTGATCATTTTTGAAAATTCTTGTCCCATCTTCTTCAAGGTGTCTGAAAATATGATGTTAAGTCCTGCTCCTCCATCAATGAGTACTTTGGTTACTGTTATGGCGGAAATTGTTGGTCCGAGTACTAATGGATATAGTCCTGCGTTCCCAACACTTGTCCATTGATCTTCACGTGAAAATTGAATTGGATATTGAGACCAGTTTAAATATCTGGATGTTCTTTGGTTCTGCTGCCATGATTGTTTACCAAGCAAGTTTATCTTCTTGTTTGCTTCGAAACAGGGGACTCCCCGAGAATATTATATTACTGATACTGTTGCTCTTGGATTTTGAAATTCTTTGTCGGTTGGGTTGTCTTCTTCTTTCTTCTCTGTTTTTCTTCTTTGTCTTGTTTGTCTTTCTTCATATATCTTTTTTGGAAGATGCGACACTCTCCCATAGGGTGAATTCCTGTTGGGTGATAGATGCATTTCATATTTTCTAGATCTTCAAACTTTCTTGCCGGGTAGTATTTTTTTCTTTCTGTGGAGGCCACCATATTGTCAGAATATCTCTTTTTATTGTGGTACTCCTGTCTATTGTCTTGATTGTTCCATCTTCTTGAGTTGTCTTGGAGTCTTGAGTTGTCTTGGTATCTCGAGTTGTCTTGGCTGTTCCATCTTGGGTTGTTTTGATCGTTCGAGTTGTTTCTTCTATCTGTGTTGTTTCTTCTTTCCGAGTTGTTCCTATTATCTGGAAATCTTTCTCGCGTCTTCTCTTCTGCCGTAATCATCTTTTCAACTGTTCTTTTGAACTCGTCATTTGTTCGTGGGTTTTCTTTGCAGAAGTCGTGAAACATCCATCTTACTTTCAAACCATACGAAAATGCTTCTATTACTTCTGTCTCGGTGATGTCGTGCACTTGCGCTCTGAGCTCTCCAAACCTTCTATAGAAGTCTCTGAGGCTTTCTCCTGGATTTTGTTTCAATCCCTTTAATTCGGCTTGTGTTATTGGGTGGATGAGTATTCCTGCGAAATTTTCACAGAAAGCTTTCTGAAGATCGCCCCATGTTTTGATGGATCCGGGACGTAACTTGTCGAACCATTGAAGTGGTAATCTTTCCAGTGCCATTGGAAAAAATAGTGCTTTAATGTCATCATCTCCTCCGGCTAGTTCTATTGATTGAGAGTAAATTCTAAGCCATTGCATTGGTTCTGTCTTGTCATCATATTTTGAGTGATTGGACGGTTTGAATTTGTGAGGTAACTTGATTGTAAGTAGTCTTCTGCGAAGCAAGGAAATCTGTCGGGTACTTTTTTCTGGCTTGTAGTCGAGTGCTTTTGATTTGTTGTATCTTGAAATAACCCCAGGGAGGGCTTCGAGGTGGTGTTGGTAATCTCCCTCTATTTTCTCCTGTTCACTCGATCCAATCGTGATGTGGTTGAGTTCTTCTGCTATGGTTTGGAGTCGATAACCTTTCGAATGCGGAAACTCTCCGAATTTTTTGACTTGTCTGTTCAGATGGTATATGTGTTGGTATTTTTAACATCACTTCAAGTTAAGTTGTCATCCCTAACATGATGCCAAAAACCAAGGATAAAAATAATCTACACGCAATGACTCTAAATAGAATATATCCATAGCGCCGCGAGATAATTCTCTGTTTGTAGCATTTCACCCAGAGGAAGTATTCAGTATCGTTGATTTATTTTTATGCCAAAAGGATAAAGCAGCATTCTACTTATTAGGAGTAATAAACTTACAAGGACCAAGAATAATAAATGCTTAAACCCCATCATAACCTATTACACCAATGCCTTAGCAATAACTAGTCAACAGAACGATAAATAATAAATGAGTAATTGAGATACATAGTATTCCAGAGCTAGAATATAGAGACTCTCTAATGTTGTAAAGCAATCTAGAGATTCAGTTAGAAATAAAGAAACCTATGTAATTGCTAATATAAAGTCTACAGCCTACGCATGCTACACATTTTCATCTATACTGCAATAAAATCGAAGACATCATAAGGAGCATCAACTAATGAGGATATTAAGACACAACGGTCACCTCCTTCGCGACCATGCTCGGCTAGTCCTACGTGCGGGGGGGTGGACTACGGAGGAACCAACGCAGCCGTCACTGCGCGGACTACCACATGACCCGGCACATCGGGGGTGCCTCCGTAGGTACACAATATATCTAGACACCACGTCTACATAATGCGCACCCCTGACCCACTCGAGTATTGAATCGGGCGCTTTACGATCATATAACAATAATCATCATAAACTACATCTATATCGAATGTGCAACTAGAATAAACTAAGAACTGAATAAGTAGCAATATATTAAAGTAGAGCAAAGTCATAATGAAATACAAGATAAGATTACCAAATTCTAGAAGACAGATCTGGAATCCCGAGCGGAGCGCCCGATCTCTACTTGAATCTTGCTAGACGACTAAACTAAGAACTTGAAGAACTAGAGCTCTACTTCTAATCTTTGGAAACCCTAACCCGACTACTCTTGACGAATGAAGCGGGAGGAATGAATTGGTCTCTTAGGGGGGTCTACCCCTTCTTTTATAGCCCGGTGGAGTGCACGCGCCCCGTAAGATCAAACCGACGTAGCCAACGGTGGAGATGAAAACCCTAGGCGGCAGGGGAAGCTTCGGGAAGAGGGGGCGCGTCAGCAACCCTAGGGCGCCGACCGGCCCCATGGTGGGGCCGGCCGGCCCCACCTGGTGGCGGCTGCGGGCCCCGCTTCTTCGGGTGTCTTCTGGAGTCTTCCTGAACCATCTGGTGATGTAGTTGCGTCGCGGTTAAGTTTCGTGGTAAATTTGCATTAGAACCCTTCTTTTAGCTTTTTCTGGAAAATCCCCTGGAAATCTCACAAATCAACAAAACTCTTGGAATTTGTCAGATATAACCTCTATTAGTCTACTATTACCTTTTCAAGAGCCATTGTTGACGGTATAAAATTTAGACTTAGTGACCGTCAACAATTACCCCCAAGCTAAGTCTTTGCTAGTCCCTTAGCAAAGTTGACTTGAAATAATACTTCCAGGGGTATCTCATATTGTATCAACAAATACTTTAGCATTGAAAAAATCCTTCTCCAAATCATAATTCATTAATCTATCTTTCAAACTTATCCTTATACCTTTTGACTATGGGGCTTATCAAACTTTTAATTAAATCTTGGGTGATTGAAAGATAGAATAATCAAGCAAGCACTGCATATATTTCATTCTTTGCTTAAGCACTACTCCAGAGGTTTTCTTTTTGAGCTTGTATAGGTTATTACCTTGGAAACCATGAGAATTTACTAATAAGATGGGAGTGGACTACTCAAGCTATACATCATGATTGAATGTGCTAGTGATTAAAACTTTATTTCCAGCTCTTTTGCAACATTCTCTCTTCTTTGTCTTTCTGAGAAGTGTGGGCTATCTCCCAGCGGATACTTTTTGTACCCATTTTTCTCTCTCGGCGAGTGTCTTTGCACCCATTGTTTTACTCTCTTTCTTTTTTGATTTGGCTCATATACCTTTTGATATGGCATCTTTTGGGCTCATACTTATTTGGTATGGCATCTTTTAATTGTTATAACCCACACTCTCTTTTAGACTTCTAAGAGAGAATTGTTAGAGAGCAAAACTCTTGTGTGTGTAGATTCAATCATGAATACATAACAGAGTAATCTACTCAAATCATATTAGTAGGATAAATTACCAGATTGATTAATTAATTCTTTACAAAATGTCCGGAGCTTAGCTATCACTTAGAATGAAACATATACTAGCTCAAACTTTTTTTTATATCATATCATCAATTACTTAGACTGAATCACAAGTTTTATGCTACCCACGGATATCGGGGTTTCGAGAATAAATTCTCGGGATAGATAAACTTCCTATAATTCAAAGACAGATTTTAATTTCGGGGCGCTAAGTAATTGTAGATTTTTAGTTGCTCTTTCTTTTTTTTGAATATATATAAGTAAATCCAGAATTACTCCAATCTAATGACAAATATAAATACTTGGAAAGTGAATACTGAAAATAAATACTGGAAATAAAGATAAATATATACAGTGGTGGATGATGCTCACCTCGGGGGGCTCTCCCCAAGCTGCATGTTACCGTACTCAATAATGTGGTGGAGGCGGTGGTGGATACCCCAACCGGTCTATTAGGTACTCCACTCCGGTTTATATGTCTTTGCTGTCCATGATGTAACTGCGCCGAATCTGCTGGTCTGCCCGGTGCTTTGCCATCATTGCTCTGCCGATGAAGCCTTGTTGTCAACCTTGGTGTTGCCACTTTGCTCATGTCGGTGCAAGGTCTCATTTGTCGCCTCTTTGCCCTCTTTGGAGGTTAGTAAAAAATGTAGACATAGCAGGATAATCATTAATAGGAGTGCTAAAATCTGCTCGGGAGGCGGCATGTAATTATTTGCCGGTGGTGCATGGTACGGGTACGGTCCACCGGTGGTGTACCCCGTGTTCCCGCGCCTGAGAGAATGATGCACGTCCTCTCGATAATCTTGTCCCCGATCTTCGAGGCTCTGTGTGGGGGAATGTTCCCCAACCTATAGATGTGGACGACTTGCCTTGATGATAAGTGGGTTGATCCTCCCAACCTTGAGTGGGTGGACCACGGCCGATGTGCCTCATGATATGCACCTGGTTCATCAAAGTTAGTGTAATGGACATGAGCTGGTCCCAATGGTCTTTGTGTCGGTCCCCAAAGTACACAGTCCCGGGTACTCTGGCGATGATGCGTCTTTGATGGACACCGCCAATATTAGCGGTCTCTCGAAAAGTAAAACTGTCAACAGAATAAATCCCCAAATCCCTCATTAGGCAGCTCGTACTCATTTGGATAATTTTTATAGATCATAATTATCTTATTATTTCGGCGTTTTACCATGTGAGCACGAAAGAAAAAGTCATATCCAATAACTCTTCGGGTACCGATAATAAAAGTGAGTGTAGCATTGGACAATAAATCTAATCCTCAGTAGCTAGGCGTGTAATCCAAGATGTGAATGAAATGCTGCACTTTCTCATAGGAGGTACGGTTTTCCAAAGTAGCTCAACATTAATTTTACAGGGGATGCTTTTCTCTTTTTTAATCATGATATATAGTAAATGTAGCTCATCTTGTCTAATAGTGTTTAATTCCTCTCTAGGGAAGAAAGTAAAAGCTAGCCATTTAAGCATGAATCTCGGTGTAGGGTTATGGACTTCTTCGATGGTATATTTTTTTGTTTGCGTTCCGGTTTCTTAGCGGTGATGCTCTCCCAAAAATCATCTTTATTAAAATCTCCAAGAACATCAGCTATATTCACTACGCCTTTGCTTTCGAAAAAAATCCTAGTGCTAAACTGAAATTTTTCCATGTGAGAGTAAAAGGCTTGTTGAACATTCTAAACCGAACATAATCATCATCAAAGTCTAGGGAGCTGATAAATTCTATGGTGAGTAACTTGCTACCCTGTTCAGTGATTTCCCATGCATCTTCCCATCCAATCATTCTAAAAATAAGCTCAAACTCGGAATCCATTCCGGTTTCAACGAGCAAATTGTCATCAAATGTTGGAGTATGAGTGAACTCTTTTGTCTTTACCACATTGAATATTTCTATTTGAGGTCTAAGTGGTAATAGAATTTGATTAAGGTTTGTTAGTTCATACCTCTCTTCCTGTGGGGAAGAGGATGATGATTGATGTTGCTCGGGGAGGTGATGGAGGGTCAACGTCCATTCCGAGCCGGCAAATGAAGGTGCTTGAGATGACGAACGGCTTCGGGTGCTGCGGAATGAGAGTGTCCTCTTGATGCTCCTCGAGTGCACCTCCAACTTTTCGATTCATCTTGCCTCGTAGAATGAAGAACACGAAGAACACGGCAAGAACAACAAGAACACGAAGAACACAAAAGTGATTAGGATTAGCAAATCAAAGAGGAAGAGAAGAGGGAGTCCCGATGATGATCTTGCAAATTGATTTCTCTCTCTTTTTTTTTCTCTTTTCTTGCTAATTAATGAGTGATTTGGAAGAATGAAATGTCGTAGTTATAATCGGGCCGTGGAGCGAGCTCTACGGACTTGGAGTGAATGAGTGAGGGGTGTGAGAAGTTGGAGGCAGAGGAAATGATGGGGCGCCGGCCGGCGTGGTGATGGGGCCGGCCGGCCCCACTCCGCTACCTGGTGGTGCTCTCATTTCTCTGGTGTCCTCTTTGGCATGTATGTGATCAATTCCCTACTCCCTAGGTACTCCTTTTTCGGTTGGCGGACATGGATGGAGGTGAGTGCATGTGAATGAGTGTGATAATTGAATTTTTTGGATGTGGTGAATAATTGGTGGGTGTGAGGTGATGTATGTGGGCCCCACATGTCTTCCGTATTTATACCGTATAATGACACTAGAATGAAAAACTAAATTACTTTTTAGGAATCTGCGAAAAATTAGAATTCTAATGATAGTATTTTTTATAATTTTCTACTACCACGGTAAATTTCAGCGACGGAGATTTTACGCTTCGTTAGTCATAATTTCATGGGACTTGGATTTTATATATGGCATGCTTTTTTTTTCTTTTTTTAATAATTCAATTGGTAGGAAAGATAAATATGCTAGTCAATGCGAGAATTTGAATTACTGATAACTACCGAGTTACCTCCCGGCGAAGGTTCGGGGTTTTTAAAGTCCATCGACTTGGACTTCTCCAATTGATTTATTCTTTATGGTTGATCTCCGCGGTCGGAGATGTTGGTGCACCTTGCTCTTCTTGATCCTTCGAGTCTTGCATTGCTCGGGTCTTGGCCTTGAATGCAAATCGCTCTTCTTGTCCGTTGATAGTGAATATAATTTCTCCAGCTCCAACATTGATGGTTGCATTTGCGGTGTTTAGGAATGGTCGCCCAAGGATAAGAGGTATCTTCCTCTCTTCCTGCATGTCAAGTACCACAAAATCTATAGGAACGAAAAAGTCACGGATTTTTACCGGAATATTTTCTGCTATCCCTGCAGAGTAGCGGACTGATTGGTCAGCTAGTTGCAAGCATATTGTTGTTGGAGTGAGCGTGGAATAGTTGAGTTTGTTGAAGACCGTCTTGGGCATGACGCTGACGCTTGCTCCAAGATCACACAAGGCGTTCTCGAACATCTGATTGCCTATAGAGCAATCAATAGTGGGACATCCTGGATCCTTCTTCTTGATAGGTGAAGAATGTAGGATTGCCTCACTGCACACCTCTGTTAGCTTGACGACTTCGGTAGAGGGTAGTGGTCCCTTGTTGTTGAGGATGGATCGAAGGTACTTTGCATATGTGGGTACCTGCATAGCATTTAACAATAGAATGTTGATATATAATTTTTGTATAATCTCTACAAACTTACTGAACCGATCATCAGTAGAGATACTCCTCCTCCTTTGTGGGAACGGTAGGATAGTGGTATCTTCAAAGTCTTGCATTAATTCGGGCTCTTGCGATCATCATTTGTTGGTAGGGGTGCTTCTGCTTCTTTTTCTCTAGTATTCTTTTTAGCCTCCTTGTCTATACAAGATCGTAAGTGAAGGTCTACGTGCCCCTTCCGGGGTAAGGTGGATCACGTGTAACCTTTCCTCCTCTAGTAGATATTCCTTTAATCTGCTTCATGGTTAGTGGCGCATGTGATAGAAGCTAAATGTGTAATTTGTGATTCTATCTTTTTATTAAATATTATTTGCTCTTTAACTGCTAGAGAAAAATTATCTAATTTTGAATTAATTCCTTCTAACATTTCATCATTAAAAGCAAGCTTCTTATAAATACTCTCATTGATTCTAGCTTGTTCTAATATTAATTCTCTCAAGGGTGGTTGTCTTTGATTTGAAGAATTATAGTTACCTTGTCTTGTTGCCCGAGGTTGACTCCATCCTTGCTTCTTGATGATTGCACTAATATCTTCTTCATATTGATCTTTGAATATATCTTGAATTGCCTGACGATCTCTTTTGTAATTAGCCCTCCGCTCTAGCCAATTCAATAATACATCCATTTTGGTTGATATTGCGCACAACTCCTCTGGAACTTCCTCACTTTCATGGCATGTCCGGGTGTTGAATGTCCAATTCTGATTTTCTGCCATCCTTACCATAATTGCTTCAGCTCTTCCGGGGTGAGTGACATAAATGATCCTTCAAAGAAGTGGCGTCCCAATTGCTCACATGATCTTTGGGTTAGTCCATAATAGAATATTTGCATGAGCAACCACTTCTCCATTCCATGATGCGGGCAATCTGATATGTATCCTTGAAAACGTTCCCAAGCTTCTGGAATAGGTTCACCTTTTCTGGCCGATGTAATTCTCAAATCTTCCCTCTTAAGATTTTCGTTTGGCCTATTGGGAAAAACTTCTCTAGGAAAGCTTTCGAACATTCTCCCCATGTCTTGACTTGATCTTTACTCGATAAAACCATTTGCCGCTCTTCCTTTTAATGAGAAAGGAAATAAACGAAGTAGCACGACATCTTGAGGAATGCCTTGAATGTCAATGGTGTTGCCAATCTCCGAAAAATTCTGTAGATGAGCAATAGCATCTTCATCCTTCTTTCCACTAAATATGATAACTTGCACCATTTTGATGAGGCTTGGCTTGATCTCATAATCATGTTCTCCAATGTCAAAGGTGTCGAGAGTTGGACCTACGCGAATGTTCTCGGTGCTTGGAGCAGAGAATTCGCCAAGCAGAGTCTTCTCGACCATTGCTTCTCGAAATGATGTAAGACCCTTCTTCCTATGGTTGTTCCCGATAAGCGTTAAAATTCTACAACCAATCCTGCACTTACCCTATAAGATTTTCTAAATAAAATATGGGTAAGTCGCTAAAAACAAAAGGTTATGATTTAGATATAATTTTAATATTTGTTTTCCATAAAGGTTTACTCATTATAAAATTCTAGAAAAATATGTATATCCTGGCGAATCAATGATCCTAATAAATTATCCTAATAAATAAAATTGCCATCCCCGGCAATGGCGCCTTTAAAATGCTTGTTGGTATTTTTAACATCACTTCAAGTTAAGTTGTCATCTCTAACATGATGCCAAAAACCAAGGATAAAAATAATCTACACGCAATGACTCTAAATAGAATATATCCAAGCAAGCGCCTTACGTATAATTCTCCTGTTGTAGCATTTCACCCGGAGGAAGTATTCCAAGTATCGTTGATTTATTTTTATGCCAAAAGGATAAAGCAAAGATTCTACTTATTAGGAGTAATAAACTTACAAGGAGCAAGAATAATAAATGCTTAAACCCCATCATAACCTATTACACCAATGCCTTAGCAATAACTAGTCAACAATAACGATAAATAATAAATGAGTAATTGAGATACATAGTATTCCGAGCTAGAATATAGAGACTCTCTAATGTTGTAAAGCAATCTAGAGATTCAGTTAGAAATAAAGAAACCTATGTAATTGCTAATATAAAGTCTACAGACCTACGCATGCTACACATTTTCATCTATACTACAATAAAATCGAGAAGACATCATAAGGAGCATCAACTAATGAGAATATTAAGACACAACGGTCACCTCCTTCGCGACCATGCTCGGCCGGTCCTACGTGCGGGGGTGGACTACGGAGGAACCAACGCAAATTGTCACTGCGCGGACTACCACACGACCCGGCACATCGGGGGTGCCTCCGTAGGTACACAATATATCTAGACACCACGTCTACATAATGCGCACCACCACGACCCACTCGAGTATTGAATCGAGCGCTTTACGATCATATAACAATAATCATCATAAACTACATCTATATCGAATGTGCAACTAGAATAAACTAAGAACTGAATAAGTAGCAATATATTAAAGTAGAGCAAAGTCATAATGAAATACAAGATAAGATTACCAAATTCTAGAAGACAGATCTGAATCCCGGCGGGGCGCCCGATCTCTACTTGAATCTTGTTAGACGACTAAACTAAGAACTTGAAGAACTAGAGCTCTACTTCTAATCTCTGGAAACCCTAACTTCGACTACTCTTGACGAATGAAGCGGGAGGAATGAATTGGTCTCTTAAGGGGGGGGGCTACCCTTCTTTTATAGCCCTAATGGAGTGCACGCGCGCCGTAGGATCAAACCGACGTAGCCAACGGTGGAGATGAAAACCCTAGGCGGCGGGGGAAGCTTCGGAAGAGGGGGCGCCGTCGGCAACCCTAGGGCGCCGACCAGCCCCATGGTGGGGCCGGCCGCCCCACCTGGTGGCGGCCGCGGCCCCACTTCTTCGGTGTCTTCTGAGTCCTCCCGAACCATCCGTGATGTAGTTGCGTCGCGGTTAAGTTTCGTGGTAAATTTGCATTAGAACCCTTCTTTTTAGCTTTTTCTCGAAAAATCCCCGAAATCTCACAAATCAACAAAACTCTTGGAATTTGTCGATATAACCTCTATTAGTCTACCATTACCTTTTCAAGAGCCATTGTTGACGGTATAAAATTTAGACTTAGTGACCGTCAACAATATGACGGGAGGTACTCGGTCATCTTGTATTCTTTGCGCGGTATCTCTGAGTAGATTTCTAAGCCTGGCTTGTTCTTCACTTGGTCGTTGTATGGCGTCGATTTCATTGATTAATTCTTGTATCTTGTCGACTGGATCAAGTCTGGTTCTTGCTGTAGCCCTTTTTTCTTCGGCTTCTTTCTCGGCTCTTTTTCGGTTGTACTCGGCTAAGTCCTCTTCGTATTTGCGCCACGCTTCCCTGCATTCCTGAACTCGGTTTCTTCTCCCCCCTTTTTCTTGTTTCTTCTTTCTCTCGTTGCCCTCTGGCTGTCAGTTTCCCCTTCTTTTGTGGTAGAGTTTTGTGGGATATCCGCTTCTGATTCTTCTGAAGATCTGTAGTCGGGTTGGATTGGCGGTACCAGGGGTTGCCTCATCATGAACACCTCTTTGTACTTACTGGGTGGATAGCCGGATTCTTCCTCTTCTAAGGATTTACCATATTGAAAAGGAAGGGAGGTGGAGTACTTATCTTGTTTGAGGACGTTCCATTGGGCAAGATCGTAAGATTCCATTGCCTTCTGAGTGAGATTTTGATATATCCGTGCTGAGTTGTTGAAACCGTGGTAAAAAGAACTCGGCTTGTCTTGTAGATTTGTGTTTCCAGTTTCCTCTGCCAGCTTAAGTTTTGAAAAAATCTCTTGTATCTTTAGCTCGGGTTCTTGAAGTAGTCGACTATGGAGAATTCCTTGATCGTCGCCCGCGGAACCCGACTTCCAAAGACGAAAGTTGATCCTGGTGAAAAAATCATCGTGTGTAGGTCCGCCGAGCCTTTGACATTAATTTCGCCGGAGCCCCCTACTGGCGCCGCCACCGCCGGGTGTTTAGCCACCGATAGCACGCCACGGGGTTCCCGTGTAGCGATTGATTCGGACCTCGGCGAATAATCGAACTCAGCGGTTTCACGCAAGAGACACACCACGGTTTATCCTGGTTCGAGCCCTCGTCGTCGAGTAAAAGCTCTACTCCAGTCAGCCTTGGCCTTTTGCGTTGGATTGATGTGTGATTGTGTGTTGTTCGTCCGTTACAAAAGAGGGTGCTCTGGCTCCTTTTTATGAGAGGAAAGGAGCCAGAGCTGCGGTTTCTAATCCTAGTCGGACTTATAGGAAAAGTTCCGCTCTTATTACAGAAGTTACTTTCTATTTATCTAATTAGGATGATCCGCCATCTACTCGGATCCGGCCTTCTTGCTTTTGTCCTGACGGGAGCCGTGCTGGTGAATAGCCGTCTACGTCCTGTATCGACAATATACAAACTAAAATAATCACACTCCACTATCTAGTTAGATAGGAATATAAAAACTATATGAGTTGCTACGTACAAACTAAAATATTCATGCTTATAGGAGTAGTTGTACGGGGAAGTGGAGTGAATAGCCCAGGTGATGGAGGTTGACCCATAGTGGCGCCAAGACTTTGCATGTACTGAAACATCTGCTCCATCCTCTGCAGCTCGGCCTCCCGCTTAGCCACCATCCTCTACCGCTTGGTCTCCATCCTCACCTCCATCTCCTCTCGTAGCCTCCTCTTGTTCTAGCTGGGCCTGTAACTTAATACAATAAATAACATAAAGTACTCAATTGCATTTTATAAAAGGTGGGAGACTTATAATGCTCTGGGCTTGCCTGGAATACGACATAAGGCAGTTTAGATGGTATTTGCTTGGCGAGCATGTTCCTTCTATCTTCGGGATAAGTCCACCAAACACCATCTTTGGGTTTGGCTCCCACATCTTATCCTTCACGTAGTTCATCCAACATACCTAGATGAGATACAAGCTGCAAGTGGATGAACATGAAGAATGGTAATAAGAGATGCATCACATAAGAGCATGTAAGACAAGTATACAGTTACACTAGATGATATGAACACTTAGAGAACAAGCCATTCACATCATCCTAAACATATAGATAACAAGCATATCAAACATAAAATCTATATTACAAGGTCTCAGGAATATTAACTTAACCATCGCCAAGGACATGGCACACACTAAGCAACATACAAAGCAAACAACACGAACTAGAATCTATCAATTTCTAGACTACAAATAGTAGCTACATGTTTTAGCCATAACTGAAGCTATACATATCCAAACGGCATGCAACAAGACAATCTAGAATGGTTATAAAATTATCTACAAATCATATTTAATCATATCAGCATGATTCATCCTCTAATATAGTCAAAAAATTTAATTTCTCTAATCTGGTCAGGCAATTCCAGAGAACAGCCATTTCTAAAGTTGAAATTTGCACAATCATAACTTACAAATTATAAAAGCTACACCCATGAAAATTTAACACAAGCTAGATATATAAGTTATCTACAACTTTGTTGTAGGAAAGTTTCACAGAAAATGTCATTTACAAGGTGCAATCATCAATGTTCTAGAACCTGTCCAGAAAGCTCTAGAATCAAATAATTGAGAAAATAATATTTCACTTATATTTCAAACATCAAATTATGTATAACCAATATTACCAGCAGTTGACATATGTTAAATGAACACTAGAAAACATAGTGACCATTTCTAAATAAATTATTTTCATGTCTTTTTCTATTTATTTAGATAACAAGATGAATTAAGGAACATAGATGGAACACCTACCAAAAGTACACAGTAAATTCTAAGTAAATTACAATAGCTCACATATACTCACAATAGTCTATTATACAAATTTTATAATATTTCAATAAGCATAGCAACGTCTACGAAAAAGATAAATTGCTACAACAATAAATCATGTGAGAGTAAGATAAATCTAAAACTCAATATTTTCAGTAAATACATAGTAATGTTAAGCACCCAAAGGTCACAACAACATCATGCAAAGGTAGTGGAACCATATTTTATAATTTTTTTTATTTCAATTATTAATACGTTAAATCCATTTACTAGACATCAAGCAAGATATCTAAATAACTCAATCATACTGCATCCAATGAACCTCAAATTTTTATCCTAGCATACACATATCATAAGTAACCTAACATTCAAATTTTACCTCATTTGGAGCACCAAATTTAAGATAATGAATTTCCCAATCTCAAACCCTAGATAGCAAATATTTAATTTTTTCAGAAATACTTTCAACTAAAACATGCAATATTATCATAGCACTGCATAGATCTACTTACAAGGATTCCAAAAAGTCTTTATTTGCTATTTTACAATTTTTCTACAATTTTATATGAATTTCTAAAGTTTCAACCGAAATAAGCAATAAGGAAAAAGAAAAAAGGAAACCGATCTTGCATTGAGGCCCCTGTAGTTTTCCGTAATTTATACTACGG
This sequence comes from Chrysopogon serrulatus, assembly GCA_015844335.1. Lineage (NCBI taxonomy): Eukaryota > Viridiplantae > Streptophyta > Magnoliopsida > Poales > Poaceae > Chrysopogon > Chrysopogon serrulatus. Next base: position 585,760 of record JADLZL010002094.1, on the reverse strand, counting down.
GATGGACGCACTATTCAGCACTATACACATGAGTCTAGGGTTTGCGAAAAACCCCCTGAGGCCGCTCTTCTTCTTCCTTGGACAGAACAGAGCGGAGGGAGCACGGTCGGCCGGGAGAAGGACGCTGGCCCGCTTGAGATGTCGAGGAGGGGTGGCGCGGCTCTAAGACGCCGGCGCGCACCCGCAGGTGGCCTATGGCTCACCCCGCGGTGCCCTGCAGCCTGCGAATGGGGTGTCAAAAGCGACAACGCGAACCATCTTGCTCAACAATGGATCAGGAGCACACACCTACCTACACGCCAGCTATCGACGAAACCTGGTCAGCAGCCTACCAAGAGGTTACCCGAGGTAGTAGATGAGAACGAGGGTGGTGAGGTAAGCGAGATCAAGGCCAAGAAAGTAACATGAGACTCGGGTTTTAGATAGGTTTAGGCCATCAAAGTGACGTAAAACCCAGTCCTATATTCTGGTGCCTTGATTATGGTGTACGTGATCAGGGGTGATATATTTTGGAGGGGGTTCCTTCCCGCCTTCTATAGCCAGGGGGCAGGATTACATGATCATTCAGATCCAATCTGTTCGATCGAGAGATCAAGATTATAAGGAAACAATGATCTCTATTGATCCGAGTGGATCAATGCGCCGCTCGGCTTCTTCATGGGCTAGGCCGCACCAGACTAGGTGGCCAAAGCCCATCTTTGATTGTTGTTGGTTGTGATCCTTAACTCATATTCTATACCACCAACACTTGTATAAAATATTGACAAAACACACCAAAACTAGACATAGGGCTTATCTATACTAACGAATTCCATAGTTTTGGTGAGTTGTGTATTTTTAGGTAAAATAAAAAAGGAACCTCAATTGGGCCAAAAAGAGAAGAAATACTCATGGATCCAACCCAAGCCCAAAAGCAAAATAAGCAAGAACAGTATACCAGAGAGCAACTGGGCCAAACACCCACGAGGGACAAGATCTAGGCCTAGTCAAAGACCAACCAGAGAAAGGTGGTGGCCAGCAGGGCCGCCCATGGTGTGGCTGCACCAGGGTGCTCCTGCACCCCCAACACCACCTCTCAGCCCCACCTTTCTCTAGCGGTACATTGATGACACCTAGAGGTAGTTCATGATGGTCACCGTGATCAATACCCCTCCAAACCGACCTCCAAGTACTATATAAGAAGACCCTCACCTCCTCCTCTACATCATCATACACATGGAGAAGTGGGCCAAGCTCCAATTCCATCCTAGCTTAGCTAGTTTAGCATAGGGAGTGAGTGAGTGTAACACCCTAAAATTTGCCTCTTGGAAAATAAAGCAAACATGATTTAATTATGTATTTTGTGCTCATGAAAACATAGGAAAACAATTTTTTTAAGAAATTAAAATTCATCATAAGGTATAGCAACTTGTTTGCGCATCCATGCTGGTGCATATGCTTTTATGTATTGTCTGACTGTTTTTTTTATTATTATTCAAATCTGAATTTGAAAAGCTCCTTGTTTTGTATTTGAAAGCTAGTTCAGTATTATTTAAGAAAAAGAAAAAAAAGGAATTTCCTTCCTCTCTCCCGGCTGTTTGGCCTGCAAGCCAGCTCCAGAAAGCAAAAGCGCATGTGCGCTGCCTCCTCTTTCCGACCTGTTGCTTGGCCATGTGCTGCTAGCCCAGGTTGCCTCAAGCAACGCAGCAGCGGAGCGCCCCTGCCTTTCTTCTTTTGGCTGACGCATGGGTCTTAGGAACAGTTCATCCTTTTCCTCCGGTCTGTGCACAAGGCGGACACGGCCGGCACCTAGACGCACCCGAACCCAAGTCCCATTGGTTTAGGGGCAACCTAACCACGTAGGCTCATCTATAAAAGCCGCTGCTCGCCCTGCGATTTTCATTTCCATCTACGCTAGTCGCAGCCGCCGCTTTGCATCACGCCGGAAGGAACCCGGAGCTACCTGCTGCCGCCTTTGCACCTTGGAAGCCGACGTCGTGCACGCCATCTGCCGATCGACCCGTATCTAGGAAGCCAGTGCCGCCTCGTCGAGCCGTACGTTGTCGATCCATCTACAACCCCAAGACGCGAACCAGAGCCGCCGCCGGCCGCTGCTGTGTGGACGTCGCTCGCGGCCGCGCGAGTTTTCAGAGCTCGTTGCCAAGCTGTCGTGGCATTGTATGCGTTACGTGCATCCTGCCCCTCTTGGTCGTCGCTCGCCGCTGAAGCGTGCACAGCAACACCCCGTCTCTCTCCTTGTGGCCACCTGAATTCAACAAGCAAGCACGTCGAAGCATTTGTTCCTGCATGCACATACAACGTCCAAATTTACACAGGTGCTGTATCCCCACCGTTTGCATGTAATTCGTTCTAGCTATCTTGAATCCACACAAATTTTGTTTTTGCTGAATGTCATCGATCCTTTTATAATTTAATCCTAAAGCAGATGGTAATTAATCATGTGTTCTATCAGAACTTCACTCCATCCGCTCCAACGCGCCCACATGTAATTAATCATAGTGTCACACGTCATGCTTATATATATATATATATATATATATATATATATATATATATATATAAGCATGACGTGTGACACTATGATTAATTACTATATATATATATATATATATATATATATATATATATATATATATATATATATAAAGTCAGAGGTGCGGCCCGTTACTCCCCTAACGGGTTTTGCCATGGAATTTGGTTGCGTGAACCTCGGAGACAGCTGCGTGTTTTGGTGGAATTGGGTTGGGTGAACCTCGGCGATGGCTGCGTTTAAATATTTTTAAATGTCACTGTGGCTCTACTGCATCTTCCCGATGCCGCTGTATGCTCAGATATGCATACATAATGTGTCCGTCCTAACTTTTAGAATGACGTATGCATTCATACTGAGTATTTTATTATACTTTGACAGTACGTATATACTTTTGTATATGAGCATACTATTTTATTATACTTTGACAAATACACACATACTGTTTTGAGAGATGGTATGTTACACATACATTTTGGACCATATACTCAATACTCCACAAGTATGTACACATACTTGATACAATTTCATAAAAGATGATGCGTACATACTATGTACATACATAAAAAAAGTATGAGTACATACATCATCTTTTTAGCGAGTACACATATGCACGCTATAGTACAACTCCTACTCATCAGTGTATTTATTTATCTCTACATGGGCTTTCTTTGATGGAGCGTACAACTCTTAAGAGTCCCAGCGTGCAAACAGGCATCTTAGCTCTGAGGATGTACCTGAACTGATCATAGATGAAAAAAGTATGAGATCGATTTAGATTACTTGCAAAAAAGTGCAAACCAACTGAGCTTGAGGCTGCTTCACTATATTAATCCTTCTTTCTGAGAGTGGAAGTTAAACCTGCAGTTCTTTTGATAGTATCCAGAGATACTATAACCTGACAACTTATCAGTAAATACTCTTGCCAGAAAAATGTATCCTTTGCTAATCTTATCTAAAAACAAAATATCTAGTACACTCTAGTCAAATAATGTATCTAGTAATACTTGCACTCTAGTATGTAATGATGCTCTTAACTGAAAGTATCCAGTGAGACTTTTGTTCAAAAAGTATGGAATGATACTCTTATCTGAAATGCATATGAACATTTGAACAAGTTCAGGTCTCACAAAAGCAGTCAGGACTTTTATCTAAAAGTATGGAATGATACTCTAATCATGCTACATATGCAGTCAGGACTCACACAAGCAAGTTAATGAGAATGATGTGTTCTTTATCAACGGATCACAGAGGGAATTTCTTGCATATCTACACATGGAGGGAATATCTAGTTTCTGTGCCAAAGGCATACTCCAAGTCGACTATCAAAACTAATTACATCACATTAAATAAATCTCTTCCGATGAAACAATAAATAGATCCTAGATCTGTTCATTCAGACTGACTATGATTTCCAACCAATCAGTAAAAAAGTCAGTACTATTTTCCTGAAAGATCTGACCAAGAAAAGTGTTTTTAAAACAGATCCGGAACCATCAAATCAAAACATTAAACAGACCATGGAGTGTGACTCTCACCATGTGTTTTGGATTGAGGTGTGTACCTAATCGTCGGCTGTTAGTGCAGGATCGGAATCATCAATCAGAGTGCGAAAGTGAGATACCTTGAACCATTTGCGGATCTAGATGCAGCAACGAGATTAGGATAATGGAAGCCGTGAAGAACAGGCCGTGCACTGCATACATGTCTAAACGGAAGATGGATAAAAAAGATCCATTGAATCCAAAACAAAACGACCAAGATTAGCAACAAATCCAACAACTTGAACATGGATATAGCGTCTCCAACTTGGATGCACCACCAGCCCCGGTGAACTAACAGATCGGGATCCCAACACAACAAACCTGAATCGGCAGGCAGACATGGGTCGACATGCCTGGGCCGCTGCTCGCCATGCTAGTCAGGATGGGGAGCCACCATCGCCAGTTGGTGACCCGCGCCGCCGCTGGTGGTGGAAGAGATCCGTGCCGCCGCCATCGAGGCTGCTAGAGATCCGCCGCCGAGGTTGCAGGACGAACTGCCGCCTGTGCTGTTTGGAGTGGAGAGGGCTCGAAGTTACTGCCACTGGGAGGGATTGGCCGGGCGGAGCTGGCTGCGTGGGAAAGGGCCGTCGTGGAGCACGGTGGAGGCTGTCGCCGCCGCCTCCATCTGTGATGCGGATGGAGAGGAGAGAGAAGATCAGGGCGAATTAATTATATATGGTTGGATTAACAGGTCCGCTGTTTTTTAACCCGTTTAACGGGTGTAACGATGGTGAAACGACGTCAGCGCCGTACGGGACTCGCAGGACGTCGCGTGCGTTCACTACAGGCGGGAGTAGCTACTCCCTAAAGTACAGAATAATTTCCATATATATATACTTAGCACACTATGCCACCCGCCGTATACATGCATTTGCTTCCTATAATTCCTTTCAACAATGTGTTACGGCTTATCATGCATTGCCTAGTATTTTGTTTAATCAGAGCCCACTCTAGCTGTCCTAACTGATTCAACAATTTCAATACATTTTCTCTATCAATTTATCCAATGTTATATTTAGGGCTTTTTGATACCTATGTTCATTTTATACAAAAATAATTTTTGCTTAATTCAATTTAGAAAATCTCTCTAAAATATTTTATATATGTGTTTTATATAATTATTAAAATAAATGCAACCTCTAGTTTGTCTTGCTCATAATAAAGTGAATCTATCGGTAGAGCGTATCTTTTCGCAATTAGCGTGCTACTTGCGTTTGTGTGTTTGTAGCAACGTGTGCGTCGGTTTATAATCTTTTTCAACTTTTGTTTTCATTGGTTGGTGTACTTGTTCTAACTATAGATTTGTTTGCAATGATGATTGTCTCTGTGAATGCTTGTGTGGTGCTCCATAATCATGTCGGTCGGTGAGCTTTACGTGGGATCGAGAAGCCGGTCTTTTGAAGAATAAGAGCTTGAAGGAAGATTCGAGTTGAGCTAGAAGTTTGGATCCGAATTAAGGCAAGTATAGCTTTGGGTTTTCTTTTACGTGACCATGATCTTGTGACTTGATTAATGTTTAAGCAACAAACAATAAAAATGACTTTTTAGCAACTTCGAGGATTTATCCGTAAGAGAACCTTTCGGGATTGACAAGATGCAATTTGTGAGGGCTATATGGCTCGGCTTTAGCTCGATATAAGGACCTTTTCTAGCTTGTTAGAGGTTACCCTTGTGGCGCAAATGGGGAAAAAAGCGGTGTGGATCTCTCGGGACTGTTGTATCACCTGGTGACTATTAAAACCTAGCGGCCCTAACTTGTTAGATGAACCTTTGAAAGGCTTCATAGTGAACCCCCCGACCTTCCTTGGAAGTGGGTCAAGAGGCTGATCACCTCGGGCGAAAGGGTAAATCACGACTCACAGTGAAAGTGTACACATTTGCGCAGAGTTTATTAAACTGGTATACTAGGCTTGCTCAAGGACACGAGCGGCCTTAGAATCCTTGCATTTAAGATGATGACTTTTGATTGCTAACATACTCATTGTTTACTGTTTAATGCTCTACATTATTTATGTTACTTTGATCATGAATTTATGGGAATATATACTACCTTATTGCTATACTTGCGGAGTTCGACATGGACTCACTCTTGCTATTCCCTCACACATCAGGAGAAGTTTAGGCTTGTGATCAACCAGCCAGTTATCCCTGTGGAGTGGAGTCTTTACCTGAAGATCGGAGTGTCTTTCCGCTGATTGCTCTCTGAGGTTATACTCTTTACTAATATGCTATTATAATTAAGCATTGTCTTTTGATATTACCTTTATTTGTAGCTATATGTGAGATTTGACTTCCTGGGCTCGCATATAGTGTGTATCCGGTTTTGTCCTTAAAACTAGGTGCTACAGTGAGGAAGAATAGAGAGGAGGTTCGGGCGTGTCAGCCATCTCTTCGTCTTGTACTCGGGGTGACCAAGTGGAGGAGGAGTGCCGGGCGTGTCGGCTCCCTCTCGGCTTATACCTCTACGGGCCAGACACTACTTGGAGTTAAGGTCCGTGTCCATCTACGGTGGTGAGTTTTTATTTGAGTTATCTTGTGCATTACATTCTTGTGCTTTACATCCCTTGTAATCCCCCACGTTCGGGTGTGGCGTAGAGTTGTAGGCCAACATCACCTAGCAGACTAGATGCGATCCGGTGCCCAAAGCAAGAGTGTAGTAAGCAAGCTTATCATCGTGTAGAGGCCCAAAATCATAGAAGAACCTCACTACCCAAGCTATCCCTCATTTCATCCTCCAGGGTGAACTTAGATCCAAGACTATACACTACCGTTCTTCGTGAAATTATGATGCCCTGTCTATCACCGGGTGAAGTGCTACAGCGGTACTTTCCACGCGCTTGCGGATTTGGCTGCTTTTGCTAAGAAATACCAGCAAGCATTTCTGGCGCCGTTGCCGGGGAACAGTTGTCGTTTTTAGTCTTCGGACCTAGTTCACCCGTGTATATTTTCTTTTATCTTTCCTTTTTTCTTTTCAAAATGGAGAATATTTCAATCCCAAACTTTTCGGCTAAAGCCAAAAACACTCCTAGATCGTATCCTAGAAAACACCCCTCCGCTAGAACCCCTCCTGGTATAGACCGAACCATGTCTAGAGAACGTCTCTTTGGCTAAAGCCAAGGCATCACACACCATAGAGAAAGCCTCAGGCAAACCCGAGAGTCCGAAGGAAGGTTTCCAACCTTCAGATTTTCCTTTTTTCGAGGATGATCTTTTTGAAGATTTTTGTAATACCTTGAATTATTCATGCCACCGGAAGCCACCAGTTCCTAAAAAACCTAGCAATATCCTCATCCAAAAATGTCTCAAAACATCCATCGAAGAATTGTTAGCCATTATGAGCAAGGAATGGACTGAGGAAGTATAGCTAGCAGTCAAAGAAATTCAAGTTCGTTGTCCTTCCTCGGTAATCTGAACCAAAGTCGGTAGAAGATGGGTGGAAACACTGTACAATCCCGTGTTGGAGCAAATCTGATGTCTCCATCATTTGCTAAGGCTTTCCTAAGCAATGAAACGCTTGCTCCAACAAACACATACTTCCATAGTGAGCCACAAAAAAGACTGAAAGGATTAATGGTGTCATCCAATATCCCGTTACACCACCATAATGTCAAAATACCCGTAGACTTTTATGTCTTCGACCTTCAGGATTTTGATATCCTGATTGGGCACCCCCTAGAGAAGTTCTTCCTAGAACCACCAGCTTCAGGAGAGTTCAATGTAAAGTTAGGAGGAGACATGTTTTCTATGCCAATCACTCGGGCCAAAATCTCGATGACAAACTGTTCCTCCTATCCTAAAGTGCCTATGGAAGTTATGGCAGCAATACCCTTCGACTCACCTGAATCGTCTTTAAAAGAGGATGCTAAACTCTTCATAGAAGAAGAGGACGATTTAGGAGAGACCATAGAACTTCCTAAAGAGGAAGCCCCGACAAAACCTCCAATCACTAAAACCCTTACCCACCGGACTGCGCTATGCTTTTCTTAATGGCAATAAAGAAACTTCTGTAATCATTAGTGATAAGCTTAGCGATGAGGAGACGTCCAAACTCATTGCCATTTTAGAGAAACATAGGCCTATTTTTGGGTATTCCTCGCAAGATTTAAAGGGAATTAGCCTGACTCTCTATACCCATCGCATTCCGATAGATCCTTCGAGTACGCCAACTCGAGAACCTCAGCGGAGGCTCAATAATGCGATGAGGGAAGTCGTGAAAAAAAGAAGTGCTTAAACTTCTTCATGCTAGGATAATTTATCCCATACCACATAGCGACTAGGTTAGTCCCGTCCAAGTGGTACCAAAGAAAGGTGGTATGACAGTAGTTGAGAATAACAAAAACAAGTTGATCCCACAACATACCGTCACAGGTTGGAGAATGTGTATAGACTACCAAAAACTCAACTCAGCCACAAAGAAAGACCACTTTCTACTACCTTTCATTGATGAAATATTAGAGTAGTTAGCAAAATACATTTTTGTTTCTTAGATGGGTATTCGGATTATCATCAAATCCCAATCCACCCTGATGATCAAAGCAAGACAACTTTCACATGCCCATATGGAACGTGCGCTACGGGGCGATAACGTTCGGGTTGTGTAACGCACCCGCTTCATTTCAAAGATGCATGATGTCCATTTTTTAGACATGATAGAGGAGATCATGGAAGTATTCATGGATGACTTTTCAGTCTATGGAAAACTTTTAATCACTGTCTAGAAAATTTAGACAAAGTCTTGCAACGATGCCAAGAAAAGAGCCTCATTTTGAATTGGAAAAAATGCCATTTCATGATCTGTGAAGGTATCGTCTTAGGACACCTAGTGTCTGAGTGGGGGATCAAAGTAGATAAGGCTAAGATCAAGGTGATTGAACAACTACCACCCCCAGTGAACGTAAAAGGGATCCGTAGCTTCCTAGGCCACGCATGTTTCTATAGGAGGTTTATCAAAGACTTTTTGCAAATCTCTAGACCCCATACCAACCTGTTAGCCAAAGATGTACCCTTTGAGTTCATGGATGAGTGCCTAGACGCTTTTCATACCCTTAAAAAGGCACTCATCGCAGCTCCAATCATCCAACCTCCTGATTGGACGCTACTATTTGAGATCATGTGTGATGTTAGTGACTACATGGTTGGCACAGTCCTAGGCTAGACAAGAGACAAGAAACATCACGCTGTAGCCTAAGCTAGCAAGACCTTAACGGGAGCTCAACTTAACTATGCCAGAACCGAGAAGGAGCTCTTAGCCGTAGTCTTTGCTATTGAAAAGTTTCGCTCTTACTTAGTTGGTTTAAAAATAGTCATTTGTACCGATCATGCTTTGCTCTAAAATACTTGCTAACTAAGAAAGATGTGGAACCTAGGCTAATAAGATGGATTCTTTTTACTCCAAGAATTTCATTTAGAAATGAAAGATAAAAAAGGAGTAGAGAATACCATTGTCGATCATTTGTCGCGTATGCAAGTCACTACATGTAGGAATTACCAATAAATGACTTCCTACGTGACGACATGCTGCTCAAGGTTATATATATCAACCCGTGGTACGCAAACATAGTCAACTACATGGTCACCAGCTACATACCACCTAGGGAGAATAGAAGGAAACTACAAGTAGAGAGCAGGCGACACCTGTGGGATGAAGTGTACCTATACCGAGTCCGTGCGGCATTGGACTCACCGAGAAGGGGCGTACTAACAGCTGAGGGGATGCAAATCATTGAGAAGTGCCATGAAGCACCATACGAAGGTCATTATGGAGTTTTCCGCACACAAGCCAAAATCTGGCAATGTGGTTTCTTCTGACCGATAATGTATGAGGACACTAAGGAATTCATCTGGAGATGCCGAAAGTGTCAGTTTCAAGGCAACATCACATCTCGCAATGCAATGCCCCTACACTATAACCTTCAAATAGAAATATTTCATGTGTGGGGCATTGATTTCATGGGACCATTTCAAAAGTCCTATGACTATGAGTATATTCTTGTGGCTGTTGACTATGTCTCTAAATGGGTAGAAGCAATAGCATGCAAATCAGCAGACGCCAAGCATGCAAGAAAAATATTTCATGAAGTAATTTTCTCCCGATTTGGAACACCACAGATGATCATAAGTGATGGGGGATCACACTTCATTAACCGAACATTTAGAAACTTCCTGAAAGAGCTTGGCACTAAACATAATATTGCAACACCCTACCATCCACAAACCAGTGGGCAGGCCGAGACATCCAATAAGCAGATAAAAAATATCCTACAAAAGACTGTCGATGAGATGAGAAAAGGAAGAACAAGTTACCGGATGCACTTTGGGCATACCAGACAGTTTATAAAACCCCTATTGATATGTCTCTGTTTCATCTCGTTTATGGAAAACCTGCCACCTACTAGTAGAGCTTAAACACCGAGCTTAATAGGCAATCAAGAGTATCAAGAGTTGGAATATGGATGCCAAGTTAGCTGGCAAGAACAGACAAAAACAAATAGCCGAGCTAGAAGAATGGTGGGAGAAGGCGTATCACCATGCCGATTGTACAAAGAACGAACCAAGAGATGGCACCACCACCGGATTAAGCTCAAAGAATTCAAACAAGGTGACAAAGTGCTACTATTCAATTCAAAGGTAAAATTATTCGGTGCAGAGAAGTTACACAAAGAAATGGAAAGGACCATACACCGTCATCAACACTTCATTACATGGAGCAATCACTATTCAGGATGATGAAGGTAATATTTTTAAAGTTAATGGTCAACGCTTAAAAATTTTTCTAGAACATTCTCCTGATCATAATCAAGAAATAGACAGAATAGATTTAATCACTTCATTATAATATCTATGCCTAATATTTAAAAAGCAAGGTTTTCTCTCCCCCAAATTTCGTCCGGCCCATTCTATTAGCCCAACGACCTAACCAAATTTTAGTCCCACGCCGTGGCTCCCTTCCGTGGCCCAAAAGGCCCATTCTCCCTCCCCTCACGTTTCTCTCCTTCCATCGGGGAAAAACAAAAGCCACACGCCGCCGCTTCTGCGAACGCCGACACTGCCGTCGCCGCGAACGCCTTCGTCGCCACTACCGCCATGTCCGACATGTATCAGTGGCGCAAGTTCAAGTTTTTCGAGAAGTCGGCAGGCCGTGGCAGCGGAGGGGGCTCAGCCGCTGCCGTGCCGGCCGAAATCGTAGGCTACGTCACCTGCTGCTCGGGCAGTCAGGGGCGTGTCGCGTGGGGTGCAATGACAGCACCGCTTCGTTCAACTCCCAGCCCGGCACAAGTTGCGGTTTTGGAAGCCATCTCAGGGTTGGATCAGGACTCAACCTCGTATGCTCTTATCTGGGTATGTTAGTTCGACTTGAATTTCTTCTATTCTCTTGCATTGCGTCGACGGAATAACACCACACGAATAAGCGAAATCAGTGCAGATGACGATGGACGCTAGCGAGAACACCATGCCGTCGACCCCAACGGCCTGACGTCGCCGTTAGGCGGGGTGAGCAGCGCCGAATGCGGGCTGTACACGGGCTGGTGGAACATCCACGCGCACTGCCAGGGTAGTGCGACGCCGGGTTGCCCACCCACACGTACGCGAATAGGCCGGAGCAGGACCGCGGGGATGCACTGGAGAGAAAGCAATGGATGGATGGGGGTTGGATGGGAACGAGAAGGATGGAGGATTGGAGGGTACTTATGGCCCGACAATTCGAGTCGAACTCAGAATCGCCGGAGAAGAAAATTGAGGCAACTCGATTCAGCGTTGGAAATGAAAAAGAAGCTCTTCTCTGGATCCGCCACTTGGTCAATTCACCATATTAAATGCTCGCGGCACATTGGATCGCCAGCACTTCGAGTCGAACACATTGGATCGCCAAAGGGTTTGCTCAGCTTCAACTCTAAATGCAAGCTCGAAGGTACTAATAGGAAGACATAATGAAGAGGAGGAGGAGGATGAGAAGAAGAAAGGGAAGACAAAGATCAGTACAAGCAAGCAATACACCAAGAATATTGTCTACATAGAGGTCCTAACCAAATAAAAGAAGTGATATACTGTTTGAAAAAAATCGATGTAACCATCCTGTGTTCATAGATATTTACTATTTGGCACATATATTAAATGCTTGCGGCATGTACAATATATTTTGACATTACTATTTATTGTTTCAAAATCAAAATATTTTAAAAAAATTTTACCCGTAGCAACGCACGGGCATATTTTCTAGTTTTGTCTAAAAACTTATGCTAGAATAAAATCTTAGAATAAAAAAACTGATATAGCTTAATCTTCTCAAAGTATTACATTTACCAAAATACCCTCTCTAATTTAAGCATATCATTTTCTCACTTATCCATACTCACAAGCATTTTCCATACTTATTATCTAATCTTGTGAAACCATATGCTCAAAAATAATAATCAAAATGCATGAAAATGAGCATATCTTGTCCATCTCGGCCTTCAACACGAAGTAATCTGCAAAATCCCGATCATATTTAAAAATCATACATTTAATTCTGCATCTGGCCAAAAGGGCATCGAGGGGGCCGTGCTAGGGTTGCGGGCGCACCGCGCCTGGCCCCTCTCGCCCGACCCCTCTCGCCCCCAATTTTCGCCCAATCAGCCTTGATGACCTGAGTAATGGTGTCCATGTCGGTGCTCGGCCATTGCACGTCTAGAATACCTATAAAAGGACCCCCTAGGCCTCTCATTCTCTCCACACAAGCTCAAGCAATTCTTTTCATACACCCATACTTGAGCTTGCACCTTTTCCCCATTAGCCATGGCCAAGAACCATGCCCTCGCCCTCTACCAAGCCACATATTTGGATTTAAGTTTAGAGAGAATGCAAGGTCCGGCATACATGCCATCGGAGGCCTCGTTCGTGCAAGAGTAGGCGAAGGCTATCATTGCAGCCCCACTAGCCATCATGCCAGCAGCTAGCAATGCTAGAGGCTTGGCTAGCACCAGGAGTGGACGAGCCAAAGGAGGATCGGGCACCGCTCGAACAAGGATCGCCAAGCGACTTGGCATGAAGATGGACAAGACGGCCAAGCGGCCGACTGAAAGGTCCTAAATGGCTAGAGGGGGGGTGAATAGCCTATAAAAATTTCTCCAACAACACTTAAGCCAAGTGATTAGATAATTAAGAGGCGGTTTAATATTGCGCTAGCCTACTAAAAATGCAAGCCACCTATCCACAATTCTAGTTGTTATAATTTCTATGTCACACAATAGGCTAGGTTGCTAATTCTACCACTAGTGAGGTACTTAAGAAGCTAATTTACTAAGCTACACTAGCTACCTCTACACAAGTAATTATGAAAATATATACAAGAGAGGTAGAGTGTTATACCGAACCGGGCAAGTGATCAATCAATATATGAATATGAATACCAAGATGATCCGAGACAAATAAATCACAATGAATCCAATTGTTGACACGATGATTTATCCCGAGGTTCACTTGCTTGCCGGGCAAGCTACGTCCCTCGTTGTAGCGATACACCCACTTGGAGGTTCACGCTTATAGGCTTCACACGCCTAACCCGCAATCGGGTGCCGCACAACCAACACAAGACGGGGATCCACAAGCTACGAGCAATCCACTAGAGTTGCCTTTTGCGATCTCCCCCGCGGGGAGGCACAAGAACCCCTCACAAATAATCTTCTTGATTGGGGGCGGACACAATCACCAAATCCCCTCACCAATCACAACACCACCAACCGTCTAGGTGACGGCAATCACCAAGAGTAACAAGAAATCAACAATTTGCAATCACAACCTAGTGCCACAAAATGCAATATCAATATGCACACACACACACACTAGGGTTTCCCAAATCCTCTCTTAAATTAGCACCAAGCTAGGAGATGGAGAGGAGAGGGAGGAGATGCTCTTCAAGCTCACAAGATCGATGATTCGTGCTCTCAATCTCTCACTAGAGGATGGCTCAAAGCTTTAGAATGGAGAGATAGGGAGGAGCTTGTTCTTCCTTTGTTCTTGAGTTGCAAGGAGAAAAAATGAGGAAGAGATGGGAGAGGGAAAGGGGGAGGCGCTGGGTATACCCCAGCCAACCGGCCAGCCTTCCCACTGCCCAGCACTGCGCGACCACCTAGGCAGCGCCCTCCCTCACACTGGCGTGGGCCCACCGCTCCAATGGCTACAGGAGTTCCCAACGGAAACAGCGAGAGAGAGAAACGGCAGAGACGACAGACGGGTGCACACGCCTGCGCTTCCCACTCACGCGAACAGAGACCAATGAGTGGTCGACAAATACAGGCAGAAATCCCCCAGCTGTGTGTGCAATTTTCTTCGGTGGACAGGCGCTGCTCCACCCTCAGCAGCTGACGTGCGGGCCCATCCAAAAAGACGGAACGGCAGCAGGTGCATGCACCTCCCCTTTCTCTCACAGGAGTGCATGTGTGCATGTAATGGGTGCAGGCTCTGTCTCACACAAAGTCAACAAACGGGCAGGAGCAAATTTCTCTTCACACACACACACACAGTACACACCTTTTCTCTCTCATGCATGCAACGTGGTCCCCACTGGGAAAGGACGAGTGGTAGCAGCAGCTAGGGGCCCCATGGTGGCATGCAATGCAACAGCAGAGAGCCAGCAGCGACGCCATTCCCAGTTCTCTGAAAATTCCCAGGTCCAGATAATCCGAGCGGTTTGGATATTCCGAACCAAAAGACGCAAACCAGACAGAGAGCTCTCTCCGGATATTTCGAGACCTTTGGATATTCCGAGACACATTTGGATATTCCGAAAATCACAGAAACAGCTCACTAAAAATTATTTTCAAGGCCTTTTCAAATGTGCTTAACCCACCAAGTATTCCAACAAATAAAGTGTGTGAGTTAGCATTTTTCAAACATTTTGAAAGGCTTTTCTCTTGCGTCTCACCACGTCACTAAGCGCAATGCATATGCAAATGAACCCCATACTTAGTGGCACTAGATAACCCATGCAATTAAAGATTTCCCCTCTTTATAGTACGGTTATCTATTCTAAATCCGATCACGCACTCTATTGCGTCTTGACCGGTAAAAACAAATATCCTATTTTATACCTTTGTCTTGTGCCCATAGGATTTTGTTTTTCTCTTTCTTCTTTTCCAAAACAAGCACTTGATCTTGGCTATCGCCATCCTTCACCATGGTAGCCACCTTGCTCAATTTGGTGTGAACCAACCTATCTCATATATCACTTAGAGCAAAGGGTTAGTTCACTTAGGTTTCATCAATTATCCAAAACCAAACTAGGGCTTTCACCGACTACTGGCGTCCTAGGGCCGAAGAAGATGACGGCAATAGGGGCCGAGTCGAGTCATCCTAGGGAGACTAGGAATGTATCTGTTGCACCACCTTCAGGCACATCTCCCTCCGTCACTAGTCGTCCTAGCGGTTTGGTCACTAGTCGTGATTACATGGTAGTGGGCGTACCCAAACCTGAGGAGGCTTCGCTAAGGGCCTCATGCGCAAGGACAAGGCCCCAATGCCGGTCCCTAATGATAACGGCCAGACCTCAGGCTCTAAGGGAAAAGAGCCGCCTGAGGACACTTCCCACCCTCTCACGTTCAAGAGAGCAGAAAATCCCTGGATCCATAGGCAGGCTGTCCTTAGCGACCTTGAGTTTGAGACTTTGACTCACTACAAGGGTTCACCTCTAATACCACGCCACATGATTGCAACACCACTAATTTGGTTGTCATAGAGGACTCGTATTGCAACATTCCCACAAAATGGTTGCAATATGTGCCTATAATGCAACGAAGTAAATGTGTTGCAGTATGTGTTGTTTGGTATTGCAACAGACATGCGCTACTGCAACCATTTAGGTAATCTGTTGCAATTAGTTGGCATTATTGCCATGGTGCTTTGGAGTTGCATTAGTATTGATTTTCGTTGCAATTACTTGGTGTTATTGCAACTATATTGGATTTAGTTGCTTTTGCTAGTAACTATTGCCATGGTTGTTCGGGGTTGCAATATTCTTTAGTGGTGTTGCAATAAGTTGGTGGCTATGGCAACGAATATTATCAATTGATGCAATAACATGTTCCTACTGCAACGATTTTGGCGTGTTGCAATATTGCTCAAAGGCATTGCAATTGTTAGGCATTTGTTGCAACTGGCATTCTAAATGGATGCAATAACATGTTGCTATTGCCACGGTTAATTTGTGTTGCTATAGGTATTTGTATGTGGTGATCAACACAAAAATATAAAAAATGACTATATATCTGTAGCTAATATTAATTAATTTTTATAGGAGATACATAATTGAAAAGTAGAACTAAACGTGGAAGTAAAATTGTAGCTAAGAGGGTGAGATCTCACAGATATAACAAAGAGTAGACTTGAAAAATGAAATGAAAGTAAAAAAGAAACCCTAGAACGGTTTGAACCTTGGAACTTAGAGGAGACAAGTGAAGAGCTTTAACACTACACCACCATGACTTTTGGATCAATATCATTTCCATTGTTTATTTATTGATGTGATATATAAGCAAGAGCTTAACCCTGTTGCTTGCTTGCCACTGGTTGCTGAGGTCTTCTCTGTGGCCACGAAGGGGGCTGGCCGATTCGCCCGCTTGTAGCCAGCCACCGGGCTCTTGTTCCTGGCGACGGCCGTCCCTGCTGGTCGAGGCCGGTTGCCACCGTTGCTCAAAGCTGACAATGCTCTGCTGCTCGAGGCCGGGCGCCACAGGGGCGCGGCTGTGTGGTTAGCATCATGTCGAGGAGGGACCACGAGGAGGCGGTCGTCGATGTTGCTGGGGTGTGGCCATGTGGGCTACTAGCAGGACTCGGTAGCCATTGGGCTAGTCGCTATTTACCGGGCGTGCCTACCAGCATGCCTAAGCGGTGGTCTAGGCACGACTCTATGCGCTGGGCCTAGCTAAAACAAGCGTGCTTTGTGTCAGCCTGTCAGGCCACCGGGCTGTGAGCTTCATGCTCATATATATATAGGGATAGGAAATGGAAAGAAAGAGTCGTCCGTGAAGGTGAAGCGGACAAGTGCAACGCACGCTTTTACATATCCCTCCGTCAGCCTAGTTGATCCACTTAAAAAAATCCGCCGTGCATATGTATAAGTAAAACAGAGGCCGCTTTGTGTCGAATATGTCTCAATAGCCCGGTGGTAAATGAGCCTTTGTTTGATCTGAAGCTTGAACCCCTAGTGTTTGATCTGACGCTCGAACCCCTAGTGGGCAGTTTTTGTTAATTTTTGTTCTACTTTTTAAAAATCCTTTCTGACATTGTTGCTTTTTGCCAATTTGAGAAAGAAATATTTTCTTTTGCTATTTTCTTACTTTGAGAAATATTCTCCCTACGAAACCTATGTTAAGAAACCTTTTACTGCTAATACTATATGTACAGCGCATGAAACTATTTCTGCTCATATTTATGAAGCTATTTTCTTACTTTGAGAAGTACTCGGGCCTCCGCTACCGTCCCACTCAGTACCTCAGTGCTCTCACTTAGGTACCTTGTGAGGAAGCTGCACGGGGAGCTCAAGATCACCGAACTGAAGGACGAACTAGACACCACTAGGTTCGCCCTTAGCAGGAGGATCGAGAAATTCACTAGGGCAGTGGGAGTGCTTCCAGCACTGCAGTGATCATCAGTCACTCCCACACTAATAAGTTAGGCACAAGATTTAATTTCCAGCATTTCCCTTCCAATTATTTCCGTTCATTTTTGTAATGTGCCTATCATCAAATTTGATAATTCAATAAAAATTCCTTTAATTATTTTGTCTACACTTGTTTTTGTATCTCTATTTTTTATTGTGCAAAATAAGTTTAAAAGCTAGGTACAAAAACAAGTGTGGGGGAGGACCATTCATCTCGAATCATTAATTCATAATTTTCAGATTGTGCATACTCCCTAAAAAAAGATAAAACTTTCATGTCCATTTACCTTATTCTATACAAGATATGCATATATTTTATTCACAAGTTAAATCTGATTTATGAACTTTATCTGAGTACATCTTTTCTCTTACTAGTAACTTGAATTAATACAATGACAATGATGATATGATCTTTGCTCTACTTTTAGCAAAAAGACTTGGGATTTATTCAAAAAAGAAAAAAAGAAAAATAATAATTTATAACCATAGAAAACTAGCATATTTCTCCTTGATAAACTTGATCGCATAGTAACTTAACCGATTATGAATTTTTTGCTATATATCTATGACTAATGTGAGGCAAGTAGAGTACACTCTGATGGGGATTCACCCAAAAAGCAAATAAAAATATACATTTTTGTTGCATGATTCTTAATCTCGAAGCCAAAAGAGTGTGGGCTATATGAATAAAAAATGCCATGCCAAAGAAGCATGAGCCAATAAAAGATACCATACCAAAAAAGAGAGTAAAACAAGGGGTGCAAAGACACCCGCCAGAGCGAAAAAATGAGCGCAAAAAGTACCCACCGGGGAGATAGCCTACACTTCTCAAAGAAGCAAAAGAGAAGAAGCATGCACAGGAAATGTACAAATAAAAATGTTGTAATACTTTCCGATCTAAGAGTATGATACTACCTCCATAAAGTCTAGAGAAAAGCAAAATGACATAAAAGGAAGAGTCCTCTATGAGACCAAAGATATCATGAGAAAAAACAAGTTTTATCATCTTTTCAAAAAATTAAATAAAAACCCAAGTCCTTGAGCAAAGGTGGAGTAAGGAAAGTAAAATCAAATCATTTTTTACTATTCAAGTTGCTTAGAAGAGTACGTGATGAACTCTGAAAATGATCATAGGTCCAGATGAAAGCATGGAATAATTTGTATGAATATCAGTACTAAAAAGGTAATGGATTTGTCTTAGTCATGAACTTTACTCGAGGATGAGTAAAGGACTAAGTGTGGGGGTGCTTGTTGGTGGTCCTTAACTCATATTCTATACCACCAACACTTGTATAAAATATTGACAAAACAACATCGAAACTAGACATAGGGCTTGTATATACTAATGAATTCCATAGTTTTGGTGAGTTGTGTACTTTCAGGTAAAATATAAAAGGAACCTCAATTGGGCCAAAAAGAGAAGAAATACTCACTGATCTAACCCAAGCCTAAAAGCAAAATAAGCAAGAACAATTATACCAGAGAGCAACTAGGCCAAACACCCACGAGGGACAAGATCTAGGCCCAGTCAAGAACCAACCAGAGAAAGGCGGTGGCCAGCAGGGCCGCCCCTAGTGCGGCCGCACTAGGGTGCGGCCGCACCCCCAATACCACCTCTTAGGCCCACCTTTCTCTAGCGGTACATTGATGACACCTAGAGGCGGTTCATGATGGTCACCGTGATCAATACCCCTCCAAACTGACCTCCATGTACTATATAAGAAGACCCTCACCTCCTCCTCTACATCATCATACACTTGGAGAAGAAAGAGAAGGGACAAGCTCCAATTCCATCCTAGCTTAGCTAGTTTAGCATAGGGAGTGAGTGAGGAAGAGTAGAGAGGAGGTTCGGGCATGTCAGCCATCTCTTCGTCTTGTACTCGGGGTGACCGAGTGGAGGAGTGCCGGGCGTGTCGGCTCCCTCTCGGCTTATACCTCTATAAGCCAGATACTACTTGGAGTATAAGGTCCGTATTCATCTACAGTGGTGAGTTTTTATTCGAGTTATCTTGTGCATTACATTCTTGCGGGTTCATTGTTCGTTACTTGTTTCTGATAAAGACGGTAATTGATAACGTAGACGTGGTGTCTAAGTTATAGGTTGCCCTCGTTTGCCTCACACTCCACGGATGAGGGGTAGGTGTTAGGGGGTGACAGCCCTAGCATCCTTTGTAATCCCCATGTTCGGGTGTAGGCCGGCATCACCTTGCAGACTAGGTGCGATCCGATGCCCGAAGCAAGAGTGTAGTAAGCAAGGTTATGATCGTGTAGAGGCCCAAAATCATAGAAGAACCTCACTACCCGAGCTATCCCTCATTTCATCCTCTAGGGTGAACATAGATCCAAGACCGTTCTTCGTGAAATTATGATACCCTATCTATCACCTGGTGAAGTGCTACAACGGTACTTTCCATGCGCTTGCGGATTTGGCTACTTTCACTAAGAAATACCAACAATTACTATCTGGTGGAGTAATCCCCACAGATAAGGGGGATTTGACACTTCTATTGGTTAATCACCCTATTTAGTGGACATATGATGTCTCCTCGTTCGCTCTTATTGTTTATTTTTTGATAAAAGTTCATATTGCCTAAGGCAAAGAGAGGCATGTCACACCGGTTCTAATTTGGTGTTTATTTGGATCTTATATTATTGGAACATGGTTGGGAGAAGTTGTGGCAAAGCTCCATAAAAAAATAGGGCAAAATGCAGCATTGAACGCTGCATCGGATGCTGCATCAAATGTTGGCCCAAACCACCTGACGCATCCAATGTACGAAAAGAGAAGAGCTGCTAAAGAAGAGGCATTAGGTGTTGAACAGTGTTCCACCCGCATCAGGCGTTTCTTCATTAGAGCGTCTGATGCACGGATTGAGATCGACCCAATTCAGCAGTAATTCATCTGACGTAGATGAGCGTCTGATGCTTACTCGTCGGACACATTCGATGCTTGCGAGCAAGTTTTCAGACCTCTCTGCATAGCGTCCGATGCTCTGAGCAGCATCCGATGGGGCTTATCTGAGTGCCCGATGACTCGAAGACAGCGTGCAGCAGTTTTCTACAACATCTGACTGGTAGGGCCTCCCCTTTTTTCTTTCTTCTTTCCAACCGTTGTGCCCTATCCTTCATTTTGTTTGAGCCAGCGAACTATCGCCGCCTCCACTCTCCCACACTAGTGCCGCCATATGCTGCCGTATGTTGCTCGCTCGCACGCACCCGTGCCACCAGCTTCCATCACACGCACGCTGCCATCTGCTGGCGCTGCGCCCACACCACACCGCCTCAACCCTAGTGCCACTATCCGTTTGTGCTATTGCCAGCGTTCTTCTCCATCTCAAGCTATCAACTACCATCCCTTCGATGAGCCTGCAATCATCCTTGCTCGGCTAATCCTTCTCCCAGGGTGAGCACTCACATTGCCTGCCAGGTATACGAGATAATGCCGCAATGGCACATTCATAGCATAGGCTTAATTTCTTTTCTTATCTCATTTCTTGCAGTACCTCTTCCCATTGTGGAGTGCCTCGCCGTGTCTGATTCTTCCCTTTTTGTAGGTTCTCGCTCCCTAAGGTATAGCAAGACAAAAATTCATGTATAGCTTACCTACCTTGCTTGCTTCCAATAGGGTTGTCGTTTCTCTAGTACATCTATGCTTATATACATCTCTCCATGCTCTATCTATTGCAGTGAGTCGAGTCATGTTGATCAAGAGTGATTGTCAGTTGGCAGTGTCATTTGAACTAGGAGCCAAGCCCATGAGTATAGATTGAGGCCAAGCCTCGCGAGTGTCAGTTGTGCTTGATCTCGATCAGTGGCAGTCAGTCTCTATCTATGTCAGTGGATCTCAAAGGCAGTGCTTCTTAGATTCAAGAGTCAGTTGATTGATCATGACAGTTGTTCTCTCTCTTGCAACCATGCGGTGCAAGAATGTTGGTGGTTCTTTTGGTGGTAACGAGTCTCCACCCCCACCTCCATATCCATGGAAGGACAAGGGGAAGGGGCCTAAGATTCAGCAGTAGAAGAAGAAGCGCACTCAAGAGGAGTGAGAGGCAGCCACAGGCAGTGGCAGAGGCGGCTGAGAGAGCAGAGAGAGGTGGTGGTCACCACATTGGTGGCCGCCAAGTCAGACTTGAGGGTTAGACAGTTTCTATTGAGACAGACGAGGCACTAGTAGAGCCAGAGGGTGGTGAGTAGCAGGCAGAGGAGTCTATGCAACCTATCTAGCATTCTAGTCGCTCATGTACTTAGTCGACTGTAACATCCCTGTTAAACCAACATCCAAAAATCCCAACTTTCAAAAACTTTTTCAAAAACTAACCTATGCATGGTGAGTGTCATGTAGGAAACCCTCCTTAGTAAGTTGCATTAGCTCCTAAGTTAGAAGCATATGCATTTTACCTTTCTAGTACTTACATGTGATTGCCTCTTCATGAGTTTATGTGATGCTTAAGCAAGCTAATTAATTAAACAACCTATGGTGACATATGGGACCCACCTTGGCTCAAGCCCTAAGAGACCCTAGTGCACCCTAGGTAGGCCCCACCAGCAAGGGTACACATGTACACACCATGTTATACTTTTATACCTTGTAGGAAAAGAGGAAAAGGGAAGATGGAAAATAGAAAAGAAAAATAGGAGGGAGGGAGACAGCAGGGCCGGGCCGCCTCGCAGCGGCCCCCCCCCCCCCACCGCCTCACCCCACGCCCCCTCTTCCCCAGTGCTCGCACGGCCCAGCCCAACTAGGCCCGTAGGCCGGGCGCGCGCTCCCCTTTCCTCCCATGCACACGAGGCCCAGCAAGCCTGCTCGGCCCACGCACAACCACGCCCCGCCCCCACCTCTCTCACGCACACCGGCCGGGCAAGCGAGCCCGCGGGGACCCGTTTGTCATCCCTTCCGCATGACGCCCCCTCTGCGCTTTTGCCAAAAAGCGAGGAGGCGCCCGCCCGCGCCATCCCAGCCGCCCGCGCCCGGTGCGGCGGCGCTTGCCACGCGGATGCCCGCCACGTTCGCATGCCCGCAGCCACGCCCCGCTCCTCCGTTCGTCGCGGGAGCGCGACGTCATGGGAGGTCCCCGCCCCCGCGCCTGACACAGGCACAACCGCCGTGCCCCTTTTGACCGCCGCGGTTCGAATTGGAGCGCCAGCCCCCTCCACCCCCACGTCGAACCCTAGAACCTGGCCCCGAGCCGCTAGATGGCGTCCACGTACCCCCTGCAACACCTCCACGCCGTCCGCCGCGCACCATGATCGCCGCCCCCTATAAAAACCCCCTACCCGGTGCCCTAGAGGCCATCCCACCACTCCGTCGCCACTGGTGGCACCACACGCACCACACGCCTTGAGGGGAGGGCTGTGAAGGAAGAAGGAGGCGCCGGGAGGAAAGCCGCCGCGCCGGAGCCACCCGCCGCGACGCTCTACCTCACCGGAGAAGGGAGACAGCGCCCCGTTCGGCTACACCGGCGCTGCGGTTCTCCCTGCTCGGCAACGGCTCGCCACTGCATCACCACACCGCTGCACCACCATCCTGTCTTCACCAACACCGACGGTGAGCTCGCCGTTTTCCCCCACCAAGGTGCGCCCTCACGCAGACATGGCCGTTGCGCCGGGAGCCCCATCTGGGTGGCTCAAGGCTGCGTCTTAGGGGCCACCGCCACCACGCACGCACACACACTGCCCAGCGGCACGCGTGGCCTCGCTGACCCCCATTTGCTGCAGGGTGTGTCGCGCCCAGCGCGCCACGCCACGCCCCGCCGCCGCCATGGCCGTAGCACGGCTATGGCGAGGCCGTTCCGCCAGCCCAGCGTATCTCGGCGGCTAGCTGCCGGATCAGCGAAGCGCCTCGCTTGTGAACACCAGCGCCGGCCGGGCGCCAACCTTTTCCACCAAAAGACCCCACCCCACTTGACCGCCGCGTCCGGCGGGAGCGCCGCCGACAAAGCGATGTCGCGGCGCGACCCGCCTCACCTCTTGGTCACCGCCGATGTGTCTCGGGGCTCAGTCGCCAACCCAATCACAGGAAAAAGGGGGGCGCTTTGGCCCCGGGTTCACGCGGGCGTGTTCGCCGCCGCCCGCCGTGGCGAACATCCACCGCCACCATAGTCCGCCCAAGCCGAGCCTCTACCGCCGCCCGCAGGCTCGCCCGGCCCGTGTCTGCCGGAGCACCCTAGGGCCCTAGGAACCTACCCCAGCCTCGCTGCGCCTTCGCCTGACCGCATCACAGACATACTGCCCCGGCAAGCCGCCACGGCCATGCCGTCGGGCGATTGGGGGTCCAATCCGCACCCTTTTTCCCCTAGTCGCGTGCGCCGCAACCTCGGGAAGCCAACAAGCCCCTAACTACCACCGAACACCACCATGGGAGCCGCGCGAGCGTGCCTCGTCGCCGGCGGCCCCGATCGGCGTAAGGGAAGAAGGGGGGAAACCTCGCCGAGCCGTGGACTTAGCCCACCATGCACCGGGGAGAGGGAGGCGAGAGGTGGGCACGGTCCACGATGGGACGAAACGCCGGCTCCATGGCACACCGCGCCTCCGGTGCACCATGCGCCGGCCAGTGTAGACCCAGCCCGGTGCGCGGCCCGTGCGGCGCCTTGGGGCCGCGCCAGAGGCCGACGTGTCCCGGCGGGGCCGGCCCAACCCGGCCCCGACCCGGCCCACCAAGCCCTGGCCTGAGTCCGGTCTGCATTGACCGTTGACCGGTCAATGTTGACCGTTGACCTGGGTCCCACTTATCAGTGACCCAGTTTGAACCAGCCAACCAGAGCCTGCCACGTGTCACCAGTGTTTTCTGAAAATAATAAAATGATTTTCCTTTTTCAGAATTGAATTTAACCTTTGGAAATTCCTAGAAAATCCATTTTAACTCCGAAAAATATGAAACATGTGTCCAAATTTTTCTAAAAATGAGCTCTAGGTCATAGGTCTATCCATGAGTGCATTTGCTTCTTCCGGATTTCAGTTGCTTCTTTGTGTACCTCTATAGGAGCCGCTAAACGCGGTATTATGTCACGCTTTTCAGAGACGGAGGAGCCGCCGACTGAGGAGGGAGATGACTACGAGTACACCGAGGACCTGGGAGACTACCCGACCGCAAGTGCCACGTCCCACCCAACCTCTTAGCTCCTATTTAGACACGCAACAACTAGAAATGCTAGCGCTTTACTACTTGCTGCTTGCTGCAATTGATAGGGTGCATGGTAGATTGATTGATTAAGCCTCTGCCTTGTCATAACCAATCCCCTGCACACCCGCTGCTAGGATTACACTTGCGCTTATCATGACTATCTTGATGCTACTCACTTACTACTATCACTACTGTTGATGATTCATGACTGTGAGTGGCTAAGGCACGTGGTGCCGATGATGTGGAAAACCGGGATTTTGGGAGTGATCTTGGCGTGAGTCTTGGGTGTGTGGTGCGGGTTGTGTCAACTGGACAGGATCTAGGGCAAGTCGTGAGGACGAGCCTTGCCGGGGGGGTGTGATCTGGGCACTCCCCATGTGAGAGTACTTGTGGCGGGTATATATGTTGGGAGAAGGTTCCGGGGGGGGAGAGCCTTTGTGGTACGAATCCTCGGAACGGGAGGTGCCGCTGAGGCACGGGACGTCTCGTCCCAAAGTGAAGATGTCCTGTCTGGTCACCCCTAAGGACTAATGTATCTTGAGAACCGGGTCATAGGACCTTACCGTACACACCACTCATTCCTGATGGGCGGGAAACGACTTGACGGCTAGCTGGCCCCCTGCCATTACTACTAGGTCGTTAGGTGATAGTGTAGGGAGGTACGGGTGTCGAGACCCACACCCTCCTGAGACAGCGTGGAGCCCCCTGGGATCCGGCACCACGTCTCACAGTCTCAGCGTGCCGGTGGACTCCGGGGTGCCCCAGAGCTGAGTGGTAGGGTGGCATTGGGCTTGTTAGTCGGCGGCTCGGTATCAACCTAGGTGAGGCGCATCGCCGATGATGGCGATCTTGTGGTTCCAGGTGTACACGCTCTGCAGAGTTGATCGATCCATACGTATAGCCGTGTCCACGGTCATGGACATTCCTATGATTTACGCTTCATCTGATTAGTGAGTGGAGTCCATTTCTCTTCTCTCCCCCTGGGTGTGTTTGTTTCCGGCTTAGGCCGTTGAGGCGAGGAGGAGCGAGAGTCTTCCTCGCCGATCAGAGAGAGAGAGTGTGGTGAGATGTGTGATGATGGATGGATATGGAGGGAATGGATGGGGAAGTGTATGGATATAAACGGGTTAAAACTTGACATATACTACTTTAATTATGTTAATGCATAGGGAACCCAGAGCCTCAAGTAGGTCCTTTTGCTTAACCTTGCATCCACTTTCCACATAGCAAAGCTTCATCTAATGGGTGGGAATAGTGGCCAGTACAAATCGTACTGATACATTGTGGTTCAGGGGAGAACCTCGTGTGGGAGACCGACGAGGAGGATCAGGAGGAGTAGGAGTCTCGTACTACGCGCAAGGAGAAGACGCGCCGATCCGCTGCTATCTTTCTTATGCTGTTCCGGACTTTGTGTGAGTGTGTGATTTCCGCCTTTCAGGCGATATAATAAAGTACTTAAACCCTGCTATTGTACTTTCTAAGTTTGAATTTCCACCGTATACGCACTTTGGACCACTGATTGTCGATGATGGTGATGAGCCCTTCGCGACCATCACATTGTTGTACGAAATCTGTGAATTTTCCCTTCGAGGAAAAGCAGGTTGTTTCATCGACACCCGTGGCAGTCTCTTAGAGACACCGATGTAGTGCCCACGCTCCACCCAGTGTTCCTTATCCACCGGCAGTGATTCACCTTGACTTGAGGAACATCACTATGAGGAGAGTTCAGGAGCTTCGTCAGGTTCTGCTTGACACTTGGTTTCCAGTTGAGAGATAGCCCAGAGTTGAGTACTTCCACACTGCACTTCATGAGGATTTTTACAGGGCATATGTGGACACCAGTGTCCCCTTCAGAGGTCATAGAGTGTGCTTTCTTGAGTGGATTATTGAGGTGATTGGAGAGCACATTCACCCTCACTTGACCTATCTACCAGGGCTTGCTTTCTTGATTGGCCGGGCAGGATCATATGTTGCTTCATAGATTAGAGAGTTCCATGTTACAGTCTAGATTGACTCAGATCATGACTTCATCCACTTTAGCTTCAGAGGGGAGCCAAACGAATCTACAATCATGAGGCTAGATAGATTCTAAAGATTCCATGTCAGGCTGAGAGACTCCACCAGCTTTACTTTCCATAGATTGACCCACCAAGATGCCCTCGTGGTGGCATTCATCCCTCGATTGATGACGTGCGCCCTTGCTTCAGGGTGACTTTGGAGAAGGCTCTAGCAGGCAGACCAATGACTTGACTCCTATAACTCATTTGCTTGATTCTATTATGAGGACAGTTCTACTTAGCGAGAGCTTCAGGGATGGCTTGACACACTTACAGCAGTGGCTTGTGCACCATCTTGTCTCACAGATTCTGTTTAACATTTGGGATCTGATGCTTTGTGAGATCGAGGATGTGATCTATGAGGGGTTTAGAGGCAAGAGGCATCTTCCATATGCTCACTGGCTCATATTTCTGATTTGGGTGGTGTCGGGGGCCAAACAACCGGCCTGTTAGACCCCTAGCTAAGCAAAGCAAAACAAGCCACCATTAGTGCCCACGTCTGGCCCATTGAAGGGCTGGATCTTGTGGGCCGTCATCCCACTAAACCACAAAGAACCCAACCGAACCAAAGTAAAAGGTCCACGGGCGGGCGGCGCCGCGCAATCCCCGAAATGGGGAGGGTCGAAGCTATGACCCCTGGGGCGCGTGGCTCGCACGACCCCCGGCCAAACAGAAGGGCCCCTAGGACCACGACCCAGGGGGCCACGGCTCGCACGACCATCGGCATGCGCCTTCACCCAGAAGGAACCAAGGCTTGCGTCCCACGCACGAGTGACGGCTCTGTAGCCTGCATGACGGGTCAAACCACGTCCGTTCTACCTATGTCCCGCGCAGGGCATGGGCAGGGAGCATCTTGACCGCACTATATGTCAGTGCAAGGCATGGACGCCATTCCTTGATGGCATTGTTAGCCAGAGCAGGGCGTGGTCCGGTGCTTGACCGCACTGTTAACCGAGAGCAGGGCGTGGCTCGGCATCTAATCACCCTAATGGCTTGACAGTCCAGACAACCCATCTGTCACGACCCACTCCTGTGCCGTACGACGCCATTAAGTCCAAGCCAATACAATAAGAGCTCTAATCAACTGTTCAGCCTTCCCGTCCACTGTGAGGACATGGGCAAGCACTCCAGCGACGCGATGACACCGGTGACCACTGTTGACGGTTATTAAACACTAAATATAATCATCAACTATTGCATGAAATGATATAAAATAGATTACAAAGCATAGTAGTAGGTTTTGATTCTAACGAGTTCCACGAGTTTTGGTGTTCTCACTTGTGTTGCAGGAGTATGTAATTTTTTATCAAATAAAAGTATTTTAAATAAGTAATTGGACTGCACCATTGCGACGGGCTCGCCGAGACGATCAAAACGGACATATCATTTGCTATATTTGAAGCCCAGAATCAAGAGATATCAACTCCAGATCGAAACATGCTCTATTGGGCCCTAAAAGGAGCAAGAAAACACATAAACGAAGCTGGGCCCAAGTGGGCTTGGGCCCAGGCCTCCCGGCATTTCCCTCCAGGCCGGCCGGCCTCCCCCTACGGCCTCTCACGCCCGTCTTCTGGAAGCTTCTTCCACCGCCTTCAAGGATGCATCTTGACCGTACCATAAGTCGGTTTGATCAAAGGGCTCATGTTTCTCCCACCGGGCTATAAATACAGGGGCAGACCCTCCTCCCTGGGGCACCACATTATTATGGAGATATAGAGGCGTCCCTTGAATGGATGACTTCTAACCTCTAGAGAATTAGGGCTAGACTTTCCAATGTAGTGGATTAGTTCTAGTTGAGAGTTAGGGAGAGCGGCGCTACGCCCATGTTCTGGAGAAGTCTTCGGAGGAGTCTTCAGAGTTCTGGTATGTCTTTGTATCTATTCTTGTAAGACTTATGCTTTAATATATTTTATCTTCTCTATTTACTTTTATGCATTACATTTGATTGGCTAGTATAGTCATTATACTTTAGCATAGGATCTCCGTCTGTATTAGGTGCTCTAGTTATTAGCTGTGACTAGGGTAGTAATTGATAATGTAGACATGGAGTCTAGGCTATAGGTTACCTGAGGTTGCGCCCAATTCCTACGGTTAGTTGTGGTAGCCCCAGAGGTGACAGCTCTGTTAGGCCTTCGTATTCCACCACGTCGAAGTTGGTGTTTCGTAGAGCTTTTGGCAGCCATCTCCAACTACCTTCTTCTCAGTCTTATTCGAGAGTTGGAAAGGTACTGCTGCTCCAAAGTGCTATTGTGTGATTGCTATTTCTACCATGAATCAGTTATTATAGAACTTTAGTAATAGAGAAGTATTTAGAAATCTTGAACTCTCCCATTGTCCTCTCACTTTAGCTATCTACTCTCTTATCATAGAATTCTCCTGTGTGTCCATGTCATATATGCATAATTCCTATTATCTATCATTTACCCCTACTATAGTCTAGTTGGTGTATTAAGTTAGTAGATATATGATGGTGAACTATCAATATCTTTATCCATTGTTTTCCAGTGGTAAAATATAAATAATGATACCTGGAATACTTCTGGTAAAATGCTACAATAGTTTTCTGTGCGCTTGCGGAATCCTTCATATTTTAATTATGCATAAGAAATACCAACAAGCATTTTTGGCGCCGTTGCCAGGGAAACAATTGGCGTAAAGATTTTGATACTGATCTTGATATCTGCTAATCTAGTCTGCCACTAGCTTTAGTAGGATTACCCCTTGTTTTGTTGAGTTGTGGAATAAGCGAACATCAATCGTTCTAACCTTATGGCAAAATTCTACAAGAACAAGACATGGGAAGATATTGAAGAACTCGTGGTGCCTGAACGTTCATGATTCATCAACAATGAAGCCCTGCCATCTCACGTATGTATAAATATTTATATATATTCATCTAACCATGTGTAGATTGGAGAAAAAGTCGTCATCACATGAATTCAAAGTTCATCACATGTGACAAACAAAAGATGCTGCACAACTCACAAATTCCATTGTGAGTCATGGTAAGTATGATCAAGAAAGGTGAGAAAGTCTTGCTCATAGAATTAAAATTTGATGAGTAGTTATCATGTTGCATTCCGTTGCATGTTTACTTTGAATAATCCATATGAATCCACTTTGTCTCCATATGCATCCACTTCATCTCATATCAAATCAATAGCATGTTTAGTTTCTTGCACACATGTATGTCACTTACATCTTTACTTGAAAAATAAAAAAACATTCTCACCATACATGATCATGTTTTCATCTTTTGAGTAAATCTCTATATGCTCTCATATTACCTTTATCTATCATAGTATGCTTTGGTTTGGAAGTACTCGCCATACTTACATAGGCTTTTAAATTGAGCGTGGTGCTTAAGTTAAAATGCCTTCCTTAATTAGAACTAGACATGGAGTTTGGTTTGATTATTGAACTAGAAATTATTGTAGTGTAGACATTGGATATTTTGTTGAACTAACCCCTACAGAAAACTCTCAAACTCAATTCGGGTAAGTCAAGAGATGAACTCATATCAAGAGACAAATCAAGGCATATGACGATGTCCAATAACTTTGCACAAAAGGAAGACACAGCTCATTCTCTATGGAAGAACTGTAAATATCAAAGTTTATACAATTAATCCTTCGTTGCAAGTTACCTTTGCCTTGAACTATATAAAAGTGTAGCTACTAACAAAATTTGTTAAAAGAAATCTATGCTAAAGTAATCCTAAAAGCCCATCCTCTTATTAGCATAGAAGAAATCCACATAAAATTATGGACCATAACCCATATTCCAAACTTGTTGCAATCCTTCGGGTATGCGTCCACTAACATTCTTGCAGGAAAGAAGGAATAAATGTCTATTCATGGTTCAAAACAAAAAAGGAAGGAGAACAAGTGTATAGAAAGGACCAAGATGAAAAGAAATTGATGAAAAACACTTCAATACCTTCTACACTTCGCCATGATAGTGGACCAATCACCCTGCAAGACATAAGGTACATTTATCCATGCCCCATGTAACTTTAAACTACATTCAACATCTTATACCATGTTACTAATTGTCTTGGTTATCCTTACCATATGTCATGTTTAATTTGCTAAAACTTAAAACAAGTAAAATACTCTCTTGGTTCACCTATATATACTTGGTTCTATTTAAATAAATATCTCTAGTCTTTTAAACTTCCTTACTCTATTATAAGTATGCTTCAGAATATCATTTAAACATTATAACATCAAAGCATATTTGTATAAGAACTTGGTTGTATATATAAACTATCCTCTCCTATATAAAAATGTTTACATCATATTAGGAGACTTCATAGAATCAAATCAAGGTTAGAGGTATTCTTCAAAATAATATTTTCGCCTTAACCTTGTTGAAAAATTTGAAGTAATGGTGAATCATTTAAAACATGAGCTACAAATTAATCTTGAAATCCTTGACAAACACTATCCATACTTTAAATAAATAGTATATTCCTTCGGGTATGTATTGTCTACTAATCCCTTGCAGAGAAGAATGGAGAGAAGCAGAAGACTGAAAGAGTGACAAAGGAGTACAACATATGAGACAAGATGCTAATGATCAACTCAAAATGCAAGGAAGGAATAGACCATTGAAATTCATCTATCCTTTACCATATGGTGTCATCATGCTCTAGTAATAAAGGTAACATCTTAAAGGTAAGTGGTCATCATTTCCTCTTGATCTTGGAGTACACATCATAACACCATTCTCTTGATCTCAATCTTAACCAAATGAGCTCAAATATGATATATCTTATTTTTGGAAGATGATAGTCATCATGTTAATCTTGATAACTTATAAAGATGAACAATACTTCCATAGGTGAAGTAACTCCACTCCTTTATCCCATAAACTAAAATGCTATATTTATAGTTTTGATCTTCTCACTCATGTTGTAAATAAACAATATGAACAACATCAGTCTTATTGTGCCTAAGGTTAGAGAATGAATAAATTTCTAATTCTGCTGGTGTATTCCCACTAGCAGAGCCCATGCACTTGATCTCTACCTTGTCTTTATGAGCAGAACACACTTTAACCAAAGTGTGGGGAGATTCCCCAAATTCTACAAGTGATAGTTCTAAAGCAGTAATAATGATGCACATAAAAGTGGCTTCGAGATGCTAATAAAAAGGAAAGAAGAAGGTGGCACCACCATTGGAAGTGCCACTAGTGAAGACACCACCTTAATCCTCATCCTTAGGAGCAAATTAAAGTACTCAATTAATGAACCACTGCAAGGAGGAGTCCAGTTCGAAGGACTCAAAACATCGAACCCTCGCCGTGAGGTAACATCGTTAGTTATCCATATTTACTTTCTTATATTGCATGGTTTATTTTCTTTTAGCATGTTTATATTTCTGCACTATCACTGCATCAAGAAAAATAAATAAATAAATATTCATTTATCTTGTATCATAAAAAGGCCCATGTGAGAATCCCTTGCGGTATAGAGGCCTACAGGAGTTGTCACTGTGGTGGCATAAAAATATCAAAAATATCATGCATACATGTTTTGTTTTTCTGTATACAAAAATAGAAAATCCAAAAATATTAGATAAGCATCCTGCTGCAACCTTACCACTTAGAAAATATTTCTCAAGCTCCATAACACCTAATCCTCGAAACGGCTAACCACAAACTGTTTTATCCTAATCCGTTCCACGAGTTTTGGTGTTTTGTGAGGGTTTTTTGCAGGATGACTTCAAGAGCTAGTTACCCAGGTGCCCTCATCTTCACTCCTCACTGTACACCTTCTCGATATATAGTTACCCATCGAGTGAAGGAAGTAACTTCTCAAGAGATGAGATCGAGATGTCCCTGGCAACACTTGCTCTCATAAGCATGAGCTCCTTTGTGAGGATCACTTATTTTCAATGCTCAACCATGACAACAACTAGCTTGAGGGAAGGCATCCCCTAGTTATCAGGTAAATATAACTATGTGATTATCGATTCTGTCTTATAGTCATAAAAAAGTACCAAAAATATGTGAGCACATGAAGGTTCACTATAGTATCATAGGAAAACCTAAAAATACCAAAAATATATGGGCACATGAAGGTCCATGTTTGTCGAGTCTTTGTGAGTCTTTAAAATGTAAAACTAAAAAATATGAGTGTCTAGTTATGAGTCAATAAATAACCAAGCTCTAGAGATGATCTTAAAAGGATAAAAGTGATAGCTCTTAAAGTGCCTAGTTGCTAGACTTAAGTTTTTCTAAGTTTTGGCTTAGACTGTTTTGACATGAAGATTTACTTTGAGCCTAAAACTTGTGGGTTGCATATGCTTGAGCTAAGTCTAGGTGATTGATTGATATGATTGAAAAAGTTTGAGTTACTGTTTATCTTATTCTAAGTGACACTAAAGTTCTGGAGATTTCTTTTGAAACATACAAAATCTTACATGATGAGCTCTTGTATGACAAAGCTTATATTCCTACCAAAGCCAAACATGATATCTAGGCTAGATAAACTTCCACATATATGCTACTTGTCTTGCATTGAGTTTTGTCAACCTTTGTGACCCTTTTGATAAATTTGTCATACTCTTGAATTAAGATCCACTTACACTCCACCTACATATGCACTACTCTACATTGGAGTAGGCGCAACAACATACCATTCTATTCCATCCATCCAAAAATGTTTTACTTCTACACTGGATTCCTTTAGGATAGCCACCAAATAAATGCTCCAAGTTCTTGCTACTATCTCTCAAAAATCTTTAGTGCCAAAAGGAGGTGTGAGCTATGCAAAAGTTATTCTAAAAAAAGAGAAAAGAAAAATGAGAAAAAAGGGAGTTAGAAAAAAAAGGACAAGTGTCTGAAATATTAAAGCAATGGGTACTTAGATGCCCGCCTCCCTAAAAAAAGAGAGAAGAAGAAAGAGAAAAGAATAAGATAGCTCATACTCTCTGGCTAAGTTCCAAATTCAAAAGAGAGATATGTCTGCAAGGAGCAAAGTAGAATTAGATTTCACCACTTCCACCAAATATCCACCATATCTATATACTTGCACATCTTGATTCGATTGTATGACTTATTTCTCTATGGATCCATTGTTTGACTTTACAATATGTGCATTGCAAGTATGCTCTTTCATATTTTCTCCACACCTATAAGCTCCACATAAGCCTTAGTTGTAGGAAGAAAAGAAAGGCATAATATCATTACTGCCTTGGTGAGAATCCACAAATACCACATATACTGAGAGATTTGAGAGTGTCATACAAAGAAAGCTCTGAGTTTTATTTAAATCCCCCTAAAAACTCCAGAATGATAGTTGAATGAAGAACTTGAAACATAGTGCTTGGCTGGATCTTTCTGACCTTCGATTACTCAAGACCCAAGTAAAAGCTAAGAAGCCCTATGGTCAAGGGTAATATGAGTAAGTTTGAATGTTAGCTCAGTTTTGCTTAAACCTAGCGGAGAATTTTTGTTTGAATACAGGTATACTTTTGAGAGGCCATAAGAAAATTGTTAAGAAGACATGAATATCAATAGTGGTTTCTAAGTTGAACTTTGCTAGGGACTAGCAAAGGTTAAGCTTAGGAGAGCTTGTTGACGGTTATTAAACACTAAATATAATTATCAACTATTGCATGAAATGATATAAAATGGATTACAAAGCATAGTAGTAGGTTTTGATTCTAACGAGTTCCACGAGTTTTAGTGTTCTCACTTGTGTTGCAGGAGTATGTAATTTTTCATCAAACAAAAGTATTTTAAATAAATAATTGGACTGCACCACTGCGACGGGCTTGTCGAGACGATCGAAACGGACATATCATTTGCTATATTTGGAGCCCAGAATCAAGAGATATCAACTCCAGTTCGAAACATGCTCTATTGGGCCCTAAAAGGAGCAAGAAAACACATAAACGAAGCTGGACCCAAGTGGACTTAGGCCTAGGCCGCCAGACATTTCCCTCCAGGCCGATCGGCCTCCCCCTACGGCCTCTCACGCCCGTCTTCTAGAAGCTTCTTCCACCGCCTTCAAGGATGCATCTTGACCGTACCTTAAGTCGGTTTGATCAAAGGGCTCATGTTTCTCCCACCGGGCTATAAATACAGGGGCAGACCCTCTTCCTGGGGCACCACATTATTATGGAGATGTAGAGGCGTCCCTCGAATGGATGACTTCTCACCTCTAGAGAATTAGGGCTAGACTTTACAATGTAG
Source organism: Chrysopogon serrulatus (assembly GCA_015844335.1). NCBI lineage: Eukaryota > Viridiplantae > Streptophyta > Magnoliopsida > Poales > Poaceae > Chrysopogon > Chrysopogon serrulatus. Next base: position 550,668 of record JADLZL010002094.1, on the reverse strand, counting down.
TAGATTAGTTCTAGTTGAGAGTTTGGGAGAGCGGCGCTACGTCCGGGTTCCGGAGGAGTCTTCGGAGGAGTCTTTAGAGTTCTGGTATATCTTTATATCTATTCTTGTAAGACTTATGCTTTAATATATTTTATCTTCTCTATTTACTTTTATGCATTACATTTAATTGGCTAGTATAGTTGTTATACTTTAGCATAGGATCTCCGCCTGTATTAGGTGCTCTAGTTATTAGCTGTGACTAGGGTAGTAATCGATAGTGTAGACATGGAGTCTAGGCTATAGGTTACCTGAGGTTGCGCCTAATTCCTACGGTTAGTTTTGGTAGCCCCAGAGGTGACAGCTCTGTTAGGCCTTCGTATTCCGCCACGTCGGAGTTGGTGTTTCGTAGAGCTTTTGGCAGCCTTCCCCAACTGCCTTCTTCTCAGTCTTATTCGAGAGTTGGAAAGCTACTGCTGCTCCAAAGTGCTATTGTGTGATTGGTATATCTACCATGAATCAGTTATTATAGAACCTTAGTATAGAGAAGTATTTAGGAATCTTGAACTCTCCCGTTGTCCTCTCACTTTAGCTATCTACTCTCTTATCATAGAATTCTCCTGTGTGTCCATGTCATATATGCATAATTCCTATTATCTATCATTTATCCCTACTATAGTCTAGTTGGTGTATTAAGTTAGTAGATACATGATGGTGAACTATCAATGTGTTTATCCATTGTTTCCTAGTGGTAAAATATAAATAACGATACCTGGAATACTCCCGGTAAAGTGCTACAATGGTTTTCTGTGCGCTTGCGAAATCCTTCATATTTTAATTGTGCGTAAGAAATATCAACAACCACTTTGGATCAGCACATGCAACATAAGGAGAAAGGACACCCTAACCCTAAGGAGGTAGACGAGCCACTCCACCACTGTCTTTCTTCTTTTCTTCCTTTACACGGCACGCCCATCCTTCTTCTGCAGAAATGTGTAAGGCTACCCCCTCCCTTCGTCTATAAAAGAGAGGGCGAGCCATTCTGTAAACAAGCCGCTTAGACCACCAAAATGCAACACACAACACCCGCATGCCACGATATTGGCACCACACTCAACCAGAGACTTGGGAGCCCCTCCCTCTCTTGAACCGTTTGTAACCCCTACTACGAACTACCGCTAAGTCACACGATTCCTTCGCACTGGACGTAGGGCCTCTCGGCTGAACCAGTATACTTTTCCGTGTCTTCTTAGCGAACCATCTGGGCATAAATGCGTATCTATAAATTTACTAGTTGGTGCTTTCAAGAAACACCGATAGTTAGCGCGCCAGGTAGGGGCCTTGCGCGTTTCGTCTCCAAACCCAAGCTCCGGATGGCCAACTCCCACAACCTACAACTCCCTCCGGGCACCCATGTCTGTTTGGAAACCTAGACTTCATCAGCATCGGGGTGGATTATGACGTGGTACTCCTGCCCCCTAACACCAACGTCGATGCCGTCACCGCATCGTTCACCAACCTGCGCCTCCGCACCGACGAACCGGCCCGACTCGACGACTCCAACCCATCAGGTCGGTCCGCTCCGGTGCACGATACAGGAGGAAGACCCACCGCAGGGACCGAGATGCCTGCCATCGATAGTCACGGCCCAAAGAAGAGCACCAGCATCTCTCCAACGCACCCGCGCCCAGCGACACGACAGCAACCACCAGCCCCAGCTCGAGGAACGATGACCACGGACGACCCGGCAGCGTCAACGACACCCCGACGGACAGCGACGAGCTCTAGGACCCGGAGGCACTATATCACTTCCTTGGCCTCTATGACTACCTCCTCAGCGACTGCGGTAGCGATGACGACGACGACGGCTACGAACTCACCAGGCCGTGATCTCGGCCACGATCGGTTGTCCGACGAACCCGCCCCTTAGCTAAATGCTCGCGCACATTACGATTATCCCGATTTACTCACCTTATGTCAAGTTAATTCCTATTTTAATTCTGTACTATGGGTCAGTACTTAATTATGAAACCAAACCATAAATAACAAGGTCCGAAAAAGGGCCGGGGTTCGCAGGCCTGCCCGCGAAGGGATCACGACCGCCCTGGACCGCCAGAGTAAGGGGCGACCCAAGAAAGAAGCCCGCTAGCGGCCTAATTTCCCGAGCACGCGAAGTGATTAGGGCTTTCTTGGGCCGTGTTTTAGTCCAAGGTTGATCTCTGATTTGGAAATTTTTATGGAAAAGGCATCGAGCCCACGAGCCCATGAACGGTTCAGGAAAAGTACGAATCAACTACCTGGATTCATGTGGATGGTCACAACGTGCGCCGCAAAGGCCGGAAACCTGGGCCTCACTCGAATCACCCGTTAATAACTCGCCGGACACTGCGCTTCGGCCCAACCGAGGGAAGGCGCAGTGTTGTCCACCTCCTCTGACCCCACTAAAGGGTCACGTGGGGAGAAGGCTCGACCCCCAAACCGGGCCCATGCATTCGCAAGGGCGCTGGGGGCTCGAGAGCAGAAAAGTTCAAACCAACCAACCCAAAAACCTCAAGGGCGAATAAGTATGACCCCTATGCCCTCGGGGAACGCACACGCGACTATGACCCCAAAACGAACAAACTAACGTGACCCCAAGCGTGCGGGGGGTCGCTCCCCTGCAACGATCCGTCTCGCGTTTATGTGCTTCTTTGTGTTTGGTTCCATTCTTTCATGATTCACTCCTCGATTCACGATTGCGCAGGTTAAATGGAATTAAACACATGAAGAAGAAACACGAACTAACAAGCTTTTTATTTAATTCCTCTTCTTCCTGTGTTACATGAGTTTTGCAGAAAGAAAGAAGGGCCGCGATGCTACGCCTACAGATCCCTGGCCAGGATTTGGTCCACTGGGGAAAGCTCCACCGTGACCCCCGCCGCCTCCTCGTAGCCGGGAAGCATGGGGGCGTAGTCCTCTAGAGCCTCACCGGCAGGAAAGACGACGACGTTAGTGTGGTCCACCCCGGTGTGCCCAGCCCGATGACCGCACCCCGGTGAACCCCGCGCTCCACCGAGGCGTTGATGCAGACCTGCGCCATCTCGAGGCGCTCGCGAACATCGCCGGCGGGGGCGTGGACGAGGTCAGCGACGGCCATCCCGGCGACCGCCAGATCCCCCATCTTGGCCAGTGACCCTATAGTACACAAAAATGTCAGACCAAAGAGAGCCAAGAACGCCAAAGGGGAAAGCGTAAAAACCCTTACCGGCCAGAGCGACGGTCCGCCTCCTACCGCTGCCGGCGGATGGCGATGTTCTCCCCTCGAGCTCCTCGAGGGTGGCAAAGCGCTCGAGGACTCCTCGAGAGAAAGCGGGGGATCGGATGGCGCCGCCGCCGGAGGGGGAGCGGGGACGTAGCCAACCGAGGAGATACGGCAGAGCCGCCGGCTCCCGCCTCTGGCACCTCCTCGGCCGCGCACGTTGAGGACGCTCGTCGCGTCCGACTCCTCCGAGCGCACCCTCCTCGAAGGTCCTGCCCTCTCCATGGCAGCGGTGGTAGATGAGGGTCTAGGGAGAAGGAGAAGGCAAAGGAGCGGGAGAAGCAAGAGCAAGAAGATGGAGAAATGAGAGGTGAAAGGCAAAGGCAAGGACAGGGAGAGGTCGAGCACCACTGTTGACACCACTTAATGTTATCTCTAGCAACGGTGCTAAAAATGCTTGTGGGCATAGCCTCGCTACTAGAACACCAAGTTGTCATCCCCAGCAATAACACCAAGGGTTGTGGTATTAAATCATGCCACCATTTAGATTATAGAAATAGTATCCACAAGCGCACAGATGAAATACCGCTGTAGCATTTTACCCAAAGTATTACCAGGTTGTCATTTATATTTTCCCAAAGGAAGGTCTACATGGCACACATGTAAGGTAGTGTAATAACCTAGAGTGTAATGGATGGGCATAACCATGTTCTGGCTACTTAATGCAGGGGTAAGTTGTGAGATAAATGATAAGAATAAGTATAAATCATCAGCATAAACAGATAGAGACTCCTAGCTATATCATTAGGGTTACTAGCAGAGCATCAAGAGATATTCCTGTGTTATTCCTAGCTACATGTCAAAGCATATCATGGTTAGTGCAGTACACTTAGTAGTCATAGCTAAGGTTAGCATTACATCTATTTATAGTGGACATACTAGGGAAGTTTGAGAACATAGCACGCCCTTCCTTCATACAAAGCCCTACTGTGCCTATAGACGGGGTTTGGACTACATAGGACTCAACAGGATTGTCACAGCTGCGATCTACCAAGCCCGGCCTATAGGGTGCATTCACAGGTAAACAACGTATAAGCACCATTATTGACAGTCCTTAATGCCTATTTTATACCATCAATTATTGCATGAATTAATATAAAATGAATCATAAAGCATAGTTGTAGGGTTTGATTCTAACAAGTTCCATGAGTTGTGTTGTTCTTGATCGTTTTATAGGTATATCTAATTTTGCATAGAATAAAAGTATCTCAAATGATGGAGTGCACCATTGTGAAGAGCTCGTCGAGACGATCGAAACGGACATATGGTTTGCTCTATTTGGAGTCTGAAGTCAAAAGATATCAATTCTACACCGAAACCAACACTAGAAGACTCTAGAAGACATGAGAAGGCGACTTACCGAAGTTAGGGCCCACCTGCATAGGGTGGGGCCGCCCGGCCCCACCTTGGGGCCGGCCGGCGCCCTTCAGAGCCCATTTGGGGCCCGCTTCGATGGACGGCCTCCTACCGCCTTAGGGTTTGCATCTCCAACGTTGCCCAAGTCGGTTTGATCCAACGGCGCGCGTTCATCCCACCAGGCTATAAATAAAGAGGCAGACCCCCCTCCCTGAAGGCACCACATTATTATGGAGATGTAGAGGCGTCCCTTGAATGGATGACCTCTCACCTCTAGAGAATTAGGGCTAGACTTTCCAATGTAGTAGATTAGTTCTAGTTGAGAGTTAGAGAGAGCGGAGCTACACCCGGGTTCCGGAGGAGTCTTCAGAGGAGTGGTCAGAGTTCTGGTATATCTTTGTATCAGTTCTTGTAAGACTTATGTTTTAATATATTTTATCTTCTTTATTTAGTTTTATGCCTAGCATTTAATTGGTTAGTATAGTTGTTATACTTTGGCATAGGATCTCTGCCTGTATTGGGTGCTCTAGTTATAGATCGTGACTAGAGTAGTAATCGATAGTATAGACATGGAGTCTAGGCTATAGGTTTTCTGAGGTTGCGCCCAATTCTTACGGTTAGTTGTGGTAGCCCCAAAGGTGACAGCTTTGTTAGGCCTTCGTATTCCACCACATTGGAGTTGATGTTTCGTAGAGCTTTTGGCAGCCTTCCCCGACTACCTTCTTCCCAGTCTTATTCGAGAGTTGGAAAGGTACTGCTGCTCCAAAGTGTTATTGTTTGATTGCTTTATCTACCATGAATTAGTTATATAGAACCAAAGTAATAGAGAAGTATTTAGGAACCTTGAGCTCTCCCATTGTCCTCTCACTTTAGCTATCTACTCTTTTATCATAGAATTCTCCTGTGTGTGTCATATATGCATAATTCCTATCATCTATCATTTACCCCCTACTTTAGTTGGTGTATTAAGTTAGTAGATACATGATGGTGAACTATCAATGTCTTTAACCAATGTTTCCTAGTGGTAAAATATAAATAACGATACCTGGAATACTCTCGGTAAAATGCTACAATGGTTTTTACGGCGCTTGCGGAATCCTTCATATTTTAATTATACATAAGAAATACCAACAAGCATTTTTGGCGCCGCTCAGGAAAACAATTGGCGTAAAGATTTTGATATTGATCTTGATATCTGCTAATCTAGTTTGCCACTAGCTTTAGTAGGATTACCCCTGTTTTGTTGAGTTGTGGAGTAAGCGATATCAACCGCTTCCAACCTTCCTCGCGAATTTCCACAAGAACGAGACATGAGAGATATTGAAGAACTTCGGGGTGCCCGAACATTCATGATTCATCAAAAATGAAGCCCTACCGTCTCATAGGTATGTATAAACATTTATATATATATATATATATATATATATATATATATATCCCTCTAACCATGTGTAGATTGGAGAAAAAGTCGTCATCACATGAATTCAAAGTTCATCATATGTGACGAATAAAGACGCTGCGTTACTCACAAATACCATTGTGAGTCATGGCAAGTTTGATCAAGAAAGGTGAGAAAGTCTTGCTCATAGGCTTAAAATTTGATGAGTAGTTATCCTATTACATTCCACTGCATGTTTACTTTGAATAATCCATGCATCTACTCCATCCTATATCAAGTCCACAGCATGTTTAGTTCCTTGCACACATGTATGTCACTTGCATCTTTACTTGAAAAAAATAAAAAAATTCTCACCATACATGATCATGCTTTCATCTCTTTGAGTAAATCTCTATATGCTCTCATTCTACCTTTGTTTTCTATAGTATGCTTTGGTTTGGAAGTACTCGCCATACTTCCATAGTCTTTTAAATTGAGCATGGTGCTTAGGTTAAATAGCCTACCTTAATCAAATTAGACATGGAGTTTGGTTTGGTTATTGAACTAGAAATTATTGTAGTAGATATTGGATATTTTGTTGGACTAACCCCTACGTAAAAACTCTCAAACTCAATTCAGGTAAGTCAAGAGATAAACTCACATCAAGAGATGAATCAAGGCATGTGACGATGTCCAATAACTTTGCACAAAAGGAAGACACAGCTCATTCTCCATGAAAGAACTGTAAGTATCAAAGTTTATATATTTAATCTTTTGTTGCAAGTTACCTTTACCTTGAATCGTATAAAAGTGCAGCTACCAATAAAATTTGTTAAAAGAAATCTATGCTAAAGTAATCCTAAAAGCCCATCCTTTTATTAGCATAAAAGAAATCTACATAAAATTATGGACCATAACCCATATTCCAAACTGCAATCCTTCGGGTATGTGTCCACTAACATTTATGCAGGAAAGAAAGAATAAATGTTTGATCATGTTTCAAAATGAAAAGAAAGGAGAACAAGTGTATAGAAATGACTAAAATGGAAAGAAGTCGATGTAAGAACACTTCAACACCTTCTACACTTTACATGATAATGGACCAATCACCTTGCAAGACATAAGGTATGTTTACCCAAGCCTCATGCAACTTTAAACTGTACTCAACATCTTATACCACATTGTTAATTGTCTTGGTTATCCGTACCTTATGTTATGCTTAATTTGCTAAAACTTAAAATAAATAAAATTCTCTTTTGGTTCACCTATATATTCTTGGTTCTATTTGAATAAATATCTCTGGTCTTTTAAACTTCCTTACTCTATTATAAGTATGCTTCAGAATATCACTTAAATATTATAACATCAAAGTATATTTGTATAAGAATTTGGTTGTATATGTAGACTATCGATCCTCTCTTGTATAAAAATATTTAAATCATATTAGGAGACTTCATAGAATCAATTCAAGGTTAGAGGTATTCTTCAAAATTATATCTTTGCTTTAACCTTGTTTATTTAAAATAATGGTGAATCATTTAAAACACGGGCTACAATTTAATCGTTAACTCCTTGGAAAACACTATCCACACTTTAAATAGATAGTATATTCCTTCGGTATGTGTTGTCTACTAATCCCTTGCAGAGAAGAAATAATGAGAGAAGCAAAGTCTAAAGGAGTGAGAAAGAAGTACAACATAGAAGACAAGATGCTAATGATCAACTCAAAATGCAAGGAAGAAAAAAGACCATTGAAATTCATCTACCTTCTACCACATGGTGCTATCATGCTCCAAAGAATAAAGGCAACATATTAAAGGTAAGTGGTCATCATTTTCTCTTGGTCTTAGAGTACACATCATAGCACTATTCTCTTGATCTCAATCTTAATCAAATGAGTTCAATTATGATATATCTTATTTTGAAAGATGATAGTCATCATTTAATCTGATAGCTTATAAAGATGAACAATCTTTCCATAGGTTAAGCAACTCCACTCATTTATCTCGTAAGCTTAAATGCCATATTTATATTTTTGATATTCTTACCCAAGATGTAAATGAATAATATAAAAAGACATTAATCTTATTGTGCCTAAGGTTAGAGAATGAATAAATTTCTAGTTCTATTGGTGTTTTCCCACCAATGGAGCCCATGCACTTAATCTCTACCTTGTCTTTATGAGCGTAACACACTTCAAGCAAAGTGTGGGAGATTCCCCAAATTCTACAAGTGAGAGTTCTAAACTAGTAACAAGAATACACATAAGATTGGAGTCGAGATGCTAACAAAAAAGAAAAGAAGAAGGTGGCACCACTATTGGAAGCGCCACTAGTGGAAACACCACCTCAATCCTCATCCTTAGGAGCAAATCGAAGTACTCAATCAACAAACCACTTTGCAAAGGAGGAGTCCAGTTCGAAGGACTCAAAACATCGAACCCTCGCCGTGAGGTAATATCGGTAGTTATCCATATTTACTTTCTTACATTGCATGATTTATTTTCCCTTAACCATATTTACTTTTCTATATTAGTATTGCATAGAAAATAACAAAAATAAATAGATATGCATTAGGTTGCATTCATGCATCTTAAAAAAACTTTAAGCCCCATATGAAACCCTTGCAGTGTAAAAGGTGTAGGAGTTCTCACTATGGTGGCCTACAAAATAAAAAATACATATCATGTATTTGTACTTTCTGCATATAAACCTATAAAATCTAAAAATATTAATTGAGCATCCTGCTGCAATGCTGTTATCATAAACATACTTTGAAACCTCCACGACACCCAATCCTCTAAAATGGCTTATCACTAACTTTTTATTCTAATACCATTCCACGAGTTTTGGTGTTTTGTAAGAGCTTTCTGCAGGATGACACCAAGAGCCAGCTTCGCCGAATCTTCATCTTCATCACTCGAAGCATATCTCTCCGACACACAACCTGACCTCCGTGTGAAGGAAGTAACTTCTTGGGTGATGAGATTGAAGTATTCCTAGCAACACTTGCTCTTATAAGTATGAGCTCCTCTATGAGGACCACTCAGCTTTAATGCTCAACTACGACAACATCCAGCTTGGGGGAGAGCATCCCCTAGTTATCAGGTAAGTATACCTATGCGATTATCGAGGTCTATCTAATAGTATTAAAATACCAAAAATATGTGGACACATGAAGGTCCACGCCTGTAGAGTCTTTTATGAGTCCATTAGTTAAAAGAAATAAAAAAGAAGAATAACAATCAAAACCAAATAAAAATACTCGAGCTATTTATTAAGGTGTGACCATAGAGTGTGTTTACAGTTCTATCTAGTTGTTAACAGTCAAATAAAAACTGAGGAACAATAAAATTTTGTATTGGAGATGATGAATAGTTGCTCTGTCGTAATTCCTTTCAAGTGCCTAGTTTTTAACCTTAAATTCTTCTGAATTTTGGATATGACTGTTTTGATATAAGAATTTACTTTGAACTTGAAAATTGTGGAGGCATATGCTTGAGCTAATTCTAGGTGATTGAGGGATATGATATGAGAAAGTCTCGAAGTGCTATTTATTTTATTCCTAGCAATACTAAGTTCTGAAGATTTATCTTTTAAAAACTAAAAATCTTACATGATGAGCTCTTGTATGACAAAGTTTGAATTCCTACCAAAGCCATATATGATATACATTTAGAATAGGAAAAACCTCTGTTCATTAATACTTGCTTGCTTTGCATTAAGTTCAGTCAACCTTTGTTATATACCTTATGAGAGTCTTGTCATGCTTTTAAAATCAAGATCACACTCACACACTTCACCAGCATATGCATTGCTCCTACCCTGGGAGTAAGTGCCATCATTTTCCACTTTCATCCAGATCCACCTCAAAATTGTTTTTTCCTACACTGGGAGTAAACACCAAAAATATACTATACCCTATAGGACAACCCCTATTTAAATGCTCTAAGTTCTTATCATCTCTCCAAATCATTTATTGTATTCAAAGGATGCATGTGGCTATGCAAAAGAAAGTTATTAAAAAAGAAGAGGAAGTTTAAAAAATGGACAAGTGTCCAAGCAATTAAAACAATGGGTACGTAGATGCCCGCCTCCCTAAAAAAAAGAAAAAAAGTGAAAGAATAAAGATAGCCCATGTTTTCCCACGAAAAGTTCTAAGTTCAAGAGAGAGATTTATTTCAAGGAGCAAAAGTAGAATTAGGATTAGCCACTAAATACCATATATACACCTATCCACCATACTCCATACACATGCACATCTTGGTTTGATTGTATGATTTGGCTCTCTTTGGATCCATTGTTTGACTTTACAATATATGAATTGCGAGTATGCTCATCCTTGTTTAGTGCCACTCCTATGAGCTCCACTATAATTATTAGTTGTAGGAGAGCATAACAACATGAATGCCTCAAGTGAGATCCATAAATATCACATATTAAGAGACTTGAGGGTGTCCTAAAATTAAGCTCTGAGTTTTATTTCAAAAACTTGCAAAAGCTCCAAAATATTGGTTGAGTAAAGAATTTGAGACATAGCGCTTGACTTGATTGTTCTATCTTTCAATTACTCAAGACCCACGCGAAAGTTGAAAAGCTCCATAGTTAATGGTAAAATGGGTAAGTTTGAAAGTTAGAGCAGTTTTGTCTAATTCAACGGAGAATTTTTGTTTGAAGGCATGTGTACTTTTGAGGAGTGAAAGCATTGTAGCAACTCCCGATCCAAGTTTATTAGTAATTAGGCTTTGCTCGGGGGGACCGGCAAAGGGTAAGCTTGGGGAACTTGTTGACGGTCCTTAGTGCCTATTTTATACCATCAATTATTGTATGAATTAATATAAAATGAATCATAAAGCACACGTTGTAGGGTTTGATTCTAACAAGTTCCACGAGTTGTGTTGTTCTCGATCGTTTTGGTGTGTATACCCAATTTTGCACAGAATAAAAGTATCTCAAATGATGATTTGGAGTGCACCATTGTGAAGAGCTCATTGAGACGATCGAAATGAACATATGGTTTGCCCTATTTGGAGTCTGGAGTCAAAAGATATCAATTCTAAACCGAAACCAATACTAGAAGACTCTAGAAGACACAAGAAGGTGACTTACCAAAGGTGGGGCCCACCTGCCCCGCGAGGGGGGGCCGCCCGCCCCACCTTGGGCCGGCCGGCGCCCTCTAGAGCCTATTTGGGGCCCGCTTCGACGGACGGCCTCCTACCGCCTTAGGGTTTGCATCTGCACCGTTGCCCAAGTTGGTTTGATCCAACGGCGCGCGTTCATCCCACCGGGCTATAAATAAAGAGGCAGACCCCCCTCCCTGAAGGCACCACATTATTATAGAGATGTAGAGGCGTCCCTCGAATGGATGACCTCTCACCTCTAGAGAATTAGGGCTAGACTTTCCAATGTAGTAGATTTGTTCTAGTTGAGAGTTAGGGAGAGCGGAGCTACGCCCGGGTTCTGGAGGAGTCTTCAGAGGAGTCGTCAGAGTTCTGGTATATCTTTGTATCTATTCTTGTAAGACTTATGCTTTAATATATTTTATCTTCTTTATTTAGTTTTATGCCTAGCATTTAATTGGTTAGTATAGTTGTTATACTTTGGCATGGGATCTCCGCCTGTATCGGGTGCTCTAGTTATAGATCGTGACTAGAGTAGTAATCGGTAGTGTAGACATGGAGTCTAGGTTATAGGTTACCTGAGGTTGCGCCCAATTCTTACAGTTAGTTGTGGTAGCCCTAGAGGTGACAGCTCTGTTAGGCCTTTGTATTCCACCACATTGGAGTTGGTGTTTCGTAGAGCTTTTGGTAGCCTTCCCCGACTACCTCCTTCCTAGTCTTATTCGAGAGCTGGAAAGGTACTGCTGCTCCAAAGTGTTATTGTGATTGCTTTATCTACCATGAATTAGTTATATAGAACCAAAGTAATAGAGAAGTATTTAGGAACCTTGAGCTCTCCCGTTGTCCTCTCACTTTAGCTATCTACTCTTTTATCATAAAATTCTCCTATGTGTGTCATATACGCATAATTCCTATTATCTATCATTTACCCCCTACTTTAGTCTAGTTGGTGTATTAAGTTAGTAGATACATGATGGTGAACTATCAATGTCTTTAACCAATGTTTCCCAGTGGTAAAATATAAATAATGATACCTAGAATACTCCCGGTAAAATGCTACAATGGTTTTCTGTGTGCTTGTGGAATCCTTCATATTTTAATTGTGCATAAGAAATACCAACAATCATGCTTACACAATGCTCACCACTCACCCAATCATCAATTAGATGAGCGCTATACGAACCTATGAATAAGAATAATGTCAATCTAGCTATACTAAGCATATAACCACAATAGACAGAGAACAATATAACTATGAGTATAAGTAGATAAGTATTCATCAATTCAATTGTAGCAATCATATAACTATACAATGAAAGAGAACAAGGTGAGAGGAGGTAAGAACTATACCAAATCCAAGCTCTTGATGGCTTCAGAATTCAAGCCTTCGCTTGCCTCTCTCTAGGTCTAACTAGCTATCTAGGCCCTAGCTAAGAAGCTCTGATTAGGGTTTCTGGCTGATAATCAGACTTCAAATGAGGAATGAATGAATGTGCCTCCCTTGGGGGGTCCTGCCCTCATTTTATAGCCCTAGGCGAGGATCGTGAGCCATCGGATCAAACCGACCTTGACATGCGGCTGAGATTGAAACCCTAAGGCGGTGGAGCAACCTGGGCGAAGCGGGCCCCGAATGGGCCAGGGCCTAGACCGGCCGGTCCCCCCTGGTGGCCGTCGGCCCTTCGCTTCGGTATGGTGTCTTCTGGTCTCTTCTAGAATCTTCCTGCGTTACCACGGTGTCTGATTTCCCGTTCTATGTTCTGATAAGATCCTAGGTTTGCATCTTTTCTAGTTTACACTGTAGAAACAGTGAAACACCAAAACTCGTGGAATTCTGTCAGTGCAAACCCTATACCTACTTTGGTGATCACAATTGCATCCTTTTCCATGGCTAGTTGATGGTTGAATTTATACAATAACGACCGTCAACAACCACGACCCCTTTTATAGGGGGCGCGGAGACCCCAAGGGTCGCTGCGACCGTTGGGGTCTCCGCGACCGAGCGGCGGGAAGACCCTCCGTCTTCCCGCTCGACGCCCCGTCCACCACCACCTACCGCATTAATTCTAGCGCTCGATGCCATAGCGCCGCGCACACACCTTCCCCGGATAAGTCTGGGCGCCGGCTCTGAAGCCCGTCTGACCGTCACGTCCCATCAGCTGCGCGACGGTTCAGTAACACCATCATTACGGAGGGTAAACCTTCCCTAACACGTGAACGCCACTACCATGGAACATGTGCTTCAGTCTCTATGGACGTGGCCCACGTCCCCAGAGACTCGGGGGCTACACACGGCGGGTGCAGTCGCGCGCACCCACCGGAGAAGTCGGAGAGACCTCTCGATGACAAGTCCCTGCAGGTGTGGGCCCAGACCTGCAAGGACTCGGGGGCTACTGTCGGGGGCCAAACAACTGGCCTGTTAGACCCCCGGCTAAGCAAAGCGAAACAAGCCGCCATTAGTGCCCACGTTCGGCCCATTGAAGGGCTAGATCTCGTGGGCCGTCATCCCACTAAACCACAAAGAACCCAACCAAACCAAAGTAAAAGGTCCACGGGCAGGCCGTACCGCGCAATCCCCGAAATGAGGAGGGTCGGAGCTATGACCCCGAGGGTGTGCGGCTCACACGACCCCCGGCCAAACAGAAGGGCCCCTAGGACCACGACCCAGGGGGCCACGGCTAGCGCAACCCTCGGCATGCGCCTTCGCCCAGAAAGAATCAAGGCTTGCATCCCACGTACGAGCGACGGCTCTTTAGCCTGCACAACGTGTCAAACCACGTCCGTACTACTACTTGTGTCCCGCGTAGGGCATGTGCAGGGAGCATCTTGACCACACTGTATGTCAGTGTACGGCGTGGACGCTGGTCCTTGACGGCACTGTTAGCCAGAGCAGGGCATGGTCCGGTTCTTTACCGCACTGTTAACCGAGAGCAGTGCATGGCTCGGTGTCTAATCAACCTAATGGCTTGACAGTCCGGACAACCCATCCATCACGACCCACTCCCATGCCGTACAATGCCATTAAGTCCAAGCCAATACAATAAGAGCTCTAATCAACTGTTCAGCCTCCCCGTCCACTGTGAGGACATGGGCAAGCACTCCGGCGACGCGACGACACCGGTGACCACTTCGGATTAGCACACGCAATATAAGGAGAAAGGACACCCCAACCCTAGGGAGGCAGATGAGCCACTCCACCACTGTCTTTCTTCTTTTTCTTCCTTTACACGGCACGCCCATCCTTCTTCTACAGAAACGTGTAAGGCTACCCCCTCTCTTCATCTATAAAAGGGAGGGTGAGCCATTCTATAAACAAGCCATTTAGACCACCAAAATACAACACACACAACACCCGCACGCCATGATATTGGCACCACGCTCAACCAGAGACTTGGGAGCCCCTCCCTCTCTCAAACCGTTTGTAACCCCTACTACAAACTGCCGCTAAGTCACACGATTCCTTCGCACTGGACGTAGGGCTTCTTGCCTGAACCAGTATACTTTCCTGTGTCTTCTCAGTGAACCATCTGGGCATAAACGCGCATCTATAAATTTACTAGTTGGTGCTTTCACAAAACACCGACAGGTGGTAGTTTAGCCTATGCCTGAGTTTGTAGTGGTTGATTGGAGCGGCACGACTACAGAGTTTCCTTACGATGACCTCTCTTAGCTTATTTGGTTAGTGTCACGCGTCACTCCCATCCAACAGAGTCATAGGCCCATCGTGCCAAAGACAGTCGCGAGCAGGATGCTACAGTCAGAGACCTTACAGAGGCAGAGCTGGCATAGATTGGGGAGCAGGAGGCATAGGGAGAAGAGGTTCAGATCGACCTAGACCCCTTTGATAGCTCCGATGAGGACTACCAGCCTATCCCTGAGTATGCACCTTGTTCCCACGACGCGTAGACAGGTAGTTCTCATTCTAACCCAGCAGTGCTTGCTATTATTGACTATTTGACTCAGAGTCATTTGCTGCCTACTCACACTCTTAGTGCCACTTATAGTGAGTTGACAGGCTACCCAACACCAACTTACGCCACTCCAGCTACCCGCATGACCGTCGTGTCAGTTCTAGCTCCAAAGGCCATGACAGGGACCAGTACTATAGAGACACACCCGTCATCCATCGCCTTGTCTGAGCCTCCACTGAGTCAGCCACCTCTAGTGTCTTCTACTTCTAAGGTTTTAGTGGCCATGACTGCTTCTGTGTCAACCTCCTTCTACCATTCAGACTTCAGAGGCTCTGGTAATAGCACCAATGATAGTGACCGAGGCCGTCATAGTGATACTGGCTCCTTTACCTCTAGTTGCCCCAGCTTTAGAGCCACAAGGTTAGGCCACCACCTCTAAGTCACAGCATGTAGACCCAGTCACTTCGACTGCAGAACAGACCTAGATCGCTTCGCCACCACTTAAATAGGCAGAGGGTTAGTCAGAGGCTCAACAGGCTTAGAGTTCAGACTCCTCTCTGAACTACTCCCAGTTTGAGATGGCTCAGCATACTTGTCGGTGTTTTGTGAAAGCACCAACTAGTAAATTTATATATAGATGCGCGTTTATACCCGGATGGTTCACTAAGAGGACACAGGGAGGTATACTGTGTAACATCCCTGGTGTTACGCTAACTAAAACTTGTCATGTCATCATATGCATTGCAAAGCATTCATGAATAGATAACTATGACATGTGATAATTAAAATGGATTTACAATTCTAGGGTGTTTGAGCTCTAGATTGAGGCTTGTCTATGAGTATGTTAACCACTTTCTTAGAAACCTAGATGTTAAACAGGGTTATAAAATTTCCAACATAAAACCAACCTTGGTGTGATTGAGTGTTTAGCTAACATGCTTCCAAATGCTAACCATGTTTTCCAAGTCCTAAAGGGGAAAGAAAGAATCAATGTCTAAATTTAGAATCCTTGTCCTTCACTTAACCCTAGTGGTTAAGTGTAGGGTGATGATTATTACTTTCAACTTTGAGAAGCTAACCATAATCAATTTTATAAATAAAACTTGACCAACCATGGTTTAGTTTCAAAGTACAAATTTTGCACTTTGAAAGTATGCCACTAGTTGGTTTTAAACTTTGCTAAGTAATTACTTAAATGTTGCCTAAAGGTGCTTAATAATGTTTAACTTGGTTTCAAGCAAAGTTTAATGCTGAGTAACTCTAATGATGTTGCCCTGGTAGCTTAAGTTAACTGCTTTTTGTTAAGCATGCCTTGCTTCATGTGTTGATGACTTTGTTAATCACCTAAGCATGCCTTAAGATGTTAATACTTCTTTGATGTTTAACTGCTAGAACATGTTATGTTAATAATTTCATAAAACGATAAGAATGTAATTTGTCTTACTTTAAGTGTTCCATGATATGTTTTAATAATCATGAGTGTAGCTTAATGACCTTTAAAATAAGCTTAACGTATGCTTGTTAATTAATCCTAATTAAGAAACCCTAATCCTGAGCTCAAATTATTCTATTATGATCTAATCATGAAATCTGAGTTTCTAAGTTTTCAAAAAGTGGAGTCGGAGGGAAGAGATTTCAAAATAAATTTTCAAATTTGGATTTATATTCAAAACCCTAAATTCAACCCCTTTTCATCCCCTTTTCCATATTTGAAAATCCAGGCAAAATTTCAAGATGGTCCCAAAAGCAAAGTTGTAGATCTCAAAATTCTGCACAACTTTCATTTTTGGAGTTTTCAAAGTTTCTACATGAATTTGAGAGTAATTTTCAAAATTCAGAGAAAGGGGTATGATTGCTATAGTAACATGAAACTGAATTTCAGTTTCATTCTTGGGTTGTTCATCGAGCTACAACTTGCAAACCATCAAGAGTCAGCCTGTGATCCTTTAAGGGATCTTGTAAACCTCTCATAGCTCTACAAATTCTTCCCCTACAGAACCTTGAGCTTCCACTATAAATCCAGAGAAAAGTGGGGACGAAGTTTGAGTTTTAGAATCCTAGAACTGCTGCTAAGGCTATCCGCACTCTTCACATTCTAAATCCATCCTCTATAAGGAATATTCTATCCCAGTCATCAAGATTCCCTTCTCTATACCACTTTCTTCCCGCACTCATTCATCCTCTATATCTCTACTCTATACCATGTGGGACCCACAGTCAGGCTTTTTTCTTTTTTTCCCTTCATTCACTCGAGGCCCTCCCTCCCCACTCTCTCCTTCTCTTTCTCCCTCTCACCGGTGGCTCCTTGTGACACAGCGCCGCCCGCCCACGCCGCCAGCTCCATCACCGGGTTCTTCTCTCGACCTCGGCCTCGGCCTTAAACCGACGGCGGGTGTCGGGAGCGCGGTGGCTGCCGCTCGGGCGCGCTGGACTAGCGCTGCACGAGCGGGCGCACGAGCGCGGCGGCCGGCGGCGGGCGCTGCAGCGAGTGGTGAGCGCGCGGCGGTGGTCGGGCTCGGCGCGCGGCCAGCGGAGGAGCGACGCGACCCCGGCATCGCGCGTGCCCGTGGCCCCGGAGCTGCGGCCATGGCGAGCGCCTCCCGCGCCCACTGCTTCAAGGCTGCTCATTTTGGTGGCCACGCCTCCTCTCCCCTGGATTGACGGCGCTTCCACCGGCGGCCCTGCTAAGACGCCTAAGAAGATGCAGCACAGGCTGGCGGCGGCGCGGGTATAGCGGCACACACGGCGCGGACAGCACAGGCGCGGCCCAGCGAGCGGGCGCGGCACCGTGGCTGCCCGGCCACCGGCGATGGCGGCGTTGATGCGACCCGGCGACAGCAGATGGATGCCAACCGGCGGTATGGACGAGGACCAGCGGCGTGGACGCGAACCAGGTGACGCACGGCCGAGCGCATGCGGCGGGCGGCGGCGCGCGGCCGAGCGGCGGCTCCTCTCCCTCCCCCCCTGCGCCTCCTTCCCTCTTCTTCTCTGTCCGCGGGCGTGGTGGGCCCGCACGGCGTCTCGGGGCGCCTTTTTCCTCCGCCCGGCAATGGAGGGCGGCCGCCCGTCTGGGAGGAAACCGGACAGCTTACCGTGCGGCGCTGTGGCTGTTCGTCCGGGAAACACGTCCTGGAGGTCCGTTTCCTGGACCCCGCTGCGGTTAGTCTAAGTTCAGTTAACTGAACTTTCCAGGTTTCAGTTTCGAACAGGGGCTCTTCCTTGATCCCTAACAAGCAAACCAGTGAGAACCAGCTCCAGTTTCTGTAATCAAACTTGTAGATCTCACCTAGCTCTACAATTGTCTCCACTGCACCAGCTTGCGGTTACGCATAAAACATAGAGGAAATCGAGGGGGAAAACCATGCTTTCAGTCTGCTACAGTACTCGAGCATCAGCAGCAAGCAAGCAAAGCAGGGCAGCAGGCAGCTGCCGAGCTGCTTGCCGACGGCCGCCGCCCTCCAAACGGCTGGAGAGTTCGCCGTTGCCAGCAGCTGCTTCGCCTTGACACTTCATGATCGCGCTGTCGCTGCCCCAGCACCCGCCATCACCTATAAAGCCAGCCGCCGGCCGCCGGCCGCCGTGTCCGTTTTTTTCTTCCCCTGCTCCGCCACCGATCAACTCCTTCGCCGGCAAAATTCCCGCATCTCGCTCCACCATCCACTGCAATAGCTTGCAGGCAGCTCCGCCCCTCTGTTGCGCATCTCCTGAGCCCCCTACCTCCTCCTATCCTCGTCGGGGCTAGCCGTGCGACGCCGTTCTTCCTCACGACCGGCCGGAGCGCCGCCACGAGCTCCCGTGAGCGGTCAGAGCTCCTCAGCGAGTCGCAAGCCGTGCTGTGCCTCATTCTCACTTCGCCTTGGAGTGTTGGTCGAGCTCGGCCAATCGGTTTCTGTAACTGAAGCCTCGGTAAGCCGGAACATCGCCGAAGCCGCGAGTTCGCTGCCGCTTTTTTCTTCACGGCCGGCCAGAGCGCCGCCGCGTCCGTCTCACCTTGGTCAGCCCCCGTTAGTGAGCCTCGAAGGTGCCCAACTTGCTCCTTCACGTCTTCACCTTCCCGTGAAGCTCATCGGCTCGCCATTGAGCTCACTACCGCCCCCTCCACGCGGGAACGCCGCAGCGCCGTCGTCCGCGAGCTCGCCGAGCCGCCATGGGCGCTGCCGTGATAGCTTCGAGTTCCAATCAGTTCGCTCGTTCCCTGGAGAGGTTCTCAAGTTCGTGGGGGTCACGTTGGTGACTTTCCCGGCGCCGGCGACCTCACTTACGACGAACTGCGCGGCTAAACCGCCGCTTCCAGGATGCCGTCGCCGTGGGCGTTCGTGGCCAGGGCATCACCGGTCATCTCCGACCGAGCAGAGTACACCGACGAGTTTGTCTCGTGCCGGAGCCCGTCCCAGCCTGCCTCCGCCACGACCAGCTGCCCACCTGCCACCACTGACCAGCCCGGCCAACTCCCATCCACGCCCCTGCTCACACGACCTGAGGAAGAAGAAAGGGTAAAAAGATTTTCGATTTTCAGAAAAAGATAAAAAGGCTGATTTCTTGTTTATTTCATAATTAAATATGTGAGCTCAGAAAAATATGAACTAAATTTATATGTGTTCCTTATCATGTGTAGTTTCCTGGAAAAATATGTGTTTGCCAGGTTAATTAATTTTGTTATGCTTAATAATTCCATATTTTAATTAATAAATGCATAGTCTATGATTTTTGTAGGCTGATTTATGTATCCAAAAATCATGAAAGATTAGGAATAATCTTTTCATGTTAATGGTGACCTCCACTAAAATTTATGTACTGTTTTGAGCAAGTTTTCTTTTATAATTAATTTCTAACTTTGTTTAATGACTGTAAAAATGGTTAATAAAATAACTAATTAGTTAATTAGTTTCTTAATTAATTGTTAAGTGTTTTGTGGCCTTGTCTGAAGACCTTGGATCAGCAAAATCTTACTAGTGCAAGGCATGATCATGTCTAGTCTACATATAATGTTGCTCACATGCTTGATAAATAATTAAATTGCTTAAGTAAGTAATGACATGCTTCACTACAGTGTTGATTTCCTTTTGCCATTATTTGAAGACCATGAATCACTACACACATGCTGATTGATGGCTTGGTTGTATCATGTTAGTAGTGGTTATCATCAGATGTGTAGTGCAATGTTAATCATGGTCACCTAAGTAATTGATAATTAGTTAATTAATCAATTAATTTGAGTAAGTAAATTCACTAAGTGCTGAGTGCTTTAGGTATTGGTTGAAGACCATGCAGCATTACCACCCTAAATGATCCATGGTTTGATCCTGCTTTATTATGATGATCATGGTTGTATGAGCAATAAATAGCTAATTAAGTAAATCCTAGTTATGGACCCTTGATTACAATTTTTCCATGAAGGACAAGTTGTACTCAAGTTAATTATACAAATAGGTTGGTTATCTGTCAGGTGTATTGCTTATATAAGTCCTTTCTACTTGTGATATCCATGGCTAAGGTAGTAAGTATGTTTCCTGCTAGCTTTGACTGATGCTACTAACATATTGGTGGTTCTTGATCTGTGTGATTAGTCTTGCATGTATAATGTGGTTATAACTCAAGTAGTAAACTTAGTTGCTCTTGTGTAGCCTGTGAATCATGTTTTAGTGTCTCACTAAATGTATAATAAAAATTGGTTAATAATCTTATTAGTTAACCTTAATCACTTTAGGGTTGTGTGACTGGAATTGAGTGATGACCCTAGGTCATCAACCCTAATGACCCTCGGCACCGAGTCAATTGCTTGCATTAGTGTATCCAATGTTGCTGCAACTTGTTAGGAGAGTCATGGGACTCTCACTGGCAAGACCATCACCCTTGTAGTGGTGGCATGCAGATCTTAGTAAGTAAGCTGTCGTCGCCGTTAGTTCGAGGGATGGTATGCAGATCTTTGTCACCTTTTCGATAGCAGTCCATCGGGGTGGCTTGATGCAGATCTTTGTTAAGACCCTGTTACCACCACCTCAGGAGAAGGGTTGTCCCTACGTTGTTAGCTACCGCTGCATCACCGTCGCATGTTCTTGTTACATTTTATGCACATCATGATCATTGTTACCGTGTAGTTGCGAAGTCTAAGGAAGGAGTTGTCGATCCAACTTCTATTGTTGGTGAAGTAAGTCAGGTTGAAGGAGTGAGTTCTGACCCTGGTGGTTTCTCGTCGGAGCCAGACTTCTTTGTTGACCCAGGTAAGCCTCGGATGCATCTAAACCCTTTCTTGTGTTTTAAAAAGCTTTAATAACTTTATGTTTATATGATGATGCATTAGGTGAATAGGAGTTGATTGATAGCCTATATTGATGCATTTACCTTCCTTGATATTGATCTATCATCCATGATACCTGTTTTATTTACAAATGCTTAGTGATGCTTAGCCCTGCTTAATGAGATAGACTTTTGAAGTAAATGTTTCAAAGATGATAATGATCGATGGCTTTTACGGAACGGAAAGGAAGGAATTGAAATTGAGACCGACGGGACGTGGAAATGTTTCTGGTGGAAGCCGACTAGGATGCCTAGTCGAGCTCGTCCCGTTGGAGTCAGTTAAGGACCGTCCGTTGTTGTCCTTGGATCAATTTGTTAGTACTAATCATATGCTCTAGAAGTAAGCTCCTGTGGGCCAATTTATGACGAGAATGGACAACCGCGTACTGGGAGTGGAGAGATGGCGGGAGTAGCGTGTACCCACCCTATAGGTAAACCGTCATGGACGGCGTAGGGTGATGGTGTACTGTGCTCTCGGGTGATGTGGACCCGGTCTGGACATAGAGAATTCGAGTGTTGGGTTGATATATGGGGGTTAGAGTCCTGCATATATCATGTGGTTAGGAATCCCTAGCTGGGTATAAAAGCGGTTTGAATTGTCGTTGCTTCATGGTAAAGGAAGCTTGATCCTCACCCTATTATCGTAGTAATAATAGAAGTGGTGCACAAGCATAGCCGTCGGAGGTCTTTGGGACAATGACAAGTGCTTGTGGGCCATATAATTTAGAAAGTTCTGCCACATACTGGTTCGGGCGAGAGGCCCTACGTCCAGTCGAATCGGGTTGTGTTACTTAGCGGCAGTTTGTAGTAGGGGATATAAACGGTTCGAGAGAGAGAGGGGCCCCCAAGTCTCTGTGATTGAGTGTGGTGCCAATATCGTGCCGTGGTGTGTGCGGTGTATGCGATTTGTGTCGTGTGTCATTGTTTCGAAAGGTGGCTTGCCCTCCCTTTTATAGATGAAGGGAAGGGACAACCTTACACATGCTCTGTGGAGGAGGAGTGGGTATGTCGTGTAAAGGAAGAAAAGAAGAAAGAAAAAAGGACAATGCTAGAGTGGCTCGTCTGGTTCCCTAGGGTCGAGATGTAATTCTTCCATCATCACCATGAGCTGTCCACCAGTGCTGTCGTATCGCCGGAGAGCCTGCCCATTCCTCCATGGTTGACGGAGTGGGCGGGCTACTGATTCGGACCCTTTGTCGTATTGGGCTAGACATAATGGCATTGTACGGCATGGGCATGGGCCGTGGCAGATAAATCGTCTGGTCTGTCATGTTTTAAGTGTGATTAGATGTTGCGCCATGCCCTGCATGGCTTAACAGTGCGATCAAGCGTGGTTCCATGCTCTTCACTCCTTAACAGTGCGGTCAAAACACGCCCACCCATGCCTTGCGTGGGGCTCAGGTGAAGCGGACGTGAACTGACCCGTGACGGGAATCTTGACCATGGAGCCGCTGCCCAGGCTTGCGGTATAAGCCTGGGTGGCTTCCGAACAAAGGCGGGCACAGGGGTCATGCGGGACGCTGTGCTCGGAGGCATGGGCCCGTGGTTCCCCCGTTCGGCTGGGGGTTCGTGCGAACCGCGCGCCCTGGGGTCATAGTTCTGACCCCCTCGCTCCGGATCACATGGTGTGGCTTGTTCATGGGCCGCCTATCCGGCCCGCCTGTCCCTTCCGCTGTAGAGCAGAGTAATGAACCATGACGCTTAGCCCTTCGGTGGGCCGGGCCGGGGTATAATGACGGCCATGACATCTTACATAGCCGGGGGCTTGGCAGGCCGGCTGTTTTGCCCCCGACAGTACTCTAAGGCTTGACTCATTTGCTACCCCGCCTTAGGACCCTTAGGTTTTAGTGCTTGACAACAAAGAGGGAGAGGGATCAAATATGATAAAGTTAGGGGGAGCATGTGAGGGGGAGTTGTTCTTTTGATGTGTGATACACTCTTGCATGCATTTCATGTCTGTTGCATCTTGTGAGATACTTACTTACATGCTTTTGGATTTTGGTGTGATATATGATATGACATGTGAAATGTGGTTTCATAGTGCTCTCTACTTTGTATTTACATATATATTATGCCATATCACTTGTTGATGCTCATTTGTTTTGCTTTCATGTCTCACTTCTTTTCAAATAAGCTCTATGTTGTGTACTTGTATTTCATTCATATTCTATCAAGTACGTATGTTGACTTGGGTTGTATAAACTTTATTAACCTCTTCTGCTCTTATTACTAAAAGCTTATATAAACCAAATGTTTTAAAAACCTCACTTTTCTCGTACTCAAGGTTGTTGTCATCAATCACCAAAAAGGGAGAGATTGAAAGCATCAAAGCCCCTAGATCAGGTTTCGATGATTGATAACAACCGTTGATTACTATGACTAACATGTGTTTTGCAGAGATGATAGAATGTTAGGTCATGGTAATGCAAATCAATGGGCTTAAGGTTTGCATGCCCCATCTTGTTGGAATTGTCTTGATTTTCAAAGGACGGATGACAAGATTAAGGATGGCTAGTTCCAAGTGTCGAAAGGCGTTGGGTGACACTTGGATTAGTTATAGGACTTTGTTTTCTCTTTTAGTCGTACTATTAAGGGGGTGAAAATGGGTAGCTTGACCAAGGTGAGTCTAATAGTTTAGGTGGGGTGCACACTTGTCGAATTAGCTCTAGGCAGCTCTAGAATAGCCCTAAGAATGATTAAAGTCAAAGTCCTTCACAAAATGTTTGACTAGGAAGTGAACAAAGGCAGAGTTGCTACATCGGACACTGGTAGGATGGTGATCAGACATTGGCCTCAGCGTCAGGTGCGTATTGAGAATTGGTAGTAGGAATAGTAGTGCGCGTCGAATGCTCAGACGGCCGCACTGTAGCTAGGGTTCAGGTGTAGAGCGTGTCGGATGCTG
Source organism: Chrysopogon serrulatus (assembly GCA_015844335.1). NCBI lineage: Eukaryota > Viridiplantae > Streptophyta > Magnoliopsida > Poales > Poaceae > Chrysopogon > Chrysopogon serrulatus. Next base: position 526,434 of record JADLZL010002094.1, on the reverse strand, counting down.
GCACAGTGGGCACCGGACGCTCACTGTAGCAGCGGACGCTATGCAGAGAGGTCCAAGATGTAGAGTTAAGGCATTGGACACGTCCGATGATTAGCAATTGGATGCTATCCTTTGCCTGATGAAACCCCAACGGCTAGTGTGTTTGAACGCATCAGACACGTCCAATGCCTTGCATCTGAGCGTCCGAACACCCCGCAAAAACAATGGTTGGAGGGTAACAGTTGGGCTTGTTTGTGTGGCTTATAAATACATTCCCAACTCCTCCATTCTCCCTCTCTTGGCTAATTGTTCAGCTGAAGGAACAATTTGAGAGCAAGGAGAGCAAGAGCCTAGTGAGGTGATTATGATTTGTGAATCCAAGATTAAGGACCTCATTAGTGAGTTGAGAGTGATTAGTGTGCATCCATCTTTCTCATTAGGCTTGTCTTAGTCAAGTGAGAGTTTATGCTTATTACTCTTGGTGATCGGGATCACCTAGACGGTTCGGTGGCAATTAGGAGCATGGTGATCATCCGGTGGTGATTGTGGATGGTCTATCTCATCTTGCGTTGTGATCAGTTTGAGTAAATCTCTATGTGCTCCCATACTGCCTTTGTTTGCTATAGTATGCTTTGGTTTGGAAGTACTCGCCATACTTCCATAGGATTTTAAATTAAGCGTGGTGCTTAGGTTAAATAGCCTACCTTAGTCAAATTAGACATGGAGTTTGGTTTGATTATTAAACTAAAAAACTACTTGTGTAGACATTGGTTATCTTTATTGGACTAACCCCTGTAGAAAACTTTTAAATTCAACTTGGGTGGATCATGAGATGAATTCATATTAGAGATGAATCAAGGTAGGTAATAACTATGCGTAAAGAAGACAAGCTCATCCTTTGGAAAGAAGAACTGTAAGTATCAAAGTTTCACCTAATCTTTTACTACAAGTTGCCTTTATCTTGAACCATGCAAGAATATAGTAAACAAATACAAAACATGGTAAATAAAATCTATGCTAAAAGTGATCCCAAAACCATCTTTTCATTAGCATAGATGAAAATCACTTCAATCTAGAACAACAACCCATATTTCAAATCAATCCTTTGGGTATGTGTCCACTAACATGTTTGCAGAAAAGAAAGAATAAATGTATGTTCATGGTTTGAAATGAAAAGGAAGGAGAACAAGTATATAGAAAGAACCAAGATGGAAAGAAATCAATGTGAGAACAGTTCAACACTTTCTACACTTTACCATGATAGTAGACCAATCACCCTGCAAGACAAAGGGACCTTCAGGCCAGTAAGAGTAGATTGACCGGTTCATTCCTTGCACTAGCCAGTCGACCTACCCTTTGTGCTCCACCACAGTTCCACCATCTCAAGCATGTGTTGACGGGCATTAACTCACAATTTATATCGTCAACTATTATATAAAAAGCCATGAAAAACATCATAACATGCAGCCAGGAGGGGGCAACGGCCCAAGCCAAGCAGCCCAGCCCAGCTAGTAGCCCAAGGAGGCACGACTGGTCCAAGGAGGCATGGCCAGCCCACCAGCAGGCGCAAGGCCAGCCCAAGTGGGGGCACAGCCAGCCCAAGAGCGAGAGAAGGTGGCCTAATGACAAAGTTTTAGCATGTGTTGGCTATAGCAATTAGATTAATACCATATTGTTTATTTAGGAGGTGTTTCACTTCCCTTTCTCCTATAAAATAAGGGGCAAGTCTTCTCCACTAGATATGATACACTCATACAAATACCATAGAGCTACTAGAGCTTCTCCCTCCTTTCTTTCTTTTTATTTTTTATTCTTTATGTAGTAGAGAGCTAGGCCCGACTCTACGGATGAAAGCCCTAGTTTGGTTTTGGCTAATTGATAAAACCTTGGACTAATCCATTTGGTTAAGCATATGTGTAGCTTTAGCATGGATGGTCCACTCAAGATGGAGCACGATGATGGATGGAGATGACCACAAGTGCTCCAAGTGAGAAAGAGGAGAAGAGATGGAGGCAAATGGGCTCAAGGCAAAGGTATAACCTATATGGCCATTTGCTTTCGGTACTCAAGACACCATAGAGGGTGTGAGTACATTTAGGATAGATAACCGTACTATTAAGAGGAGTGATCTCATGTCGAAAATAGTTATCCAAGTGCTGCTAGGTGTTTGACTTCATGCATTGCATTAGAACCTAGTGTGCTAACCTTAACTCTTGCAAATTCATTTGGAAAATGCTAACACACGTGCATAAGTGGTGAGACACTTTGGTGTTGGCACATGAGAGCAAGGGTAGATGGGGTTTTCGGAGTAAAAGGAGCTCTTGCAGGGGCATCGGACGCTGGGTCCCATGGCGTTGGACGCGTCCGATGACCTGTGAAGTCTTAGTGTTTCTGGCGCGTGCATAATATGTGCATCGGAGCGTCTGATGGTTATACGCCAGCGCGTCCGGTGCAAAGCAAAATCCTGTTAGAGCATAAGCTGTGCGTTCACCGGACACTCGGACGTCTGTTGCCACCTCGTCAGACATGTTCGATGAGCGTGTGCACGGTTTGAAACATTTCTGTGTTGCGTCAGATGTGTCGGCCAGAGTTCGGTGAGTTACGTCTGACACGCGGCGTTCGTGAGCTGTTTTGACTGCGTCGGACGCGTCCGGTGCAGGTCACCTGAGGGGCCGATGCCTCCTTAGTGCGTGGGTAATGGTAAAATTTAAACAAGGACACGTGGCGATGATCTACGACTTGGGGATAGGCATTGGACGTGTCTGATGCTAGGCATCTGAGCGTCCGATGGTCCCGAGTCAACCCCATCTAGAACATAACGGTTCACTTGTTTGTGTGGGGGCTATATAAGCATGTTGGCCAGCTTGGGGAGTAAATCTTGCATATTTTGATCATCCTTGAGCGCCCTAGAGCTAAGCAAACCTCCTCCCTCTTATCTTGCTTGATTGCTTGCATCCAAAGAGAGATTGGGAGAGATTCTAGTGCATTGCTTCTAAGTTCTTGCATCTAGTGGCACTAGTGATTATTCTTGCTGCGTGATTGCTTATTCTCTTGGTGGTTGCCACCACCTAGATGGTTGGAGCAGCGGAGAAGAGGTGTGAGCAAGCCGGTGATTGTTCTTGGCCTCACTTCGGTGGATTGTGAGGGGTTCTTGGCCTTTCCCCGTGGAGATTGCAAAAGATACTCTAGTGGAATGCGCATATCATTCAACTCCTAGCCTTGGTAGGTTCTTGTGGCACCTTTGAGAGGCTTGGTGTGTGATACCGATTAGCCACCGAACCACGTGGTCAAGGGAGACACAACGAGGACTAGCGTGTTGGCAAGCACGTGAACCTCAGGGATAAATCATTGTCTTGATCATCTTGAGGTTGATCCATCGAGATCACTTGTTCTCCATTGAGTTGATTGGATCATCAACCGGATTTCTATTAATTGAATCAAGACGGTGATTGGCTACATCCACAAGGCTCGGTTTGCACACTTTGATCCCTCCTTATATTGTGCAAGTAGTATATTAGGTTGAGTAGCATAGCTTGTTAGTATAGCTTTGATTGCTAACGATATTACTCTTAGTGTGCTCTAGTATATTAGGTTGTTAGTTGATTGGTTAGGAGGCTTGCAAAGCCCCTCTCTTGTAGGCTAGCGTAAAATTTACTTGAGCGCCATCTTTGTTACTAACCGGTTCATTTAGCGTAATTGTAAAAATTTTAATTAGGCTATTCACCCCCTCTAGCCAATTGGACCTTTCAAGTGGTATCAGAGCGAGGTCACCATTGATTGAGGCTTAACAACCTACGGTGTTAAAATAGCTTAAGTAACTATATCAACCATGTGAGAAAGCCGCCACACTTTGATGGAACTGGATATGATCATTGGAAGCGGAAAATGTGTGCTCACTTAAAATCACTCAACCGGAAGGTTTGGGAGATAGTGGACAAAGATTTTACGGTGATCGACCCAAATGATCCCACCGCAAGAGAAGAAGAGAAGTTCTAATTTAACGACATTGCAATCAACACTTTATATAAGTCTCTTGTTTCTAAGGTGTTTGAGCATATCAAGGATCTTGAGAGAGCATAAGATGTTTGGACAAGATTGGAAGAAACATATGAGGGCACTCAAGCCGTCAAGAGTGCCAAGGCATATATTCTCAAGGACAAGTTTGCTTCATTTAAGATAGAGGATGATGAGAGCATTGCCGAGATGTTCTATCGATTGCAAGTGATTGTCAATGATTTGAACAACTTAGGTGAGAAGGTGGAAGACAAGGACTTCATTCATAAATTCTTGAGAAGCTTGCCCAAAAGTTTTAAATTCTTGATTACAATGATGGTGAGAGATGGGCTTGACAAGCAAACCCTAAACCAAGTACTAGGTGAGGTGATCAAATATGACATCTACTGTGTGGAAAGAAATGGAGGTTCCAAGGATAAGAAGAAGGACAAAGAGAAGAAGAAAGAGAAGGAGGTGGTTGCATTCAAGGCTACTTCATCAAAAGGCAAGAAAAAGCAAGAATCAAGTGATGATGAAGCAAGCACAAGCTCAAATGAAGATGAGCAAATGGCTCTCTTTGTCAAGAGATTTGGCAAGTTCATGAAAAAGAAGGGCTATGGTGCTAGGAAGAGAAGAGATCACTTCAAGAAGAAGGATGACAAGAAAAGATGCTTCAAGTGCAATAGTAAAGATCACTTCGTTGCCGATTGTCCTCTCAATAGTGACAATGATAATGATGATGACAACAAGAAAAAGAAGGATAAGAAAGGCAAGAAGGACAAGAAGGGTGACTACAAGAAGAAGAAGAAGAAGAAGAAGCAATCATACATGGTCACATGGGATAGTGATGCTTCTTCAAGTGATGATGATGAGAGTGATGATGACAAGAGAAAGAAGAAGGGATAAGCAAGCATTGGCATCAACAACAAGCCTTCTATCTTTGACACTCCATCATGCTTCATGGCTATGAGCTCAAAGGTATTATCCGATGATGAAGATGATAGTGAGGAGGATAGTGATGATGAGGAGTGCTCTAAGGAGGAACTCTTGAGCATGCTACAAGATGCTCAAACTTATATTAAGAAGAAGAGGTAGGAGTGCAAAGAGTTATGCAAGAGCAAGCAAGCTCTTGAGCAATCCTTTGATAAGCTCAATGCTACTTATGAGTGGCTAATGGAAGCCCATGAGAAGCTTAAAAAGGCTCGCACCAAACTTGAGAAAGCTCACTCCTCCCTCCTTAATCAAGCTAAGGTTGAGGATGTTGTAGACACATGCAATGTTGGAGTTACTTATGATATTCTTAATGGATCATTTTATACTCCTATCATTGCGCCTTCTACTAACCCCTCTTGTAGCTCAAGCAATACCACATCTACTATTAGTGATGGTTTCACTTGTGCTGCCTCACTCATGGTGGAGAATGAGACCCTCAAGAGAGAGGTGAATGAGCTCACTCACGCTCTATGCAAGGCCTATAGCGGTGAGGCCCGCTTGCTAAAGTGCTTGGGTAGCCAAAGGTTTTCTCTCAATAAAGAGAGATTGGGCTATACCCTAAGAATGGCAAGGTGGCCTTTGTCACTCACAAGACTAGTTTTGTGAAGGGCAATGGTCGGTTTTGCTCTAGTTGCAAGCAAGTTGGGCATATGAGCGTTATTGCAAGAACAAGAAGAATACTAATATATCCTCAATTTAATTTGATTCTTGTTATTTGCTTACCAAGGGTGCTAATGGTGTAAAGGCTAAGTTCATTGGTGCTCCCATTGTTGGCCCAAAAAAGAAGGCAATTTGGGTGCCCAAAAGCTTAGTGACAAACCTTGGAGGACCCAAGCAAGTTTGAGTACCTAAGAAGAATTAATTTGCTTTTGTAGGTCAATTATAAAGCTGGAGGAAGGCATTGGGTGCTTGATAGTGGGTACACTCAACATATGACCGGTGATGGAAGGATATTCAATTCTATCTCATCAAGTGGTGATTGTGGTGTTGATTCAATTACGTTTGGTGACAATGGCAAAGGCAAGGTCAAGGGCTTGGGCAAGATAGCAATCTCAAATGATCTCTCAATTTCAAATGTCTTGTTAGTGGAATCTCTCAACTTCAACTTATTGTCCGTGGCTCAATTGTGTGATCTCGGTTTCAAGTGCATATTTGGCATTGATGATGTGGAGATAGTGAGCGTTGATGGAAGCAACTTGATCTTCAAGGGCTTTAGATATAAAAATCTCTATTTGGTGGATTTTAATGCAAGTGAAGCTCAACTCTCAACATGTTTGATCACAAAGTCAAGTATGGGTTGGTTACGGCATAGGATACTTGGACATGTTGGAATGAAACAACTCAACAAGCTAGTGAAGCACAATCTTGTGAGAGGATTGAAGGATGTGATATTTGAGAAGAACAAGCTTTGTGTTCATGTCAAAAGGGCAAACAAGTTGGCAACACTCATCCTAAAAAGAGCACGATGAGCACATCAAAGACATTTTAGTTATTGCATATGGATCTATTTGGACCAACAACATACACTAGCATTGGTGGAAACAAGTATGGATTTATGATAGTGGATGACTATACAAGATACACTTGGGTCTTCTTTCTTGTTGACAAGAGTGAAGCTTATGGCATATTCAAAACATTTGTCAAGAGATGTCAAAATGAGTTTGAAACAACAATCAAGAAAGTAAGAAGTGACAATAGGAGTGAGTTCAAAAACACAAGAGTAGAAGAGTTGTGTGATGACCTTGGCATTAGACATCAATTCTCGGCCAAATACAATCCCCAATCAAATGGTGTTGTTGAAAGAAAGAATAGAACCTTGATTGATATGGCAAGATCAATGCTTAGTGAATACAATGTGGATTTCTTATTTTGGGCTGAAGCTATCAACATGGCTTGCTATTGTAGGAACCATCTCTATTGTCATGGCATGCTAGAGAAGACACCCTATGAGCTATTGAATAGAAGAAAGCCCAACATTGCATACTTTAGAGTGTTTGGATGCAAATGCTATATTCTCAAGAAAGGCACAAGATTAAGCAAGTTTGAGAAGAAGTGTGATAAAGGGTTCTTGCTAGGGTACTCCACCACAAGCAAAGCATATAGAGTTTAGAATCTTACTCATAGGATAGTTGAAGAGGTGCATGATGTTGAATTTGATAAAACCAAAGGCTCTCAAGATGAGGAAGAAAATCTAGATGATGTGAGAGGAGTTCAATTGATCAATGCAATGAAAGAATTGGACATTGGTGACATAAGGCCTAAGCAAGATGATGATGATATATAAGTGCTATCTCCTTCAAATGTGCAACCAAATCAAGGTCAAGCAAGCACTAGTGGCTCTCATGATAACAAGGAAGACGATCAAGCTCAAGTACTACAAAATAGTTCATCTCAAGTTGTGCAACTAAGTGATCAACCAAGCTCAAGCTATCAACCACAAGTTCTCTAACCGACTCATATTGCAAGGGATCATCCTCTAGATCAAGTTCTTGGGGGATATTGTTGGTATTTCTAACGTCATTACTAATTAATGAGATTAGAAACACATGGTATGAAATTAACTTGTCATTAACAACTAGCCACTTTATCTCTCACTAATATCCTTAAGCAAGAACTAGGTTGTCATCCCTAACTGTATATGCTAGGATAAATATAGGTTTATAAATATGTGTATCAATCAATATGACTTGGCAGAAATATCAAAATAAACTAAGAGTATAAACTAAGAACGGTTCTGCAAGCGGACAGATAATTATACCATTGTAGCATTTTACCTAGGGAGTTCTACCAGGTTGTCGATTTATATTTATACCACTGGAAAGGTCTATGTAGGACTTATAACTATAACTTATACTATTGATGTAAAAGGTAAACCATAACTAGAATCCTACTCCTAACAGGGATAAGTCACGTGATAAAAGATATAAGACATGAGAAAAGATATAAGATAAATAATGATCACTCATCATAAATAGATAAATATCGAGCTCTTCTAGTGATAGTAATAGCTAGCCAATGGATAAACTCAGGAATAAATACTAAGGCAATTCAATAACTACATCAATGAATAACTTTAATTAGTGCAACTACATCTAGCAATCATTGTTAAGTTAATCCTACATCATGATCACATGTAAAGAGGCATCAACTAATGAGGGTATTAAGACACAAGGGGTCACCTCCTTTCGCGACCATGTCCATACTAGTCCTACGTGCGGAGGGTGGATTACGAGGAACCAACACAGCCTGTCACTGCTGCGGACTACCACATGTCCCGGCACGTCAGGGTGCACTCGCAGATAAACAAGATTCTAGACACCACGTCTACATATTGTCTACCATCTACCCAACGATCAATTAGGTAAACGCTATACGAGCAATAACATGAATTCAATAAGATCAAACCAACTATCCTAGACATATAATCAAAGTAGACAATGACTATTGCAATTAAGAATATATAAGAGATTAAGAACAATGTTGCCTGAATCATAATATTGAATACAATAAGAGCAAAGTACTAGAACAATACCGAACTCCACGCTCCAGGTAGACGCCAGGGGCTCCGGATCCCGCTGAAGAACTAGAACTCTTCTACTTCTAATCTAACTAAGCTAAAGCTATGAACTAGAGAGGCTTTGATGAACTAGAGAAGGCTCTTGATGGATTGATCTCCAAATGACTTGATGCCCCCAGGGAGGGGGGCCTGCCCCTTTATTTATAGCCCGGTGGGATCGACGTGTGCCGCAGGATCAAACCGACCTAACCAATGGCCGAGATGCATCAGGAGAGGCAGTGGAGGAAGCTTCCAGAAGGGGGAGGCAAACCCTAGCAGCAGGGGGCCGACCGGCATAGGGGTGGGGCCGGCCGGCCCCCCTGGCAGGGTCTTGGCCCCCCGGTTGCTTCCGGTGTCTTCTGAATCCTTCCCACGTCCCGTTTGTGATATTTCCGTGGCGGATAAGTTTCGTGGTAAATATGCACTTGAATCCCTCTTTTAAGCTTTTCTGGAATAATCCCTGGAAAATATAGAATATGCAAAACTCGTGGAAATTGTTAGTTAAAACCCTAGACTAGTGTGTATTCATGCATCCTTTTGTGTCTAAAGTTCTAATAAAAGTTGACGTTAACCACCGTCAACAACTCCCCCAAGCTTACCTTTTGCCAGTCCCTTGGCAAACAAACTAAGCCTAATTACTAATATATTTAGATCAGGAGTTGCTACAATGCTTTCATTCCTCAAAGGTACACATGTTTTTAAACAGAGATTCTCCTCTGGATTTAGACATTAACTGCTCTAACCTTCAAACTTACCCATTTTACCCTTAACTATGGGGCTTTACAGCTCTTGCATAAGTCTTGAGTAATCGAAAAAGACAGAACAATCAAGTCAAACACTATGTCTCAAATTCTTCACAAGTACCAATATTCTAGAGTTTTTATAAGTTTTCGCAATAAAACTCAGAGCTTAATTGTATGACACTTTCAAGTCTCTTTAATATGTGGTATTTATGGATCTCACTGAGGTGTGTTGTCATGCCCTCCTATAACTAATGATTGTAGTGGAGCTTATAGGAGTGGTAATAACAAGGATGAGCATACTTGCAATTCATCCATTGTAAAGCCAAACAATGGATCCACAGAGAGTCAAGGCATACAATCAAATCAAGATGTGTGTGCGTATAAAATATGGTGGATAGGTGTATATAAGGTATTTAGTGGCTAATTCTAATTCTACTTTTGCTCCTTGAGGATAAATCTCTCTTTTGATCTTGGAACTTTTCGCGGAAAAACATGGGCTATCTTTATTCGTTTTCTTTTCTCTGTTCTCTTTCTTTTTTTTCTCTTTTTTTCTTTTACTTTCAGGAAGGCGGGCATCTAAGTACCCATTGTTTTAATTGCTAGGACACTTGTCCTTCTTTTACTCCCTCTTCTTTTTTTTAATAACTTTCCTTTTGCATAGCCACATGCATCCTTTGAATATAATATGATAATTGGAGGGATAGAATAAGTACTTAGAGCAATTAAACAAAGGCTGTCCTATGGGTTTATATATATTTTTTGGGTGTTTGACTCCCAAAGTAGGAGAAAAACAATTTTAAGGTGGATCTGGATGAAAGTGGAAAATGGTTGCGCTTACTCCCGAGTAGGACTAATGCATATGTAGATGGAGTGTGCATGTGATCTTGATTTTAAAAGCATAACAGGACTCTCATAAGGTATACGACAAAGGTTGATTGAACTCAATGCAAAGCAAGCAGCATAAATGTGCAAAAGTTTTCCTAACTCTAAATGTATATTATATATGGCTTTGGTAGGAATTCATACTTTGTCATACAAGAGCTCATCATGTAGGATTTTGGGTTTTCAAAATAAATCGTCAAAACTTAATAATGCTAGGAATGAGACAAATAGCAACTCAACCTTCATGAATCATATCAATCAATCACCTAGACTTAGCTTAAGCATATGCCTCCACAAGTTTTTGGTTCAGAGTAAATTCTTATATCAAAGCAGTCATGTCCAAAACTTGGCAGAACTTAAGATTGAAAACTAGGCACTTGAAAGGAATTACAACAAAGCAACTATTCATCACCTCCAAGACAAAATTTTAATGTTCATCAGTTTTTTATTAACTCTAGCCTAGACACACTCTAATATAATTAATACTAACTAAGACTTCTTTTTATTGGTTTTTAGATTTTATTTAACCACAGACTCATAAAAGACTCAACAGGCGTGGATCTTCATGTGCCCACATATTTTTGGTATTTTATGAATATATATATAACAAGTAAATTTAATAATCACCTAGGTGTAGTCACCTGAAAACTAGGGGATGCTCCTCCCCCAAAGCCGGGATGGTTGCAATACTTGGTGTAGATGTCCTTTAGAGTGAGCCAACCAATAGCGGACCTGGTGGGTGCCACGATAGACTCTCTCCTTGCTATGATGTTATTCCTGCATAAATACTCTCCATAAAGCGAAACCAAAACTCAAGGCTCGAATTTGTTAACGGGTTAGCGATCAGCCAAAGAGTAATTGATCATCTTTATGAGCTAGCTTTAATGTTGTCTAATTTAAACAGAATTTCAATTTTCTCTTATTTTTGAATTTTCTATTTATGATGCAGGAATTTAAATATGAATGCTATATTTTTGTCATTTTTATTTTATGCCACCACAGCGGATGTTCTTTCGGAAAAATACCATAGGGTATCCACATGGGGCTTTGTGATGCCATGAGTAATGCAAAATATTTTTGTTGTTTTTATATCTTTTAGTGTGTAAAGAAAATTATGCTACTAAATAAATTGCAAATGCATTTAATGAGATAACTACCATTCTAACCTTATGGCTAGGGTACGGAATTTAAAGTCTACCGACAGGACTTAGATAGAGGAGAACACTTACTCAGTGGGTTCATCGTCTGAGGTAACCTCAGTCAACTCCCCGTTTCGTGGTGATGCCGCACGTGCCTCCTTTCATCTCGTTTCTGTCTCTTTTGCTTCTCTCTTTTCTGGCTCCAGCTCTTCAGCTTTATTCTCTTTCTCCCATGCTTCTAACGTGCTGATAACTAGGGGATGCTCTCCCCCAAGCTAGATGTTTGCTTATGGTTGATCGTTGAAGCTAAGTGGTCCTCATGGAGGAGCTCATGCTTATAAGAGCAAGTGTTGCCTGGAATACTTCAATCTTATCACCCAAGAAGTTACTTCATTCATACAGAGATCAGCTGTATGTCAGAAAGGTGTACTTCAAGTGATGAAGATGAAGATTCCTAGGTAAGCTGGCTCTTGGAGTCATCCTGCAGAAAGCTCTCACAAAACACCAAAACTCGAGGAACGGTATTAGGATAAAACGTTAATGATTACCGTTTTTAGAGGATTAGGTGTTGTGGTGGTTTCAAAGTATTTTTAAGACAGCAGTATTGCAGCAGGATGCTCAGTTAATATTTTTAGATTTTATGGGTTTATATGCATAAAGTGCAAATGCATGATATATATTTTTATTCTATAGGCCACCACAGTGAGAACTCCTATAGCTTTTACACTACAAGGGTTTCACATGGGGCTTAATATTTTTTAAGATGCATGAATGTAGCCTAATGCAAGACTATTTATTTTTGTTATTTCTATGCATTGCCAATATAGAAAAGTAAACATACTAAAGAGAAATTAACTCATGCAATGTAAGGAAGTAGATATAGATAACTACCGATGTTACCTTACGGAGAGGGTTCGATGTTTTTAGTCCTTCGAACTGGACTTCTCCTTGCAGTGGTTCATTGAGTACTTTGAGTTGCTCTTGACGGTAAGGATTGAGGTGGTGCCTCTACTAGTGGCTCCCAATGGCAGTGCCACCTTCTTTCTTTCTGTTGTAGGCGTCTCAAAGCCAATCTTATGTGCATCATTATTACTAGTTGAGAACTTTTACTTGTAGCATTTAGGGGATTGTCTCCCCACACTTTAATTAAAGTGTGTTCTGCCCATAAAGACAAGGTAGAGATCAAGTGCTTGGGCTCTATTGGTGGGAAAACACCAACAGAACTAGAAATTTATTTATCCTCTAACCTTGGGCACAATAAGATTGATATTATTCATATTGTTCATTCCTATCATGGGTGAGAGGACCAGAAGTATAAATATGATATTTAAACTTGTGAGATAAAGAGTAAAGTTACTTAACCATTAGAAAGGATATTCATCTTTATAATGTATCAATAATAATACACGAGATATTTCTAGCTTACTCGGTTAAGACTGAGATTACAAGAATAGCGCTATGAACAAACTTAGAGAATAAATCATGTTGAGTTTAATCGGGTTGATCAATTTAAGTTGTAATTCTAACATGATTGTATTTTTATTTATTGCATACCAAGATCAAGAAGAAATTAATGACCACTTACCTTAAGATGTTACCTCTATTATTAGAGCATGATGAAGGGTAAATGAATTTAATGGTCTCTTTTTTTTCTCCTTTCTTGTATCATGGGTTATTCATTAGCATCTTGTCTCGTATGTTGTACTCCTTTCTCACTCTTCAAACCTTCTGCTTCTCTCATTATGTCTTTTTTGCAAGGGGTTAGTGGAGAACACATATCCGAAGAAATATACTACTTATCAAAGTATGGATAGTGTTTGCCTAAGAGTTAAAGATTGATTTGTAGCTTATGTTTTCAATGATTCAATACTATTTCAATTTTTTATCAAGGTTAAAGCAAGGATATTATTTTGAAGCATACCCTTAACCTTGAATTGATTCTATGAATAGTCTCCTAATATGATTTAAACATTTTTTATGTAGGAGGGGTTAGTCTATATGTACAACTAAATTCTTATATAAGTATGCTTGATTTTCATAATGTTTAAGTAATATTCTAAAGCATACTTATAATAGAATAAGGAAGTTTACAAGACTAAAGGTATTTATTCACATAGAACCAAGAATATGTATGGTGAACCACAGGAGCATTTTATTATATATATATTTTAGCAAGTTATGTTTGAGCATAGAATAGGGTAGAAATGACCAAGACAAATTAGCAACATGGTATGAGATGTTAATTGTAGTTACATGTTGCATGAGGCTTGGACAAACGTACCTCATATCTTCATCTTTCTAAGTAAGTGATGACGAACTTACTTGGAAGAGGAGGGTTCGGGTTCATCTGTTGATGAGAGCTTATGGTCTTGCTGAGCAAGACCTTCCTTTTTTATCTTTTTTCGCCTTTTCACCATTCAATGAAACTATGGAAGATTACATGCTCTTCACTCATCAACTTTTTTCTGACTTCTTTGATTAATTTGTGGTTGATGAGCTGGGGTCTATTGGAGATGCGATAATGCTCATTTGAAAACTTCTTCTCTAATAGATTAAGGTTGTTCTTTCCTGCAAAACGTTAATGGACACATACCCGGGGAATAGCAAGACTGAAATACGGGTTTTGTTGTCCATACTTTTTTTTGTGATTTTCTTCTATGCTAATCAAGATGATATATGGTTTAAGATTATTTAGCATAAATTGTGTCTTTTTATGTTGTTGTTGCAATCTAGCATGGTTCAAGGCAAAGATAACTTGTAACAAAAGATAAATGAATAAATATTACTACTCACAAGTTGAACTTTTTGTGCAAAGTTATCATCTGCCTTGTTTCATCCCCAGTATGAACTTATCTCTCGACTTTTCTAGATTTAATTCAAAATTTTCTTGCAGGGGTTAGTCCGACAAAATATCCAGTATCCACTACAACATACTATTGGCTCAAAAATCAACCTAGACACCACGTCTAATTTGACTTAGGAAGGCATTTTAATCTGAGCTCAGTTTAAAAGCCTTTTAAAAGTAAAACCACCACTCCGAAACTAAGCACCATGCTTCATTTAAGAGATTTATGAAAGTACTTCAAAGCCTAAACATATATCATAGCAAATAAAGGTAACATAAAAATATAGTATAGATTTATTCAGATAGAGATAAAAAGAGCATGATCATGGTGAGTTTTTTTTTATAATGCATGTGAGATGAATATATGAAATGGAACAAGTTATGGCTAAGGAAATTTAAACTAAATAGTGTGAATATATGGATTAATGTAAACATGCAGTGGAATGTAAAAGATAACTACTCATAATTGTTGAAGTCCATGAGCAAGACTTTCTCACCTTTATTTGATCATACTTACCATGACTCACATTCTGGAATTTGTGAGTGATGCAACATCTTTGTTCCCATCACTTGAGATATGAATTAAAGTCCTATGACGTTGACCTCTTTCCCCAACATTAGATTTGTTATATTTCTTCTTATTTTGTGGGGGCATGCCGGAAGGTCGTAAACCGATCGTTTATTATCCTGCATAAGATATTAAAGTAGACAAACAAGGGTAATCCTGCTTGAGCAGGGGTTAATGGTTATCTCGATCATAATTGAGTATAAGTCTATCAATGTTCCTTAATTGTCTAGCTACCTTCCCCGGCAACGGTGCCAAAAATGCTTGTTGGTATTTCTAACGTCATTACTAATTAATGAGATTAGAAACACATGGTATGAAATTAACTTGTCATTAACAACTAGCCACTTTATCTCTCACTAATATCCTTAAGCAAGAACTAGGTTGTCATCCCTAATTGTATATGCTAGGATAAATATAGGTTTATAAATATGTGTATCAATCAATATGACTAGACAGAAAAATTAATATAAACTAAGAGTATAAACTAAGAACGGTTCTGCAAGCAGACAGATAATTATACCATTATAGCATTTTACCTAGGGAGTTCTACCAGGTTGTCAATTTATATTTATACCACTAGGAAGGTCTATGTAGGACTTATAACTATAACTTATACTATAGATGTAAAAGGTAAACCATAACTAGAATCCTACTCATAACAGGGATAAGTCACGTGATAAAAGATATAAGATAAATAATGATCAGTCATTATAAATAGATAAATATCAGAGCTCTTCTAGTCATAGTAATAGCTAGCCAATGGATAAACTCAGGAATAAATACTAAGGCAATTCAATAACTACATCAATGAATAACTCTAATTAGTGCAACTACATCTAGCAATCATTGTTAAGTTAATCCTACATCATGATCACATGTAAAGAGGCATCAACTAATGAGGGTATTAAGACACAAGGGTCACCTCCTTCACGACCATGCCCATGCTAGTCCTACATACAGAGGGTGGACTACAGAGGAACCAACGCAGCTGTCACCTGTGCAGACTACCACACGTCCTGGCACGTCAGGGTGCACTCGCAGATAAATAAGATGTCTAGACACCACATCTACATATTGTCTACCATCTACCCAATGATCAATTAGGTAAACGCTATACGAGCAATTACATGAATTCAATAAGATCAAACCAACTATCCTAGACATATAATCAAAGTAGACAATGACTATTGCAATTAAGAATATATAAGAGATTAAGAACAATATTGCCTGAATCATAATATTGAATACAATAAGAGCAAAGTACTAGAACAATACCGAACTCCACGCTCCAGGCAGACGCCAGGGGCTCCGGATCCCACTGAAGAACTAGAACTCTTCTACTTCTGATCTAACTAGGCTAAAGCTATGAACTAGAGAGGCTCTGATGAACTAGAGAAGGCTCTTGATGGATTGATCTCCAAATGACTTGATGCCCCCAGGGAGGGGGGTCTGCCCCTTTATTTATAGCCCGGTGGGATCGACGTGCGCCGCAGGATCAAACCGACCTAACCAATGGCCGAGATGCATCAGGAGAGGCGGTGGAGGAAGCTTCCAGAAGGGGGAGGCAAACCCTAGCAGCAGGGGGCCGGCCGGCGCAGGGGTGGCAGGGTCTTGGCCCCCGGTTGCTTCCGGTGTCTTCTGGATCCTTCCCACGTCCTGTTTGTGATATTTCCGTGGCGGATAAGTTTCGTGGTAAATATGCACTTGAATCCCTCTTTTAAGCTTTTTTGGAATAATCTCTGGAAAATATAGAATATGCAAAACTCGTGGAAATTGTTAGTTAAAACCCTAGACTAGTGTGTATTCATGTATCCTTTTGTGTCTAAAGTTCTAATAAAAGTTGACGTTAACCACCGTCAACAGATATTAGATGTGGTGTGCAAATTAGATCAAAATTGGTATTCTTTTGTGAGCACTATTCATTTATCTCATCCATAGAACCAAAGAAGATAGAAGAAACTTTGATAGATTGTGATTAGGTCAATGCTATGCATGAAGAGCTCAACAACTTTGAAAGAAATCAAGTTTGGGAACTAGTTGAGCGTCCAAAGAACTATAATGTCATTGGCACCAAGTGGGTATTCTGAAACAAGCAAGATCAAGATGGCATAGTTGTGAGAAACAAAGCAAGATTGGTAGCATAAGGATACACTCAAGTTGAAGGTCTTGACTTTAAAGAAACCTATACACCGGTTGCAAGATTGGAGGCAATTAGAATCCTATTAGCCTATGCTTATGCCCACAACATCAAGCTATATCAAATGGATGTGAAGAGGGCATTTTTAAATGGATACATCAATAAGCTAGTGTATATTGAGCAGCCCCCCGGTTTTGAAGACATCAAGAAGCCCAACCATGTGTACAAGTTGAGAAAGGCATTGTATTGATTGAAACAAGCACCTAGAGCATGGTATGAGAGATTGAGAAATTTCCTACTCTCTAAAAGGTTCAAGATGGGAAAGGTTGATACTACCCTCTTCACCAAGAAGATTAGAAATAACTTGTTTGTGTTGCAAATCTATATGGATGATATCATATTTGGATCAATCAATCAAGACTTTTGTGAAGAGTTTGGCAACATGATGGCAAAAGAGTTTGAAATGTTTATGATTGGAGAGCTTAGCTACTTCCTTGGTCTACAAATCAAGCAATTGAAGAAGGGCACATTTGTGACTCAAAGCAAGTACATCAAGGACATGATAAAGAAGTTTAGGATGCAAGATGCAAAGTCAATTGGTACACCAATGGGTACAAATGGACATCTTGACTTGGATACAAGTGGTGACATGGTGGATTAAAAGTTGTATCGGTCTATGATTGGAAGCTTATTCTATGTGACCGCTTCTAGATCCGATGTTATGTTTAGTGTGTGCATATGTGCTAGGTTTCAAGCTTCACCAAGAGAAAGTCATTTGAAGGCAAGCAAGAGGATTTTGAGATATCTTAAGCACACACCAAATGTTGGATTGTGGTATCCCAAGGGGTCAAACTTTGAGTTGATTAGATATTCGGACTCCGACTATGCGGGATGCAAGGTGGATAGGAAGAGCACTAGTGGTACATGCCAATTGTTAGGAAGGTCACTTGTCCCATGGTTATCCAAGAAGCAAAATAGTATTGCACTCTCTACCGTTGAAGCCGAATACATTAGTGCGGGGAGTTGTTGTGCTCAATTACTATGGATGAAGGCCACATTGAAGGACTTTGGAATTAAGTTTGGACAAGTGCCATTGCTATATGATAATGAAAGTATCGTGAAGATTACCACCAACCTGGCTCAATATTCAAGAATAAAGCATATTGACATAAGGCATCATTTCATTAGAGATCACCAAGCCAAAGGAGACATCTCAATTGAAAGTGTGGATACCGATAATCAACTTGCCGATATATTCACCAAGCCACTTGATGAGAAGAGATTTTGCACATTGAGAAATGAATTGAACATCCTAGACTTCTCCAACATAAAGTGAATGCACCCCCAACTCTATGACATGCCTCTCCTTCGACTAAAGCAAAGGCTCTTTCATAAAAACAAAGTGATTTTAAGTACATATTATGCCACTATTGCTTCTATGCCTTGTATGACCTAGTGGCTAAATATGACTTGTTCATGAGAATATGAACCTAGTGTTTGATCTAGTTAAATGAGCAAAAAAGGATCTAGTTCAATATTGATAAGATAACCATTGAAAAATGTGTGAAGAAGCTTGTCATTGGTTCAAACCGAGCTAGATTACTTGTGCAAGTTTACTAGTTTGAACCACAAGGGAAGGAAGTTTATGGAAATAAATTATCCTCAACTTTAAGTGATCATCTCTCTACTCCAAGCACTCTCCATGATTTTAAGTCTACACCAAGCATGATCATATCCCTTTATGGTCATTGATAACAAAAGGAGAGAGAATACAAAGATAGCATGCTTCAAGAGGGAGAGAATGCAAAGAAGAAGGAAGAAGTGGGGAGAGAAGATGAAGGTTGAAGAATAGAAAGGGATCAAAATTTTGAAGCACACAAGTAGGCGGAGCAAGCTCATGAACATGATTGATTACATTTAGATGTGCATATTCATTTGGTTGCTTGCATTGTCTTATAATAATTTGAATAGTTTATTTTACAAGTGGTATCTCTCTTGCTTGTTTGATGCTTGCTAGTATAGAACTTGATCGATGAAATAATAACTAGCATGCATATGATCTAGCTAGAAGTAGCATCCCTTGATTTATTCAAGTGTTTTGCAAGTGGTATCTAGAAACCATGCTTTTAATGTTGATCTCACGTGGTTTCTAGCTTATGATGTTGCTAGCTAGTTTTGGTGCTAAGGATGGTTGACAAATAGCGTACTCAAATGAATCATGCTTCAAAGGTCCATTCTATAAACCTTAACATCTTTTTGGTAGTAATGGTTCTCCTATAATTCTAATCCAACATGTGTGCAAAGCTTCTAATCCAAACTCTTAGCACACATGTAGGGGGAGCTAGTATTACCAAATCGGCTTTACATAACTTGTCTATACCTTTCAACTAAGGACTTAATGCTTGGACAAGTGGTGTAAAACCAAATTCACTATTGATTCATATTTTTGTGAAGGTTGTTATCAATTACCAAAAAGGGGAAGATTGAAAGCCCTAGTTTGGTTTTGGCTAATAGATGAAACCTTAGACTAATCCATTTGGTTAAGCATGTGTGTAGCTTTAGCATTGATGGTCCACTCAAGATGGAGCAAGATGATGGATGGAGATGACCACGAGTGCTCCAAGTGAGAAAGAGAAGACATGGAGGCAAATGGGCTCAAGGCAAAGGTATAACCTATATGGCCATTTGCTTTCGGTACTCAAGACACCGTAGAGGGTGTGAGTACATTTAGGATAGATAACCGTACTATTAAGAGGAGTGATCTCATGTTGAAAGCGGTTATCCAATTGCCACTAGGTGTTTGACTTCATGCATTGCATTAGAACCTGGTGTGCGAATCTTAACTCTTGCAAATTCATTTGGAAAATGCTAACACACGTGTACAAGTGGTGAGTGTTGATATTTATTAATGTATAATCTTTATTATCAGTTATCTCTGCATCATATATGAATATTTACTAGAATAGGGTTATTACTAATAATTTCCACGAGTTTTGGTGAATTGTATATTTTTTAGGAAATTATCTAGAAAAGCTTAAAAGAGAGATTAGAGTGCATAATTATTATGAAACTTAACCATGAAGGAAACGACCGTCATTTGGACGTGGGAAGGATCTAGAAGACACTGGAAGAAACGAGAGCTGCACACCCTGCCAGGTGGGGCTGGCCGGCCCAACCACAGCGCCGGGCGGCGCCCCCTTCTAGGGTTTCGAGCCCCCTTCTAGAAGCCTCCTCTACCGTCTCTGAGGAGTCATCTCAGCTCTTGGTTAAGTCGGTTTGATCCAATGATGTGTATTCATTCTACCGGGCTATAAATAAAGGGCCAGACCCCCCCTGAAGGAGAGCCAGATCAAGAGCTAAAGAGCCTAAGCATTAGATAGATATCCAATAGATCTAGGCTAGCAATCAAGATAGAGAGTAGAGAGATAGAGTAGAGGAGTAGAGATTCGGAGGAGTCCCGGCCTGTCGGAGCTTCTTCGTAGCTGTATTCGTCTGGATTCGGCTCCCTCGTCCGGAGCTGCGTTCTGAGGTACTTTTGTATTCAACACTCTGATTTAAGTAAGCAGTTGTTCTTATTTGTTCTGAAGTTTGCAACTCATATTGAGTACTTTGATCTTGGTAGCTCCTAGGTTGAAGTAGTAACTCGTAGTGTAGACGTGGTGTCTAGGCTATGATTGCTTGTGAATGTCCCCTGATTAGCCGGATAGTGGTAGCTCGTGAAGGTGACTTTATAGCTTCGTTGAATCCTCTGTAGTCCACTTACCGTTGGTAGGATCGATAGGCTCAAAGGTTCTTGGTAGGAGAGAACTCTGATTTCTGCTCTTATTCAGGTTACTTGCCTAGTTAGGACGGTACTATACAAAGCTTACCGGTTGTCAGAACTAGAAGTCATTAGCTATTTCCTCATTCTCAATATTTTCTAGATTGTTTGTGCCCCTTTAGATTAAGAACTATAGACTTAGTCATTATCACTATTGTTCCTTTGGGTTCGATATTAAAACCGGATTGATCTTGGTGAAGTGCTGATCAGTATATATCTGTGCGCATAATTACAACAAAGGGTGCAATTAATTTATACCAACAGTGAGACACTTTGGTGTTGGCATATGAGAGCAAAGGTAGATGGGGTTTTGGGTGTAAACCCCTCCCGCCGAGCTTGCGAGGTGGGACTCGGTGATTTTTTGAGTAAAAGGAGCTCTTGCAGCGGCATCGAACGCTGGGTCCCGTGGTGTCGGACGCGTCCGATGACCCTGTGAAGTCTTAGTGTTTCTGGCGCATGCATAATATGTGCATCAGAGCGTCCGACCGTTATACGCCGGCGCGTCCGGTGCAAAGCAAAATCCTGCTAGAGCACAAGCTGTGCGTTCACCGGACACTCGGGCGTCCGTTGCCACCTCGTCAGACGCGTCCGATGAGCGTGTGCACGGTTTCAAACCTTTTTGTGTTGCGTCAGATGTGTCGGCCAGCGTCCGGTGAGTTACGTCTGACACGCGGCGTTCGTGAGCTGTTTTGACTGTGTCGGACACATCCGGTGCAGGTCACCTGAGCGTCTGATGCCTCCTCAGCGCGCGGGTAACGGTAAAATTCAAACAAGGACACATGGCGATGATCTGCGGCTTGGGGGCAGGCGTCGGACGCGTCCGATGCTAGGCATCTGAGCGTCCGATGGTCTCGAGCCAGCCCCGCCTACATAACGGTTCACTTGTTTGTGTGGGGGCTATATAAGCATGTTGGCCGGCTTGGGGAGTAACTCTTGCACATTTTGATCATCCTTGAGCACCCTAGAGCTGAGCAAACCTCCTCCCTCTTATCTTACTTGATTGCTTGCATCCAAAGAGAGATTGGCAGACATTCTAGTGCATTGCTTATGAGTTCTTGCATCTAGTGGCACTAGTGATCGTTCTCACTACGTGATTGCTTATTCTCTTGGTGGTTGCCCCACGTAGATGGTTGGAGCAGCGGAGAAGAGGTGTGAGCAAGCCGGTGATTGTTCTTGGCCTCACCTCGGTGGATTGTGGGGGGTTCTTGGCCTTTTCCCGTGGAGATCGCAAAAGGTACTCTAGTGGAATGCACATGTCATTCAACTCCTAGCCTTGGTAGGTTCTTGTGGCCCCTTTGAGAGGCTCGGTGTGTGATACCGATTAGCCACCGAACCACGTGGTCAAAGGGGACACAACGAGGACTAGCGTGTTGGCAAGCACGTGAACCTCGGGGATAAATCATTGTCTTGATCATCTTGAGTTTGATCCATCGAGATCACTTGTTCTCCATTGAGTTGATTGGATCATCAACCGGATTTCTATTGATTGAATCAAGACGGTGATTGGCTACATCGACAAGGCTCGGTTTGCACACTTTGATCCCCTCCTTACATTGTGCAAGTAGTATACTAGGTTGAGTAGCATAGCTTGTTAGTATAGCTTTGATTGCTAAGGACATTACTCTTAGTGTGCTCTAGTATATTAGGTTGCTAGTTGATTGGTTAGGAGGCTTGCAAACCCCCTCTCTTGTAGGCTAGCACAAAATTTGCTTGAGCGCCATCTTTATTACTGACCGGTTCATTTAATGTAATTGTAGAAATTTTAATTAGGCTATTCACCCCCTCTAGCCAAGTGGACCTTTCAACGGTGTGGGGCCACCTCAGTGGGTCTAGCCCTATGGAGCGGGACCACCTTGGTGGGGCTAGCTCTATGGGGAGGGGCCACCATGTGGGCTCTATGGAGAAGGTAACGGTGTAATTGAGACATATTATTTCTCCATAATCGTTTTCTATTTTTATATAGTCCTTTTGTTATATTCATGTTATGTCAACTAGAGTATAGTTTTGTGCTATGTTCTAGCATATGAACTAGGCTATAGTTTTCATGTTATGATATTAACATTAGAACTTTATGCTAAACCTTTATCTATATCATATATGAAAATGGACTAGAGCTAGGAATTTGTCTATGTTGATGAGTTCTTGATTAAGATAATGGAGATTATTATTCTCTTGTGGGTTCATTGTTCATTACTTGGATTAGTAATGAATATTCTAGTAGAGGACTCCTGATGAAGACGGATGTTCCCCGGTCGACGCTACAATAGTAATCAATAATATAGACGTGGTGTCTAAGTTATAGGTTGCCCTCGTTTGCCTCACACTCCACGGTTGAGGGGTAGGTTTTAGGTGGTGATAGCCCTAGCATCCCTTGTAATCCTCCATGTTCGGATGTGGCGTAGTGTTATGGGCCGGGTGATCCGGTGCCCAAAATAAGCGGTAGTAATCGAAGCTATCTTTATCAGAAATTCTGAGACATAGATATATCTCTCTACTCTACATAGATCATGTCTGCTCTCATGGGATCATTCTTTTCTTTATTCTTTAATTCTTTCTTCTTTCTTCTCTATTCTTTCTTCTCTCCTCTTCCTTCTAGAGCTTGTGGTTATGTATGTATGATCAATATCCAATTCATAAGCCGTTCACCTTTGCTATGAACCTTTGGCTCAGTTCACCTTTGCTATGAACCTTTGGCTCATTCACACATGTCATCTTGGTCTATATCTAAGTTAAACTCTTTTGCTATGCTTTTCTTTGGGATAAATATAAATACGACACTGAATACTCACGGCTAAAATGCTACAATGATATTTTTGTGTGCTTGCGGAATCCTTTCTATGATTGTACAAAGTATCATTGAGGTGTTTACGGTGCTATTGCTAAGAATGGACTTAATACCTCCATACTTGGTGATTGCGCTAAAAAATGCCAACATGCATTTTTGGTGCCATTGCTGGGGAAAGCATCGGTCAAAAGATTTAACATAGATATGATCAAGAGCATGTGTTTGTTAGTCATAGTTTATGCAAAGAATATTAGGATAGTATGTGTGGTTACAATCTATAGGAAATCAACATCGAGAATCTAGAGGCATTCCAAAGGAGGAATTGGTGATCGACAGTTTCTTCTTCTACCGCTCTACCAACAGATGTGCACCACTAGTCCAACCCAACAGACAATAAACGATCGGTCCTTTTGCTGAAGGTAAATCGGTATTTATTTCACATTTAATTTTGCAATGCATTCCCATTTTATTATTTTTTTTAAAAAATTTGCATCTAAAAATGAAAAAGCGCCGTAATCATGCATTCTTATATTTAAATCTTGTAATGCATTTGCAAAAAAAATGCATTGTCCTGCATTTGATAATTTTTGAAAACAATAACACATTTATGCAAAAAATATTATAAAAAACAAAAGCTTCATCAACATCTCTTACTTATGTTTATCACCATGTGAATACATGAATTTGTGTTAATTTTGTTTATGGAAGTTTTGCTCGATTTGGGTGTATTTACATGGGCACATGTAGTATACCCATAAGCATTTCAAATTAAGCATGCAACTTAGATTGAAATAGCTTTCTTTAATCAAAATTTAACATGGTGTTAAATTCTGGTTAATGAATTTTGAGTACTACTTCCGTAAACAATAGAAATAATCCATAAAGGTGACGGATCAAGGCTAAAAAAGATCTTTTACCAATCTTGCCATAGCCTTGCTTAAGTAAAGTTTTATATAATAAAGTTGGATGAACAAATAAAATAAAAACTTTTAAAAAATGATATAATATGCTTTTACTAAAAAATAATAGAAAAAAATCTAGGGTGCCTTAGCATTTATGATTTATCATAACTTTTTTTCTCCTTCTCAATAATAACAATAATAATAAGTAAGAACAGGTTATCGGGTTAGTATACACCTTCGGGTATTCTTGTTACCAACCATTGTAGGTTAAGAACAAGAAGAACAAGGGACATACGTTACCCGAGAACATGGGGACTGCATCAACGATACACCTTGATGATCATTGGTGATGGAACACACTCAAAAAGAGACCCTGACTCTACACACTTGACTTTTACACAAAAGTCCAAGTGTGTGTGGGGGGAGGATGGTGAAATCTCACCACAAATTCCATATGCTCCAGTGACCATCTAGGTTTAAAGAATGATGTCAGTACTATCTTGCTAAAAAAGAAAAAAAGATTAAAAAGAGAGCTATGGATGAAAAAAGAAAGGAAAAAAAGTGTGTTAAAAAATGGGAAAGAGTGGTAAAAAATTAGTTAGTAGTAAAATTTTGAGGAGAGAGAAAGAGCAGGCCAGCCCCACATGGCAAGGTACACATTAATGGGCTTCCTGACTCCACCTGGCATTGCTTCAACAAGCAAGAAGGGCTCACCTCCAAGCCTTTGCTGCTACCATCAAGGTCAATGGCCCATATACACATATGTGTGTGTGTGGCTGAAAGCCCTAGTTTGATTTTAGCTAATTGATGAAACCTTGGACTAATCCATTTGATAAGCATGTGTGTAGTCTTAGCATGGATGGTCCACTTAAGATGGAGCAAGGTGATGAATGGAGATGACCACCAGTGCTCCAGGTGAGAAAGAGGAGAAGAGGTGGACACAAATGGGCTCAAGGCAAAGGTATAACCTATAGGGCCATTTGCTTTTCGGTTATATATGGCCATCATCGGGTCGTGCCAGCATGGCCCGGGCGGCACGGGGCCTTGCCGGCCCGGCACGGCGGCGTGCCGCCTTCGGCCGTGCGTGCGTGCCTGGCCGGGCCTGCGACCGTGCCTCGTGCGCCTATCGGCCCAAGGCACGGCCCATGGGCCGTTTTCTCGTGCCGTGCCGCCCGCAAAGCACGGCCATTTTATCCGGGCCGTGCCGCCCATGGCCCGTGAGGCAATAAACACTCCAAATTTTCCAAATTTCAGTTTACAGTTCACAAACACATATGTAAATTGTAATGACAAAGACACACACTCCAAATTTCACGGTTTCACAGTTCACACACGAGTCAGTCAAAGATAGATATGAAATCACAGTTTAGACTTAAAAGAAATCACAGAAGTATCATAGATGAGTAGATGACAGATATGATCACAGAAATCATTTGATTCATAATCAAAATGAGCTGTTTGTGCAATGCTGCCTCATTAAAAACCTTTCTAGGTAAAACTCACCCTTGTGAGAAACCCTAGAAAGAAAAAAAGAGTGCAGCCAGCTCTAAATAGTTCAAACTTGTGCAGTTGTGCTATCATATTACAATAGCCAAAATAGCAACCGGTTGGCAAGGCAAAATCCTAGTGACTAGAAAATGTTTGTGAGTTCCATACTTTCATTACAAATGTTCAATACCAGATCGATCCACTCAATAAGCCTGCACTCACACTCACATTCGATCGAGTCACACACTTGCTCTTGCACACATGCACGTTGCTCCAAAAAGACCAAAATATGCCTGCAAACAATGAAAACAAACCCACATTGAGTCGGGTCCACAGTCAATAGAATACCAGATTAGAGCAAAAAAAAAACAAACCAAGCACTCGGTCAATACTTTACCTCCTTCTTGTTGTTCTTCTCCTTTCTAGCCGGCTCCACCGGGCCGGCTTCTCCTCCTTCATCATCCAGAACAAGTTCCCGAATGACTCCTCTAGATCCAAGTCCTCGGTGCATGCTGTTCTCTTCTTGCTCCTAGCTCCCGTCCTTCATGCATGTGAGCATCTCCACATGCTCAGCAATAAACGACGCCGTCGGTCTTGAGTATCCCGGCAAGTACAACTGAAAAAAGGACTCGGAAGAGACGATAGATCTTGGGAACAGACATGATATCTCGAGCCAGAATAGATAGGATTGGATATGTTTGCTTGTGGTCACGCCACCAGAGCAGTATGTCAAAGGATTCATCAAAACAAGTCACAGTGTCACTGTCCAAGTAAGCTGATAGCTCACTAACACTAGGACCAGATGGAGCAGAAAAAGAAGATGATGAGAGGGAGCAGGCAGGGGGATGCACCAGGACCTCCAAAGATCCTTCCCCATGCCTCGCTTTAAACACCACAATGAGTCAAGGCTGTGAAGCCCTTTTGAGACCTAGCTGCACCACCAAATTTCTCCTCATACTTGTTAAACAACTTATACAATTCATCTTTCACAATACCATAATATGAACTATAAGAGGAACCAAGGGCATTACCAAGTAGTTCAAGCACATTAAAGAATCCTTTCATCTTAGCTCTAGGATCAAGGATGAATGCATAAGAGTAAAGCAATGGAATGTCACCCCAATATTTAAGAAATTTAAGCTTCATAGGACATGCAATTGATCTAAAGTTCACATCTCTTTCAGCTTTTTGCAAGTGTTCAGCAATGTCAAGAATATGATGCAAAACAAGTGGAGATGTGGGATAATAAACACCGAACAAGATAACAAGACAATCATAAAACAGTTCCAAGAATACCATTATCTGCTCAGCAACATACCAATGATCAGACTTCAACAATTCTTTACCATAATTAGAGTTAACCCACACAGAAAAGACATCCTTATATGGCAGCAAATGTTTAAGCATCAAATAGGTTGAATTCCATCTAACATCCATATCCAATCCAAATTTTCTAGGTCTAAGCCCTCTAGCCTTACAGAAATCAGAGAACAATGCAATTCTGTGATTAGATGAGTTCAAAAAGTTGATTGCAGTTCTAAAATCCTCAAGATAAGGTTTCAGAATCTTTAATCCAGTCTTAACAATCAGATTAATAATATGACAGGCACAACGCTGATGCATAAGCAAATATTTAACCTTTGTAGGATGAACATCTGTAGGTGCAGGATAAGAACCTAAATAACCAAACAATACAGGTTGCAAAGTTTCATGTGCTTTAGAATTAGCAGATGCATTATCCAGGGTGATAGCAAAGATCTTATCAATCAAACCAAACTCCTCAATAACAGTAGCAATCCTATCAGCAATGTTTTCACCAGAATGTGACACCTCAATAAGCCTTAATCCAATAACTTTTTTATGCATTTCCCAATCAGCAGTAATGTAATGAGCAACAATAGAAATATAGTCCTCCTTTGCATTACCAGACCAAATGTCAGATGTCAAAGAAACAGATGAACAAGCAGGCAACACAGAATTCATAAGCAAAGCACGTTGTTCAACAAACAATTTATCCAAATCTCTAGTAGTTGTCTGCCTAGATACCTTACGAAATCTAGGGTTATGAGCACGCTTAATGTAATTTTCCCAGGCATCTGTCTCACCAATGCCTAAGGGAAGGTCTAATCTAGCAATCAACCGACACAACTCAGTACGAGCAAGAGCAGGATCATACACCCAATTATGCAAAGCATCAACATTCAGAGCAAGCCTAGACTGGACCTTCTTATCATTAGCATGTTTTGCCTTACAAGTTTTCAGGTGACGTCTTAAATGACCAGTACCAGCAGAAGACCTAGCAGTGTATCTATTACCACAAATTTTGCAGATGGCAGCAATTCTCACATCATTCGAGTCCTTGACCTCAACCAAATCATCCCAAACATCAGATTTGCGCTTACCAGTAGATGAAGTACCATGCGTGTCGGTGGAGGCGTCCACCCCGACGTTCTCGCCGCCGTCGTCGCCAGCATCGACATCGATCGGGTGCTCGCCGTCACCGAGATCGATGCCGAATAGCCCGGCTGCATCCTCACGGATGTCGTCGTCGTCCTCAATTTCCAGCTCCTCGTCCTCGGCCTCGGGTTGGTGCTCACCATCAGCGTGGTGCGAGTACACATCCGCCACCACCGGCATGGTCACCGAGGCCGAGCTAGAGGGGCGTGGTCGGCCCCGGCCCCTACCAACAGCTCCAGCACCGTCCCTCGACGGTGCACAGGGGCGCTTAGACACAGGCGGCCTCGCCATGGCGCATCCAGAGGAGGACGACGCTGCGTCACGCACCAACCTGTGAACAAAATGAAGAACAGGGAGATTAGAACAGGGAGATTAGGAGAGTGAGAGTGAAAGACAGACAGAGAGTGAGAGCATCGACATCGATCTAGGGTTAGGGTTCCGACTCACCTGAACCACCGGAGCCCAGTGCCGGAGAAGAGGCCAGGGAGCCAGGATCCAACCAGAGCCCAGAGGTGAGAGGAGTGGACAGACAGACACCGGTTAGAACGACAGCGCGCGGCGGTGGAACGACGGACAGGGACAACGAACTCACATGGTACCGGAGAGGAGGGGAGGGGAGGGAAAAGGAGGAGAAGGAGATGGTTAGCGAACTCAAGGACCGACGGCGAGGTCACCAGAGCAGGGCCGGTGAGATCTACGAGCGTCGACGTCGAACGAGAAACGCGGGCGGCGAGTCGGAGAGAGCCGAGAGGAGGGGGGAGAGCGGCCGACGGCGCGGCGTGGGAGGGAAAGGAGCTAGGGTTAGGGTCGCGCGGCGCAGGGGCTCTCCCTTATATATGACGCGTCGATGCGGCCGGCTAGTGGGCCGCGGCCCACGGCGGGGGTGGGGGTGCTCCGCAGCCTCCGCCGCGCGCTAAATAGCCGTTGGGGCTGGCGGGCCGCTACCGGGCCTCGTTCACTACCGGGCCGTGCGATGCCGTGCCTCGTGCCTGGGGTGATGGCCCGTGCACGGCACGCCCTCCCTCGTCTTGGGCCGGGCCCGTTAACTCCGGGCCGGGCCGTGCCTCGTGCCGTGCCATTCAAACGGGCCTCGTGTCGGGTCTGCGGCCCGCGGGCTGCATGGCCAGATATACTTTCGGTACTCGAGACACCATAGAGGGTGTCAGTATATTTAGGATCGATAACCGTACTATTAAGAGGAGTGATCACTTGTTGAAAGCGGTTATCTAAGTGCCACTAGGTATTTGACTTCATGCATTATATTAGAACCTAGTGTGCTAACCTTAACTCTTTGTTGGTATCTGTTAATGCCTACTGAATAATTCCGCAAGCGCACGGATACGTTGTAGCACTTCACCGGATAAGTATACCCAGTTTTAATATCGAACCCAAAGGAAGATGTGTAAGGGTCTTCTAAACTACACTTAACCACCTGAGTAGCAAACAAGGCTATAGAACGTAGGGATATAGAGGGGACAAATAAGGCCTCTAGCTTAGGCTCAAGCAAGTTATGATTAGGATGCTTTACTGGGGAATTGGATAGAGGAGCATAGGCAAAGCTGTAACCCGATTACCAATTATTCTTCTACTCGGCCTACCGACGGGATAGTGGAATATATAAGATTCAACGGAGCTATAAAGTCACCTCCGCGAGCTACCACAAAATCCGGACGATAGGGTACATCTACGAGTAACAAAGTCTAAGCGCCACGCTTACACTACGAATACTACTCTAACCCAAGAGCTACAAGGATTAAAGTACTCAAAAGAGTCGCAAACCAGTAAAACAAGATAAACAATGTTACTTACTTGAACTCAAAAGTCGACTCCGAAGTAATCTTAGATACAAGCCATAGAGGTAGCACCGATAGGCCGATACTCCTCCAAAACTCTCTCTTTAACTCTATCTCTCTATCTATGAAGAACTAGCTTCTAGAGGTATAGAACTAGCTCTCTCTTGGAATGCTAACTCGAGAGGTCATCCATTCAAGGGACACCTCCGAGGATCCTAATTAGGGTTTCTCGCTAAAGCTCTTCTCTTCTGAATGGATCCTTTCTCCCTGGGGGGTGCCTCTCCTTTTATAGCCCTGGCGAATCAACGTGAGCCCTTGGATCAAACCGACATTGGTGGACGGTGGAGATCAATCCTCAAAGGTGGTGGAGTAAACCGGGTGAACCGGGCCGTGAGTGGGGCCCACCCCAGACCGGCTGGTCTAGGGCCAGACCGACCAGTCTGGCCTGGCTCCTGCTAACTCTCCGCTTTGGTCTCGTGTCTTCTCATTTCTTCTGGAATATTCCTGTGTCACCATGGCGTCCAATCTTGTATTCTATGTTGCAGTGTAGCTCAAAAGTGTGTTATTTTTAGTGTTTACCTGCAAAACCATTGATTCACCAAAACTCATAGAATTCGTTAGTCAAAGCCCTACTTCTAGGAAGATGAATTGCTTTTATGTCACTTTAGAAGGTTAGCTGATGGTTGAATTTGAACGTTAGGGACCGTCAACAACACCCCACACATAGGCTTTTACTCGTCCTCGAGAAAAGGTTGGATAACTTTAGGCATAACTCCAGACGAAGATATCAACATAAGCACATTCCTGGTCATTCCTGCACCGTGAGATTCAAAGTGTCTACCATGCAACTTTGGGGAGTTAAAAAATAGAACAGTTAATAGATTATCTTTATCTCACTGCCGAGTCCATTGGAGATTTTTGTAAGATTTTTGAAATAAAAATATAGCTTACCAGCTCCTCAATGTGGTACTCTCAAGTCACTCATTATCTGTAGTATTTGTGGATCTCACTTAGGCATGAATGAGTGAATGCCTTTCCTTGCAACCTACCTCTAATAGGCTGATGTGGAGTTTGAATGTTTGGCAAAGAATAGTATACTTACCTTACACGTCACTGAGCCAGCGTAAGAGTCCTAAGGAGAGAGGTGTCATACTCCTAGATCAAGATATGCATGTGTGTGGAATATATGGTGGCTACCCTGATTCTACTATGCTTATACTTTGAAGGATATATCTCTCTTGCTTGAATTGAAGTGCTTGGAGACAATGAGCTATCATAAATTTTTTTCTTTCTTTTTCTAGAGAGCTAGGCATCTAAGCGCCTTTTGTTCTTTTTAACAATTGGACCCTTGTCTATTTTTCTTTTTGAACTCTCTTTTTCTTTTTTCATACCCCATGTCATCCTGCACGAAAACTTCTTGCAAGACAGAGATTTCTGATGATATTAGAGCATAGGTGAACGAGATCCTACCAAAAGTATTTTTGAGTGCGTACCCTCGGTGTAAGAGCAGCATATTTTCTATGTGGATGGAAAAGGTTGCACCTACCCCCAGTGTAGGGATAGTGCATATATGTAGTGTAAGTGGATCTTGATCTTGAGAGCATGATAAATCTCTACAACACGGGTCTCAAAAGCTGACAGAGCTCACTGCAAGATAAGTAACTTATGTAGAAAGTTTATGATCATGTATGGCTCTATAGGTATTTAAAGACCACAGAGGAGTAGCATAGCTATTGTTTTCATGTTTTTAAATAAATGCTCCAATAACTAGGCATAGAAATTTCAGTTCTCATGTTCTACTATCTCATACTTGTCAACAACTTAAGAGGCATGGGGTCCCTATAAAGAGTTCCCAACAGCAGCAAGTGTTACAGGAAATGAATTATGTGAATCTTGCCTGAAGTCATGACTAAGCTATTCATCCTTGAGGTGAAATCATGTTTCATTAAAAGATATTCAATTAAGCTCGGTGGTAATAAATGAGAGTGTTTTAGAGTGTGTACGATTCTGTTGTCCTGTATGCTTGATTTTCCTTCGAGTTCCTATGGGTTGTCTCCCCCACACTTGTTTCCTGTTTTCTTTTATGCACAACAAGGTAGAGATAAAAACAAACATATATCCAGAGAGAGATGATGACTCTAAAGACTCAACTTCTTTATTATCATGAGGCACGTTTATTACATAATCAATGAATCGAATTAACTAAGCAAACTAATTTTAACCAATCTAACTAGCAAACTAACTAAAACTTATTACACGTGTGCCTATCCATCTCGATCTCTAATCCTTTTTCTCTAACTCCTTGACCCTAGCCTTGAGCGCTTTGTTCTTATTACACAGCCGCTCTTGGCTGACCTCTAGATTCCCTACTCGTTGCACAGTGGTCCCTATGACCTTTAGTGCATCAGACAGGGCTTGGGCCTGGAGATCTATTCTTGTTTCTAAGGTGGCCAAGGACAGGCGAGGTTGTCTTGGGGCTGATGCAGTCCTCGCCTTCTTCTTCGAGGGCTCCGGATTGGCTCTTGGCGGTGGATTGAATTTCACATTGCTGGGGTCCACCCGCACACCATCTAGAGTCACTCGCTCCTTCTCAGTGGTGTACTTTGCACTGGTCACCATCCCGAACTTGGTGGTGACCCCTAGCAGCCTCTCCCCCTCTCTAGGAGGTAGTAACTTAGTGCCTTGGGGGAGAGCAATGCTAGGTTGACCTAGCGGTCGTGGCTTATCTCCTAGAAGCGGTCGACGAGCTGGTGGTGCTATGGCAGGCCTCCTGATGGCCTAGGCGTAGAAGGCCTCCTCTATTGGAGCTCCTTGAGGTCGAGCTCGGACGACCTCCTTTGATGGCACCGGGATGATCCCCTTTGTGGGCACCACCGCCAGCTGCTTTGGTGGGATGACCGCCAGTGGGAGGACTTCCTCCGGCTCTTTGACCGTGTAGGGATGGTTTGGGCTTGCCATTTGGTGGAAGGTGGAGAGATGGAGAGCTTCCTTGCTATGGGTTGAGAGAGGAGAGCTCTTGGATAAGAGGAGAATGACCCCAGGGGGTGTTTATATAGTCCTGGTAACTTGAGGAGAGCTCTTGTAAGACTTGTATCCTTGTATCTTGATGAGAATATGAATTGCTATCTGGATCTGAGTTGTTTGAAACTATATCTGCTGATTGTCTGCCTTCGAGCCGACTCGTTTTTTAATAACAACTGGTTGTCTGTCTCCAAGCTGACTTGTTTTCGATAAGACTGGTTGTCAGCCTTCGAGCCGACTTGTTTTTGGTACCATAGGCTTCAGTTGTGCTAGTTTTTTATTACCATTGTAATGATTCAGAATGTTACCGTTGGCCAGTGACAGGATAGAGACTGTTATCCCAGATTTTACTGGGCCTTTCTGTTATTACGCTATGTATCCGTTGGCCTTTTACCGTTGTCTTGTTGAATGGGCCCTAAGCCAGGCCCTTCTTCCCCCTTATAAAATATTGGATTAGGGTGACTGTTCTTCTCCTTCGCTCTACCTCCGTATCTTGAAACCCTAGAAAAAATCCCTAATCTTGGTTGCGTGTCCTTGCTTCCTCCTCCTTCCTTTGCTTTTGTGGTTTTGGCCATTGCATCAGGAGAAAGAAGACTGCGAGCAAGAAGCCGGTTGTTGACAGGCATGTTCTCGAGGAGGAGGTCGACGAACAGCTGAATCCTGAGTTTGCTGCAATGAAGGTGACTGCAAAGTCGTTCCTGGCTCCGATTACCCAGGAGAAGCATCTGGTTGAGCTGGAGGAGTGAGGGACGATCCAGTCTAAGGAGTTGGCTGGTTGGTCCACGCCTAGTGAGCATCGTGTTCCTGTCCCCCGTCCTGGGGAATTGTTCTTTTTGTCTCTTTTGTCTGCGCCGGGCTTTGTCTCCCGGCGTGTTCTTTTCTTCATAGATTTCTCCGCTATTTCAGTATCTCTCTTCATAATCTCACTCCAAATGGGATCCTTCATCTTTCTGTTTTTGTTCACTTTTGTGAAACTTTCCTTGGCATTCCTCCTTCTCTGAATCTTTTATGATATCTTTTTTGTCTTAAGCCGCAGCCCCGCTCGGATTCCCTCCACACCCTTGGTGGATGTGGGATTCAATTTCGGCAGGGGCGTAAGTCGAGCCACTTTTTTGAGTATGATCTTGTTGAATCCGTGAAGGATTGACGCTCTGAGTGGTTTTATGCTAGGAATCTGGATGGTGGTGATGGTGCTCCAGCCCTTGAAACCTACTCTGGAGTCCCGCCTGTTTATAATGATCGGTGGGAAAAAAGCAGCTTAGCGCTGCTGGCTTGTTGTTGCTTCAGCCGCTCTTTGATAGGATTAGATATCTGAAGCAGAACGGTCTGTCAGGCTTTGCTATAGTGGACCGAGTACAGCCTTTGAAAGCTAGGGAGCATTTTGGCTTTGAGTACTTTGGTGCCGAGGATCCATCTCGGATGGTAGCCACTGCCGAGTTGTTTGATGATGAGGTGCTTTTGCGCCTCCAGAAGATTTTGAAAGGTGCCATGGTGGTCCCAATGATTGGTTTTGAATATTCTGCTGCCAAGCCACCTCCTGCTGTAAGTTGGTTGTCTTTTTTCCTTTTATGCTTCCGAGTGCTTCTGAATTGTTTCTGACTTGTTTCTGTATTTTTGTAGCCTTTTGGCAGAGATTTTAATGTAGATGCATCTCTCTTTGTTGATGGGGAGATTGCTCCTCTTCCAGCTCCTCCGACCGCTAGCCATGTAGTGGTGGAAGGCCGAGTTGTTTTGCCGGGGGTTTTCTGAAAAAGAAGCCGTCCTGCAATATGCTCCTTATCAGCCGGTGACCCTTCCTCGAGCTACTCACTCTACTAGGAAGAGGTCTGCGGCTGGTGATTCTTCTTCTGCGCAGCCGAAACGGGCTCACACCTCTTCTTCCCCTCAGCCTTCAGGTAACATTCTGATAGGTGAGAAGTTGCTTTGTTTTGTCTTGTTTCTTTTGTTTGGCATTTGGTCTTGATTCTTCTTTTTTGGTAGAAGGTGATGCCATCCTCTTGTATGAGGATGAGACTGAAGATGTTAATGATTCCCCCCTTCTTCATCGGTAAGTGTTATTTTTCTAACTGCTTATGATTTTGGCATAGATTTTTCTTCTGTTACTTGACTTTTGGTTTGGTTTTCTATAGCCCCCGGGGAACTTCTACTTCTTCCCCTGACTTGGAAAACTTGCCGGGTCCTTCCCCCTCTTCGGCCAGTTGCTGGCGGGCCTAAATGAGGTCATGCCGCCTCCGCCTTCTCGTCCTCTCCTGGCTGTACGGCGAGCTCCCCGGTGAGTGTGTTACCTCCGAGTTCTCTTTCATTCTCTTTTCTGTTTTTGTCTTAGCTTGGTTCTTGTAGGCTATCTGTTGTGGCCCCTTCTACTCCGGCTTCTGATTCAGAGAAGACCGCGAGTGTAGATGTGATGGGTCAGGTGTCCTCTGCGCATGATCCTCATCCGGTTGTGGAGTCGGCTTTGGTGGTGGCAAATGTGGTGCCGTCTTCCTCTACGGCTGTGAGTTCTTTGCTGCCGATTGCTGAAGTTGTCGTCACTTTGGGGGAAGAGCAGCTACCTCTTGCTCAGCCCTTGTCTTCTTCACGTCCTCTGGTTGGATGTTCTTCTCCTTTGTCTCCTCCTCTTGTTCCTTGGAATATGATTCGTGATATGAAGTTGGTGCAGGAGTTGGAGGCAGACTTTGATCCGAGTTCTTATTTACGAGGACTTGAGTCTGAATAGGGCTCAGTTCAAGCCTCAATTCAGTCTTTTGCTCAGCGGTTCCAGGTGAGTTCTCTTGTGCCTCATTTATCGTTTTGGATATTCTTCTTTTCTGATTGCTTTGTTTCTTTTTGCTTTGTAGAGTTTTTTCAGTGATTCTGACCTCTTTTTTGGCTCGACTGGGTCACAAAAGAAGTTGTTGGAAGAGCTAGCTTCTTTGAAGTCTGAGCTTGACGCTGAGCGTGAAGGACGCCAGCAATTGGAGAGTGCCTTGCGGGCCCAGATCATTGAAGCGGAGCAGTAGAAGTCGGTTATCGTAGAAGCAGAGAAGGATACTTTGAGGAATCTTAAAATTCTAAATAGTGATTTCTAGGGTAACTTTCTGGCTATCTTTATGCCTTGTTTACTTGGTATTATCTCTTGCTGACTTCTTTTGTCTTGTTTTTGAAGCTCTGAAGAAGAAGTACTCTGAAGAGACTAAGGCTTTGAAGCTTGAGGTAAAGACCTTCTGCAACGAGTCAGAGAAGGTAAAAGAAGATGCTGAAGAAGTCCTTGCCAGAGCTCAGTTGATTAGGCGTGGCACTGATCGAGATCTTTTGCAGGCCAAGTCATCAGTGGAGGACTTGTCGGCTCGACTGAAGGCCTCGGAGGAGAAGTGGGAGGTTCTCTGGAACTCTGTTCAGAAACTTGCCGGTATGCTGAGGAAGCCTAAAGATGCCGGCTTGACCTGGGTTCAGTTTCTTCCTCGGCTATCTACCCGGGTTGTCAGCTTGGTGAAGGATGGAATCCTGGTTGGTGTCCAAGGCGTCTTAGGGCGTATTCGGTTGATTAACCTGGATGTGCCCCTTGAGAGGATCTTGAAAGGTGCAGCGACCCCCGAGGCTGAACAAGCTCTTACCCAGGCTGAAGCTGCTGTCCTAGATTTGGCTCGACAATTTGTTGAGCTTGTAGAGGTAGATTCTGTAGTTGTGGGTGATAATCCCCCACAGTAATACTTTGTGCCTTTCTTGAGGCATTTTGTATGAACTCTTAGTCTTTTTGACTTGTCTCATAAATGGTGTTGAAAGTAGTGTTCTTGCTTTTATCTAAAAATTCTTCAAGTTCTTGTTTGATAAATCAAGCTTGTTTCTTGCTCTCATCTAGGTCTGTGGAGACGCTAGGGTATTTTGGACCGTAGGCCCTCATCCGAGTTCTATAGCCTAGAAGTCAGGATGGGTCGAGCTATCTTTGCTCTCATCTAGTTCTGAAAAGAAGCTAGGATTTTTTTGGACCATAGGCCCTCATCCGAGTTCTGTGTTCTAGAAGTCGAGATAGGTCGAGCTATCTTTGCTCTCATCTGGTTCTGAAAAGAAGCTAGGATATTTTGGACCGTAGACTCTCATCCGAGTTATGTTATCTAGAAGTCGGGATAGGTCGAGCTATCTTTGCTCTCATCTAGTTCTGAAAAGAAGCTAGGATGTTTCAGACCGTAGGCCCTCATCCGAGTTCTGTTGTCTAGACGTTGGGATAGGTCGAGCTATCTTTGCTCTCATCTAGGTCTGAAAAGAAGCTAGAATATTTCGGACCGTAGACCCTCATCCGAGTTCTGTTATCTAGAAGTCGAGATAGGCCGAGCTATCTTTGCTCTCATCTAGTTCTGAAAAGAAGATAGGATAAGTTCCTTCTGAATGGAGATTTTATTGATAATTCGGGGTACATTGACCTTGAATTTATGCAAGGAATCATCGCAGCTGGGATATGTGCCATGAGTTCTTTACAGGCGCTCCGTCTTCGGTCATTAGCTCGTAAGAACCCGGGCCCGTTACTTTTGCTATTATGAAGGGTCCCTCCCAAGGACTGAGTAGTTTATGCCTTCCATCTGGTTTCTGGATTCTTCGAAGGACCAGGTCTTCGGCTTGTAGGCTTCTTGGTTGTATGCTTTTTTCATAATGTCTTCTTAATCCTTGCATGTATCTTGCTGATTGTAATGTTGCATTGATTCTGACTTCTTCCAGACTGTCAATTTCTAGTCTTCTTGTTTCTTCTGCCTCTCCTTCATTGTATTGTTCAATCTTTGGAGATGTCCAGATTAAATCTGCTGGTAGTACGGCTTCTGACCCATAGACCAGAAAGAAAGATGAGTAGCCGGTATCTCTGCTTATTTGAGTCCTTAGACCTCAGACTACTTTTGGTAGCTCGTCTATCCATTTTGATCCATAATCTTTCAGATCTTCATATAATCTTGGTTTTCAACCGGCTAGTATGAGGCCATTGGCCCTCTCGACTTGTCCATTTGCTTGTGGATGAGCGACCGATGCGTAGTCTATGCTAAAATCGCAGTCTTGTGCCCAGCTCTTGAATTCATTGGCTGTGAAAGGTGATCCTAGATCTGTGATTATCCTGTTTGGCATTCCGAATCTGTGCATGATTTCTTGAATGAATTCTTGTGCTTTGGCTGAACTGTATTTTACCAAAGGTTTGTATTCTATCCACTTGGTGAATTTATCAATGGCCACGAAGATGTATTCGAATCCCCCTTTAGATTTCTTGAGTGGTCCGACTTGATCAAGCCCCCAACATGAAAATGGCCATGTAGGTGGAATGCAAATTAGATTATGAGCTAGAACATGTGCTTGTCTTGCGAATATTTGGCAGTTTTTGCAGTGTCTGACCAATTCTTCGGGGTCTTTTAGCGCTGTTGGCCAATAGAATCCTGATCGGAATGTTTTTTCGACTAGTGCTCTTGAAGATGTGTGATTTCCATAGCATCCTGAGTGCATTTCCAGTAATATTTCCTTTCCTTCTGATGTTGGAACACATTTTAATACTACTCCTGATGATGCTGCTCTCTTGTAGAGATTATTCCCTACCAGGCATCCAAGTTGTGTTGTTTGATGTAATCTATGAACACTTGCATCCAAGTTGTGTTGTTTGAGTTGATTGTCAAGACTTGCTCTTGTTCTGACTTGTTTTTCGGTGTTACCTCGCTGGTCCTTTTAATTGAAGGCTTGGTTAGCTCTTTGACAAAGACCCCAGCTGGCACTTTTGCTCGAGTTTGGCTAGTACATCTGCCGCGATATTTGAGTCTCGTAGTATATGATGAATTTCTAAGCCTCAGAAATTTTTATTGAGTTTCTATATTTCTGCACAGTAAGCATCCATGTTCTCTTTGGTACAATCCCAGTCTTTATTTACTTGATTAACAACTATTGCTGAGTCTCCATAGATGAGTAGTCTTTTGATTCCTAGCGATGTTGCGACTTGTAGTCCATGAATGAGAGCTTCATACTCTGCTTCATTGTTAGTGGCCTGCCATAGAATTTGTAAAACGTATTTGAGTTGTTTTTCGTTTAGTGCAATGAGTAGTACTCCAGCTCTTGCCCCTCCTAGTTTCAAAGATCCATCAAAGTACATTTTCCAATGGTCTAGGATGGCGTCTGGAGTGGGTTGTTGTATCTCAGTCCATTCTGCGATGAAGTCGGTCAGTGCCTGAGATTTGATTGCTTTTCTTGGAGTGAATTCTATTTTGAGTGCTCCGAGTTCTACTGCCCATTTTGAGATTCTTCTTGTTGAGTCCCGATTTCTTAAGATATCGTTGAGCAGAAAATCTGTTATGATAATGATTTTATGTGCTTCAAAGTAGTGCCTGAGCTTCCTTGATGTTATCAGGATTGCGTAGAGTAGTTTTTGTACGTGAGGATATCTGACTTTTGATACTGTGAGTACTTCGTTGATGTAATAGATTGGCCTTTGGACTTTGTAGACGTGTCCTTGTTCTTCTCTTTTGACTACAATGGCAGTGCTTACTACTGAAGTAGTCGCTGTGATGTAAAGCATGAGATCTTCTCCTTTCTTGGGTGGCACTAATACTGGAGATGTGCTGATGTATGCTTTTAATTTGTCGAAAGCTTCTTGTGCTTCCTCATTCCAGGTGAATTTGTCCGTCTTCTTTAGTTTAAAGAAGGGTAAGCCTTTTTCTCCGAGTCTTGAAATAAATCTGTTGAGAGTGGCCATGTAACCTGTTAATTTTTGTAGATCTTTTATATCTGCAGGTGGGCCCATATCAGTTATTGCCTTGATTTGTTTTGTGCTTGCTTCGATTTCTCTCTGACTGACTAGAAATCCGAGTAGTTGTCCTGATGATACGCCAAATACGCACTTGTTTGGGTTGAGTTTCCACTTCCATCTTTTGAGATTGTCAAAAGTTTGTTGTAGATCTTCTATTAGCGAGTCCGGGTTCTTTGTTTTCACGACAACGTCATCCATATATGCTTCCGCGTTCTTTCTGATTTGGTCTCCTAAACAAGTCTGGATTGCCCTTTGATAGGTTGGTCCTGTATTTTTTAGTCCGAAGGACATTGTTTTGTAATAATATGTTCCGAACGGGGTGATGAAAGAAGTCTTGCTTTGGTCTTCTTCTTTTAGTGCAATTTGGTGATAGCCTGAGTAGCAATCTAGAAAAGACAACAGGGCTGCTCCTGCTGTTGAATCCACTATTTGATCAATCCTTGGTAATCCGAACAGGTCTTTTGGACAATGCTTGTTGAGGTCAGTGTAGTCGACGCACATGCGCCATTCATCTGTGTTCTTTTTGTGTACCAGGACTGGGTTGGCTACCCAATCTGGATGTAAGATCTCCCTTATGAAGCCGGCTGCCAATAATTTGGCTATTTTTTTCTTTATTGCTTCTTTCTTGTCAGGTGAGAAACGTCGTAATCTCTGTTTGATTGGTCTTGCTCCTTTGTTGACTTCTATTTTGTGCTCAGCCAACTCCCTTGGGACTCCTGGCATATCAGCTGGTTTCCAAGCAAATATGTATTTGTTGTCCCATAAAAAGTTGGTGAGCGTGAGTTCCTATTTGATAGGTAGATGAGCACTGATAGTGGCTGTTTTGGATGGGTCGCCAGTCCCTAGATCAATCTTTTTGGTACCTTCTGCTTCGGCTGTGGTGAGGGTGACTTGTTTTTTGGCGGGAATTTCCAATTCTTCTATTCTTACTTGAGCTGTTGCCGAGTTGATTTCCCCTTGTACTTTTGAAGATATCTGTATGGCTTGCACATCGCACTCGTAGGCACGTTTTAAGTCTCCTCTGAGAGAGAGTACTCTGTGTGGTTCTGGCATTTTGAGTAGTAAGTAAGGGTAATATGGAATAGCCAAGAATTTTGCCAACGCTGGTCTTCCCAATATTGCATGATAGGATAATTCAAAATCTGCAACTTCAAATTTGATGAGTTCTGTACGATAGTTTGTCGGGGTTCCAAATGTTACTGGCAGAGTTATTTGTCCGAGGGGCATTGCTGGCCTCCCGGGTACTATTCCGTAGAAAGATATACTTGTTGGTGTAATCATTTTTGAAAATTCTGGCCCCATTTTCCTTAGGGTATCTGCAAAAATGATGTTGAGCCCTGCTCCTCCATCGATGAGTACTTTGGTTACTGTTATAGCTGCGATCGTTGGTCCGAGTACTAGTGGGTACAGCCCTGCGTTTCCGACGCTTGTCCATTGATCCTCTCGTGAGAACTGGATTGGATATTGAGACCAGTTTAAGTATCGTGAAACGGCTGGTTCTGCTGCCATGATTGTTCTCCATGCTAGCTTGTCTTCTTGCTTGCTTCTAGACCCTAGGACTCCTGAGAATATCACTGCTACTGTTGCTCTTGGATTTTGAAACCCGTTGTCTGCTGGATTGTTATCTTCTTCTTTCTTTTCTCTGTTTTCTTCTTTTTCCTGTCTGTCTATCTTCATATATTTTTCTTGGAATATTCGACATTCACCCATTGGGTGAATTCCTGTTGGATGATAGATGCACTTCATCTTCTCGAGTTCTTCAAATTTTCTAGCTGGGTAGAATTTCTTTCTTTCGGTAGCGGCTACTGTATTATCCGAATATCTCTTCTTATTGTGGTATTCTTGTCTGTTGTCCGAGTTGTTCCACCTTCCTGAGTTGTCTTGTCTCTCCGAGTTGTTTTTTCTATCTTGGTTGTTTCTGTTATCTGAAAATCTCTCCCGTGTCTTTTCTTCTGCCGTAATCATCTTTTTGACTGTTCTCTTGAATTCTTCGTTTGTTCATGGGTTTTCTTTGCAAAAATTGTGGAACATCCATCTTACTCTCAGGCCATATGAGAATGCTTCAATTACTTCCCTTTCAGTAATATCATGTACTTGTGCCCTCAGTTCTCTAAATCTTCTATAAAAATCCCTGAGACTTTCTCCTTGATTTTGTTTTAAACCTTTCAACTCGGCTTGTGTTATTGGGTGTATGAGTATTCCTATGAAATTTTTGTAGAAGATTTTCTGAAGATCCCCCATGTTTTGATTGAGCCTGGGCGTAAC
This sequence comes from Chrysopogon serrulatus, assembly GCA_015844335.1. Classification (NCBI taxonomy): domain Eukaryota; kingdom Viridiplantae; phylum Streptophyta; class Magnoliopsida; order Poales; family Poaceae; genus Chrysopogon; species Chrysopogon serrulatus. The sequence goes on along the minus strand of JADLZL010002094.1, from coordinate 484,326 downwards.
TTGTCGAACCATTGTAGTGGTAGAGTTTTGAGTGCCATTGGAAAGAATAATGCTTTGATGTCGTCATCTCCCCCGGCTAATTCTATTGATTGGGAGTAGATTCTGAGCCATTGCATTGGTTCTGTCTTGCCGTCATATTTTGAGTGGTTTGACGGTTTAAATTTGTGAGGTAGCCTGATAGTGAGTAGGCTTCCCGCAAAGCAGGGGAATCTGTCGGGTACTTTTTCTGGTTTGTAGTCAAAATCTGCCTGGCTGTTATATCTTGTAATAGATCTAGAAGGGCTTCGGAGAGGGGTTGGTAGTCTGTCGTGATTTTCCCCCATTCTCTCAGCCCAATCATGATATGGTTGAGTTCTTCTGCTTTGATTTGGAACAGATAACCTTTCGAATGTGGAAACTCTCTGACTTCTTTGACTTCTCTGTTCGGATGGTACACGACGAGGAGGTACTCGGTCGTCTTGTATCCTTTGCGCAGTTGTTCTGAGTAGGCTCCTGAGCCTGGCTTGTTCTTCACTTGGTCGTTGTATAGCGTCGATTTCATCGATTAGCTCTTGTATCTTGTTGATGGGGTCAAGTCTGGCCCTAGCTATGGCTCGCCTCTCCTCGGCTTCTTTTCGGCTCTTCTTTCATTGTACTCGGCTAGTTCTTCTTCATATTTGCGTCACGCTTCCCTGCGTTCCTGTATTCGATTCCTCCTTCCTCCTTTCTTCTTGTTTCTTCTTTCTCTTGCCGCCTTTTGGCTCTCTGTTTCTCCACCTCTAGTCACGGAGTTGGGTGGAATATCGGCTTCTGATTCTTTCGATGATCTGTAGTCGGGTTGGACTGGTGGTACCAGGGGTTGCCTGATCATAAAGACTTCTTTGTGTATATCGAGCGAGTAGTCAGATCTTTCCTCATCTAATGACCTTTCGTATTGAAAAGGGAGGGGAATTGAGTACTTATCTTGGCTTGAAGTTATATCATCATATCCCATCACTTTTTGAGTGATATTCTGATATGTCCGGGCTGCATTGTTGAGGCCGAAGTAGAAAGAACTCGGTGGTTTTTGAGTACTTGGTTCTGGAACCTTTTCTTTCGTTAGCTTGAGTTTAGAAAAAATTCCAGATATCTCCAGTTCAGGTTCCAGAAGTAGTCGACCATGGAGAGCTCCGCGATCGTCCGCTTCACAGATCCAGTTTTCGAAGATGAACGTTGAGCCTTTTGGGAAAAGCATCATGTGTAGGTCTGCTGAGCCCTTGACGTTGAATTCGCCGAGACCCCCTACCAGGCGCGCCAGCTGTCAGTGTTTAGCCACCGACAGCCTGCCACGGGGTTCCCATAGCAGTTGATTCGGATCTCGGCGAATACTAAAACTCGGCGGTTTCGCAAGAGACACCCGATTATCCTGGTTCGAGCCCTCGTCGTCGAGTAAAAGCTCTACTCCAGTCAGCCTTGGCCTTTTGCATTGGATTGATGTATGATCGTGTGTTGTTGTCGCTTGTTCCAAAGAGGGTGCTCTGGCTCCTTTTTATGAGAGAAAGGTGCCAGAGCTTTGGTTCTAATCCAAGTCAAACTTAGTAGAGAGAGTTCTGTTCCTATTATAGAAGTTACTTTCTAATCGTCTAACTAGGACAGGACGTCTTCTACTTGGAATCGGTCCTCTTGCCTCTGCCTTGTGGGTCCGTTGAACGGTAGTCATGTTGTTAGGGAACCGTCTTGCTCCCGCATCGATAGTGTGAGCAAGCTCGGTGATTGTTCTTGGCCACACCGTCGAGTTGTGAGGGGTTCTTGACCTTTCCTCGCGGAGATTGCAAAAGGTACTATAGTGGAATGCGCGTGTCATTCAACTCCTAGCCATTGGTAGGTTTCTGTGGCGCCTTTGAGAGGCTCGGTGTGTGATACCAATTAGCCACCGAACCACGTGATCAAGGGGGATACAACAAGGACTAGCGTGTTGGCAAGCACGTGAACCTCAAGGATAAATCATTGCCTTGGTCTTCTTGTGGTTGATCCATCGAGATCACTTGTTCTCCATTGAATTGATTGGATCATCAACTGGATTTTTATTGATTGAATCAAGACGGTGATTGTCTATATCCACAAGGCTCGGTTGGCATATATTGATCCCCTCCTTACATTGGGTAAGTAGTATACTAGGTTGTATAGCATAGCTTATTAGTATAGCTTTGATTGCTAAGGACATTACTCTTAGTGTGCTCTAGTATATTAGGTTGCTAGTTGATTGGTTAAGAGGCTTGCTAACCCCCTCTCTAGTAGGCTAGCGCAAAATTCGCTTGAGCACCATTTTTGGTACTAACCGGTTCATCTAGTGTAATTATAGAATTTTTAATTTGGCTATTCATCCCTCTAACCAATTGGACCTTTCAGCGACCTAGCCTTGTGGTGAACCTGGGCCAATCCATTATGCAAACTGCAGCAACAACTCGATGTCTCATCCATATAAGCTGCCAGTATTCGCACTCAGGTATGCTAAGGTAATGTTCACTAACTACTTTACTCATATTTGTTTTCATAAAAGTAAAAATTTATGCTTTCCATCCTTATGTAAGTATGTACTTTGGTTTAGGTGTACTTGTATACTGATCATATACAGTGCATCTATAGACATTTTAAATTAAGCATGGTGCTTAGATTAATATGGCCTTCTTTAATCAAAGATTTGACATGGTGTTAAAATTTTGGTTAATGAACATGAGTATTTACTTATATAACAATGGAGGTGATCTACCATGGAGATAAATCAAGGCTACACTTTTATTGCATCTATATCCTAGCCTTGTTAGAGTGATGCTTTAATAAAAAGTTGAGTGAACAAATAAAATAAAAATAAAATATTTAAATAAAATAAAAAATATTATAAAAAATGAGTTAAGGCTCCTCGATATTCCTATCGGTAGAGCCCTTGTTTGTTTCTTTCCTTTTGTTTTTTTTTAATAAAAGTAGGTACAAAAATGAGTGTGGGGGAGACCTTTCATATATAATGAACACACATTTGAAATCTCCCACCAACATGTTACACAAATATCAATGAACCCAACATAAAAGAAATGACTAGACAAAAGACTCCGTGAGGGTTGGTTGAACTTTTGGTTCAACCAAATCACCTTGATTCATCATAGCTCATTCATCTTCAAACAATGGTTTGTGCAACCTCTCTTTATAATTTTGAATTTAAAAAAAATTGATATTATGAAAATTGAACTCAAATAAACCACCCATAATTTCATGTATATCTTGAAACCACACTTTGTTTAAAACTTTTGAAAAGTGTCATGTCTATAACTTCTCTAAGAGACAAAGCTTGCATGAAGATTGTTCCATGTACATATTCTTATGCTTGTGAGAAAATACTCCGATAGGAAATCATGTTGACTAAGTTGTTGAGGGGTGTGATATGTTTCTGACTTGAAGAATTTTATTCTGATACAAATATAAAACCATAGTACCATATACTCCTCATTTGGTGAGCAATTCCTATCAAGGCCGAATTTGACATGTGTCTTGCAAGTTTTAAGCCTGCTACATATGCTGCTTGTTATTGCATTGAGTTTGGTCAAGTCTTGAGACCCATGTGAGAGATTTATCATGCTCCCAAGATCAAGATCACACACATGCCACATATATGTGCTGCTCCTACACTGGGAGTACGCAAAAAACATGCCTTCCATCTAGTTCCACCAAAAATATTCTACTCTTGCATTATCAGTAGACAAAAAAAGAGGTGTTTATTAGATAAGTACTCTATGTTATAAGAGGTGATGATCTTTCTCTCTACAAATATATTTTAGTAGAGGAGACATGAGCTATGCAAAAGTGTTAAAGAAAAAATATATATATGGACATGTGAAGGTCCTAAAAAAATATATGGACACATGAAGGTCCAAAGTATTGAAAAAAGAGAGATGAGCACATGAAGGCTCATGTATTCAAAAAAAGAAAAAAAGATAGAAGATGGTTATGTCTCAAAAATAATAAATAAGTAGAGAGAGATCATATCTACAAAAGGAGTATAGTTTTTAGCGTACCATCTTCCACACATATGCACATCTTGATCTAAGAGTATGGCACTTCTCTCCTTGGATTCTTGATTTGACTTTATAACATATGCAATGCAAGTATACCATCTTGTTTATCCTTACCCAAAGCTCCACATAAACCCTTTTAGAGGTAGGAAAGACAAAAGAAGGCAAACTTTGCTATGCCTTGGTAAGGAATCATACACATTTGAGTGATTTGAGAAGTGCCATTGGAGTATCAAGTGATTTATGCATTTTTCATTATGAAAAATTTTAGAACTCCAAGTCGCTATGATGTGAATTTGAGAAGATAACTTGGTTTCGAGAACCATTCCACTTTTCAACACCCTAAGGAAACATGTTAGCCAATGCCACATACCTCACACATATAAGAAATGTGATGGAATGAATTTTGTGAAAGACGTATATCTTAGAATTTTATGATCATGATTACTTTTTGTCACTAAACCTTACTTGAGGATGAGCAAGAGGTAAGTGTGGGGGAGTTTGTTAACGAGCATTAACTCACAATTTATACTGTCAACTATTTTATAAAAAGCAATGAAAAACATCATAACATGTAGACATAGGGCTTATTCTAATAAATTCCATGAGTTTTGGTGTTCTCCAATGTTTTGCAGGATTATCCAATTTTTCACTATAAAATATTATCTCAAAAGAAGAAACAGAGTTCACCAATGCATAGAGCTCATCGCGCTGATCAAAATAGATATATCATTCACTATGTTTAGAGCACCGATTTAGAAAATAATAATTTTACAAAATTTAAAAAGAAAAGAAAGAAATGGAAAAAAGAAAAGAAGACTTACCTTGCTTTTAGGCGACGGCGAAAGCCAGCCCACGTAGCCAACCGCCACCAAAGCCAGGCAGACGCTTGGCCCACGGTGGGCAGCCGCCAAGCTAGCCCGAGCCGTAGGCCAAGCCAAGGGCGTTGGCCCAAGTAGGCCAGTCGGCCGGCCGGCCCTCCAGCAGCAGCCCACCTGGGCGGGGCGTGGCCCACCGAAGGCCACCACTAGGAAGGGGCGGCGGCCCAAGCCAGGTTGCCGCCCGGCCCAGCCCGACCTAAGGGGCGCGGGGGCCCAAGGGGGCGTGGCCAGTGCACGAACAGGCGCAAGGCTAGCCCAAGTGGGGGCACAGCCAGCCCAAAAGCGGGAGGAGGTGGCCCAATGGCAAAGTTTCAGCTTGTGTTGGCTATAAGTACCATATTATTTACTTAGGGGGTATTCCACTCCCCTTTCTCCTATAAAATAAGGGGCAAGCCTCCTCCAGTAGATATCATACACTCATGCAAATACCATAGAGCTACTAGAGCTTCTCCCTCCTTTCTTTCTTTTTATTTTTATTTATTCTTTATGTAGTAGAGAGCTAGGAAGAGCCAGGCCCAGCTCTACAGAGCAGGACCACCTCAGTGGGTCTAGCCCTATGGAGCGGGATCACCTCGGTGGGGCTGGCTGTATGGGGAGGGGCCACCATGGTGGGCTCTATGGAGAAGGTAACAGTGTAATTGAGACATATTATTTCTCCATAATCTTGTTCTATTTTCATATAGTCCTTTTGTTATATTCATGTTATGTCAACTAGAGTATAGTTGTGCTATGTTCTAGCATATGAACTAGGCTATAGTTTTCATGTTATGATATTAACATTAGAACTTTATGCTAGACCTTTATATATCATATATGAAAATGGACTAGAGCTAGGAATTTGTCTATGTTGATGAGTTCTTGATTAGGATAATGGAGATTATTATTTGCTTGCGGGTTCATTTTCGTTACTTGGATTAGTAACGAATATTCTAGTAGAGGACTCCTGATGAAGACAGATATTCCTGGCCGATGCTAGAATAGTAATTGATAATGTAGATGTGGTGTCTAAGTTATAGGTTGCCCTTGTTTGCCTCACACTCCACGGTTGAGGGGTAGGTGTTAGGTGGTGACAGCCCTAGCATCCCTTATAATCCCCATGTTTGGTTGTGGCGTAGAGTTATAGGCCAGCATCACCTAACAACCCAGGTGCAATCCGGTGCCCGAAGTAAGCAGTAGTAATCAAAGCTATCTTTATCAGGAATTTCGAGACATAGATATATCTCTTTGCTCTACATAGATCATGCCTGCTCTCATAGGATCATTCTTTTTATTCTTTATTCTTCAATTCTTTCTTCTCTTTTCTCTATTCTTTCTTCTCCTCTTGTCCTTCTAGAGCTCGTGGTTATGTATGTACGATCACTATCCAAATCATAAGACATTCACCTTTGCTATGAACCTTTGACTCATTCACACATGTCATCTTGGTCTATATCTAAGTTAAACTCTTTTGCTATGCTTTGCTTTGGGATAAATATAAATATGACACCTGGAATACTCATAGGTAAAATGCTACAATGATATTTCTATGTGCTTGCAGAATCCTTTCTATGATTGTACAAAGTATCATTGAGGCGTTTCTGGTGCCATCGCTAAGAATGGACTTAATACCTCCGTACTTGGTGATTGTGCTAAGAAATGCCAACAACATGTTTGCATACAAGTCAAAGGAACATAAGGCAGGTTTGTGGTTGGTTAAGGAACATGACATGGATCATTGACATAGAAATGGATTGACCCTTACTCTATGTCTTCAAGTGAGGAAGGCGATGACAAGCAAGATGTAACTTTCCCTATATGGGCCAAACTGATGCTTGCTCTTATCATCATTTTGTTGGCATTTCTTAACGTCATCACTGAGAATAGAGATAGAATCTATCCCTAGAAATGGTGCTAGAAATACTTGTTGGCATTTCTTAGTATCATCACTAGGTTTGGAACCCGACCATGATACCAAGTAATGCCTCACCAGTTATTCCCTCTATTGCTATTAGTGATACATCTCTAGTGATAGTTTTAGAATAGCCTGGCATGGGTACCATGGCATACCAAGACTAATCTTACCTCTATCAAGAGATTTATATCTCTAATAATGTTAGGATTATGGCCTTAGCGGCTAGTGCCTTGAGATGCCTTTTACGGCGTACTTTCAAAGCATTCCTTAACACTAGTGCTAAAACTGTATTCCTGACTACAATAAAGAGAGTGGTGATACGGTAATTCATTGCAGTTATGGAAGTGGATCTACAAATGCATGGAAATACCATTGTAGCATTTCAACCCAGAGTATTCCTAGTGTCGTATTTATATTTTCCCAAAGAAAGGCTAGTGTAAGACTTTAGTATGAAACCATGAACATAGAATACTATACTTTGTATGAAAGATAGACCAATGTACATAACAGGGGTAAATAAAAATGGTTTTCATGATAGTGGACACACACACAGATAAATGACTCTCAAGCGGAAAAGATGGTGGCAGCATAAGGAATGAATGAATAAAGAATAAAAGAATATCCTATGGGAACAATAGTCCTAATACAGCTAATGTCTAGAATATAGTTAGTCATACAAATACATGAGTTAGAGATAAATTTGTGCATGAGATGGATCAGGAGATCACCGGGCACTGGTCTGCCAGCAAGCATGGGTGACATTTTACAAACTCCTACACCATAGCCGAATGTGGGGGATTACAAGGGACGGACAGGGCTGTCACCACCTACCACCTACTACCTCATCCGTGGACTATGAAATGCATTCACCGGCTCCACTATACCCGAGCACCATGCCCACATATAGAGAAGCTACCCAAGTCCCCTCGGGTCTCTCACCCTACGGATGAATGAGTAAAGAACTTAGATGTTGTGCGATGAACCACCATCTCCCACACAACTCTATTCCTAATCATCTAAATATATGAGCGATTAAGAATAGAGTTCTATATGCTAAGAACAAGATATGAACACTATGAACTAGCAAGCATATCATGAACAAGGCATAAGAACTAGAAGCCCTATGTTCTATGATCAAATCACACAAACTATAATCTAGTTCATATAATCTAGCACAAGAACTATACTCTAATTCTAGAATATTGCCATATTGATGAAAAGAGAGGAAGAACATGATGGAAAGAATTGTATTCATACCAAGAACTAGTCAAGATGTTCTCCTCCTCTTACAAGATGAGCCTTGCTCCACTACTACCACTACAAAGGATAAAGTAAAAGTGGAGAGAGACATTTGAGAGTACAAATGTGAGAGGTGTGGTGTGTTGTCTCTTAAGGGGGTCTCCCCTTCTTATATACTAGCTTGAGGTTGATTTCCAGGGTAGGGGCATTGAATGCCTGGCTGAACCGCCTCCACAACCGCTAGAGAAAGGTGGGCCTGGTTGGGCTTCCTGGGGGTGCGGCTGCACACCCTAGTGCGCCTGCACCAGGGGTGGCCCACTACTACACAAAAGATTTTGCAAGGCACTTGAAAAATGAGCTCGGAGGCGGTTTTAGGAAAAAACCGCCTCGGTTAATGATTCCCAACCGAGTCAACGCCAAGGCCCAACAACCGCCTCGGAAAATACATTAACCGAGGCGGTTTTTATAAAAAAACCGCCTCGGTTAATGACTATTAACCGAGGCGGTTAATATAACGAAACCGCCTCGGTTAATGCATTAACCGAGGCGGTTTTGTAAAGATAACCGCCTCGGTTAATAGTCATTAACCGAGGCGGTTGTTTACAAAAACCGCCTCGGTTAATGCATTAACCGAGGCGGTTGTTGTAACACAAACCGCCTCGGTTAATGCATCACTAACCGAGGCGGTTTTCTAACAAAAACCGCCTCGGTTAACTCTGCTCTATATAAGCAGCAGGCTCCTTCTTCTTCCCCGCGGCTTCTCCTCCATTTTTGCGTGTTTTGAGCTCCAAAACCGCAAAAATTATATATTTTCTAGGGGGAAAAGTTTTGCTCTTGGAATAGGCAAAGGGGCAACGCAAGAGCTCAATTCTTACCCTCCAACCCTTCTTTTCTTCTCTCTTCCCCTCTTTCCTCTCCTCTCTTTCCCCTACATCTAGATCTAGATCTAAGTGGAGGAGAAAGAACCATCTCCTAAGATGGAAGAACCCTTGGATTTGTGAAAGGTGGCACCACAATAGGTTGATTCTTACTCTTCAAAACCCCACCTTTTTCTCTCTCTTTCTCTCTTTTCCTCTCTCTTTCTCTCTATTTCTCTCATTTCTTTAGATCTAGTTTGAAATACATGCATTTTTTTAACTCCCATCCTTATATATGTTTATTGGCACGTGTGTAAGGTCGCGGATGGCAAGGGATTGGATGTACAAGGGATCGAGGCTAGATCCATCTTTCTTGGATCATGTGAAGAGAAAGTTCATTCCTGCGGCGACAAAGCATCGTCTAAGTGCGGGTCGAGATTTCATAATTTGTCCGTGCAATAGCTGTAAGAATTTACTGGCACATGGTGAGAGCGTGGTGCAATCTCACTTAGTGCGGTTTGGTTTCGTCAAAGATTATAAGGTCTGGAAGTACCACGGTGAATCAGATCCGAGTGCCGCCACCACTTGCTCATCTACAGAAAACAAGTCATCGACGACAACGACACAGGCGGTGATTGACGGAGATAATGGAGAACAACCTGAAGTATCAGCAGTCAAAGCATCAGCCGCGGGTGACAATAATGATGTGCATCATGATTACATCACGATTGAAGATCCGCTGCAGTGCAGGAGGACACCGCAGATGACGATGGTGGTAATCCGGCGGAGGTGTTGGACCCCAAGATGTGGACCTCTTTGATAGAATTGCTAACTGTCAAGATCAAGATGATGTCTTGTTTGGAAATCCTAAGTGGCTAGAGAACTTCGGGGAGATGAAGCAAAGGCGGCAATTGATCCCTTTGTACAATGGTTGTCCAAAGCATTGGGCGGCGTTACGTTCAATCTTCGATGCCGATGCTCAAGGCTCGCCATGGGTGGTCCGACTCTAGCTTCAACGATCAACATTGCGTATCCTCGCCGACACATTCCCTGGAGGGTAACAAGGTGCCCACCAATACCTATCGGGCAAAGAAGCCGACAAAGCCGCTGGCGATGAAACTTAAAAAGTTCCATGCCCGTCCAAACCCACTTGTATTTTATATCGGGGCGAGTATGAGAACTTGCAGAGCTGTCCTCGCTGTGGAGCAAGCCGTTACAAGAGGAATGCTGGTTGTCGGACGGACGCAGCTGACGACGGACCCACCTCAAGAGGGCCAAAGAAGAAGATGAAGACGACAAAGAAGCAGGCCCCACCTCCAGAGGACCAGGAAGAAGAAGAGGGTTATATGAGTAGGAAAAGTCCCCGCCCCTATCCGTTTGGTACTTGCCCGTGATCGATCGCTTGCGTGCGATATTCGGGAACCCGGATGATGCCAAGCTCATGTCTTGGCATGCATCAGCCGAACGCACGAAGGGTGATGGTAAGCTTCGACATCCCTCCGATGGCAATCAATGGAAGCGTTTCAACGACAAGTTCCCAGAGTTTGGTAATGAGGCCAGGAACGTCAGGTTCGCGCTAAGTACTGATGGGATGAATCCGTTCGGTGACCTAAGTAGCTCCCACAGCACCTGGCCAGTCATCCTCACCATCTACAACTTACCTCCCCATCTATGTCAGAAGCGCAGGTACTTATTTGGGACGGTGTCTGTGAAATTTGTTCTCAACAATTTGCATAATAACAGCCCTCTTACGAATCTCTATCATAATAGGTACCTTCTACTAACCATGCTCATATCTGGACCGAAGCAGCCTGGAAATGATATAGATGTCTTCCTAGAGCCATTTATAGAGGACATGCAGTTTCTATGGGAAAAAGGGGTTAAAATGATGGATGCGTTTCTAAAGAAGGATTTCACTCTTAAGGCCATCATATTTGTCACCATCACAGACTACCCTGGTCTTTTTTCACTGTCAGGGCAGATTAAAGGTAAGACCGGTTGTGTAGTTTGCATTGATGGTACCTGCTACACTTACCTTGCCTGCATCCAAGAAGATGGTGTACATGAGGAACGCAGACGATTCCTCCAGAAAAAAGCACGGTATCGGAGACCTATGATGAATCAAGATTTTGACAACAAGGCCGAACCTCAAACTGACGAGCCGGAAAGAACAAGGTATGGGCAAAAGGTGTTTGACATGGTCAAGGGTATAAACATCGAGTTCGGAAAGAAGAAGAAGAAAGAGGGGAAAGATGGTATAAAGCCAACCAGTAAAAAGAGGAAGCGGGATGCAGAGGACGAAGAAGAAGGTGAGCCTATCACGGGCCCCGTTCCTTTCAAGAAGCAGTCTTGTTTCTTCAAGTACCTATCATACTGGAAAGAACTAGATACGCCCCATGCCATCGACTGCATGCACCTGGAGAAGAATGTGTTTGAGAGCACGATAGGAATCCTACTTGACATCAAGAAAAAGACAAAGGATGGTCTCAAGTCTCGTCAGGATTTGGTTAACATGGGCATCAGACCTGAAATTCAACCGACACCTGCTGCACAGAATGGAAAAGTTGACCTCCCAGGAGCGAGCTACAACCTGACATTGGATGAGAGGAGGGCTATGTGCCAGTGGCTCAGGACAGTCAAGGTGCCGACTGGTTTTTCTTCTAACATCAAGAGCCTTGTCTCCATGAAAGACCTCACGCTTACCAACTTCAACTCACATGACTGTCATGTCATGCTTACGGTGTTCCTTCCAATTGTGATCAGATGTATCGGTCCGGAGTACGTTAAGATGGTAATAACACGCATGTGCTACTTCTTTAACCAGATTACACGTATGTCATCATCGATGAAGCCGAGCTGCGCCTGGCCTCGAAACAATTCATCGCAGAAACTCTTTGTCGCCTAGAGATGTGCTTCCCACCGTCTTTCTTTGATATTATGCCACACCCGATGATGCACATGGTTGATCGATACGTGAACTAGGCCCGTGTACCTTCATCGGATGTGGACGTCTGAGCGGTTTATGTCGACCCTCAATAGATATGTGCATAATCGTGCTTATCCGGAGGGCTCTATGATCGAGGCATACACAACGGAGGAGGCCGTTAACTGGTGCACCAAATACATTAGGGACGGAAGAGCGATTGGGTTGCCCGTCCCTTTGCATGAGGGCAAAACCTCGGGGATGGGATGTACGGGAAGGAAAGTCCGCACTGATGTAGATGAAGAGACTCTGCAACAAGCTCACAATAGCGCGCTCAATCAGTTAGTGGTCATGGAAGACTGGGTTCAGAAGCACGTAGACGAGATTCGCCTTTCTAGTGGTGGACGCGGTGAGGCATGGGTTCAGAAACAGCACAACATCAATTTCACGACATGGATCAAAAAGCAAGGCATATTTGGAGAAACTGATGAAGCGAGGTTTGCGTCAGGCCCTAGAACACAAATCACCTCATGGCAAGGGTATGATATCAATGGTTACAGGTTCCACACGAAAGAGAAGGACAAGAAGAGCGCCTCACGTAATAGTGGCGTTCGATATGAGGGCATCGATGACAAGACGAAGAAGATCATGACATACTATGGCCGATCGAAGAGATATGGGAACTTGACTATGGTGGTGACCTACAGCCTATATTTCGGTGCCAGTGGGTAAAGCCGACAGCGGTTGTTGTGGATGATTTTGGGCTCACCACAGTGGAGCTCGGCAATGTGGGGTACAAAGATGACCAATGGGTGGTAGCAAACCGCGTTGCACGTAGCCTACTTCGCAAAGCCCAAAGACACCAAGAATCATGTGGTTGTGTCGGAAAGCGAGAATCGTGGGAGCAGATGGAGTACGAGTCCCGAAGAACACAACAATTACTCGGAGATGTCGCTTTTTCTTGATCATCCATCAAAAATCAAGCTCGTCGAGACCCGTGTCAACAAGACCAAGATGAAGCCTTGGTGCCGTCCCCGATGGCGAGAAGAGGACCGTGGTAGCGTCGGCACCAAAATGAGTTATCATGTCACATATTTATGTAATAACTTATGTAATGCCTTTAAAATTTATGAATTTTATTATGTTCGAACATTTATGAGTCACATATTTGTAAGCGTCACTATTGAAATACTCCCTCCGTCCTTTGGAGACGGTCGTTTTAGTTTTTTGCACTTTATGTTTGACCATCTGTCTTATTTAAAATATTTATGTAAATAATAAAATAAATCAATCAATATTCAAGTATTTTTGTTGATAAAAGAAGTCATAATAAAATAAATTATATTTATACAAAGAAATTCAAGGTGACATGAAATTCAAGGTGACAAGCTCAATGGGATGCAGGGAGTATATGACAAGTACTACTTGTACAACTATACTACTACTACTACAAGTACATACTACTACTACATAGGCCTTGTTCGGTTGGGGGTGGTTAGAAAAACTTGCAACCGTAGCATTTCATTTATGAACAAGGCGATACTACTATACTACATACTACTACTACTACTACAATATGTGAACAACAACTACAATATGCTACAACTACTATTATTACATACTATTACTACTATTACTACACAACTTTATCAAAAAAATTGTTAGTTTCATAATTATTAGAAGCATTTTTGGTTTATTTAGGGAGGCATTAACCGAGGCGGTTATTATAAAATAACCGCCTCGGTTAATGCCACCCTATATAACCAACTCGAAACCCACCGTGTGCCCAAGTCTTCGCCGGTTCAAATCGTCCCGAAGGGCTGCCGATTTTTCTCTACGCCGCCAACAACCGCCGCCCGCCGCCATCCGCCCGCCGTCGACCGCGCCCGAGTCCTCGAGGAGTGCCGCCGTCGTCTGCCTCTCCGGCGACTCCGGCGCGGAGAAGGAGTCGCCGTCGAGGAGAAGGACTCACGCGAGAAGGAGTCGCCCGTCCACTCGTGCTCCACCGCCGGGTGCGCCTCGACGCCGCCCGTCCGCCGCCATCCGCTGCGCCGTCGAGCCGCGCCCGAAGCCGTCGAGGAGTGCCGCCGCTATCGCCCCTCTCTCCGAAGCCGAGCTGAGGAGTCGCCGTCGAGTGCCGCCGCCAAGAACCCTAGGTGCGCCGCCACCCGCCCGTACCGAAAGCGCCGCCGCCCGCTGGCCGTGGACCGCCGCCGCCCGCCGGCCCCGAGAGCGCCGCCGCCCGCCCGACAACACGGCCGCCGCCGCCGCCCCGAGGTAATAGTGCATTTGATCTGGTTGCGATTTGTTCCTTTCCCCAATCCAAAATTTCTTCCCGATTTTTCAGAATATAGGCGCATTTTTATTTTTTGCACTCACTTAAATCCATTTGCTTATAAGGAAAATTATTCTCATAGCACTCCCACTGAGGGGGTTTCTTCCTGTGCCACTATTTTTCTTCGGATTGCTTTTGTTTTGTGTCTCCCTTCATGTAGCACTTCAGTTCCAATATGTTAGTACTGTCTTGCTTGGTGATCCCCTCATCTCCACCACCCCTGGCAGCAAGGACAGAGCCCTCCAAAGCGAGCCAACTAATGATGCCCGCCTGCTTCCATAGAAGCTAATGCAGAGATGTTGAGCAGCAGTGCCTGTCTAGCTGGGGAATGACACTGAGGAAAGTTGCTGGGTGATCTGGATCTGGGCGCTGCTAAGCAAGGGGATTACTACAATTGTTTCTTGCACTGCCCTGTCTTTTTTTTTGGTTCTGAGATCTCCACTTGATCACACAGTAGTACAAGTTTATTTGGCCATACTGGTGCATAGAACCATGATGACATTCGAATTTGAAGCATGTGGGATTAATGAATGACACTGTACACTTGATTTACTGTATACTTTGAAACTTTAAATTTAAACTAGATGTTTGACAGATATGTGATTTTTATATACTTAGTAAGATAGGCACCTGCAGTGCTTTTTAAGTCTGCATTTGTAGGTAAGCCACCTACGGAAGGCTACACTTCTGGTATATCTGCATATTTAGTTATATGTGGACTAACTTGGTGGTTACCTTTCGTATTTTATTATGCATTGTCAGACTGCATTGTTTCGCTTCATATGTGCCAGTGACCAAATTTATTTTTTCGTTGATTCCAAGAAAGAAATGAATTGTCATCTATAAGCTCCATACTTCATCACTTTGAATTCTCTGCTGCCTGTTGAATTCATCCCACATATTGTTTGTATTTCACAGTCCCATTTAATGGCATCTAGTGGGAAGCTCCCATTTTCTAAGGAAGCCATCTGATTTGATAATCAATGCCTTATATGAATTGTCCCTGAGAACACAAGAACTAATATTGAATTGTCCTGTGAATCTGGTACAGTTTGCTATTTTTTTCTCAAACATGCAAGAGGTTGTCTATCATTTCATTAAGAGTCACTACTGAAATTAAAATCAATATGAGCTCCATCCCTGTAAAACGTGAAACTGTGATCAAGTTCTGACATTTTAAAGCTACAGAGAAATAGATAACAATAGAAAGAAAGAACACACATAGATTTGCCATGGTCATTTAATCTCTACCCCGCAGAGAATTGTTGTCTCCATGTTTAGTTCACTCTGCATTCATTTCTGCACAGTAGTATCATGGTTAATTGTGATATTTAATAACTGAACATCTGTGGTGATAGCCTTACATGTCAAGATATTTACCTATATTGATCCTCTGACAGATCGGTGAGATCACTCGCTTTCTGCTGCTTGCGGAAGCCGCCGGCAGGAGCACTGATTTTTTCCTTACAAGAACATTTGCAACTGTTTGATCAGGTATCTTTCAAAACCTATCTTGTAGTATAGCGTTTAATTTTGGATTATCTCATTGGCAGCTCTAGATCAACCTTCTTTGTCTCTTTGCACTTCCTTTGTATTACTTCAAGAAATTGTTTGGTCATCTTGATTCTTGAACCTGTAGTCCAAGAACATCTGACAAAAATTCTGAAATAAACAAGTGTTAGATCGTTTTATTATATACGTATGTTTAAGAATCTAGCAAAGATGTGGGCGTTGTCAAATGCCAATAACTCTCCCTGTTGCCCAGGCGGATGGCCCTTCACTCTGACAACACCTTTGTGATATGGTACCAGCAGCCGTAGCAGTCATCACAGCAGCTGTAGCACAAGGAAGGGAGAGGGAGTCTGCTGGTACCTTTGTGATATGGTACCAGCAGCCGCAGCAGTCATCACCTTTGTGATATGGCCAGGAGCTTGCCTGGGAAGCCTCAACCAAACAGGCCTAGATGCATAGACTCATCCAAACTTGCTTGATCATACCAAACGGCAGACACTTGCATTTAACACTCTAGGTGATATTGTTTGAAATCTATGGAGCTGATGAATGTACAACCTAAAAAATGACGTTTGATATCTGTAACAGGTCGCAGCTAGGAATTAATTTGTGTGCATTCTCACCATTTTACTTTGACGAGTTTAGACGCATTGTGATGTCAATTGGGCAAATCTGAGCCAAATTTACTAATCATTTTGTACTTTTCTTCAAATTTTGTACTTTTCTTCAAATTTTGTACTTCTCTTTAAATTTTGTATACATACTTCTTGTATACGTATTTCAATGTAAATGGAAAAAAATGATGTAATCTTTCAAGAGGAGGAATATAAGAGATATGTTTCATTTATATTATTGTCACGTTACCTTTGCATATGAAGTTGAATAAAATTGTTATCCGCATCTTTGACCTGACAATATCTTCTTCATAGCTTCCAATGGCTAACAAGCCTGACGACGAAGGACAATGGCGCCAGCCTAGTCCTTATGAGAGTGAAGATGTAACATCATCGTCATCAGGCAGCTCTACCGAGTACGAGGAGGAGGTGCCAACACCATTGCCAGAAAAGAAGCGCAAAACGGAGGAAGATGATGACCCGAATTATAATGTAGAAGATGATCTGAAGGACATGTATAGGGCTTCAACACGAAGTTCTCGCATGGAAGCACGATACCATCCAGAGGATGATACCGAAACTCAAAGGCGTGAAGTACGTATATAATTAACTACCTTAGCATGGAGGCCCTCGTGTAAGCATATAGCTAATAATGCTTGTTGTGCTCGACAGATACCACAGGTCCCTCTGCGCTTGGAGTTCCACGATGAGGGAGAGGAAGATGGTGGAGAGGGGCATGCATCCGGTCCAACCCCAAGCTCTTCAGACGCAATAGGCAGTGGCAAGAGTACTGGCAAGAGTGGCAAGAAATCAGAATTAAAGAAGGGCCAACACGGTAGGCACCAAGTGTCGACCAAGGTGCATGTCATACACCAGATAGGACCGCATGGAGAGCCCTTGCTACCAGAAAGTGTGATAGGCACATTCAGCAACCAGTGCTCATGTGTAGCTAGGGAGCACGTGCCAATCACCTACTTTGATTGGAGAAAAGTCCCGATAGAACTCAAGGATAAAGTGTGGAAAGACGTGAAGAAGCGTTTCGAGTATCCACCAGACCAGTACAACGAAGATCTATGCAGGAAGCATGCATTAGCGGTTGCAGGAAAAGCGCTTCGCAGCTTGCGCTCCACACTGAACAACGATTACTTGAAGATGGGGAAGACACCCTTTCAAGACTACAACTTCATCAAGCGTCACGTCTGGGATGAATTTGTGGACAAGTTGTCTGATGATAGCTCAAAGGATAAGAGCAAGAAGTACTCTGACCTTGCAAAGAGGAATACACTCCCTCACCATTTGGGTATGACAGGGTACGCCGCTAAGAGGCCCAAGTGGTGGCAGGAAGAAAGTGAGGCAGCTGCTGCCGGTATAGAGGATCCGTTAGCAGGCCTCGACACCAGGGCACGCGACTACTTCAAAGCCCGTCGGCCGAAGAGGCTAAAGGAGGGAAGAACCAAGTACAACGAGCCGGAGACCGAGGAGGCAGAGAAGGCGGTGATCGCGGTACAAAAGGCTAAGGAAGAAGGGTTGTTCGAACCTCGAAGGGATCATGACGTCCTGACCGAGGGGCTTGGAAGGCCGGAGCACCACGGCCGTGTCACGGGCATGTCCTCGAGGCGTAGCCGGAAGACCGTGGAGTCCTGCAATCCGACGCCGCCTCATACCGCACGAGGCAGGCATATAAGGAACGGCTCATCCAGCAAGGCCATGATGCAGCCGTGAAGGAAATGATCATGGGATCGATACAGGAAGCTTTCACGAGCAACGACCCCAAGATGGTGGACCTGCGGTCACAGATGCTTCGACAGTGGGTGTCCAGCTACTACCGCGCGGCCCAATGGTACCTCACAAAGACCAAAGGTACCCGGTCGATGAGATCAAGAAACCAACACCGTGCAAGCTCCTGGTGCCCTTTGGCCGGACGGGGAAGACGAAGAAAGAAGTGGGAGAAGGAGAGGTTAAGCCGCCCAAAGATGGAGAAATCTACGACGGCAAGCCGATCCCGCCCGAGTACGCTATAGTGCTCTTGGTGTACACTAAAGATGAATTTGATCAAGATGAAATCGAGTTTCCCACTGAAAGTGGTGCAACAACGCTTGGCCAAGCACTCGGCGAAATCGTGCTTTGGAACAAAGCTGATATCGTGCTGAAAATGGAGACATCGTGCTCACCGCCGTCATCGTCTCCCCCCGGTGGCGGCCCAAGTGATGACGACGATGACGACGGTGGCAACAACGATGGCGTCCCAGGCATTAGTCCTCGACGAAGCCCATCTCCCGACAAAGGCAACCCACAAGGAGATGCCGGGGTTGCATCGGGCCAGAACACGCCGCCTCCAAGTCATCCCAAAGAGTGCCCTTCGGCACCGATGAAGCCAACAGATGAGAAGGACAATAGAGGTGCATCGGGGCACGACTCGCCGCCTCCAAGCCAACCCAAAGAGTGCCCAATAGATGAGGAGGACGACAGGCCTCCGAATATACCCCTCGCAAATTGGAGGGCGTATAAAATCGCAAATAGTCTCCCTTTTTCAACGGCATTCAATAGGTACTATTGCTAACACACTTTCCGGCTTATCTCAATTATAGAGTATGTGTGTCTCTGATGATGGTGCTAACAACATTTGCACTCGTCGTGATTGCAGGCCACCAACGCCACCGTCGATCTGGCCACTAACTCCGCATGCCCGGACAACTACGAGCATGGCAAGTTCATGTTGCCCTTGGGCCAGCTAGTCCAGGAGGAGACGTGGGAGGTTCGACGGTTCCATCTATGGTACATGCATGCTGCCAAGTTAGGAATGAAAGAATTCGTTGTGAGGGTCCCTAAGGAGTACTTCCACTTGGAAGAGGATTGCTTTTTCTCTGTGACCTTCCACGACATGCATAGGATGCTGCGGCGCAAGGACCTCGACGTCGCCCAAGTCACCCTTTTTGCATTGTAAGTTGTTATAGCATTGCATCATTGTCCCTATGCCTTCTTCAATCAATACAATAATGTCGTGACGAAGACTTGTGCTGCAGGATGCAATCATATATAAATCGAGGCTTGGTGATAATGTTATCTACCTCTCTCCTATGCATATTACCCGTAGGGCCATCATTGGCTATGATATACCGGATACTGAATCCGCTAGTTGGTGAACTTGACCCCCATGCAAATGGATAGAAATCGGGGTATGCCTACGGAGTGAGATTAGGTACAGAAAGGGACAATATATCCTTCAAGCCATGAAGAAGGTCGAGGAACATGGGTGTATCCTTGCCGCCCATCGGTTCGGTGCGTGAAAACACAGGTTCCAATACGTATACCATCCATTGGGTTCACGATTTCTTACATTTGAAGAGTTGAGATTTAAATTGTTTCGATGGTGCAGCTTGGGCGTCATGGGGCAATCGGATTGTATTTATGATCTTTCCACAGGATGGAAAGGCTGTTGTATTCGACTCCTTGAGGAAAACAGATAAAAAAGCGTACAATGATTTTGAATTCTGTGTCCGATAGTAAGTGTGACATCACATTCATTTATTTACACATATAAATCGTATCAATTTTGATGTTGACACAAGTGGTTTGCGTCATGCTGCTTACAGGAAGTACCTTGAAGACCCCAACCGCTTGGACCGGAGGTCCGAGAAAAAAGTTGAAGTACAAACACGTACTCAAAGTTAGGCGACAATTTCCGGTAACTATATATCGTGAATCTCTAATGTGCTATAACATCGTCCATCATGCTCTCCATATGGCCTAACTATTTCATATTACGTATATCGTTCATGCAAAGGTTCTAAACAACCCGAAGGATCGCTTCTATGTGGATACTATGCTTGTGAGTATCTTAGGGCGTGCGGGGAAGTACGGCTGACAGCTACCGACAGCTGAAGAAATCACAAGGATGGTGGAAGAGGAGCAGGATCGACAAGACGATCATCGGTCAAACAATATCTGACGTTTGCAAGTTTGTAACTGATCAATGTTGTCATGTCGATGGCAAGTTCTTCTACGAAGAGAGCGAGCTAGCAACTGAGGACAAGTATGAGAAGCTACGCAAATGGAGAACAATGCTAGATATGAGGGATTATGCGTTGCCGGACATCTTCGACTAGTTTAGTTTGTGATAAACTTCTCATGTCGCTTATGTGTATGTGTTTGACTTTGTGACTTTGTGTGCATGTAATTTAAACTTCATGGTGGAACTTCAAATGATGTTTGACATGAGATCTCTTAATATATGTTCAGCCTTTAAACGCTTATTCTATGTGTTCCATACGATCTGTATTTGCTATATTTGATACTGCTTATATTTCAAATATTAAATGATTAATATAAATTACCTAAAAATATTTTTTTTTAATTTGAAAAATATTAACAGAGGCGGTTATATTATAATAACCGCCTTTGGTTAATACATTAACCGAGGCGGTTTTTATAACATAACCGCTTTGTTAATAGTAATTAACCGAGGCGGTTTTTGTAATAAAACCGCCTTGGTTAATAGATATTAACCGAGGCGGTTTTTTATAACATAACCTCGGTTAATGTATTAACCGAGGCGGTTTTTGTAAATCGCCTCGGTTAAGGCCACGATTAACCGTGACCTTATGTTCGAGGCGGTTGGAAAAACCGCCTCGGTTAACCCAAAAAACCGCCTCGGTTAAGTTTTGTGTAGTAGTGGCCCCCTCAGGCCCAACTTTGGCCCACTTGCTCTTGGGTGTTCCTAAGCTCCTCTCCCATGGGTGGTTGCCCATATATGATCTGTAGGTTGGGCTTTGCCTTTATTTTGTGAAATACGCCTTGCCAGAAAGTGTATTCTTGTAACCTTTTCCATCTTCTTGTATGTTTCCTATAAAATAGTGACACTCCAATACAAGTGGAAATTGTAACACCCCTGGGTGTTAGTCACGAGCTAAACACCGAGATTGGACTTAAGCAAGATATATTAAGTGATGATCTTCATCTCTATCTCACATCTATATCCATCTACCATGATCGTTGGAGAAGTTTTGTAAAGATTGGAATCAAAATGCCACATAAAATGATAAGCTTTATCCGTGCTTGAAAGACCTTATCAAGTGTATGAGTATATGGAGATTCAACCAAGTCATGCAATCTTGCTCAAACACCTCTACTTACACTCATGAACAAAAGTCATGAAGGGTTCATGTTGAGCAAGTGCCTAAAAAAAAATGCTCCTACGTGACGGTTTGCTCTATGTTGGCCCCGAGATCACTTTTGCTTAACCGTTTAAAAAGTGCAGATTAGAGAGTTTACATGCCTATGCACCCTTAATCAAAGTTGTAGAGAATTTTATAAGGAACAAACTTTGTTTAAGGCTCAAGTCATGAACAGGTGGGCAACATGCTCAAAAAGTGCCCACAAATCAGTTTTGAGCTGCTGTTTTTAGAACTTCGAAAATTTGTTAAGTCTGAAATCGGATGTCGATCGGTTGACGTCTCGCGTTCTCCAAATTTTGTGTAGAAACTTGAGTTGGGCCAAAAATAGAAGTTGAAGGTAATTCATCAAGAAAGAGCATGCCAAAAGATGGAATCATTTTGGCTGCGTTTGACAATGTCTTGGCATGCATTTGTGACTGGTTTTAGCCCTCTGACAGCAGCAAGTTCAAGGCTAATTATCTCCCTAATCCGTGGCTCTAATGACTGACCGGCCCTAATCAGAATTGTAGAGCAACATGTGATCAACAAATGTTCTTAAAGGCCTATGATCTAGTTCGGCCCAGAAGGAGCCCAAAAACTGCCTGGAACCGACGCTCGCCACCTGTTCGGCAGTGGGCCCAAGAGGGGGTACGTGGTCACCATGCACAAATTCGCCTCCTCCATTGCTGCCACCTCGCCCACCTTCTCTGCACCGTGTCGGCCACTTCTCTTGCGCCCCTGCGTCGATGGGGAGAGGCACAGGAGCGTCCTCCACTCCCTCACTCACTACCTCGCCCCTCTGCCCTCTCTTTTCCCCTAGCTCGGAGCGCCTGGACGCCATCGCCATGGCTGTCGTACGCCGAGCTCGGGATGCCGCCGCTCCCCTGCTCCGAGCCTCCTTCGCCCTAGCTGCTAGTAGCATCACTTTCTCCTCCACACGCTGACCCTTCCGCGCCCCTCGTCTCGGCCGATTGAAGCACCGGGAGCGCCGTAGCCATGGACGCCGCCGCGACATTGCCATGGCCACCATGGCCGAGCTCTGTGCCTCCGCTTCCCTCTGCTCCTCCGTGCTCGATGGCCCAAGCTAAGGGCTCAGCCATCCTCGCCACGTCCTACCGCATGCATTGAGCCACTTCTCCTCCGCCCTTCGTCGCTGGAGATCCTGTGGTCGCCGTCGTCGTCGAGCCGCCCGCCTCTGCCTTTCGGCGCGCGCATGGCCAGCGAGCGCAGGGCCGTCGTGGCCCAAACGGCGAGCACCAAGGGGTGCGGAGCACCGTCGCGCCACCGAACGGCCACCCTCCGCCAACGCCGGAGGCCCATCGGCCGGAACCGCCGGCGTCGCCTCCTCCATCGCCCTCTCTCTGTTCTGCGTTACAGGAAGAAGAAGGGGCCTCGCACTCAAATTTGGAAGCTGCCAGGGGTTAAGTGCGAAGTCCATGACTCATGTGAACAGTATCGCACAGTGCGATTTTTTCTTTTTCGGTTTTATTATTGCTTTTAAATGGCTGAAACTTCATTAATTCGTAGTAAATCACAGAAAAATCGTAAAATAGTAAATAAGAACTTTTTGGAGTCTTTGTGAGTAGATCTATCCAGTGGTATGATTATATTATATATTTTAGTAGAAAGTTTTTACAGTAAAAATAGATATTTACTATCTAGGGTTTGCTTTTGCTATTTTCATATCTTGAGTTCTGCTTCTCCAAATGGTGTGAAATTTGAATGGTAGGCTATTGATGCTATGTGTGTGCTGTGACAAAAATTTGAGATCCATTGCATGCAGTGTGATTGAGATATTGTTTTATCTTGCTTGATGTCTAGTAGATGGATTTAATTGATTAATAATTCAAATAAAAATGTAAAAATAGAAAATGTGGTTCCACTACCTTTGCATAATGTTATTGCGACTTTTGGAAGCTTAACATGACTTTATGTTTACAGAAAATATTGAGTTTTAGATTTATCTTGCTCTCACATGTTTAATTGTTGTAGCAATTTGTCTTTTTCATAGAGGATGCAATACTTATCCTAATGCTATGAAATTTTAATAGTAAACTTTTGGGAGTATATGTGAGCTACTGTAATTTTATTAGAATTTATTGTGCACTTTTGATATGAGTTACATATATGTCCTTAATCCACTTTGTTATTAAATTAAACAGAAAAGTGCATGATAATAATTTATTTAAGCTTGGTCATCATGTTTTCTGGTGTTTATTTAATATACTCTAACTGTTGGTAACTTTGGTTATGTCTAAATTGATTTTTGAAACATAAGTGAAATATTATTTGCTCTATTTATTCAATTCTAGAGTTTTCTGGATAGGTTTTGGTATTTTGATGATTGCACCTTGATAATGATATTTGTTGTGAAACTTATCTATAACAAAGTTGTAGATAACCCATTCATCTAGCTTGTGTCAAATTTTCATGGTAATCGGCTAAATGGTTTGTGAGTTATGGCTGTGCAATGTTCAGTTTTAGAAATTGCTGCTCTCTGGAATTTGCCTGATCAGATTGGATAAATTGGATTGTTTGGCTACGTTAAAGATTGAATCATGCTATGATGATTAAAGTTGATTTGTAGACAATTTCATAAGCTTTCCAGAGTATCTTGTTGCAAGTCATTTGGGGTTGTATAACTCTAGATATGAATTATTTACTCAGTAGCTACATGTATGTCCAGAAATTGATTGATTCTATTTGTTTGCTTTGTGTGTTGCTAATTATGACTCATGTCTTTATTGATGGTTAAGTAATATACCTGAGAGTTGTGATATTAGTGTCATGTTTAATATGCTTGTTATCTACATGTTTGGCATGATTGTGAATAGCTTGCTCTCTAATGCTATATCATCCGTGTGACTATGCTTGTCTTGTTGGTGTTTGTGATACATCGTCATTTTGTATTTCCATGTATTCATACACTTGCATCTTACACCTCATCTTGGTACGTTAGATGAACTACGTAAAGGATGAGGTGTGGGAGCCAAACCCGAAGACGGTGTTGGTGAACTTATCCAGAAGATGGAAGGGACATGCTCGCCAATCGAGTACCATCTAACATCACCGACTTGGGTCATATTCCGAGGCAAGCCCGGAGCATTCTAAGTCTCCCACCTTTTATAAAATGCAATTGAGTACTTTATATTGTTTATTGCATTAAGTTATAGGAGTTGATTGGAAACACTTGCTGCATTTATATTCCTTCCTTGTCCACAAATTATACCTTGAATCCTATTCAGTTCAGGTATCGAGATAAATGCTTAGCCATGCTTAGACCGGTAGAAGTCGGGTGATTCCCTGTCATCCGCGAGATATAGGTTGTTACTTCTCTGGTCACGGTTGGCTATATATGCCATCGTGGAAAAGAACCATGTGTTAAAATAAAAGAAGACCGGGCAGGGACAGTGGACCCTGTCTAGTCGCTTAAGGACTGGAAGCGTTGTCCGTTCTTGGTCATGTTGAACGCAGCCCAACACATAGCTGGCCGGGCCCGAGTGCCGAGGCCGCGAAGCCAAGTAGCTCAACTCAAGATGGGAACACGGGCGGCGGTTGGGCAATTCGCGGGAAGCGGCATACTAGACCAAGGGCAAGCATGTATAACTGATCCTGGCGTCGTCCTTGGGTTAACATGGCTTGGACATCCTGGCTACCGACTTTCCGGTCTTGCCGACGTGATAACCGGGCCCACGCCTGAGTTGTACCAGTGGTTATCTAATGCAACCTCGACGGGGGAAGCATGGGTGTGTGTTGGGAATACCCCCTGAGCTCAGTAGGAATCGATTCGAATCGCCGTCTCTCCCGGATAGTGAGAACTTGACCATTGCCTCCTTTTGCGTAGAACTCACTAAATATTAATGGTTCTAATATTGATGATGATCATGATGATGGTAATGTTGATAGCTGGAATAAACCTGATATGGTTATTAATGTTTGTATATAATCAGGTGATTGCTTAGTACAGGTGCTAATCTAGATGAAAGGTTGATTAATAATAATCTGCTGCTAGTATAATAAAATACTACTCTCATATCACCTATGCTTTTATGCAAAATATTGTTAAGCTAGCCCCACCTATATAAAGCCTTGCATACTCCTTGGTGTCACTTTATTTCTGGTTTATGACGGGTAAGTCTAGCTGAGTACATTCTTGTACTCAGGGTTTATTCCCACTTGTTGCAGGGTTGTGATGTATCATGGCTACTTGCAAGAATTGGATGGCTCCTACCATAGCGGTGGGGTATGATCATGGGCATGATCCTTCTTATCTCTCTTGTCTCTATTGCTTTTGTTGGAATTGACCTTGGTAATCGGCATCTATTTGAACTAAGGGTGATGTTAATTCTAAATTACTTTGCTTTCGCTACTTTTGAACTTATATTGTAATAATTATTTTGCACTCGATGTATGTTGAACTATTTATGAAAAGGATGTAACATTTGACTTGTTTTGTTGAATCAGTACGATCTTGGCTTATATGTTGGTTGGTTTGAAGTCAGTCGTGACTTCAGTGGACTACCGGAATTATATGGGCTCAAGTGTGAAAATTTAGTCACTTCGGTGATTGTTTTTATACTTGTGCTCTTATAATTTGGACGGTTCTTACATACAGGTGGCATCGAGCAAGATTCAACATTAAACTTGTTATTTGTGTATTTAAAATAAAAGCTTTTGTTTGCAAAAGATAAGTTTTGAGAAAACTATTAGCTACATATATGTAGATATGTTCAAATCTGAATTTTAACTTAAGTATGCCAGTGGTCAAATCCTTATGCCCGAATAAGGACTCTTAGGTGGCTTATATAAGTACTAACTTGGGGGGTTTTAATTTTTGCATCTACGCTCCAGCCAAGGTATGTATGTGTGATGACCGCACTACGGCTACCCTGTGGTCACATGGTGGAGGTAGCCCACATATATGAATTAGCCATATGTGTGCATTAGAAAGAAAAGATATGAGAGCATGATCGTCCAAACGGCGGTCTAGGGAAGTGCTAGATTGTGATACTGGAATAATTGTCATGTCAAAACCATGCAATTAGGAAAGTATTTAATTGTGGGTATATCTGTCGGGTAGTTGTGATACTGAAGTATGTATGTGGGGACATGCATACCGAAAGTATTTAGTTTACTGCTTTCCTTGGATTTTGTTGTTTGTGCTATATTGGGAAATTGTTGGGCTGCAATGAAATCTTCCGCAGGTACGCTAACCACGAATGCGTAGATTAAATCTACATGATGACTAGTTATATATCGAGAGTGCGTGTTATGCCACCGACATAGAACGTGATTGCCACCTTAGGTTGGCAATTTTGTGAGGGCGATAGGACGAAGCCTGCATCATCATGGTTGATGCTTTGCACATAACTATGCTCCTCTCATCCTTGTTTCCAATAATAAGTAACTCGTGATTGAGATGTTACTATCTTCCCTGTGTGAAGTAGACAAGAATGCTTTGTTCTATGTTGTTTGAATTGGAAAGATTGTCGTTGGTGTGTGCTTAGCCTTGTCTGCTCAGCCCTGCATTGTATGTTTGCTTTCTATGAGATTACATAACAAGTTGGTAGTGGCTAAAATTCTGGCCTTTAGAAACTAAAAACATGTAGTGATATCTTGATAGAAGCCGATACCGGCTCATTTGAATATAATATCATGTTCTCTCTTTCAAGATATCTTCACATTAGTTCCATAGCTATATGTATGTGAAAGCTTGTTAGTGAATGAGTGTGTAGATTTTGTCTTGTGACGCTTCTAATGTCCATTAATTAAGTGAAGATATTGCTTAGTTTTGATATAAAGAGTTGAGGTTACAAACTTGACCTTGAGTGATCTTTAGTTTTTGCCTAGTGGTGAATATTTTGCTTCATCAAGCTTTTGCAAAGTTACTTTGGATCTTACTTAAATAATTAGAACCCTTATATTTATTCTACCTTATGAGTAAACTAAAATATTGTGATCTAAGGTAATAATAATTGTTGCTACTAGAATAATATGATTGAATAATCTTTTGTTAATAGAACAAGGAAAAACATTTTTTTTTGGTATTATATTGAACTTCTGGGCTGCAAGGACAGTTTCTGTGGTACCCATATTTTCGTGATGATAACAGTGTTTTCTATAAATGTGGTCAAAATGAAAGTTTTAGCTAACTTCTTTATCTTTCTTTTCCTTAAATTTCATGATTTTAGGCCTGATGGTTTAGGAGTTATAGATTTTACAATGTTGCTATCCAGTTTTGCATAACCTTTAGAACAGATCTGAGTGTTTGATTTGTTTGACCTGTGTGCTTTTAGAATCATGTTTTGGTGTTAATAGAAGAACTGTAGAACTTTTTCTAAGCTTTTCAAAATGTCTAAGATCAATACTTTTGGTTGTCTAAATCTCCTATTACAAGCTCGAAAAGCGGAAAGACAGAATCTGTCCAAATCTGGACAGCGGTGTCTTCTTTGCGTTGTTAGCCTTGCTAGCTATAGAATTATCATAGCATGATAATAAGAAAGTTTTAGACAAGTTAATAATCTTATCTTAGAGTTAAGGATCACGTCATATGGATCTCTAGAACTCTAGTTTTGTATTTCTAAAAGTTCATGTCAGTCTATTGTCCATGTTTGTGCAAACCTTAAAAATTTGCATGTTGGGCATCATTAACCTGTGAATTAGATTTTGGTATGAATAAACAAGTTTTGGTCAACTTCCTAAGTCTTCTAGAAAGTCTAGGACCATCCTTGTTTGGGTCCCTACAACTGTAGTTATGACAGAAACATCTGCATGCTGCGTTGTTGTCCTAGTTTGTGAAGAGCTGCTTGATAGTGTTTATGAACCTTGTTATATTGAGTTGCTCTGTGTGTTTTCTAGCCTTGCTTGAGACTTTCTAAAAATGCTAGTTCTTGTGTGTGGTATGTCTATGTGTCCTTGATGTAGCCATAACCAAAATCCTTTAGATTCTTTGCTACTTTTCTTACAAATCATCATGTACATAAAAGACTTGGCTTTGTCCACCTGCTTAGTAGCACGTCTTGCATCATGATTGATCTTTGTAATTAGGTCAATGTGTTGTGTAGTTGCATATGAAAGTTTGTTCTGTGTGAGCTTTATGCTTAGATTGGTTGTTTAAGCTTAATTGTTGAGTTTCTCAAGTGCTTGCTTGTAGCTATCATGTTTGAGTGGATGTTTGTCGTCTAGATAGTGCAATAGTTGTCACCACGTTTGCCCTCGGTGAGCACATGAGTGTCGAATAGCTCATCTTAGAAAAATGCTCCTGTCGTGATAATCGTATGGTTGTCATCTCCGATTAAGTTCTCCATCCTAGGAACCGTGCCTATAGACATGGTTGTTAACCTTTGAGTTTTGTGTTGTAAAAACTTGTAACCATGCCTATGTTCAAACCTTAAGTCCCGGGCCAGACCTTTGATGTTTGCATAGGGCATAGATGTGCACCCTGGTGAAGATCCTAGTTTGTTTGACCAAACTAGTTGAGCTTTCATTAGTGCCATCCCTTGACCATGGTGGTTTCTTCCTAGGGGTGAGGACCCTTGCGTGATCGACCAACCCTGTAAATATCTTGTTAAAGGCTAGCCCTTGACCTTGGTTGCTTTTGCTAGTTGTAGAGACCATGACAAAATCTAAGTTGGACCCCTTAACTGCCTATCCTTTTGATGATCTGGTATGACGTTAATCCCTCACTGTTTGATCTTGAAATCTTTTGCTTGAAAACCATGTAGTTACCGTATCAATTCAATCTCTAATTGCTCTGTCAAGTTGTTGTCTTGGAAGTTTACTCAATTCATCTTGATGCTCCAAGATCTTTATATATCCAACATTCTTCATTATATTGGCTTTGCCCTTAGAGTTTGTTCCATTTATCTCTAATATTTCTAATTCTAGGGATGCTTATCAATCTTGATCTCATGATCTTACTTAACATAACCGAGTCTCATGTTAATCACTTGCTAAATAGTTCCTTGGTGGATGCAAGGTGTGCGTGGAAATAAAGCAAGAATCTCATGTTCAGTTGTCTTCGGTAGTTAATCCCTGTTCTCTGGTGCTGTGTTTTGACCTTCGAATCACACCCTTGTTGACTCCAAATCGTGTGACTACTCTTGCTAGCTATCCCTCCTCTGATCGATGCTTGTTCTTATGATCAAATTTGTGCCATTGAAGTTTCCCTTTGGGTATAAGTTCAGTAGTGGTGTTACGATTAGCATTCTATGGTGCCGTGATGATACCAAGAGCCTCCTATGGGTGCACACACAAGGTTGTGCTGCTCGGCACACACTGGTATCTAGGTTGCTAGTCATAATCCATTGCAGAAATTATACCGCTGAGATATATCTTTGTGATCTTTCCCTTGGTTATCTTCTCGTAACTTATCAGAAGATTCATATATCCACAACCCAATTGTGCTCCATGAGATTTCTCATTGGTTGTAGGCTTTGTAATGAGGTTATGATCAAGAACTAATGGTGCCACGACGAAACTGAGGGCAACCTATGAATTGCAACCATACGGTTATCTTTGCTCGGCAGACGCGCGGGTATCATGGTTTTAGTCATGATCCATTCTGAGAACCACACCGATAAGTTATCCCATTTTGAGCTTTTCCTTGGTTACCCCTCTATTTTTATCCTAATGCCCTCATCAAGCTTGGTGTTGTAGCACTTCCTTCTGAAGTCGCAAAGAGGATGACCTTTGAAGAACAAGTCAGTCACATAAAACATTAACGGACTGCAAGAGAAGATAGAAAAGGACCTTGCTTGACCCTCTTTGGAAACAATGGTAACCCTATCCTGCATCACTGGTACCATCTAATGGGTTAAAAGAACTCACAACACTTAAAGTTGGATTAGTTATCAGACAACGAAAGACCAATGGACATGTATGTTCTTTACAAGTCACCTGGTGCTGATGCCTTCCTGCTAATTCTTCAAAGTCACTTGAAGGCTACACTTGCAGTTAAAATCAACCCTCATGTTATGACCCCTTTTCTACTGCCTTTGATGGTGATTGTCGGTGATGGAATCAACTACAAGTTCTTGTTGTAGAAGCTAAAGCCTTAGAGCTCTTTTAGTTGAGAGACAACTTATTAGTTACCCAAAGGAAGAATAAATCTCCAACTAGGTAATGACTCTTTGGTAACTATAAAAGGCTATGTCTCGTAGAACAGTGTTAGACAAAGGAATCTATTGACTAACTAGCAATGCTTAGGTCAGTCTCACTTTTAAAACTTGCAAAGAAACACATCGGCTCCATCTTGGACAATCGCACAGATAGAGGAAGATACCTTACCAACTTGAAGAGTATTTAGTACCATTCCTTTATCCTCGAGTAATCAAGGTGTCCTGAGTTGTAGACTACCTTGAGTGCAATCAAAGATCATCTGAGAAGTGTTTGACAACATAAATAGAGTTATGTTTTGAGTGTTGCTTGATCCTAAAAGATGAAGCCTTAATGTTGAAAGTAATTCATTCAAACCAGTTATGGTGCGGTCCAAGTCAATCAACCCTGTGCAACTGTGCTGTGAAGTACAATTTGTACCCAATTTGCTTGATAGCGAACCATTTCTCTAGTTTGGTGAATGCTTGCAACCTTTGTCACCCTCTAAACCTCGCTGTTGTCTTTCTTCAGCAGTAGGTGTCAAATTCCTCACTATCCTTTGGTACCCTCTTTGTGTTTTTACCCAAGAGGTTGCATCCTATTCAACACAAATAGCTGTTACCACTTGGATGCAAAAGGTTTCCATAGCGAAGGATCGTTGAGAACATTGAAGCCAATAGATCAGCTATTGTCTTCACCACTTTCTTGATAGACCTAGATACTACAGTGTGGCTATCTGAGAAAGAGAACTGCACATATGGAACCTTATGTAGCTTTCCATCGATTGGTATCTGAATGACGAGCCGTCACCACTAGCGTGCACCTTGTCTTTTGGTTAGTCAGTTTTCCTTCACCTCAGAGAATGTATCCTGTCCTTGACCTAATGCTTCATGGAAGGTTGTTTTCAAGCCATTTTAGTAGAAGACTGCTTTTTAAACTTCATGAGATACTTGTAGTTCATGAACTAAAACGATCTTCACATACCAAGGACGGTATACTGTGATGTCTTGGATTCCTCCCAAAGTAACAATGCTTCAAGGAAGTCAATGAAGAAAATTCTTCAGACAAGAGTTCACTTCCCAATGATGTGAAAGATCGGAAAGTTGTCCTGTTGCTAATACTCATCCTCATCCTCCAAAGCAAGGTGAGCATAACCACATGTTGGATGAGGTTGACAAATATAGGTACCACTTTTGGTGCTTCATTATTGAGCCTCAATACAACTAGTTGTGCTTATCGCCCTGGTGGAGTTTGAGCAACTAAGTGCTTTTACCGTAGTTGTGAGTAAGTGACACATTTCTCTTCCCTTGAAAAGTCTTTTGTCCTGAATCTCGGGACGAGATTCCTTTAAGGGGGGAGGTCAGAACACCCCGGGTGTTAGTCACGAGCTAAACACCGAGATTGGACTTAAGCAAGATATATTAAGTGATGATCTTCATCTCTATCTCACATCTATATCCATCTACCATGATCGTTGGAGAAGTTTTGTAAAGATTGGAATCAAAATGCCACATAAAATGATAAGCTTTATCCGTGCTTGAAAGACCTTATCAAGTGTATGAGTATATGGAGATTCAACCAAGTCATGCAATCTTGCTCAAACACCTCTACTTACACTCATGAACAAAAAGTCATGAAGGGTTCATGTTGAGCAAGTGCCTAAAAAAATGCTCCTACGTGACGGTTTGCTCTATGTTGGCCCCGAGATCACTTTTTGCTTAACCGTTTAAAAAGTGCAGATTAGAGAGTTTACATGCCTATGCACCCTTAATCAAAGTTGTAGAGAATTTTATAAGGAACAAACTTTGTTTAAGGCTCAAGTCATGAACAGGTGGGCAACATGCTCAAAAAGTGCCCACAAATCAGTTTTGAGCTGCTGTTTTTAGAACTTCGAAAATTTGTTAAGTCTGAAATCGGATGTCGATCGGTTGACGTCTCGCGTTCTCCAAATTTTGTGTAGAAACTTGAGTTGGGCCAAAAATAGAAGTTGAAGGTAATTCATCAAGAAAGAGCATGCCAAAAGATGGAATCATTTTGGCTGCGTTTGACAATGTCTTGGCATGCATTTGTGACTGGTTTTAGCCCTCTGACAGCAGCAAGTTCAAGGCTAATTATCTCCTAATCCATGGCTCTAATGACTGACCGGCCCTAATCAGAATTGTAGAGCAACATGTGATCAACAAATGTTCTTAAAGGCCTATGATCTAGTTCGGCCCAGAAGGAGCCCAAAAACTGCCTGGAAACGACGCTCGCCACCTGTTCGGCAGTGGGCCCAAGAGGGGGTACGTGGTCACCATGCACAAATTCGCCTCCTCCATTGCTGCCACCTCGCCCACCTTCTCTGCACCGTGTCGGCCACTTCTCTTGCGCCCCTGCGTCGATGGGGAGAGGCACAGGAGCGTCCTCCACTCCCTCACTCACTCCCTCGCCCCTCTGCCCTCTCTTTTCCCCTAGCTCGGAGCGCCTGGACGCCATCGCCATGGCTGTCGTACGCCGAGCTCGGGATGCCGCCGCTCCCCTGCTCCGAGCCTCCTTCGCCCCTAGCTGCTAGTAGCATCACTTTCTCCTCCACACGCTGACCCTTCCCGCGCCCCTCGTCTCGGCCGATTGAAGCACCGGGAGCGCCGTAGCCATGGACGCCGCCGCGACATTGCCATGGCCACCATGGCCGAGCTCTGTGCCTCCGCTTCCCTCTGCTCCTCCGTGCTCGATGGCCCAAGCTAAGGGCTCAGCCATCCTCGCCACGTCCTACCGCATGCACTGAGCCACTTCTCCTCCGCCCTTCGTCGCTGGAGATCCTGTGGTCGCCGTCGTCGTCGAGCCGCCCGCCTCCGCTTTTTGAGCGCGCATGGCCAGCGAGCGCGGGGCCGTCGTGGCCCAAACGGCGAGCACCATGGGGTGCGGAGCACCGTCGCGCCACCGGAACGGCCACCCTCCGCCAACGCCGGAGGCCCATCGGCCGGAACCGCCGGCGTCGCCTCCTCCATCGCCCTCTCTCTGTTCTGCGTTACAGGAAGAAGAAGGGGCCACGCGCTCAAATTTGGAAGCTGCCAGGGGTTAAGTGCGAAGTCCATGACTCATGTGAACAGTATCGCACAGTGCGATTTTTTCTTTTCGGTTTTATTATTGCTTTTAAATGGCTGAAACTTCATTAATTCGTAGTAAATCACAGAAAAATCGTAAAATAGTAAATAAGAACTTTTTGAGTCTTTGTGAGTAGATCTATCCAGTGGTATGATTATATTATATATTTTAGTAGAAAGTTTTTACAGTAAAAATAGATATTTACTATCTAGGGTTTGCTTTTGCTATTTTCATATCTTGAGTTCTGCTTCTCCAAATGGTGTGAAATTTGAATGGTAGGCTATTGATGCTATGTGTGTGCTGTGACAAAATTTGAGATCCATTGCATGCAGTGTGATTGAGATATTGTTTTATCTTGCTTGATGTCTAGTAGATGGATTTAATTGATTAATAATTCAAATAAAAATGTAAAAATAGAAAATGTGGTTCCACTACCTTTGCATAATGTTATTGCGACTTTTGGAAGCTTAACATGACTTTATGTTTACAGAAAATATTGAGTTTTAGATTTATCTTGCTCTCACATGTTTAATTGTTGTAGCAATTTGTCTTTTTCATAGAGGATGCAATACTTATCCTAATGCTATGAAATTTTAACAGTAAACTTTTGGGAGTATATGTGAGCTACTGTAATTTTATTAGAATTTATTGTGCACTTTTGATATGAGTTACATATATGTCCTTAATCCACTTTGTTATTAAATTAAATAGAAAAGTGCATGATAATAATTTATTTAAGCTTGGTCATCATGTTTTCTGGTGTTTATTTAATATACTCTAACTGTTGGTAACTTTGGTTATGTCTAAATTGATTTTTGAAACATAAGTGAAATATTATTTGCTCTATTTATTCAATTCTAGAGTTTTCTGGATAGGTTTTGGTATTTTGATGATTGCACCTTGATAATGATATTTGTTGTGAAACTTATCTATAACAAAGTTGTAGATAACCCATTCATCTAGCTTGTGTCAAATTTTCATGGTAATCGGCTAAATGGTTTGTGAGTTATGGCTGTGCAATGTTCAGTTTCAGAAATTGCTGCTCTCTGGAATTTGCCTGACCAGATTGGATAAATTGGATTGTTTGGCTACGTTAAAGATTGAATCATGCTATGATGATTAAAGTTGATTTGTAGACAATTTCATAAGCTTTCCAGAGTATCTTGTTGCAAGTCATTTGGGGTTGTATAACTCTAGATATGAATTATTTACTCAGTAGCTACATGTATGTCCAGAAATTGATTGATTCTATTTGTTTGCTTTGTGTGTTGCTAATTATGACTCATGTCTTTATTGATGGTTAAGTAATATACCTGAGAGTTGTGATATTAGTGTCATGTTTAATATGCTTGTTATCTACATGTTTGGCATGATTGTGAATAGCTTGCTCTCTAATGCTATATCATCTGGTGTGACTATGCTTGTCTTGTTGGTGTTTGTGATACATCGTCTGTTGTATTTCCATGTATTCATACACTTGCATCTTACACCTCATCTTGGTACGTTAGATGAACTACGTAAAGGATGAGGTGTGTGGGAGCCAAACCCGAAGACGGTGTTGGTGAACTTATCCGAAAGATGGAAGGGACATGCTCGCCAATCGAGTACCATCTAACATCACCGACTTGGGTCATATTCCGTGCAAGCCCCGAGCATTCTAAGTCTCCCACCTTTTATAAAATGCAATTGAGTACTTTATATTGTTTATTGCATTAAGTTATAGGAGTTGATTGGAAACACTTGCTGCATTTATATTCCTTCCTTGTCCACAAATTATACCTTGAATCCTATTCGGTTCGGTATCGAGATAAATGCTTAGCCATGCTTAGACCGGTAGAAGTCGGGTGATTCCCTGTCATCCGCGAGATATAGGTTGTTACTTCTCTGGTCACGGTTGGCTATATATGCCATCGTGGAAAAGAACCATGTGTTAAAATAAAAGAAGACCGGGCAGGGACAGTGGACCCTGTCTAGTCGCTTAAGGACTGGAAGCGTTGTCCGTTCTTGGTCATGTTGAACGCAGCCCAACACATAGCTGGCCGGGCCCGAAAAGCCGAGGCCGCGAAGCCAAGTAGCTCAACTCAAGATGGGAACACGGGCGGCGGTTGGGCAATTCGCGGGAAGCGGCATACTAGACCAAGGGCAAGCATGTATAACTGATCCTGGCGTCGTCCTTGGGTTAACATGGTTTGGACATCCTGGCTACCGACTTTCCGGTCTTGCCGACGTGATAACCGGGCCCACGCCTGAGTTGTACCAGTGGTTATCTAATGCAACCTCGACGGGGGAAGCATGGGTGTGTGTTGGGAATACCCCCTGAGCTCAGTAGGAATCGATTCGAATCGCCGTCTCTCCCGGATAGTGAGAACTTGACCATTGCCTCCGGCTGCGTAGAACTCACTAAATATTAATGGTTCTAATATTGATGATGATCATGATGATGGTAATGTTGATAGCTGGAATAAACCTGATATGGTTATTAATGTTTGTATATAATCGGTGATTGCTTAGTACAAAAGCTAATCTAGATGAAAGGTTGATTAATAATAATCTCTGCTGCTAGTATAATAAAATACTACTCTCATATCACCTATGCTTTTATGCAAAATATTGTTAAGCTAGCCCCACCTATATAAAGCCTTGCATACTCCTTGGTGTCACTTTATTTCTGGTTTATGACGGGTAAGTCTAGCTGAGTACATTCTTGTACTCAGGGTTTATTCCCACTTGTTGCAGGTTGTGATGTATCATGGCTACTGCAAGAATTGGATGGCTCCTACCATAGCGGTGGGGTATGATCATGGGCATGATCCTTCTTATCTCTCTTGTCTCTATTGCTTTTGTTGGAATTGACCTTGGTACTGGCATCTATTTGAACTAAGGGTGATGTTAATTCTAAATTACTTTGCTTTCGCTACTTTTGAACTTATATTGTAATAATTATTTTGCACTCTGATGTATGTTGAACTATTTATGAAAAGGATGTAACATTTGACTTGTTTTGTTGAATCAGTACGATCTTGGCTTATATGTTGGTTGGTTTGAAGTCAGTCGTGACTTCAGTGGACTACCGGAATTATATGGGCTCAAGTGTGAAAATTTAGTCACTTCGGTGATTGTTTTTATACTTGTGCTCTTATAATTTGGACGGTTCTGTTACAGAAATAGGTCAATAGCAAAGGTATATGTGAGTATGACTACGGTAATTCTCTCTTTTTGAATAATAGTTGGCGGTTAAGGTATGTCGATATTTACCGCCAACAATCTTTGAAGACACTTGAATGCCGATAGCAAAAACCAGGATGACGAGATCCCACTACATCACAGTGTGCATCCCTATATCAATAAACATCATTCATCAATAGTGGTACATTGATGGTGTCTCCCAAGTTTGTAAACAATCATGGACATAGGATGACACCCACAAGTCACTGGAGATGAAGCTCTGATGCAAGTACAAATGGAGTTCTTTCCTTGATCATCAAAACGGCTTGTGCATCATCAAAGAAGAACAAACTTTCCACATACCATTAGAAGACAAAGAAAATCAAGGAGGAACTCGAGTTTACAGCTCTAATGGACGTCAACTCACCAAACCAAAATCAGTGAAGTTCAAGAAATGTTGATAGAAGAAAATGCAACTATTTACATCCTCATCTCTTGGATTAGATGGTGCAAAATAGGTCAATGTGAATATTGTCAACGAGGAGCCTCGATCAACAAAATACTAAAGGAATCAACCTCAAAAGAACAAGATAGATGAACAAGAAGCATGAACCTATCCAACCAATATCAAGTCCAAGATCCTAATAAGTTTGGCACAAGAAGGTACAATCATCCAGTCCTTCATCCTCATCATCAAATGAGGCACTCATCCAAGAAACCTACGAAGGACAAGTCTAGTTCGGCAGACTTAAAACCACCAAACCTTTGCCAAAAGGTAAGTCGGTAGTTATCCATATTTACTTTCTTGCATTGCATTAATATTGTTTTAACATATTTAGTTTTCTGCACTAGCATTTCATCAACAAAAGAAAAAATACAACCATTTTGCATCTAAAAATTTGAAGCCCCATGTAAAACACCTCTAGTATAAAAGCTAAAGGAGTACTCACTGTGGTGGCCCAAAAATAAAATAAATATAGTAAAGCATATTTTCTTTCTACATACAAAAATAGAAAATCCAAAAAAATAATCAATGAGCATCTTGCTGCACTCTTTATCGCTATGAAAATATTATGGAACCTCTCACAACAACCAATCCTTGAATGACTAACCACTAATTGTTTATCCTAATCCGTTCTATGAGTTTTGATGTTTTGTGAGATGTTTGATGTAGGATGACTCCAAGACCTAGTCCACCTAGGTATCTTCATCATCATCACTCAAAGTACACCTTCCCGACACACAGCTAATCACTATATGAAGGAAAGCGACTTTTTGTTGGATGGGATCAGGATTTTCGGCTACACTTGCACTCATAAGCATGAGCTCCTCTGCGAGGATCGCTCAGCTTCAATGCTCAACCATGACAACAACTAGCTTGGGAGAAGGCATCCCCTAGGTACCCAGGTAAGTGTATCTACGTTATTATCGAGTCGGTCATAAAGTCTTTAAAAATACCAAAAATATATGGGCACATAAAGGTCTATGTTTGTAGAGTCTTTAGAGTCTTACCTAGTATGAGTCTTAAAAATAAAACACCAAATAAAAATATTTGTCTAGATATGAGTCAATAAAAAGAAAGCTCTCGGGATGATCTTAACTGATGAAAAGTCTGCTCTGTTATAACACCTTTGAAGTGCCTAGTTTTAGACATAAGTTTTCTCAAGTTTTAGCTTCAACTATTTTGATATGAAGATTTGCTTTAAGCTTGAAACTTATGGGTTGCATATGCCTAAACTAAGTCTAGGGAATTGATTGACATGATTGAGAAAGTTTGAGCTGCTACACATTATGTTCTATGTGACACTAGAGTTCTAGAGATTTATCTTTTGAAAAAAATAAAAACCTTACATGATGAGTTTCTGTACCACTATTAGAAACTTGGATTTTCCTGTAGGTGGAATCAAAATCGACAAAAAGATAAAAATATTCTATCGGTGAGAAGGAACCGACAGAAATAATCTGAAACCGACAGAGAAATAATAATTTTTCTGTCGTTGGAGGTATACCGACAAAAGAAATTAAATTTTTTCTATCGGTGCAAAAATTTCTTTGTCGGTGGTTTTGTACACATAGAAAAATTACGTGAAAATCAATTGCCACCAGGTTCTCCCACCGCTTGTCCACGAAAAATAAACCCTAAAGCCACTCGCGCGTAAAATTCCAGATGTATAGGGGTTGGTAGCATGGTAAAGCGCTATCTAGTGAATGGATTAGTCAAACTACTCAATTCTTGGACCATGCATTTTCAAATATGGAGGTAGCTACAAATGACACCATCAAGTGTCCTTGTGCCATGTGTCGAAACTATTTTAGACTCAAAAGGGATACAGTAGAGATACACTTGTGCAAGCATGGTTTTAGGGAAGACTATGAAACATGGACAAAGCACGGCGAGAGTCA
The DNA here is from genome assembly GCA_015844335.1 of Chrysopogon serrulatus. Classification (NCBI taxonomy): domain Eukaryota; kingdom Viridiplantae; phylum Streptophyta; class Magnoliopsida; order Poales; family Poaceae; genus Chrysopogon; species Chrysopogon serrulatus. The sequence goes on along the minus strand of JADLZL010002094.1, from coordinate 445,151 downwards.
TATTAGACATGATGAAGATGATAGCATAGCAAATAGGGAAGGTTTTGATGAGGTTGATCGAATGGATCAAATGCTGATTGATCTAGCTGGGGACAATCCACCTATAGTAGATGAGCATCCAACACCATTTGCCACAGCTTTTTATAGGATGGTTGATAGTGCGAGTGAGTTGGTGCACGAGAAGACCACACACTCTAGGTAATCTGCTGTTGCTCGCTTGCTTGCAATGAAGTCACGACACAACATGTCAATAGCAGAATATGATGATATCATAGGCATAATACATGAACTTGTTCCTCCAGATTCTAATTTGCCTAATGACTTCTACCAATCAAGGAAACTACTAGAGGTTGGTATGCTGTATGTGAAAATTGATGTTTGTTATAACAATTGCATGCTTTTCTACAAAGATGACGCAAGTAAGGAGGTATGTGATGTTTGTGGAACCAACCGGTATGAGGAAGGTCGCTGAACAAAGGTTCCACGCAAAGTTATGCGGTACCTACCCATCACAGATAGGCTGCAAAGGTTGTATTCTCATGTGGATACAGCCAAGCTAATGCAGTCACCTAGTCCATCATGTCGGATAAGATGGTGCACCCTTGTGATGGAGAAGCTTGGCAGCAATTTGATCGAGACTTTCCTGAGTTTGCAAGGGACAAAATAAATGTGCGGCTTGCTGTAGCAACTGATGGTTTCACGCCATTTAGTATGAATGCTGCCCCGTACTCTTGCTGGCCGGTCTTTGTGACGCCATTAAGTTTACCTCCTGGCACACTCTTAAGGCCGGAGTATATATTTCTTGCCCTTGTTGTTCCTGGCCCTAAGCATCCTGGTAAAATGTTGAACATTCTAATGCAGCCCTTAGTTGATGAATTTAAAACATTGTGGGAAGGGGTTGACATAATTGATGCATCGATAAAACGTAGCTTCAAAATGAGGGCAGCATACCTTTGGTCTGTACATGACTTCATGGCATATGGAGACATTGCTGGATGGAGCACCCATGGTAGATTGTCATGCCCATATGGATATGGTTGTTGAGGTTTCCAACTCCGTAATGGCCATAAGGCTTGTTGCTTTCACCGTCATAGGTGCTTCCTGCCTATGGATCATGTGTTCAGGAAACAAGCTAATGCATTTAGTAAGAATACAAGGGTGCTGGATGAGCCACCTAAGAGGTTGACAGGGGTGGAACTCCAAGACAATGTGACTAGATTTGCAAATGACACAGACACCTTTGGTAAATTGCACAATTGGACACATGTACTTTGCTTTAGACAGCTTCCATATTTCTCTAAGTTACTGCTTCCACATAGCATTGATTTGATGCATAATGAAAAGAATGTGAGTGAAGCCATATGGAACACATGCTTTGACATAGCTACTAAGACCAAAGATAATGTGAAAGCTAGGCTAGATTTAGCTATGATTTGTAACCGACCTTCATTCCATTTGGTCCAAATGAACAATGGGAAGTGGGACAGGCCTAGAGCTCCATTCTGCGTTGGCAAAGATGACAAGCTAGTCATTCTCCAATGGTTCAAAGAATTGAAGTTTCTTGATGCATACGCAGCCAATATTGGGCGTGGTGTGGACTTGCAACATAAGAGGATTCTTGGCATAAAAAGTCATGACTACCACATCTTTATTGAAAGACTGCTTCCTGTTGTGTTCCGTGTGTGTTCTACCAGATAATGTATGCCGCTCTTTGGCTGAGCTTAGTTACTTCTATCGATAATTGTATGCCAAAGAACTTAGTAAAGATGGTGTTCGTTCTTTAGAACAGAATGTTGTAGTTCTTCTTTGCAAATTAGAGAAGATATGCCCTATTGGATTCTTCAATGTTGTGCAACATCTGATCATCCATCTGCCTTATGAGGCACGATTGGGAGGGCCAGTTCTTGCCCGTTGGAGTTATCCATATGAGAGGTAAATCTAAAAAAATATCTACATATCAATTAAGGCCCATTAGTTTTTTATTTGTAATCTGTTCCTCTTGTTTGATAGGTTTATTCAGAAAATTAAGAAGAAAGTAAGAAATAAGGCATGTGTTGAGGCTGGCATTGTTGAGGCATTTCTAGTTGAAGAGGCTACAAATTTTCTTAGTCTATATTTCAAATTCACTGCACCTTCTATTAGAAACAAGATGCCACAATATGATGATGGTTCATCAATATTTGAAGGTACATGTGACCTTGAAATTTTTAAATGCCCCGGCCGATGCATCAGCCCAACGGGTATTCGTATCCTCTCAAATGAGGAGTACAAGGTTGCTTTCTTGTACATACTCACAAACATACCTGAGATGGATGATTTCTTCATGTAAGTTATACAAATTACTTGAGTAGTGTTTTCCCAAATAATCTGAACCGTTCATGTCAGTTGAGTAGTGTTCGTATGTGTAGGCAATTTGATAAAGAGGAGTGGAAGAACCGATTTGATCCCACCGAACAAACTTCGTGATTTAAGGTTAAATGGTTGGAAAAATGCCCATGGCAAACAGCCAAATTTTTTTGATTGGTTCAAAAGAAAGTAATACTCTTATCCATTTGTCAATATGTTCATGTTGAATACTGAAAAATACTAAAGAAGTTTTAACTCAGAAAATTTCTTTTGTTTCAGTGCATGAAATCAGCTACCACTCACAATGTTCTATGCCAATTATCATATGGATTCTGCACTCATGTTGCCTCCTATGGGTGTTATGATGTTAATGGATATAGATTCTGTTCAGAGAAATATGAGAGGGGAAGTCCTGGGTTAACAACCATCAATACTAGTGTTTGTGTAACTTCATATGATGAAAACAACAATGCCATTGAGTATTATGGTGTCATTGAAGATATCATAAAAATTGAATGGGAAGGTGCTTTGAAAGAGTTGGTTTTATTTTATTGTCGCTCGTTTGATCCAACACCTAATGGATTGAGGCACACCTAATGGATTGAGGCATACATAAGATTTAGGTTTAGTAGAGATCAAGCATGCATTAAGGTTGAAAAGTTTTGACCCATTTATGATGGCTAGTCAAGTTACTCAAGTTTACTATCTATCTTACCCTTGTAAGAATAGGGATCTATGTTGACGGTCGTTAAGTACCAAATATAACCGTCAACTATTGCATAATTTAATATAAAATAAATCAGAAAGCATAGTTGTAGGTTTTGATTCTAACGTGCAATTTTCCATCAAATAAAAGTATCTCAAATGATGATTTGGACTACACCACTACGACGGGCTTGTCGAGACGATTGAAACGGACATATCATTTGCTACATTCGGAGTCCGGAGTGAAAAGATATTAATTTTACAAATAAAGGAGAATTACCACTAATGGGCCCCACGCCCAAGCAAGGCCCATGACGTGAGAAGAGACTCATATGGCATGATAGAGGCCCAAGAAAGGCGCCCCAAGCTGCTCCCTTGAGTGGACTCACATAAGGGATGATTGGAAGGCCCAAGTTGAATGTATAATGGCCCAACAGAGCAAACGGTGGAAGAATTAGTCCCACATCGCCTGTCCAGAAGAGGTGGGAGGCTTTTCTAGGCTATAAATAAAGAGGTAAACCCTCATATTTTAGTGCACCATTATTATGAGTTGTAGAGGTATCCCTCGAATGGATAACCTCTTTTCTCCAAAGCCTAAAAGATAGGTGTAGCAATTAGGAGAGACTAGTAGAGAGATAGAGTAGAGGAGTAGAGTTCTAGAGGAGTTCCGGCATGTCGGCGCTTCTTCACTGTATTCTTCGGGGTTCGGCTCCCTCGTCCGGAGCTACGTTCTGAGGTACTTTTGTATTCAACATTCTGATTCAGGTAAGGAATTGTTCTTATTCGCTCTTAAGTTTACAACTCATATTGAGTACTTTGATCTATAGGACGTTGTAGATTGAGGTTGTATTTTGTAGTGTAGGCGTGGTGCCTAGGCTAGGTTTACTTGTGGATGTCCCCTGATTAGCCGGATAGTGGTAGTCTGCGTAGGTGACAGCTGCGTTGGTTCCTCTGTAGTCCACTTCCCGTTGATAGGATTGATAGGCTTATAGGTTCTTGGTAGGAGAGAACTCTGATTTCTGCTCTTATTCAGGATACTTGCCCAGTTAGAATGGTTTTATATAAAGCTTACCGATTGTCGAAACTAGAAGTCATTAGCTATCTCCTCGTTCTCGATATTTATCTTGCCTAATGGTTGGGTTAAGTCTATAGACTGTCATAATCACAACTGTTCCCTGTGGATACGATATTTAAAACCTCCGGGTAAAATGTGACATTGGTATGATATCTGTGCGCTTGCGAATAATCTTACTTAAAGGAGTGCAATTAATTTATACCAATAAGCATTTTTGGCGCCGTTGCCGGGGAACGGTTTGCTGATTTTGACTTAGTCTAGCTTAATCTTGTATTATACTTTTATCTTTGCTTATTTTATCCCGTTCTCTTCATTATTTTTGTGCTCATCCTTATGGATGCTTTTAATTCTATTCCTATCTGTCTTTATGGCATGCGCGAAAGCTTTGGGCCACCAAAATCTAATGAACCTATCATAACACCTGGCCATGAGCTACGCCCATGTTTAATTAATATGATTCGGGATAAACCCTTCTCGGAAGAAGGTAACGAAAACCCCATACTTACATCTACAAGAATTCGAGCAGACTTGCGCATGCTTGCGTATTGCTGGCATGTCTGATAATACTATTAGATGGAAGCTTTTTCCGTTCTCCTTGACAGGAAAAGCTAAACGTTGGTATAATTGAGCCGTAGGGAGTATGCAAGGTGATTGGGAAATATTATGCTCTGAATTTTGTTTATATTTCTTTCCCATTCATAGAGTAATTAACCTTCGAAAAGAGGTTCTAACTTTTAGGCAAATAGAACAAGAATCTCTTAGTACATCATGGGATCGTTTTAATGAACTTGTTACATCTGGTCTTGACCTTGGTTTTCCAGACCCCGTGCTTATTCAACACTTTTATCTAGGTCTTACCAAGAGTTATCGGGAATCCCTTGATTTATCCTCTGGAGGAGCCTTTCCTTATTTGCCCATAAGTAAAGCAAGAGCTATGCTCGAAAAGGTTGCTCTAGCTAATTCTAAGCTCCCCGAGGAAGTGAAGGACTCATCACCCGAACTAGACACAGAAGTCTTGGTAGCTAAAACACAATCATTCTATTCCCAAGATTTAGCTATCAATCCTAAACCTTTAAAATTCCACTTCGATGATTTAGACTTCCAGTTAGCTAAGATTCCCATAAATCAATGCACATCAGATCTTCTTAGAAGAGCATCTTGGGAAAAGTGTCGTCAACTTTCTTTCCCTCCTGAAAGACATTGAAAAGAGTGCAAGGATGGCATATCGAGTGATGCCATAGAAGGAGAGCCAAGCCACTTAGGAATAAATTCTATCTTCTCCCCTTCTATGCCCACAGTAAATGTCTCTGAACCCATCTCTAAACCCATCCTTGATCCCAATGAACCTTCTTATGTTCTTTCTACTAAACTTCATAATGACCCTAGAAATCCATCAAGACATCCTAAGAATAAGAGTCACGAAGATTATAGGAATAACCAAGAAGAGCAACGACAATGGCAGGAATGCGTAGAACATACTAGAAATACATATGCTATTGTAAAAGAATGGATGAAAGAGGACGAAGCCGTAGTACTAGCATCTAAACTTGGTTTAAATTGAAATGGTGAGCTTAAATCAATTTCTTTAATAAATAGAACTCACCCAAGTTTAGAGGAAACTTTAGACAAGACCAACCTTGGAGACATCGATTCATGGGAAATCCTAGAAAATAAAACATCCAATAAATATCATGGGCATAAGATAATAGAGACAAACTTTTTGCCTATAGACATCCATGAAGAAACGCCTGAGGATTTTGACGAGGGAGATCATATCGACAAGCATGGCAATTATTTCATTAACACCTTATCGATCTATGTTCATATGAGAAATCTCCTAGATCAATTGGTCTCTCTAATATTACCACACACGAGATCTTCAACCCTCTCTTTATACCTGTTCATAAAATCTTTAAAAGGGTGGTTGTAGACGATATGTTTATCATAAATATTGTAGATCCCGTTGTAATCTTGATATAGGTGCACAAAGGCTAATGTTCTAAAGGAAACCCCTTCACCAACTCCATAATCACAAGGTTTCCCAAGAACAACTTTGTGTCCCAAAATAACTACTCTTAAAAAATAAAATGAATTGAGCTTGCACCTTTAGCATAGAAATATAATTGTCAAAATATTTCTTTGGTATTTTTGTCACTAACCATTTTAGGTTTGAAGTAAAAGAATGAAGGATAACAACACCTGGTATGTCCCACCAATCATCATGCAACATTATATTCATCCAAACTTACTTTGCTTTGTAAAATTCCAGCTTGGGGGAATGGCCTTATTTAGAAAATCCTATATTGCTAATATTGGTTGTCTCTACCTTTTTAATTTATGCTCAAAATATTACATAATAATCATGCTTCTTCATCTCTAATTGAACGAATCTCTATAAATGCTTTCATGTCACCTTTGTCTGCTACAGTAAGTTTTAATTTGGAAGTACATCAAGGGTACTTTCATAGGCTTTCATAAATTAAGCATGGTGTTTAGGTTAAATAGTCTAACTTAGTCAATTTAGACATGGAGTTTGGTTTGGCTATTGATCTGAAATTAGCTTGTGTAGACATTGGATATTTTGTTGGACTAACCCCTGTAGGAAACTTTCAAAAAAATAATTTGGGTAAGTCATGAGATGAATTTAAATCAGAGATAAGACAGGACGCATGACAGACTTCAATAACTTTGTAGAAGAAGCTACAACTCATTCATCATGGATGGAAGAACTGTGAGTATTAATGGTTCATTCACTTTATCTTCTACTGCAAGTTGCTTTGCCTCGAGCCGTGTCTGTATTAAACGTGATCTAAGCTAAAACAATGTCAATACTATCCTTTCATTAGCATAGACAGAGCAAAATAAAATACTGGATAAGCAAACCTATGTTCAAAAGTTGTATACTCCTTCAGGTATGTGTTGTCCACTAATCTCTTGCAGGTATCATAATGACTGGAGTGAAAAGAGTCAAAAGATCCAAGAAGCAAAAGATGGCAAAAGAATAAGTGCAACAGAGGAGACAAGATGTCCATGAACAACTCAAGATGCAAGAGAAGGAAAGGACCACTAGTCATCTACCCTTCATCACTTAGTGCCATCACGCACTAATAATGAAGGTAATATCCTAAGGTAAGTGGTCACTGCTCTCCTCTCTTGATCCTGGTATGCACATAAATAAAACACAAACATGTTAGAGTTACAGTTTTAATTGATTAACCTAATTAAATCAACATGCTTTGCTCTTTAAGATTGTTCATGGCACCGTTCTCTTCATCTCAGTCTTAACCAAACAAGCTAAAACATTATATTCGATCTTGAGAAGATGATAGTCATACTCATGTGAAAACTTCTATAGAGTGGTTAAGCAATTTCATTCTTTTCTGCCATGTGAACTTAAATGCAATATTAAATGCTTAATCTTCTAATCTTACCACTCATAACATAAGTAAACAAATCATGCAACACCAACTTTGTCTTGTTCAATGTGTCTAAGGATAGAGAAAAATAAATAAAGGGATAAATTTGGTTCTGTTGGTGTTTTTCCACCAGCAGAGCCCATGCACTTGATCTCTACCTTGATTTTACAAATAGGACAACACTTCGAGCAAATTTTATAAATTCTACAAGTGAAAGTTCTGTGAACATACACACTGAGTAAGATGCTGTCAGCTACTATTAAAGCTCTACTTTAACCTATTGACCAAACCAAAGAACAACAGTGGCATCATTATCACTAGAGGTATGCAACCATCAAGACCTCCATCTCTAAGATGGAGAGATACACAAGAGTGGAAGAAGAAGTTCTATCGGTAAATTTTAAATTTCGTACCCTCACCATAAGGTAATATGGTAGTTATCTAATTAATTAGTATTCCTATCTACATTAATAATTTCACTTTAATATATTCATCTTCATAAATATTAAAAAGAAAATAAAAATCTTTATTGCTCCATTTACTGCATCATAAAATATTAAAAGCCCTATGTGAATAAACTTATGTTAATCCTGTAGGAATATTTACTGTGGTGGCATAAAAAATAATAAATAGCTTCTGTATTTACTTCCTTACATTATGAAAAAGCCTAAGCCCCATAAGAATAAATATTCTCTGTGGAGGCATAAAAATACAACTATATATTATGCACACATATTTAATTTCTGCATAATTAAACTAGAAACTTCTAAAAAGAGAATCCTGCTAGAATCTGTCAATTCAAATCAACTCAAAGAACAATCAATCACTTATTGGCTGACTGCTAGCCTATTATTAAATTCGAGTCTCGAGTTTTGGTTTTCTTGTTGGAATATAATTATGTAGGAACAACATTATGACAAGGAGAGAGTCTATCAGTGGCACCCACCAGAACTGCTGCTGGTTAGCTCACTCTAAAGATCATCGACACCAAAGATGGCAAATATCTAGCTTGGGGGAGGAGCATCCCCTAGTTATCAGGTAACTATACCTAGGCGATTATCGAGTCTATTTTATATAGTCATAAAATACCAAAAATATGTGAGCACATGAAGGTTCACAACAGTATCATAGAAAAATTTAAAAACACCAAAAATATGTGAGCACATGAAGGCTCACCCTTAATTAAGAAAAACACAAAAATATTCGGGCACATGAAGGCTCGACGCGATCGAAGGGATTAGCTTGGGGGAGACGCACCCCCATTATCATGATGATTAAGGTATGTCTTTACTATTAGTTTTATTTTAGTAAGCTATAGTGTGTGTTAGATTAAATAATTAAAGTATGTTTGAAGAACTCTCTCTCTAATTTCTTAAAGTGGAAATGATGAATAGTTGCTCTATCGTAATTTCTTTCCAAGTACCTAGCTTTCAAACACGAGTTCTCCTCGTTAATAATTATGTCTTAAAATGAAATTAAATGCATGGGTTGCAAATGCTTGATCTAAAAGTCTAGGTAATTGGTGGATATGATATGTGATGGTCTGAGCTGCTATTATCTTATTCTAAAACAACACTAGAATTCCGGAGATTTACCAATATTAATATGAGTAATAACTGCATTGAGTTAAATTAAGCTTCGTTGACCCTATGAGAAGTTATCATGCTATTGAATTGAGATTATTTTATATATATTCCATTCATTTTCTGTATAAATGCTCATAATTATCTATTGCTATCCTCTCAAAAGTTTATTGGAGGATATATGTCTATGAAAAGTATTCGAGGAAATAAAAAGTGACAAGTGTCCGAAACCTCAAAAAAATAGATCACGAGGAAATAAAAAGGGACAAGTGTCCAGAACCTCAAAATAAATATCACAAAAAATGGGCACATGTCCGATAGTAGAATTGGCCTCATAGTCATATATCTTTAATAAATAAAAGAGAGTGATATATAAAAAAAAAAAAAAACATCCAACTCCATTTTTTATATACATGTACCTCTCAATTCAATGGTATGGTTGACTTTCTCTTTGGATCCATTGTTTAATTTGATAGCATATGTTTCTGTTCTTATTAAAAAAACTCCGGAATAAAAGGTGAAGTAAAAGAACTAGAGACATAGTACTCGATTTAATCGTTCTATCTTGCAATTACTCAAGATCAAAGTAAGAGGAATAAACCCTATGATGAATAATATGATATATTTATTCCAAATTCAAAGGAGAATTTTTGTTTGGAGGTATGTGTACCTGATTAGAAGTGAAAATATTGCAGCAACTCCCCGATCCACTACTAAGTTTGGCTTTGCTAAGGGACTAGCAAAGGGTAAGCTTTGGGGATATTATTGACAGTCGTTAAGTACCAAATATAACCATCAACTATTGCATAATTTGATATAAAATAAATCACAAAGCATAGTTGTAGGTTTTGATTCTAACGATTTCCACGAGTTTTGGTGAGAAATTCTCACTTGTATTGTAGGAATATGCAATTTTCTATCAAATAAAAAGTATCTCAAATGATGATTTCGACTACACCACTGCGATGGGCTCGTCGAGACGATCAAAACGGACATATCATTTACCACATTCGAGTCCGGAGTGAAAAGATATTAATTTTACAAATAAAGGAGAATTACCACTAATGGGCCCCACACCCAAGCAAGACCCATGACGTGAGAAGAGGCTCATATGGCATGATAGAGGCCCAAAAAAGACACCTCAAGCTGCTCCCTTGAGTGGACTCACATGAGGGATGATTGGAAGGCCCAAGTTGAATGTATAATGGCTCAACAGAGCAAATGGTGGAAGAATTAGTCCCACATCGCCTGTCCAAAAGAGGTGGGAGGCTTTTCTAGGCTATAAATAAAGAGGTAGACCCTCATATTTTAGTGCACCATTATTATGAGTTATAGAGGTGTCCCTCGAATGGATAACCTCTCTTCTCTAGAGCCTAAAAGATAGGTGTAGCAATTAGGAGAGACTAGTAGAGAGATAGAGTAGAGAAGTAGAGTTCTGGAGGAGTTCCGGCATGTCGGCGCTTCTTCACTGTATTCTTCGGGGTTCAGCTCCCTCGTTCGGAGCTACGTTCTGAGGTACTTTTGTATTCAATATTCTGATTCAAGTAAGCAATTGTTCTTATTTGTTCTTAAGGTTGCAACTCATATTGAGTACTTTGATCTATAGGACGCTGTAGATTGAGGTTGTATTTCGTAGTGTAGGCATGGTGCCTAGGCTAGGTTTATTTGTGGATGTCCCCTGATTAACCGAATAGTGGTAGTCCGCGTAGGTGACAGCTACGTTGGTTCCTCTGTAGTCCACTTCCCGTTAATAGGATTGATAGGCTTATAGGTTCTTGGTAGGAGAGAACTCGATTTCTGCTCTTATTCAGGATACTTGCCCAGTTAGAACGGTTTTATACAAAGCTTACCGGTTGTCGGAACTAGAAGTCATTAGCTATCTCCTCGTTCTCGATATTTATCTTGCCTAATTGTTGGGTTAAGTCTATAGACTTTGTCATAATCACAACTGTTCCCCTGTGGATACGATATTTAAAACCTCCGGGTAAAATATGACATTGGTACGATATCCGTAAACTGCGGATAATCTTACTTAAATCTTATTTAAAGGAGTGCGCTTAATTTATACCAACAATCTATCTCCATGGTGGGTTGTCTACCAAGTTGCTCCTCATGGATGTGTACCTCTCAATGGCACAAATAATGAGTCCATGAGTTCTAAACATGTAATACATGATGTCTATCAAGAGGATGGATTAGATGGTACCTTTGTTGTTGATTTGGAGGAAGCATTGGATTCTTTGGCATCATTGGGCTCGAGATGAGATTACCGATGAGGTAGACTTGGAGGCAATAGAGAAAGCCATGGTTGAGCTGAGGAATATGATGAAGAAGCTACTGATGAAGAGGATAACACTACACTGGAAGAAGATGAACCAATAACGGATGAATCGGAGGAATAGACTTATGATCAAGATGATTATTAAATTTGTACTCATGAATTTGTAGTGTTGTGATGTTATGGTTTATCAGTGTTATGTATTCTATAGTAGTTTTCTATTATTTAATCTAAATGAGGTGTTATGTAATCTGAACGTGGTGATATTAAATCTGAATTTGGTGTTATGTAGCTGTAGCTTGGTGTTGTAGAAACAGGAATCTATTTGTTGTTTCCTAACTGCACCTACTGTGTTATTTTGATATTTCACTTTTGTTATTAAATATATTTGTTTAGTTCTATTTAGCTGATGTTTACTATTGAAAACCATATTGTAACACATTGTTCCTATGCAGATGGCTCGTGGAATCTGTCATGCACATAGAAATCGTCTTCCTAGGAGGCTTGGCTTCCAAATGAGTGCTTCTCAAGGAACAAACACTCAAACATTGCATCTCAAGGAACAGCCACTACTGATGACTCCTCACAAAGGACAAGACCTGCTGCCCCTCTCGAAGTAGAGCCTTCTAAAAAAAACGAGGAAGAAAGCCGGGAAAGAGAACCAAATTAAAACCAGTTCCACAAACTGGCCAGGTGGCTCTTAGACCAAGTGGTGACATGTGAGTAAATTACCAACTAATTCATACTGTTAGCTTCCATTTTTAATTACTTATAAAAGCATCTATCAATTAAGTATAGGCAATTTAGTTATGTCGACTACAACGACAAGCTCCCATACGGATACACTACTCAGCTTGGTTGCATTCTCAAGAGAGAGTACCCAGGTTTGCTTGAAGACAGAGATGAGGATGGTGTACTGATCAGGGAGCGGCCAGCTCTAGATTGGCCTGATTATTTTCTGGGTAGTGTGAATATTGAAGGCACGACAAATGGGGAACGTGTGCTCTCTGAATTTTGGGTAAGAGGCATGCTTTTTTTTCTTAGTTACATTTATTTTCATGTGTCACAATTTTTTTAGAAACATTAACATGGTTTTCCTATACACCTGCAGCGGTTGTTCCAAGTTGAAGAAGAAGATCAAGCAGAGGCGGATCATGTTCTTGACAACTATTTGAAGAAAAGGGTGAGGGACATGATGTATCAAGCCCGTGTGGAATGTGTAAAGGCATACTTCAGAAAAAGGGGTGAAATTATGGATGATACACTAGCCCGCACAATTGAGCTTGAATATGAACAATACAAGGTGGGCAAGCTGGACTGGTTTGATGACGCTGTGTGGCCCGTTCTGTGTATCTATTGGTTCTCAGAGGAGTACAAGGCAAAACGAAAAATAGGGCAGGAATGTTGCTTCAGTAATGATGATATTGCTCAAAACCATGGAGGGTCTAGACCTTTCACAGAGACACAACAAGTTCCGGTATGTTATGTGTATGTGTTTCCTTGAGTTAATATTTGCATACAAATGTAAAATGTCCATTTTGATGCTGCTCATAACTATTTCTATTTTTAGGGACATAGGTTTGGACAACATAAGGGAACGCCTATGAATACATTTGCTGCAATGAAATCTGGCATGAAAAGTATGGATAGCACTAGTAATTGTGGTCCAATTAACAACAACAAAGCACAACAACGCATGGTATGTCAATCTAAGTCCGATAATGAAAAAAATAGATTAATCTATTAGCTGTACAAAATTTCAGTTCTTGCAGTCCAACCATGATAGCTTGAAATGGATACATGATTAAGCTTGTACCCTAGTACCATCATAACTTGATTAACTGGAATTTCTTGTAGGATGCCTATATAGCAGGGGTTAAGAGGACACAGGAGCATGAAGAACATGAGGAGGATGGAGAGCATGAGGCAAGAGTTGAATGCAAAGGTGTTGTATGACGTATCAGATGGTTTGTCCACCCATGGGCGCTTTGCTATAGGATATGGTGTTGTTAGGGCAGCTGATGTCAGAGCAGCTGTGAAGGAGAATAATGTGAGTCAATCAAATCCAGTTTCAATGCAAATGTTGGCCCGACAAAATGCAGAACTATACGACAAGAAAATGCAAGGCTACACAAAGAGAAGGATAGTGCGATGCAGCAAGGCAAAGTTGCTATGGATCTGACAGTGGTATGTATGTGTGTTGATAGTTTTTTTTACAGGCAAACCATTTTTTAAATTCTAAAATATTAAATATATTCACTATAGGCACTTTATCGGCGCTTAGGATTGGCACAAGAAATTCTAGAGGCAGCCTTACGAGTTGCACCAGCGGTAGCACACGTAATTGTGAGTACAACAGCCCAACTTATTGTCTTTTCTAGAAAATACATGACAGTTTTTTTCTAGTTTAGCTAGCTGGCTGTTAACTTCCCCTATTTCCCATATATTTGGGCAACTATATGACTAATTTCGATGTGGTATTCAGAATGGCAACATGCAATCCACTAGTGAGGAAGTGGCCTCATCTTGATTCTTGCATAGCTACTGGACTTAAAATTGAATTAATTGAGTACTAACGGTAAGGTAGATATTTGCATTGGTTCAGTTCCCATGGATGACTCAGTTGACATCAGTCCAGATTTATCCTCTAAACTGATTTTTGAACCAGTGCTATTATCTTGCACTTATACTAAGAGTTTCGAGTCCTCGGATATTAGTTCCTCAAAACATTGTAGCTTTATCCAATAGTGGATTATTGAACTGTAGGTGTCCCTTTGTAGCCATCAGTGATATTAGTTTACACTGAGTGTTTGGTGTACTAGTAGCAATAATATGGATAAGAAAAAATTATTTTGGCCACATATATGCAGTACTTGTCATGGCTTGAGTTAGTGTGATCAGAGAAACTGATTTTGGCATATAGTTCAGCGACACTGATTTTGGCAACATATATGCACTACTTGTCATGGCTTGAGTTAGTGTGATCAGAGAAACTGATTTTGGCATATAGTTCAGCGATACTAATTTTGGCAACATATATGCAGTACTTGTTACTCGTAGTGTGCATGAAGTTGGCTTGGATTATAAAATTTTTGTGCTTCCATGGATAGTGCCTAAATTTTGATACCTCTGATTCCCTAAAAATATTTAGCACTGTTCTGTTCTCACATGACTTTATGACCACTGCTACCCTGTCCCAAACTAATATTTCTCTTCATATATGTATATAGGCCACTGGTTCTTCTCACGTTGGCTCAAAATCAACTAATGGTGACAATGCCACAGAATGCCACAATGAAGATGATCGCAATACCATGCACGAAGGCATGAGACTCATCACAAACAGAGAATGCAGTCACTTTGGGTTTGTAGGAGAATCTGTTGGTAGGTGCCATTCCTAACCTTTAGATAGTAGAGGTGCACCCAAGAAGTTGTTGCCATTTTTTGGGAACTACTAGTGCATGCTTTTGTGAAATTATGTTGTTGTGTTGATGCCAGCCCTAGGACATCTTAATTCTGATAGTTGCGGATGAAAGACCTATGGACATCTTATTTATGTAGCTAAGGATGCAAGACTATGGACATCTTGTTTATGTAGTTGTGGATGCATCTTATATTGCATCTTAATTTGGCCGTTGATGCCAACTGTGTAATCTAATCTATGTATGGCATGTGGATGGTGACAAACTGATGCAATATATCAGATGTCTTGTTGTGGATGTACTGTTCTTATGAATATTGTATGAAATTGTAGATAAATGAGGTTCTTTTGTGGCCTGGGACTGCAATGACACGATATATTCCCTGTCGGTATGTATCAATCATTCCTGTGGTGACAGAAAAAAATTTATTTCTTGTCGTATGAACTCCCATTCCTGGTGTTTCAAAGGCGATAGGAAATATAATTTCTCTGTCGGTACACTCACTTTTCCTGTCGTAACTTTCCGACAGAAATAAAATTCTAGATCTAGCAGCTGATAATTTTCCTGACAGCCCAAATATAGCAACTCGACAGAAAAACAGTAGACCCGACAAGAAAATAGTGTTTTTCAGTCGCCTCTGCCCTATCGGAATTTTCCTGTCGGTATACCAACAGGAAAATTAATATTGCATATTTTCCGTTGGTTTTCCCTAATTTCCTGTCAGTTCCATACCGACAGTAAAATTTGAGTTTCCAGTAGTGTATGACAAAGCTTATATTCCCACCAGAGCCAAACATGATGAAATAGGCTAGATAAATGTCCACATATAGGCTTCTTGTCATGCATTGAGTTTTATCAAACTTTATCACCTTTGTGAGAGATTTGTCATACTCTTGATTCAAGATCCACTTACACTCCACCTACATATACACTACTCTACATTGGAGTAGGTACAACAACATGCCATTTGTAACACCCCGAATTTTTAAACCTTTTTCAAAAATCACTAAAAATTTGAACCTTTTAAACTTTTCAAAAACCCTCTTAGTTTTGACTTGTTCAGCAACATAGAATTAATGTGGCACAGTTTGCAATCCATCTCATGCAGTTTCAAAATCAAACTCATTTGAATTCATAAGCTTATGCATTTAGAAAATGGGAAAAGAAATAGGAAAAGGAAAAAGGATCACGGACTCCATCCCCTCCCTCTCTCCCTCACGGCCCAGCAGCAGCCCGCCTTCCCCCTCTCCTTCTCTTCTCCCCTTCCCCCTCCCTTCTCTCCGCGCCGGCCGGCCCAGCCAACTCGGCAATGGCAGCAGCGGCCCGCTACCACACGCGCGCCCAAGCGGGTCCTGCTTGTCATCATTGTCGCCTACCTCACGACGACGGCGCGAATACCACGCGTCGGGAAGCACCGCCTCAAAGCCGCCGTTACCGCCTTCCTCTTTGGCCGAAGCAGATAAGGATGTTGACATCCTTCCTTCACCTGCGCACACGCACACTCTCTCCCCTCCTTCTCCCCCTTCCCTCACCTTCTCACCGACACCCAGCCTCAGGCGCTACCTGACGAGCTTGGATGAGCACATCCATGGCGCGTGCCCCCGCACCGCCACACTGTGGCGAACCACCTCCAAAAATTTGAACCCCTCACGCGCTCCGGATAAGTTCGGTGGCCAGAAAATATCTCGCCGGATGAACCGACCTCGCCGGACTATAAATAGGACCCCCGACGCCTCTCCGCCCTCATCACCTCTACTCCGACCTCCGCCCAAAGCAAGATCATCTCCTCTCCCCCTCCATTCGCTCCTCCCTCCCTCTCTCCAGCTTGAGCTCGATTGCCCCTAACTCAGGAGCAACCGGCGCCCATAGATCCACCGCCCTAATTGAAGTTTTTCTCGCTGCGCTGTTGGCAAATTGAGCTTGAGGTAAACTCTTAGAGCCCTCCTTCACCTTTCTCCTCCTCCAATTTCTTCCCTTTCCTTCTGTGTTAGGCCACCGCCATGCGCCACTCTCTACCGGCCACCATAGCCGTCGAGCACCGGCTGTGGTAGCTCAGTAAGGCACCAACCTACTGTTGGCGGTAAACCGACATACTTTAACCGCCAACTATTATCCAAAAAAGGAGAATTATCATAGTCATGTTCACATATACCTTTACTATTGACCTATTTCCACTTGTATTAGGGCATCTTTGATTTACATGAAACATACAAGGAAAAGAGGAAAAGGTCACAAAAATACACTTTCTGGCAAGACGAAAAGGGGGAAATAAAGCAAAGCCCATCATGAATTCCAAATCAGGCTAGCAACCACCAGAACGAAGGTCCAAGCCTAGCCCACAGCCCACCGGCCAAAGGCGGTGCCGAGGGGAGCCACCCCTGGTGCGAGCGCACCAGGGTGCGGCCGCACCCCTGGCTCGGCCAGGTAGGCCCTCCTTCCTGTGGCGGTTTGCTGAGGCGGTTTGGACGTCGGTTTGGCTGGTCATTATTGCCCCTGCCCCCTGAACCGACCGAGACCTAGTATAAAGCAAGGGGTGGAGGTCCTCATTTTAAACAACACACAATACACCTCTTACTTGTACTCTCAAGTACCTCTCCACTTTTCTCTTTATCCTTAGTAGTAGCAGAGGAGCAAGGCTCAACTTGTAAGAGGAGGAGACATCTTGGCTATTCTTGGTATGAATACTATTCTTTCCATTATGCTCTTCTTCTCTTTTTATCAATATAGCAATGTTCTAGAATTAGAGTATAGTTCTTATGCCATGATCTTGTTATATAGCCTAGGTAATAGTTTGTGTGATAGGATCATAGAATATAGAACTTCTAGTTCATATGCCTTGTTCATGATATGCTTGTAGTTCATAGTATTCATATCATGTTCTTAGCATATAGAACTCTGTTCTTAACCGTTCATACATTTAGATGATTAAGAATAGAGTTGTGGGAGGGATGATGGTTCATCGCACAACATCCAATTTCTTTACTCGTTCATCCATAGGGTGAGAGACCCGGAGGGGCTTGGGTAGCTATTCTATATGTGAGTGTGGTGCTCGGGTACAGGGGAGCCGGTGATTGCACTTCATAGTCCACGGTTGAGGTGGTAGGCGGCAGGTGGTGACAGCCCTGTCCGTCCCTTGTAATCCCCCACGTTCGGCTATGGTGTAGGAGTCTAAAATCTCACCCATCTCACTGGCAGACCAGTGGCCGGTGGGCTTCCGATCCATCGTAAACACAACTCTATCTCTGACTCATGTATTTGTATGACTAACCACTTTCTAGACATTAGCTATATTAAGACCATTGCTCCCGTAGGATATTAATTTATTCTTTATTCTTTTATTCTTTACGCTTCCTTCACCTTTCCTCACTTGAGAGGCATTTATCTGTGTGTGTGTCCACTATCATGAAAACCGTATTGTTTACCCCTGTTATGAACATTGGTCTACCTTTCATACAAAGTATAATATTCATGATTATGATTTCATACTAGAATCTACACTAGCCTTCCTTTGGGAAAATATAAATATGACACCTAGGAATTCTCCAGGTTGAAATGCTACAACGGTAATTCCGTGCGCTTGCGGATTAACATCCATGACTGCAAAGGTTTACCAGATCACCATTACCACTTTACTGTAGTTAGGAATATAGTTTTAGTACTAGTGATAAGGAATGCTGAAAGTGCACAGTATAGCATCTCCAAGGCACTAGCTGCTAAGGCTATAGTCCTAACGTTATTAGGGATATAACTCTCTTGATAGAGGTAAGAATAAGTCTTGGTATGCCAGGTGCCCGTGCCAGGCTATTCTAAAACTATCAATTAGAGGAGTATCACTAGTAGCAGTAAAGAGAATAACTGGTGAGGTGTGCCTCAGTGCCATGGCTGGACTTACATCTGGTGATATGGTAGCTGAGGTACACCACCCCAAGCATTTCTTACTCGTTGCCAGGGATAGATTGCACCTCTTTTCTCAGTAATGATGTTAAGAAATATCAACCGCATTTCTGGCGTTGTTGCTAGGGGACCAAACCTGGTGATACGCAAAGAAATGCCAACAAGCATTTCTGGCGCCGTTGCCAGGGAAGGCTAGGAAAGCTTTTATATGAAAACATAAACATGGATAATATGCTTGTATAAAAGTAGCCTTTGTTCATATAGGATAACTCTTCTTGTTGTCTCCTGTTGTGGATGAAAATAGATAGTGTATGACTGGGTTCGATCTGCCAGAAAACTTCACCAGCAATCCAGAGGCTATCTTAAAAAAGACCCGGTCTCGTACCGTTTCTTCTTCAAGTACCCCACCGACAACCGAACCAGTCACTTCCGCACCCGAGATCACCGCTATGGCCAGAAAGTCACTCCGCGAGTACTCTGTCCCCAATGTTGCCAACGTGCCCACTGGGCCCACTGTCAACCTTGGCGACAAGAACTTCGAACTTCGCACCGGTCCCATCACAATGGTGCAGGCAAGCACATTCTGTGGCTTGCCGAGTGAGGATGCCAACGTTCATCTCCAACAGTTCCTGGAGCTGTGTGACACCATCGTCATAAAAGACGTCGCACCAGAGGCTATCCGCCTCCGCCTGTTTCCTTTCTCCCTCACAGGGAAGGTGAAGCAGTGATTCTACAAGGACCGGGAAGCTGTTGATACCTGGGCCAAGAGCTCAGCGGTGTTCCTCGCGAAGTTCTTCCCTCTGGGCAAAACAACTGCCCTAAGAGGGAAGATCACATCGTTCCAGCAAAGCAGCTTGGAGAACATCCCCGAAGCATGGGACAAGCTACAAGACTACATTCAAGCCTGCCCACACCATGGGATGGAAGACTGGATGATCCTACAAACCTTCTATGAGGGGTTAATCCCTATATCGAAGGGTCATCTAGATGCTGCAGCTAGAGGAGCATTCCTCTCCCTCACCATCACTGGGGCAAAAGCCCTAATCGAGAAAACCTATCCAACCAAGGATGGGGAGAGGAAAGGTCCTAGCCACAAAAACAAAAAGACATGCATACTGTCAATGAGGCGGATATGCTTGTCGCAAAAATGGATCTGCTCAAAAGACTTGACGAGAGGGCCCACAAAAAAGATGCCATGGAGAAGGGCTACGTCTAGGCCATAGACTCACACATGACGTGTGAAGTCTGTGGTAATGTTGGCCATTCGGGGACTGACTGCCCTGAAACCCGTGAAGAAGCTGCCTTCATCAACAACAGCAGCAACGGGTATCGCCAACAAAATAACGGCGGATGGAACAATCAACCTGCCAACAAGGAGGTAATTCGAACTTCAATTCAAATTATAATTCAAATCAACCTTCCATAAAAGACTTCGTATTAGGCCAAGCAAAAATAAATAAAAATTTAAACAAAAAGTTATCTTTTAATGATAAAATGTTTGAAAACTTAAATACAAAAATAGAAAACCTTTCCTCTGCTGTTAAAAATCAACTGAGCTTTAATAAAATGTTAGAAACTCAATTAGCTCAGATTAATGCTACTTTACCTTCCAATAATGAGGGGGAGGGATCGGGACAACCCGAAACACCCCTCAAATCTATCAAAATGGTCACCACAAGGCCTGGTAAGCCTTCCATCCATAACGGGTATCTTCTGGACCCTCCATTCATCACCAAGAAAGAAGACCCGGGCCAACCAACAATCGAGTGCTCGATTGGCCCAATGATCTTCTAACATGCATACTGTGACCTTGGGGCCAATGTAAACATCATGTCAAAGGTGACATATGACAACCTGATCGGTGGGCCCCTACAACCCATAGATTTCAAACTTCAAATGGCAGACCAATCAGTACGGGCTGCAGAGGGGATGGCCAAGGACATACTGGTTATAATGCAGGATGATTATGTACCCACAGATTTTGTCATCCTAGACATGGGGAAAGACAATGGCGTACCGCTCCTCCTGGGCAGACCATTCCTCAATACCACCAACGCCATTATCTATGTAGGGTCAGGACAAATTCACTTTCAGTTCCTTGGATGGAAAGTAAAATGTCCATTCAACAGATACGCTCAAAAACCCATGGAGTCAAAAAGAGTACCCAAACCCCCATCAAACCCACCAACCACCAACAAACACCCAAAGAAAAGTAACCAACAGCAGAAGAAGACGCGCAAGCCAAAGCCCACAACAAGAGGCCATCCTGACCACCAACCTAGATTAGAACAGTGTAAGATGATCAAGATCAAGTATGGGCAAAATCCTCAGGGCATCAAGAAAGTAGAGATCAACCCTCTACCGATGGGTGGCCTCCCAAAGAAAACCAAGAATAAGGGAAGGCAAGAACAGAAAAAGGTCAAGCCAACCCCAATCAAAAACAAAACTAAATCCACACCATCACCAAAGACAAATCAGAAAGTGTGGAAATTTAAAGAAGCTCCAAAGCCACCCGCCGCACCAGCACTGAAGCCCACCACCACACCACCAAGGAAGATCAAGACAGTGTGGCGACCAAAGGTGCCAGCATTTGTGCCTTCTTCTCCAAGCACGAATATTCCATCCACTTCAGAAACCAAAGACAAGGAGAAGAGTCCTGCTCCCTAGACTCAAAACAGAGAGCCCTCTACCAAAAGGTAATTTGGTAAGTTATCCTATTAACATTACTAAAATATCAAAAAAAACACTTCCCGACCTTTATAAACAAAATTTTGGATTGAAAATCATTGATTGTGCCAACATATTTTCATAAACTTTCTATCTTTAAGCATGGTGCTTAGCATAGAAAGTTTACTCTAATTAAACTTGACAATTGTCTAGATTTGATCATTGAACCAAATTCTAGTTTACAAGGGATCATGAAAACTAACCATAATATAAAATGAAGTAAAATCTCTGACCCATAAAGTTTTTATAAGTATGTTTTGGTTTGAAATATGATTTTGTGATCAGTCATATCTTCATAAACTTCTTATGTAAGCATGGAGCTTAGATACTTAAGTTTACCTTGGTCAAACTTAAACATTTGACCACTGAACCGAAAACATGACTAGTATAAACCTTTTTTGGGAAGACATTATTTTCACTAACATACAGGTCTCAAGCCAGCTTGGGGGAGGACCCCCAAATAAAGGTAATACATTCTAGCATACTCTTCCATTAATAATAATAATGATATAAAAAATAAAATGAATTCCACTCCAAATATGTGAAATATGCTATGCATAGTTTTTCCCTTGTTGAAATGATAAATAGTTGCTTTGTTTTATGATTCATCTGTGCCTAGTTTATGACTTAGTTTTCTCCTAAAATTTAAGTTTATTGGTTTAGAAATGTTCATTCTAGAAACTTGAAAACTTAGTGGGATACATAGAGCTTGATCTAGTCTAGGGATGGTATGAAGCTTGATTTGGTATGACTAAGAATTTGTTGTAATCTTACTCTAAGAAAAGTTTGAATACCGGAGTCTTAAAAATTTAAATAAACCAAAGTCTTTTGATATGATCTAAGGTAGATTACTTTGTTATGCACCCTTGATCAGAATTCACCTACATAATGAAAAAAACCATTTTGTTCTCTATGTATCGATTCTCTCTTAGAAGTCAAAAGAGAGTGTGGGCTATAAAAACGAAAAGATGCCATGCCAAAGAAGCATGAGCCAATAAAAGATGTCATACCAAAAGGGTATGTGCCAAAAAAAAGAGAGAATAAAACAAGGGGTGCAAAGACACCCGCCCGAAGGGAAAAAAAAGGGGGTACAAAAAGTACCCGCCAGAGACATAGCCCCCACTTCTCAGAAAGATAGAAAAGAGATAGTCATACATAGGAGTTCAAAAAGAAAATATAATAAATTTTCTTTCCGATCAAAGTGTATAGCTTAATAATTTGCTATGATCTAATCATTTGACTTTACCCTTTATACAAAAATTCAAACTCCGGAAGAAAGCAATTCAAAAGAGTAGATTGTATACAAGTTCTATGTCTACCTTACTTGCTAAAATACCAACCCAAGATAAAGTGATAGCTATAAGCCCCACAAGTGACAAGTAAAGAAAGGATGAATATGAAAACCAATTTATTTAGATCAAGGAAGAAAACTTTGTTATAATCCTGGCACTTGCGAAACATAATCAGCATTGTAGCAACTACTGATCAACAACCAAGTTCTTAGCTTTTGCTCGAGGACGAGCAAAGGGTAAGCTTGGGGGATTTTGTTGGCGGTAAATACCGACATACTTTAATTGCCAACTATTACCCAAAAAGGGAGAATTATCATAGTCATGTTCACATATACATTTACTATTGACCTATTTCCATTGTATTGGAGCATCTTTGATTTACAGGAAACATACAAGGAAAAGAGGAAAAGATCACAGAAATACGCTTTTCGGCAAGGCGAAAAGGGGGAAATAAATCAAAGCCCATCAAGAATTCCAAATCTGGGCTAGCAACCACCAGAACCAAGGTCCAAGCCTAGCCCACAACCCACTGGCCAAAGGCGGTGCCGAGGGGGAGCCACCCCTGGTGCGGACGCACCAAGGTGCGGCCGTACCCCTGGATCGGCCAGGTGGGCCCTCCTTCCTGTGGTGGTTTGCTGAGGCGGTTTGGAAGTTGGTTTGGCTAGTCATTATTGCCCCTGCCCCCTGAACCGACCTGGACCTAGTATAAAGCAAGGGGTGGAGCTCCTCATTTTAAACAACACACAATACACCTCTCACTTGTACTCTCAAGTGTACCTCTCCACTTTTCTCTTTATCCTTAGTAGTAGTAGAGGAGCAAGACTCAACTTGTAAGAGGAGGAGACATCTTGGCTATTCTTGGTATGAATACTATTCTTTCTATTATGCTCTTCTTCTCTTTTTATCAATATAGCATGTTCTAGAATTAGAGTATAGTTCTTATGCTATGATTTTGTTATATAGACTAGGTAATGGTTTGTGTGATAGGATCATAGAATATAGAACTTCTAGTTCATATGCCTTGTTCATGATATGCTTGCTAGTTCATAGTATTCATATCATGTTCTTAGCGTATAGAACTCTATTCTTAACCGTTCATACATTTAGATGATTAAGAATAGAGTTGTGGGAGGGATGGTGGTTCATCGCACAACATCCAAGTTCTTTACTCGTTCATCCGTAGGGTGAGACCCGGGGGGGCTTGGGTAGCTGTTCTATATGTGAGCGTGGTGCTTGGGTATAGGGGAGCCGGTGATTGCACTTCATAGTCCACGGTTGAGGTGGTAGGCGGCAGGTGGTGACAGCCCTGTCCGTCCCTTGTAATGCCCCACGTTCGGCTATGGTGTAGGAGTCTAAAATCCCACCCATCTCACTAGCAGACCAGTTGCCGGTGGGCTTCTAATCCATCGCAAACACAACTCTATCTCGACTCATGTATTTGTATGACTAACCACTTTCTAGATATTAGCTATATTAGGACCATTACTCCTGTAGGATATCCATTTATTCTTTATTCTTTTATTCTTTATACTTCCTTCACCTTTTCTCACTTGAGAGGCATTTATCTGTGTGTGTGTCCACTATCATGAAAACCGTATTGTTTACCCCTGTTATGAACAATGTCTACCTTTCATACAAAGTATAATATTTATGATTATGATTTCATACTAGAATCTACACTAGCCTTCCTTTGGAAAAATATAAATATGACACCTAGGAATTCTCCGGGTTGAAATGCTACAACGGTAATTCCTTGCGCTTGCGGATTAACATCCATGACTGCAAAGGTTTACCGGATCACCATTACCTCTTTACTATAGTTAGGAATATAGTTTTAGTACTAGTGTTAAGGAATGCTGAAAGTGCGCCGTATAGCATCTCCAAGGCACTAGCTGCTAAGGCTATAGTCCTAACGTTATTAGGGATATGACTCTCTTGATAGAGGTAAGAATAAGTCTTGGTATGCCACGGTGCCCGTGCCTGGCTATTCTGAAACTATCAATTAGAGAAGTATCACTAGTAGTAGTAAAGGGAATAACTGGTGAGGTGTGCCTCAGTGCCATGGCTGGACTTACATCTAGTGATATGGTAGCTGAGGTACACCACCCCAAGCATTTCTTACACATTGCCAGGGATAGATTTCACCTCTTTTCTCAATCATGATGTTAAGAAATGTCAACCACATTTCTGGCGTCGTTGCCAGGGAACCAAACCTGGTGATACGCTAAGAAATGCCAATAGCTACCCATTCTCTTCTCCCCACACTACCCTGCACCCTTACACACACAATGCAAGCCGTTCAGCCTCGCCCACACACACTTTGCCTTTGCACAGCGCCCTGAACGGAACCTCCGGCGAGCCGCCACCAACACGGCGAGGGCGCACCGTCGCCGACAAGCTCACCTAGAGCCAC